>JBBMOL010000276.1:0-744031 GCA_037954665.1 Laguncularia racemosa
GGACCAGCTGAGCTAGCCTACTTTCCTGATTTTTCTAATTTCGCAAATTGCATATATGCAATGCGATTTTTCTATTTTTTTGTATTTTTTGAAATTTCAAAAATTTGTAAAAATTGTTTATTATTCATTATTGCTATTTCCGAAATCATTTTTCAAAATTGAAGTGTTTTCCTATTTATTTTTATTTTTTGAACATTTTTATTATTTTATGCTAAATTAGGGAAAAAATTAGGAAAAATTGAAAATTGATTATTATTGAAAATTATTGACTCCTAGGGCAAAAATGGGGTGTTTATAGTATCAAAGCAGTTTTAGAGCCTTAACATGTCCTTATCTGGTAATGATACATGGTGACCTGTAACGTCCCTAGTTTCGAGGCATTACAACTAATATGGTATCAAAGCATAGGTTGATGATCCTTAGGAAATTAGGTTTTGATCTATAGAACCTAGGTTAATGATCCTTAGGGGCTTAGGTTGGCGATCCTTAGAATATTAAGTGATAATCACTAAGTATAAGTTTCAATAGTAGAGAATAAGATGTGATATTTAGAAGAATTAAGTATTTAATATGTAGAACGGTAAGATATGAAGAGAGTAGGTGTAGTTATGGGACATTCATTTTATCAAGTAATTTGTTTTATTGTATTATTATTTTATTTACACTTATTTCAACCGCTAAGTTATATATATGTGTACACAATTACATGTAGAGGTATATGTGTATATGCCTACACACCATGACACTAATATTAACTGATACTTACTCTCAAGTTTATCTGGTTGTTTCTTCTTAAACTGAATGCCTCTAAGAAGAATCATTAGATCAAGCACAAGAAGGGGTGTTGGATGTGGAAACCCTAATGAAGAGGATATTCAGGCTTAGCAGCTATGGGGGGGAAGAGGTTAGATGGCAAAAGAGATTGTCCAACTGTTGCAGACTATAAATCATTTAGTAGGGCTGTTGACACAATAACATTAAGCCCCCAACACCCCACAGCGCAGATATGCTAATGAATCCATCGGTTTTAATAAGTTAATCAGAGTGGCCAAGGAATTTAACCCAAAGGTAGATGACCCAATTGAGGCTGAGGATTGAATCAAGAAACGGAGAAGACATTTGCTATCTTTTAAATACCTGCAGACAGAAAAGTCAATTATGTTGCATTCATGTCGAAGGGAACTACAGAAGTGGGCCTCAATTCTTAGACTGGTAGTGGAATACATGAACTGGATAGTATTCAAAGAATTTTTCTATCAGAGATACTTCCTTAGTAGCTTTAGGGATAGGATGGAAAATGAATACTATAACCATGAGCAAGGGGATCGAACAGTGGAAGAGTATGAGGCGCAATTGAACCGCCTAATCTAATTCTTACTTGAGAATGTTCATACTGATGATAGATCCCTGGTTATAAGATTTTTGAGACGCTTAGACTTGGAACTCTAACATGAGGTTAGGGCCTTTCAGTTAGATATCTATGCAAGAATGATTGATAAGGCCAAGTATGATGTGAACCTCACCAACCCATGATGAAACCCAACACTCAATTTACTAATCTCATAACCTATGGATCTATCAAGAATGATGGGCATCGCAAGCCTTTGTCTATAAATGAGACAAAAACCTTGGATATGCAATAACACCACAATGGATTATAGAATGATCAATTGGTAAGTTTTGGATGAACGCCACAGATTCACAATTCAATAAGTTCAATTAGTTCTTTCAAGAACTAAAGAGAAATCACTTTTAATTTTATGAATAGACTTTGCCAAAAGATCCTTACAAATGAATGTGTGATGACTATTTATAGTCTCACAACAAAAGAGTACACAAAATGTTATAAAAAAACCCTAATTGCGACTAAGGAAAACATTATACACCGGTGGCTTAAATTTAACTAAAGCCAGCTTATATTTATTCCTAAGCCGGCACCTAAGCCGATGGCTTAGAATTTAGAATCAAACCGACCTAAACTGTTAGTAAGCCGGCCACTTAGGCTAATGGCTTACAAAGTCGGGCCATCTTGTCATTTATGCCGACCACTTTAGGTTAGTGACCTTCTCCCAAAGCTATCCATTTAAGCCGACAATCTTCAGTAGTCTTAAAGTTGTTGGCCCTTGATTCCTTTCTCGACTTCTGCCTTTGTGATTCGCACTTCGACTAGGCCCGTGCTCTTTACTCCCAACTCCTTATCTTGTCTTTGATCATCCTTAGACCAATCCTCCTAATGTGATCTTCATCATTCCCCTCCTCTTGAAAAGGATTTATCGTCAAATTGTAACTTGCATTAAAAAGGCTCAAATCAGTAATATTAAAAGTAGCACTAGTTGGATACTTACCTGGCAATTCCAATCTGTAAATGTGATCATTGATGCACTCAAGGACTCGAAATGGACCATTGCCTCTTGGAAGCCGCTTTGATTGCCTTTGTGTTGGGAATTGCTTTTGGCATATGCGTGCCCAAACCCAATCTTTAGGTTTAAAGAGAACTTGATGATGCCCTTTACCGATTTGCTTAACACACTGCTTCTTCTGTCACTCAAAATTGAGATTGGTCTTTTCGTGAACCTACCTCACAAATCCAACTTTCTTTCTACTATTAACATGTTTAGACACAGGTAAAGAAGTTAAATGTAATGCAATAAAAGAATTTAGACCATATACAGCCTTAATAGATCTTTTTGTTCCTAAGAATAGAGCATTCTTAATCTCACTTGTACTTGCATAATAATTTTCTTTCCATTCTGCTTTTCTCTCATCACTCAATGTTCTTCCTCTCTTTTCGCTTTCCTTTGACTTAAACTCTCTCTCATTTTCTTTTATAATAAAGCTCGGTTTAATTTTTTTACTAACTCCCTTTTGTTCACTCTCTCTTTGTAACCTCACTTGTTCTTCATAAAAATTTTCTTTTCTCTCGACTTTTCTCTCAGCTTTTATCTTTATTTTCTCATAAGCGTCATCTTCCTCCTCTTTTCCTTTTGTACTCTCATTCATTGTCTCTTTTTTACTCTCTTTCTTTTGACCACTCTCTTTTTGCAATTTCATATGGTCCTCATAAACTTGCTTAAGGGTTAAAGGCACAAGAGTAACTAGCCTTTGATTGTACTCAAAGGAATACTTATTGGTAAAGTTTTCATGCTTAACCCTCCTATCAAGTTGCCATGGTCGTCTAAGTAACAAGTGAGTAGCCTACATCGTAACTACATCATATAGAGCGTCATCTTCATACCTTTCAATGAGAAAAGTAACTAGCACCTGCTTGTCCACCCTTACTTCACTACTATCATTCAACCACTACAATTTGTAAGGTCGAGGATGTTCACTAGTGGAAAGTCTTAATTTCTCAACCATAGTTGTACTTGCCACATTAGTACAATTCCCATCATCTATAATCACACTACATACCTTGTTTTAAACTAGGCATCTAATATGAAAAATATTCTCCCTTTGCACCTCTTCCTCTTCTCTAACCTATACATTCCAAACTCTCCTGGCTACCAATAACTTCTCTTGAACAACAAACTCCTCCCCATCAACATTTTCAAAAGACTTTCTATGAGACATATTGTTGCACAAGACAATGTTAGGAGTAATAAAATGAAATCTCTCAAATTCACTCGCTCACTTGTTTCACTCAAATCGCTCTACTGTTCTCACCAATCCTTATCCACAAAAAATTGTCTCTTTTCGGTTCTTTCGGAACTAACAATCCAATCGAATTTATTCCTGTAGAAATCCACCCAACTTTCCTAACAACAGTTTTGTAACACAACTTGATAAGATTCACATAACGCTAAGAATTGCAATAAGGATCAACACAAACTATCAATCACAACTTTTTTTTCATGAGAAAACTTCCTTTTTTTTTTTATACGAATTCCTTTTTCTTACTTTTGCTTCTTCTTCTTTTTTTTTTTTTATACAAACACTAGATCTAAGAACAAGCAATTGTAACAATAAGATAGGTGATCCCGATAAGCCTGATTACTCTGATACCAAATGATGTGAACCCCACCAACCTATGATAAACCTGACACTCGATTTGCTAATCTCACAACCTATGGATCTATAAAAAACGATGGACACCGTAACCTTTTATTTATAAACAAGACAAAAACCTTGGTATATGTGATAAACGCCACAATCGATTATGGAATGATCGATTGATAAGTTTTGGTTGAATGTAACAGATTCACAATTCGATAAGTTCAATTAGTTCTTTCAAGAACCAAAGAGAAATCACTCTCAATTTTATGAATAGACTTTGCCAAAAGATCCTTACAAATGACTGTGCGGTGACTATTTATAGTCTCACAACAAAAGAATACACAAAACGTTATAAAAAACCCTAATTGCGACTAAGGAAAACATTATACGTTGGAGGCCTAAATTTGACTAAAGCCGGCCTACATTTATTCCTAAGTTGGTGGCTTAGAATTTAGAATCCAACCACCCTAAATTATTAGTAAGCCAACCACTTAGGTTGGTGGCTTACAAAGCCGGCCTATCTCATCATTTACATCGGCCACTTAAGGCCGGCAGCCTTCTCCCAAAGTCGGCCATTTAGGTCGACGGTCTTCAGTAGTCTTGAAGTTGTTGGCCTTTAATTCCTTTCCCAACTTCTACCTTCGTGATCCACACTTCAAATAGGTCTGTGCTCTTTGCTCCCAACTCCTTATCTTGTCTTTGATCATCCTTGGACCAATCCTCCTAATGTGATCTTCATCAAAGTACTTGGAACAAAGTAGAAAAAGTATAGAAGAACAGAGGAGCCATAAAGCAACAATAACTCTGAGAAAGAGACTTTCCTCAAGTGGAATGGGGCAAGATAAAGGAAAGAGACCCCGTGTGTATCAGAACAAAACATAGAGTGCTATAACCCCTCCTCCATAGATCAGACTAGTACCTTTGGCACTTCCTACAACAAGCTATAACACCAAATGTACCGGGTGCTATGGGCCTTATGAGCAAAGAGAATACAAATTGCTAGATGTTGCATGCTTCTCCTATAGGAAGACAAGACACATTAGTAGGCATTGTAGTGAGAGGTCAATCCCCCTAATATTCTATCATGTATGCAAGCAGAAGGGACATAGGGCAATTAACTATCCTAAAGGACAAGCAAGAAATTAGGCAACCCTAACTCAAGAGGTAGCTAAACCTCCATTGAGGAGATGGATAAGTAAACCATAAGTAGGGGGGCTCAAGTAACAAGTTCTCACCAAAGTGTTTACTATCCAGCAACAACAACACCAAGACATCCCTGTCATGGACAACATTGCAGATATGCTTCCAGTAAACTCTTACAATGCTTATGTACTATTTGATACCAATGCATTTGTATCCTATGTGTATGTAAAATTTTTGTACGTGCATGTGCATTGGATGTTGAGCAAATGAATGATAGTCTGCCTATTAGTACTCCTTGAAGAGTTAGAGGGAAGATAAGTAGAATATGCAAAGAAGTGGGAATAGAGATACAGTGTAAAGTGATTCTAGTAGATCTCTTAGTCTTAAAGATGGTAAAGATTGACATCATTTTGGGTGCCAACTAGTTGTTAGAATACTATGCTACCATTGACTGTCACAATACGGTAGTGCAATTCTATATACTCAAGGAAGAGTACTTTCGGTATAAACTAAAAGCTTAGAGACCAATTGGGTTACCCACTTATGTGTTGTGGGGAAGGAATATGCTAGTAATTGTATCTATTGAATTTAGTGAAGAAGCCAAGTTAGAGGTAGTACCTTTAGTGAGAGAGTTTCTAAAAGTGTTTCCTAAAGATCTTCTTGGTTTATCCTTAGCTAAGGAGATAAAATTCAGTATTGACTTGGTATAGGGCACGATGTTAATATCAAAATTGGTCTATAGGATGACACTAGTGGAATTAAAAGAATTGAGGAAGTAGTTACAAGAGTTACATGATAAGGGTTTCATAAGACCCGATGTATCTCTTTAGGGTACACTAGTCCCGCTTGTCAAGAAGAATGATAGAAGCATAAGATTCTGTATAGACTACATAAAGATGAATAGGGTCACTATCAAGAACAAATATCCTCTCCTCAAGATAGATAACCTATTTGACTAGTTATAAGGAGCTTAGGTATTTTCAAAAATAAACTTGAGATCAGGATACCACCAGTTAAGGATTAAAGAAGAAAACATCTAGAAGACAATTTTTAAGACCAAATATGGGCATTATGAGTTTTTGGTGATGTTTTTTTGATTGATTAACGCACTTCCAGTATTCATGGATTTAATGATTAGAGTATTCATAAATTTTCTTGACAATTTTGTAATCGTATTTATAGACACTATCCCAATATACTCAAACAGTAATGAAGAACATGAAGAGCACTTGACATTAGTGCTAAACAGGTTACAAGAAAAATGACTATAAGCTAAATTCAATAAACATGAATTATGGCTAGAGTAGGTAGTTTTCTTAGGTCATGTAATTAACAAGGATGGGATATCTGTAGACATAGAAAAGGTAAGAACTGTAGTGGATTGGCACAGGCCGAAGACAATCACAAATATAAGAAGCTTCATGGGTTTAGCAAACAATTATAGAATGTTTGTAGAGGGATTTTCCAAGATAGCAACTCCTCTCACCAAGTTGACACAGAAGAATGTGAGATTTAAGTGGGATGACCGATGTGAAAACAACTTTCAAATATTCAAAGAGAAACTTGTATCAACACCAGTTGTAACATTGCTCAAGAGTAGAGAAAAATTTACTATGTATAATGATGCCTCAATTCAAGGGCTAAGATGTATGTTAATGTAAGGCGGACAAGTGATTACTTATGCATCCTACCAATTGAGTCCTTGTGAGAAGAATTACCCAACTCATGACTTGGAGTTAGCATTAGTAGTATTGGCCTTAAAGTTATGGAGGTACTACCTATATGGAAGGAGGTGTAAAATCTTCATTAATCATAAGAGCCTAAAGTATATCTTCACATAGAAGGAGTTGAAGAAGAGGTAGAAGAGATGGTTGGAGCTAATCAAGGACTATGACTTAAAGATTCAATACCATCTAGGAAAAGCTAATGTGGTAGTAGATGCCCTTAGCAAAAAGAAACAAGGTAATGTAGCTACTCTTATCACTTCACAGAGAGAATTATTGGATGACACGCGTAAACAGGAGTTATAAATCTTAACTCAAGAAGTGGGAGCAAAAATGACTACTTTACGTATACAACCAACCATAAAGGGTAGAATCAAGATTAGTTAGATAGAGGATAAACATATACAAGAGATTAAGAATAGAATGGAACAAGGCAAGACTCATAAATTCAACATAGACACAAGGGGGATCTTGAGATATGCAACTAGATTATGTGTGCCAGTAGATATAGAATTGAAGAGAGAGATAATGAAAAAATTACATTACTCAACCTACATAATACATCTTGGAAGCACCAAAATGTACAAGGACTTGAAAAGTCACTATAGGTAGAAGAACATGAAAAGGGAGATAGTTGAGTATGTAGCCAAATGCCTCACTTGCTAGCAGATTAGAATAAAGCATTAAAAGTCGGCTAAAGAATTACAGTTTCTTCCAGTACCATAATGGAAATGGGAGCGTATGATAATGAACTTTGTTACAACCCTCTCGAATATTAAAGAGAAGCAGGATGCAGTTTCGGTAATAGTGGATAGGTTACCCAAGTTTGCCCATTTTTGATCTATTAGAGTGGGATATAAACTGGAAAAACTGGCCTGGGTATATTTACAGGAAATAGTCATATTACATGAAATGCTAGTGACCATTACTTTTGATAGAGGCATAAGGTTTGTAAGTAGATTTTGAAACAACTTACATAAAGCTTTAGGCACCAAATTGTAGTTTAGCACTAAATTCCACCCTCAGATGAATGAGTAATCTAAGAGGACTATATAGATTCTAGAGGACTTGCTCAGAGCCTATGTATTAAATTTTAGTGGTAAATGGAATGAACATATACCTTTGATTGAGTTTTCCTATAATAACAGCTATCAGGCAACTATCCAGATAGTTCCTTATGAGGTTTTTTATGGAAGAAGATGCAAATCTCTTTTACATTGGGACAAAGTAGGAGATAGATAGATACTAGAACCTGAATTGGTCTGAGAGGCAGTGTATAAAGTGAAGTTGATAAAGTAGAGGGTATAAACAACTCAGTCTCAACAAAAGAGCTATATAGATAAGAGAAAGTGCCCCTTGGAATTTCAAGTAGGAGACAAAGTTTTGTTGAGAGTTTCTCCAACAAAAGGAGTGATTAGATTTGGGTTGAGAGGGAAGCTAGACTTGAGGTATGTAGGCCTATTTGAAATCTTAGAAAGAATAGATATAGTGGCTTATAAGTTAGTTCTCTCACCAAGTTTAGTTAAGGTACATGATGTATTCCATATATTTATGTTGAGGAAGTATGAACCCGATCTCGATCAGATAATGGCTTTAAAGCTTTTGAATGCGTAGCCAAATTTGTCCTCTATTGAGAGATCGGTCAGGATTATGGATATTAAAGAACAAATACTAAGAAGAAAAATGATTCCTTATGTTAAGGTACAATAGATAAATCAAACCAAACGGGAAGTGATAAAGGAATTAAAAGAGGAGATGAAGAAAAAGTATCTAGAACTCTTTTAAAATTAAGTAACTTTCGAAGATGAAAATTTTTTATAAGGGAAGAGGGGGGAGGAAAATATAAATACCTTGAAATTGTAATTATGTAATATTTGTTATAAAATATAATTAAGGACAAAAGCGTAAATATTATAAGAAATATGGGGGTAAATGGGTTATTTTGTAGGTAGAGTATAAATACTCCATGTGACTTAATACTCCTCCTTTTTGCCATTTGCAAAGTAACAAGACTAGAAAAGGGGAAAGCACTCTCTGGAGAATTGTAGGGTAGATTAGCGATTATCATAAGGATAAAGACGATTTAATCAAGTAAGAATTTTTACGATCAAATATTGACTCTTATTATAACTTGTAGGAAATTAATAAACTTTATGATTCCATCAGAAATTAGATTTAGGAATAAATTAGGAAAAATGAATTAGGGTTCATGCAGAAAAACAAGGAACATGGCTAAGTATACACCTTGTGTACTTGCCTATGTAGGAATACATGTGTGTACAAAGGGGATACGGTTGAAGTACACGCCTGTATACTGGGGTGTGTTGAAAATGAAAAAATTTACAAAAAGCTACACGATTAACTACACGACCGTATAGCCGGGCATGCCAAAATGTTAAAACTTACAGAAAGGTACATAGCCACTTTACATGATCGTGTATTAAGGTATGCCAAAAATATAAATTTTACATAAAGATGCACGGTCACTGTACATGATTGTGTAACCCAATCGTACCAAAGTAAATGGCCTAAAGTACAACTGTATACTTGGAAATACTTTGTTTCTTGATTAATTTTCTAAATTAAATGGACTCCTATGCAACCTAAATAGCTAGCAAAACCTTAGAAAATACAATAGGCTAAGATGATTAAGAAAGTTAGATTATTCTTAAATTAGTACTAAGAAAGGATCATTGTTGTTTTGACAAATTACATATTACCTTAAGTTCAGGACTTGTTGCACTTAAGACTAAGATTCTAGGTACATGTAACTTGTTTGTTGTCTTATGCTTGTTAAGTTAGTATGCATTGAAATTGATTAAGTAAATGACTGGTTAAATGTTTAATTGTGATATGTGCTTAGCAGATCCCTAGGAAGCACTCCAATGATCCTTGTGTAACATTATCCATAGTGGAATCATGCTTGGAAATGATCTGGGTTGTTTAAGGTTTAAGGTTTATGGATGTGAGGCCTATGGTGGCAATTCCCATCACCAAGTTTAAAATTTAAGGGAACATGGCGGGTGGGGTCTGTAGTGGCAGTTCCCATCATTACATTAAAAGGTTTAAGGACTCATGAGTATTGGGGCCCATGATGGCAATTCCCAATCACCAATTCAAAGATCAAGTGTTTGAATGTGCTTGACAAGGTCATAAGTACTCCATTGATGCTTATGGATTTAAGTATATCATGAACATATTGTTGATGTTTAAGTTTTGCATAATGTATGTGAATTAAGTTTCTACTTGTTCTTGCGTATGTGCTTGTATTATATGTACTAAGCATTAGCTCACCCTTCAGGGATTATTTTTTTAAATGCAGGCACGAAGGAACATTTTAACCAAGAAGAAGATCTATGAGTGAATGTTTAAGAGGGTGAGGAAGAAGAATTTCACTATTATTATGGTGACTAGACTTTAGGAGAAATTTATGTTTATATATGTAGAGAATATTGAGATCTTTAGAAGAAAATAGACTAGTGTATTATAAATATTATACTACTTTAGATTTGAATAATTGATGAATGGTTAAGACTTGCTTTAATTTTGAAGGATGGATTGGGATGTATTTTTATCATGTTGGTAAGTATTGATTTTATTGAATTGAGATTTATATGATTTGCAAGAGTAAGTGGTATCATAATAGGTTCAAAGCCTTAACGTGTCATTGTTGGGTAAGGACACGTGGTGAGTCATAGCGTCTTTAGTTTCGAGACGTTACAGTCTCATACAATTAGTATGACTTAGTTACAACTTTCTTCTAGCACACTATCTTGTATTATAATTAATTGATTAATGACCTACCTATAGCATGTGGCAAAATCCACACCTAATCTACACAATACATCACCCAAGATGGTTGACTCCACATGACAATACATTAATACTCCAGTTCCCTCGACACAAGCACATGCACAAGTGACATTCAAATTGAAATTCCAATAATTACATTCATTTGTTCTTTTAACCCCCAAAACACAAACAATAAATAAAAGTAATTACGTATCTAGATTATACTCGAAAGATTCAATATCACCTTCCACTCCTAAAGAAACAACATAGCACATATTATTAATTTCTTACTTGCATGACATGCCTATAAATCTAAGGTCTGTGATCAATTTCTTGCTTAACTAGACAATTAAGATTGCAATCTCCAGTCTCTACTTTTCATTGATTCAAGCTTAAATCAACCCATTATTCACCTTCAACAAATTAATCACTAAACTTCTTCAATCACTAATCTTCAATAAACAATTACGTTTTAAAAAATTTATAATAAATGTATCTTTATAATGGATTAGTGTGCAATCTACTCTAATTTCTAAATCAATTAACTCTTATAGGTTGAAGTAGTTTATTAAGTCAAGCTTGGATCTTCTGAGAAATTTATTAAGTCATGCTCAAATTTCATTATATATGTTTGGTTAAGTTAACTTGTATACCTAATCAGACTTAGATTGAGTTTAAATTTTAGGTTAATTTAAGTCGATCTTAAATATTAATATTATTTTAATTAAAATAAAAATATTTTTAAATAAATTAAATTTAAACAAATTTAATCAAACTGAACTTGAGTTTATTTAATACCACTTCAAATCAAATTAAAATTCACACTGAAAATTCTAAAGTTAATATACTTAAAACCGATTCGAAGTTCTAAAATTTTGAATATAGTTAAACTTGCTCATGCGGTCTCGGCTCGCCTCTCGGAACCTTAAACCTGTCGACAGACGGTCAAACCTCTCACTCCAGAAACTCATTGACTCCGAACTCAACTCACGGTGTGAGTAACTCTTGTCGCTCCAAACCCTTCATTGCTTCCATGGAGGAGCAACAACTCGAAACCTTATGGAGCGACGTCCGAGACCTCTCCCTAGGAGCAACCACCACAATCGATCACCTTCCGTCACCACCATCCCCACTCTCTTTCCTTCGCCTCTACGTCTCTCTCAACAAACCTTGCCTCATCTCCAACACCACTCACCACTGGCCCGCTCTCTCTCTGTGGTCCCAAACCCCTTATCTTCTCTCTTCTCTCTCCTCTTCCACTATCTCTCTCCACCTCTCCCCTAATGGCCTCGCCGACTCTCTGACCACCCCAACGGACAATCCTAACTCCCTCTGCTTTGCGTCCGCGCACGTCCAGCGCGTGCCATTCGTCCGCGGGCTCGATCTAATAGCAAAAAGCAGTTGCGAGCGAGGGTTTGTTGCGTATGCGCAGGAGCAGAACGATTGCCTTAGGAAGGAGTATGAGGAGTTGGTTGGGGATTGTGATGAGGAGATTGGGTGGGCGAGCGAAGCGTTGGGGTGTAAACCCGAGGCGGTGAATTTGTGGATTGGGAATGAGATGTCCACGACGTCGTTTCACAAGGATCACTATGAGAATCTCTATGCTGTTGTCTGTGGTGAGAAAAGGTTCTTGCTTTTGCCTCCAACGGATGTTCATCGGATGTATGTTAGGGAGTACCCTGCTGCCAAGTATAAGTATTTCGAGGTTGGTATGGCTGTTCAAACCTACATGATCGGTTGCTTTCGATAGCATGAATTTGCAATTCCAATATGTAGTTTGGTCATTTTGTATGAATGAGTGATGAGTATGAGTCTTACTTAGAAGAATCGCATCTTAATTAGGCGTGGCATAGTATTGTGTGTATCATCAATATTTTATTAATAGATACATTAGTTGTCAATTAGGATTTAAGAAAGTTTTTATTGTGTGTATTGTAATGTTCTATTACTAGGTACATGAGTTGTCAATTAGGATTAAGGAAAGTTTTTATTGTGTATTGAGTAGTTATTGTTTTAGAGAAGAGTTACTGTATTTGTTGGCCACATTGAGTTGTATATATGATATGGAATGAGAATGGAAAAGTAGAAAAAGATTTTTCACCATCAACTTACTCTTTTGCTTTGCAATCTGTTATGGTATCGGAGCCGACAAAAGATACCCTACAGCTGACAAGGATGATTGGTGGCAACGAAATCGGAGGTGACACTAAACCACAACAGAAGACGATCTCTCCATATGACATTACTTCACTGGAATATCTAGACCTTTTAATCACCCAAGTGCAATTAAAAGGAGAAAATTATGATGAATGGGCGCGTACATTCGAAACTGCCTTGAGAGCCTAGAAGAAATTCAAGCTTATAGATGAAACAATCAGAGAGCCCGATGAGAAGTCAGAAGACCTCGAAGATTGGTGGACAATCAACTCATTGTTGGTGTCTTGGATTAGGAACACTATCAAACCTACGCTACATTCTACGATTTCTCATGTGGAAGTGGCGCGAGACCTTTGGAATGACATCAAAGATCGGTTTTCCATTACCAATGGACCGAGGATTCAGCAACTAAAATCCAATCTTGTAGAGTGTAAACAGAAGGGCAAAACCATAGTTGACTACTAGGGAAAACTCAAGCAAATTTGGGACGAACTTGGGAATTTTGAACAACAACCGACTTGCAAGTGTGGGAAATGTACTTGCGACCTCGTTTCAGTCTTGGAGAAGCGACGGGAAGAAGACAAAGTGCACCTATTTCTGATGGGCTTAGACGAAGCCATATACGGAACAGTGAGGTCAAATATTTTGGCCTAGGAACCATTACCAAATTTGAACAAGGTGTATTCAATCCTCATCTAAGAGGAGCGAGTCAAGATTATCGCTCGTGGAAAGGAAGAAAGAATTGACATCATGACATCAATGGCGCTAGTAGCCCGGACACGAGTTAATGGAAAAGAAAAGGGAGCGGTATGTTTACACTGCAAGAGATTAGAGCATGAGTCTGAAAATTGTTTTGCCTTAATTGGCTATCCGGAATGGTGGGGTGACCGCCCCTAGGAGCGATGGTAAAAGTAGGGGTTGTAGTAAGGACTAAGTGTTTGGTCATGGTGGCAATCAAGGGAGCAAGAGCACGGCACGGGCTAATGTTGTGCAGACCAACCCAGCAGCATTAGCTTCCGACAAGACATTTGTGGCAGAATCAGAGGCATCCCCCTTGCCTGGGCTGAATGGCGAACAGTGGTAGGCACTCCTCAATATGCTAAACAGGTTGAAATCGGCAACATTCGAAAAAATGATCGTTAAGTCTTGGATAATTGATACAGGGGCCTCCAACCACATGACGGGTATGATTGAGGAACTCCGCAATATCAAAGAAATCCCATTGTATCCTATGGGATTGTCGGATGGAAATGATGCTACAACAACCAAAGTGGGGTCGATACATCTCACCGAAAATTTTGCTTGAAAAATGTTCTTTATTTGCCAGGGTTGAATTGCAATTTGATTTCTGTGTCGCAATTGACTGATCATTATAATTGTTTTATTCAATTCACTAGTCATTTGTGTGTTATATACAAGACTGTACTTTGAGGATGCCGATTGGTGTGGGTGAAAGACGGGATGGACCCTACTACTTTCGGGGTGTACTGTGGCAACGAGCAATGAAGGCCGAAGCAATGCACTCTCTTGATCTTTTGCATAAGTGTTTAGGTCATCCGTTACAGCGAGTTACCAAGTTAGTTCCCGGAGTTAGTTTTAGGACTAGTGATAATAGTTTGAATAAACCTTGTGATGTGTGCCAATGGGCAAAACAAAATAGACAAATTTTTGCTTAGTGAACATAAGGCTTTAGACATTTTTGAACTCATCCATTGTGATGTATGGGGTCCTTACTGAATAACTTCTTCTTGTGGTGCCTCTTATTTTTTAACAATTGTTGATGATTATTCCTGTGCTGTGTGGATTTATTTGCTTGTTGATAAGACTGAAGTTTCCCATGCAATGAGAATGTTTTTTCAATGGTACAAAGATAATTTGACAAACAGGTTAAACTTGCTAGAAGTGACAATGGAAGTGAATTTACTTGCATGAAACAGTACTTTCTTGACTGGGGTATTGTTTTCCAAACCTCATGTGGGAACACTTCAACAAAATGGGAGGGTGGAAAGGAAACATCAACACATCCTGAGCGTAGCACGAGCACTTTGTTTTCAAGGATGCCTTTTGATTCAATTTTGGGGAGTGTGTACTGATAGCTAGGTATTTGATAAACAAAACTCCATTCTCGGTTCTAAACGGAAAAACCCCATATAACATATTGTATGGTAAAGAACCTACTTATGATCACCTACAGGTCTTAGGCTTCTTGTGTTATGCTCATGTGAAAACCGAGGACAAGTTTGCTAGTCGAAGTCAGAAATGCATTTTTGGAGGGTAACCATATGGAAAAAGGGGTGGAGATTATATGATTAGGAAACCGGTGACTTTTTTGTTTCCTGAGATGTTGTGTTCTTGGAAACTGCATTTCCATTTGCCGACAATCATGATTTAGATAGTAGTAATGTGGGGAGTATTGGGATTGTGGAAGATGATTTTAAGGAAAGGAGACCGCTCGGAGCTAGGGGGGGTAGCAAGCTAGATACTACCATGTCTATCGAGCAGTAGGACGCTGCTACGCAAGAAGACCGGGTCCAAGACGGCAATGCATCAGGTAGTGTTGTGGGTTTGGACAGTGAAAAAGAGAGATTTGGTCATGGACATCGACGAAAGGAGGCTTCAGTGTGACTACGTGATTATGTTATTCACACCATTTGGAACTTGAGTCCATTTGTCCCACCGCCTGCATTTTGGCATACCTTAGGTTCTCCTTACCTAATAGCACACTATGTGAATTGCAATAATTTTTCTTTGCGACATCGAAATTTTCTTGCAGCTATTATAATGAGCACAAGCCATTACATTAGTCACAGGCTATAAAAGATAATTGCTAGAGGGATGCTATGAGTTGTGAAATAGAGGTACTTGAAGCTAACGAGACATGGGTTGTTGAAGAGTTACCTGCCGGCAAGAAGGCTCTTGGGTGCAAATGGGTTTACAAAATCAAATACAATTTCGACGGCATCGTGGAAAGACATAAGGCTCGATTGGTAATTCTTGGCAATCATCAAATTGAAGGCATCGACTACACCGAATCTTTTGCTCTGATGGCCAAGATGGTCACAATTCGTGTGCTTCTCGTTGTCGCAGCTGCTATGAATTGGGAGGTTCATTAGATGGATGTTCACAATGCCTTCCTTCACGGTGATCTTCATGAGGAAGTATACATGAAATTACCTCCAGGATTTCGAGTTAAGGCTCCTAGGAAGGTGTGCCATTTATGGAAATTGCTATATAGGTTGAAACAAGTGCCAAGGTGTTGGTTTGTGAAATTGTCAGCTGCCTTGAAGACCTATGGGTTTCAGCAGTCTTATTTTGACCACTCGTTGTTCACTTTGCAGCAAGGGGCGGTGTAGCTGAATGTCCTCTGGAAACCATCCAGATGCCATACAGAAGTCAAAATCTATCTGTGTGATTGCTTCCACATGAAGGATCTTGATGTCTTGAAATATTTTTTGGAAGTTGAAGTGGCTCGGGGACCTAACGGATTTGTCCTTCAAATACGCTCTAGACATCATCGCTGAAGTGAGTCTATTAGGGTTGCGCTCGGTAGCAGTACCGTTGGAGCAAAACCATCACCTAGCAATGTCGACCAGCATGCCTCTCGCAGATTCGGAGCCGTATCGCCGTTTAGTGGGGCGCTTGATTCATTTGTGCTTTACCAGACTAGACTTGTCCTCCAGTGTTCATGTGTTGTCCCAGTTCATGCAGGCACCTTGTGAAGAGCATTGGGAAGCAGCTCTACGAGTGGTGCGTTATTTGAAAGGTAAACCCGGTTAAGGCATACAGCTTGACAGGAAATGTGATTTGCAGTTGTATGGGTGGTGTGATGCTGGTTGGGCCGGGTGTCTTATTACACATCATTCTCTTACTGGTTGGATGATGTTTCTTGGTTGCTCCCCAATATCCTAGAAGACGAAAAAACAACATACGGTGTTGCGATCTTCAATTGAGGCGGAATATCGCTCAATGGTTATGGCAACATGTGAACTGAAATGGTTAAAGGCTAGTTTGGCAAATCTTGGGGTATGACATACACTCCCTATGTCTCTCCATTGTGACAGTCAAGCAGCTTTTCACATATCCTAGAATCCCGTCTTTCACGAATGGACAAAGCACATTGAAGTCAATTGTCACTTTGTCCGAGAGGAGATTGTTGCTGGCAATGTTAGTCCTTCGTTTGTCACGTCTGCTGCGCAACTAGCTGACATTTTCACAAAGGCATTGGGTAAGTGTCAATTTGAACATTTACTTTACAAGTTAGGCATTTGTGATCTACATGCTCCAACTTGAGGGGGGGTATTGTGTGTATTGTCAATATTCTATTAATAGGTACATGAGTTGTCAATTAGGATTTAGGAAAGTTTTTATTGTGTGTATTGTCAATGTTCTATTAATAGGTACATGAGTTGTCAATTAGAATTTAGTAAAGTTTTTATTATGTGTATTGAGTAGTTGCTATTTTAGAGAAGAGTTACTGTATTTGTTGGCCACATTGAGTTGTATATATGATATGGAATGAGAATGGAAAAGTAGAAAAAGATTTTTCACCACCAAATTACTCTCTTGCTTTGCCATCTGTTACACAGCTTGAAATCAATGCTGTCTGAAACCCAATAAAGATTTGATGACAGGATTGGTCTAATTAGATTCTGAATCAGAATTGACTCGATAATGAAGCAATTGGTTATTCTGATGTCTAATAGATTTTATGTACAGTTTTTAACAGCAACATGAATTTGATTTATGATTATGACACAATAATACAAACTGCCATTTGCAGTCATTAGCAGCGTAGAAAAACAGTATCCTGCAGATATTTGTTGTTGAGTTCTTATGATATTGATTTGGAGTTGGACTTGACTTCAGTTAATGGAAATAAATTACAAGAAAAAATGCTCTCTCCTCTCTCCTCTCCACTCTCCTGCCCACGCCCCATTCCACCCCCTAGAGGACCACTTCCTTTAGGTGCCTAAATTTCCCCATTACCCCCATACACTACCCTACCCCGCCTATACTCTGCCTAAGTTTCAACACCCAAAATGGAAACATTCCAAAACCCACAAACCGGACCCCACTGCTCATCCCCCAAGGTGGATTACAAAGTCTGCCTTTATGAGAAAAAAACAAAAGGCACTTTTATTTCCTCTTTCCGCCACCTGGCAAATAAGGATGAAAATGGCAATTTTGAGCCTTGTGCCAAGTCCATTCGCCCCACCTTGCAGCCTGGCCAGCCCCACTTGTCAGAAGACTTGACCAACCTGCCGCCCTCTGCTACGACTGCTACACATACCACCTCGGGGGAAACCACCACCACCACCTATAGCCACCCATCAACCGGGAACCACCGCTCGCCGGCCACTCCACCCGTGTCCCCCTCTAGCTTTCCGAAGTCTTATGCTGCTGCTTGCGCCTCCGACCAAACTAGGCCAACCCCTACTGGCTCCCCTTCCGACGCCAATGGCTTTCCCCTTAGGTTCATCCCTCCGGTGAACAAATGTGCTACCACTAGAGTCGCCATCCTGCTTGCTGTGGAGAACCAGGGTGCTAACTACTGGGAGACCACCCTTGTGGGCTTCTTTCTAGGCCGAAGGCTGCCCTATCAACTGGTCAAGACAATTGCATTTAGGCTATGGAAGGACCTTGGTCTGGCAGAGGTCCTCGGAAACAAGGAGGGAGTCTTCTACTTCTGATTCCACCCCGGGGCAGACCTCACGCCCATCATGGAGAAGCACTGGCATTTTGCCCAAAGATTCCTCTTGCTTCACAAATGGCGGAGGGGGTTGCCACTCGACAAGCCATAGCCAACCAAGCTGCCGGTCTTGGCGCAGCTCAATGGTGTCCCTTGCGAATTCCTAAGCTCGGAGTGGATTAGTTATATTGCAAGTGCAGTGGGTGTCCCCCTCAAAGTTGATACCCTCACCATGGCACGCCAGCGGGCAAACCATGCTCGAGTCCTCGTGGAAATTGATGCGAGGGAGGACCTCGTATCCATCATCGAGGTGGAAAAAGTAGATGGAGGCATTGCGCTGGTCCGAGTTGAGTATCAATGGCTTCCCCCTCGTTGTGGTCAGTGCCTCGTCTTTGGTCACAGATGTGGCCAAGCATCTCCACCAAACCAGCAACAGCAGCAGCCGCAACAGCAACAGCAACAGCCGCAACAGCAACGGTCAGCCACAGCTGTCCAGCATGCTGACAACGGTGAGGAATGGAAGCAGCACCGACGGTCTGGAAAGGATAGGCGGAAAGGGAAGGGTCTCGCGGAGGGTGCGCCAAGCAGCGAGGAGACCATGCAGCAGGGGGGGGAAAGAAGTGTGGAGAACAAGAAGTAGGGAGAGCAAGAAGTAGGAGAGCAAGAAGCTGGTGCGCCAAGCACCAAGCAGCAGGGGGACGCTGAGAGCAAGAAGCAGCGAGGAGAGCAAGCCAAGGCAGTGGACAGTTCTAAGGGGGAAACTAACACCCCACCGAAGCCGATGGTGGTGGGGAAGCCTGATTTGGACTCTTCACCCTCAAAAACTGCACCATGCGGGGACTTGACTAGACGGGGCAAATTGGAAGGAACGGACAGCATGCCAGGACTGGTCAAGTCTGACAACACTCCTACGGATGACCTTGCAGCGGACGATCTTGATCACACTCCACTTTGCAAACTCATCCCCCGCCAACACCCCGGACACGGTAACAGTCAGAAGGGCTCCACCTCTTCCAATAGGCGCAAGAAGAAGGCGCGGAAGAGGAGAAGATCCTTCACTTAGTCACCTCCATACTCTCCCCAATGCATATTGCCGCTTGGAATGTTAGGGGTCTTAATGATCCCATCAAGGTTTCTGATATTAAACGGATTTGCAACGATCACAAGATAAGCTGCATTGGCTTACTTGAGACCAAGGTTAATCCGTGGAATGAAGCTTCCATCAAGAATGCATTGAGCACATCATGGCAAGTTAGAATAAATACTTCAGACGGAAAACGATTATGGCTTGCATGGAAGCACAGTGAATGGGCCGTGAGCGTTGAATCGGAGAGCCCTCAATTCATGCATTGCAAACTAGTCAACAGAAGATCTAGTTTCACTTTCTTAGCCACCTTCATCTACGTCTCCAATAATAGTAGTGAACGAAGATCCCTATGGTGCAATATTGTGAATATAGCATCCACCACTCACCCCCTTCCATGGATAGTGCTAGGGGACTTCAACACCACGCTATCCCCCACAGAGAAATTGGGAGGGGAACACATCTCACGGATGAAATGGTTGAACTACAAAGTTGCATTTTGCAAGCGGAGTTGGAGGACTTGTCTTACGTGGGTGATTTCTTCACTTGGTCCAACCGCCAAGTGAGTAACCCCATCCTACGCAAATTGGATAGAGTCATGGTAAATCACCAATGGCTCCACCTATTGCCCAGAACCCACGCACAATTTGCTCCCCCAACCCTCTCGGATCACTCCCTTGCCATCACCCACATCGACGCCTCACCAACCGCCAAGAAGACTCCCTTCAAGTTCTTCAATTTCTGGATCGACCACAAGCACTTCAAGAACATAGTGAGCAGCACATGGAGGTCAGACATCGCTAGGTCCAAAATGTTCCAAGTCGCCCGCAAACTCAAACTACTAAAGCATGAACTCCGCAAGCTCAACAGGAATGCATTCGGCCACCTCCCAACTAAGGTCGAGTTGGCACAAACCAGGCTGCAGGCCCTCCAAGGTGCTGTCCATGGAAATGGAAACACTTCCTTGCTGGAAGAGGAAAAGGAAGCCTATAAAGCCTATTACCTCCTACGTGGGGCTGAGGAAAGTCTCTATAAACAGAAGTCCAGGGCACTCTGGTTGAAACTTGGAGATATAAACACCTCATTCTTCCATAAAACCATGAAGAACCTGCATAACCGCAGTCACATACACCACCTACTTGGAGATGACGGGAGGGAAGTCATTGGGGATGCAGAGGTTAAAGAGCTTGTGGTGGAACACTTCCGGAAACTTTATGAGTGTCCCCCTCCCACTTCTACCTTGGCTGATGTCAGAGAAATGGTCACACAGAAACTGAGCCACCCTCAATGTATGGAATTATCTCTCCCTTTCACAGATGATGAGATCAAATGGGGGTTCTTCTCCCAAGCAAATGACAAAGCACCGGGGCTTGATGGCTACACTGCCAAGTTCTTCAAAGCCACCTGGGGGATCATTGGTAAAGACCTTTTGGAAGCTTCTAAGGAATTTTTGGTATTTGGACACCTACTCAAAGAGATAAACTCTTCCATCATCTCCTTGGTTCCAAAGGTTGCCAATCCATCTACACTTGGAGAGTTCCGCCCTATAGCCTGTTGTAATGCCATATACAAGGCCATATCTAAAGTCATAGCAGAGCGTATCAAAAGGGTCCTCCCATCCTTAGTGGGCAGTGAACAAGCGGCGTTTATCCCTGATAGACGTATTTCGGATAACATCTTCCTCGCACAAGAACTACTGGCGGGTTATCGTACCCAAACCACTTCACCTAGATGTACCCTCAAGGTCGACCTCCAGAAAGCCTTTGACACGATCAAATGGGATTTTTTGATGTTTACTCTTCACGCTATGGGCTTCCCTCCCCACTTATACTCCCTGATTCATCAATGCATCTCTACCCCGAAGTTCTCCATCAACATTAATGGGGAACTCACATGTTACTTCCCTAGTATGAGGGGGCTTAGGCAAGGTGACCCGCTATCACCCTACCTATTTGTGCTGGGAATGGAGATCCTGTCTTCCCAACTGAGGAGGTTAGCTGCACACCCCCAATTCTCCCTCCACTGGAGATGCCGGAAGGAGAAACTCACCCATCTATGCTTTGCTGATGATCTTCTAATTTTCTCCAAAGGTAACCTCCAGTCAGTCTCCTTGATTAAGTTAACGCTCCAGCAATTTCATTCCATGTCAGGCTTGGATGTTAACAACAACAAGAGCAATATCTTCTTCTCTCATGTTCCTGCAACTGTGAAGGAGGCCATCCTTACCCTCACCCAGTTCCAGGAAGGCTCACTGCCAGTACGCTATCTGGGAATACCCCTCTCCTCTTCCAAACTACGCAAAGAAGATTATGATGCCTTGTTAGAGCGAATGTTATCTCAGGTCTCTTCTTGGACATCCAGATACCTCTCTTATGCAGGGAGACTGCAACTAATCAAATCTGTACTCGTCTCTCTCCAAATCCATTGGAGTAATATATTCATGCTTCCCAAGTATGTTATAAAGAAGATGGACAGCTTACTCAAGAACTTTCTTTGGAATGGAAACCCTCACATGAACACTAAAGCCAAGGTCAGATGGAATGAAGTTTGCAAACCTCTTAAATGTAGGGGCCTAGGCATCCCTGACCTTCATTTATGGAACAAAGCCATCCAGATAAAACACATTTGGCGCCTCTGCAGGGAAGGGCCTAAAACCCTTTGGCCTGAATGGGTACATTCCACTCTCCTAAAGGGACGAAGCTTCTGGACACAGAAACCACCAGCAACATACTCTTGGACATGGAAGAAACTGTTGAAACTCAGAACTTTAGTCCGACCCTGCTTTCAATGGGTACCTAACAATGGCCTCACCATCTCCCTCTGGACTGACTTCTGGCTCCCAATAGGACCCTTGGATCAGATTTTCAGTGCTCGTGAAATGGGTAATACCGGCCTCCCACCTACCACCAAGCTTTGTTCCCTCATGGAAGGTAATGATTGGCGCATCCCAGAGGCAGTGCTCAATATGAATATCTGGATACCTGCCTCCCTCCTTCCCAATGCATCAGCTAATGACCACCTCCGATGGATCCACTCTGGCACGAGTGACTACACAACTAAGAGTGGGTATGCATTCCTCTCCCCCTCACCGAGGTTAGTCCCTTGGGCGAAGGTGATCTGGAATAAATACTCAATCCCTAGACACTCGTTTATCTTGTGGCTAGCCTGTCTCCACAAGCTAACCACCCTTGACAAATTGGAATCATGGGGCATGACTACTTCCACCACATGCTTCCTGTATCAGCAGGGCCCGGAAGATCACCCTCACCTCTTCTTCAATTGCAGTTATTCTCGCTCCATATGGACAGCGGTTCGTGACCACCTTCACTGCCCACCACACTTTCAAAGTTGGCAAGGGGCTACTTCGCTGCTATTGGCCTCAAATGGCTCCACCTCTCCCGACTTCAATAAAAGATGTGCTGCATTAGCTGCTTCGGTTTATTGCATATGGAGAGTGCGTAACAATGTACGCCTAGGGAATCACATCCCCAGCTGGGGTTCTGTTGTAAACCAAATTAGAGCTTATACCTCTGTCTTGTAACATTTTCATGTAGCTCTTTATCTTCGCTTTTGTTTTGTTATGTTGTTATGACTATGTTGTAAATTTTCTCGGCCTACAATTGTATACGTTTGGATATCAATAAAATTCACCTTATCCAAAAAAAACTCCAAACTTCAAATCAATCGTTTTAGTTTCAAGTCTCTAAATAAATTATCTTAGATTTCTTGTGAATCTGTGGTATCATCCCAATTTCAAAGCATTTTTATATAATATTACAAGTTGGCCATTTAACTTGTTTTTCTTTTTCTCGTAGAATAATAAAGAAAATTAATTGAAAGCTTAAGTCTTCAAAATTTCTACAGAAATCAGTTCCAGAACTTCTCTCAGCTTTTTGCAATTGAATATCGATGCCTTTTTTTTTTTAAATCTCATTTCCAACTGTTATCATTGATTCTGTTAATAGGGATTATTGATTGAAATGTTTTTTTCTTACTGTAACTCTTATGTTGCTGCCATATTTTTATACAATGTTCATGTGATATTTGGTTTGGACACAGATGGTTCTTAACTTCTTATATATCTTCATTTTGATTTTCTATCTGCCCTTTCTCTGTGTTGGGGTTTGCAGGGAACAGGGAATTTTGATTTGGAGCTTGAGGAGCCAAGGAGGCTTGTACCTTGGTGTAGTGTAAATCCTTATCCTTCTCCTGAGAATTTAGAAAGTGAAAAGAAGAAGTTCCCTCTATACTTCAATGGCCCCAAGCCTTTTGAGGTTGCTGTCAAGCCTGGTCAGATTCTGTACTTGTAAGTTCAGTTTCGTTGGAGGATTTCTCCTTGGTAGCTCTTATGTCTTGGTTGTTGTTATTTAAATGTTTAGCTTTATTTGTTAATGTAGAAAAATTAGGAGAAGTCAAGATGCCATCTTATAGAGGGACATATTTTGTCTACTTAGAGTCTCTTTTATGGCTTGTTTACTTTTGGAATAAAATAAATAACAAATAAAAAAGTTATGTCTTATGAATGACTATTACTAAAAATAAATTATGAATTTCTATTTCAGTATTTATTTTGTGTAATTTTTTATTATAGAAAATACTTATTATTACAATATATTTTACTTCATTAATTATATTATTAAATTAAAACTTTAGAAATACGAATAAAATTACCAATTTTCTTCTATTTGATTATTAATTATAGTATTAATGAGAGTATAATTATTATAATATTTAAACCTTATATTTTTTCTGTAGAGGAAATAAAAAATTCCACTTTTTCTTAGGTAATATCTATCTTAATGGAAAGGGAATAGAAAAGTTTTAAGAATTAAAATTTTTTGCTTATTTTTCAAAGTAAATAAGGTAATAGACACTTAAGTAATAATAACTATTTTATTCCATCTCTATTATTTCAAAGTAAATGGCCCGTTGAAGTTTGATACCTCCAAGTGACTGCCTCATAATACATATGAGGAGAGTGTATAGCTATGGCATTCATGATTCATAGAATTATGCTGCAGTTCTCATTTAGGTTATAAGATAACATGGCTCTTTTTTGAAGTGGAATATTTTTGCTCGTGGAAATTCTCACAGGATTTTGGTTATGATTTCATATTTAATTAATTAATTTATTTTCGATTTTATTTAGTTTCCTAGTTTAGATATATCTATAAAAGATCTTATCTAGTCATACAAATCAGGATCCCTTAATTTGTGGTTTTTCCTCTATTAGGTAGTATTGTTACCAGATTTAGTGACTTTCCTAATGTAGAACATTTCTATATATATGTACCTCAGCTTATATGAAAGATATGAAGAAAATTTATCTCAAATTCCACATGGTATCAGAGCAACTTCTGTATACCTAATTCTTCATGACAAAATACGGTATGGCCACAGAAAGACTCTCCTCATCAACATCAGAAGTCACCTCCAATCTACCATCTATCAAAGGTCATCCTAGAGGAACTGAAGCCACCCCTTTTCTCATCACTAGCCACAAACTCAACGGACAAAATTATCTATAATGGTCACAATGTGTAATGATGTTTATTTGTGGTTAAGGTAAAGATGACTATCTCACTGGAGATTTCGAAATTCCTAAGAAGGATGATCCAAATTTCAAAAGCTGGAAGGCTGAGAATCATATGGTTATGTCATGGCTGATTAATCCCATGAATAAGGATATCAGAGAGAATTTTCTTCTATATAGAACCGCAAAGGAGATATGGGATGCTGTTGGAGAAACATATTCCAGCACAAAAAATACAGCAGAATTGTTTGAAGTGAGCTAATCTACATGAGTTATGTCAAGGAGATCTCACTGTAACTCAATACTTCAACAATTTGGCTCGTCTTTGGAAGCAACTCGACATGTTTGAAGTCTCTACCTAGAAGTGCGCTGATGACTCATCCCTATATCGTAAAATTGTAGAGCAAAAATGAACTTTCAAATTCCTTCTCAGCCTCAATAAGAATCTTGATGATGTTAGAAGAAGAGTAATGGGAATTAAGCCTCTCCCAAGTCCCCGAGAGGCATTTGCTGAAGTTAGATGGGAAGAGAGTAGAAAGAAGATCATGATGGGATCCAATACTTCTACATCTTCCTTTGAAGGATCTTTGGCAGCCTAGAAGTTCCCTAACAACAGCAACAGTGACAACTGTCAAAGAAAGGGGAGGCCATGGTGTGATCATTGCCGCAAACCAGGACACCTTAGAGAGACATGCTGGAAAATCCATGGAAAACCAATGTATTGGAAGCCTTCATGATCCAGAAGCCAAGCCAATGCTGCTGCCAACTCCACTGTTGATCCTAAATCTGGAGAAACTAGTCCCTTCACAAAAGACCAACTCAAGAAAGTTATTTCAATAGAACTCATCAACACAAACAAATACTCCCACTGTTGGAACCAGTTTATTGGCACATAAAGGTAAAAGTTTTAATGCCTTTGTTGTCAATAAGAAGCAAACAAATTCTTGGATCATTGACTCAGGTGCATCAGATCATATGACGAGTGATATCAATCTATTCCATGATTATAGTCCATGCAAGAAAGACTACAATGAGAATTGCAGATGGAACATTTACCAGAGTTGCGGGATTAGGTTCTATTCCTATTTCTACGGACCTAATTCTAAATTATGTTCTTCATGTTCCCAAGTTGGACTGCAACTTACTTTCCATTAGTAAATTAAATCATGACCTTAACTGTGTGACTAAATTTTTTCCAAACCTCTGTGAATTTCAAGATTTGGATTCGGGGAAGATGATTGGCAATGTTGAGATGCATTCTAGACTCTATTTCCTTAAAGGCCAAACTCTACCTAGAAGAACAAACCAAAGTACAAGTTGTGTGAGTCAATTAAATTTTAGTAAAGATAGCGAAGTCATGTTATGGCATTTTCGCCTTGGTCATCCAAATTTCATGTATCTTGAGAAACTTTTTCCTTCGTTGTTTATCAATAAAAATTCAAAATCTTTTGCATGTGAAATTTGCTAGCTAGAGTTGCGGGATTAGGTTCTATTCCTATTTCTACGGACCTAATTCTAAATTATGTTCTTCATGTTCCCAAGTTGGACTGCAACTTACTTTCCATTAGTAAATTAAATCATGACCTTAACCGTGTGACTAAATTTTTTCCAAACCTCTGTGAATTTCAAGATTTGGATTCGGGGAAGATGATTGGCAATGTTGAGATGCATTCTAGACTCTATTTCCTTAAAGGCCAAACTCTACCTAGAAGAACAAACCAAAGTACAAGTTGTGTGAGTCAATTAAATTTTAGTAAAGATAGCGAAGTCATGTTATGGCATTTTCGCCTTGGTCATCCAAATTTCATGTATCTTGAGAAACTTTTTCCTTCGTTGTTTATCAATAAAAATTCAAAATCTTTTGCATGTGAAATTTGCTAGCTAGCCAAACATACTCGTTCTCCTTATCCTAGAATTTCATATAAACCATCTCATCCTTTTGCAATGATTCATAGTGATATATGAGGACCTTCAAGAATAAAAAATATCACGGGAACAAGATGGTTTTCATCATTTGTTGATGATCATACTAGGTTAACTTAGGTATTCTTGATGAAAGAATAATTTGAAGTAGTCCAAATATTTCAAAATTTCCATTCAATGGTACAAACACAATTTCAAACCAAGATTCAAGCTCTCAAAACCAATAATGCCAAAGAATATTTTGAGTCTACACTAAGGAAATACCTTCTTAACCAAGGCATAATTCATCTTAGTTCATGCATCCATACACCTCAACAAAATGGAGTTGCAGAGAGAAAGAATAGACATTTATTGGAGGTATCACGACCCCTTATGTTCTCTACACATGTTTTCAAAACATTTTTGGGGAGAAGCAGTTCTTACGACAGCATATTTCATTAATAGAATGCCTTCTAAAATCCTTAAATTCCAAGCTCCATACCAAATACTCCTAAAGGAATTCCTAAACACCAAAACACTCACATCCTTAGACCCAAAGATATTTGGTTGCACTGTATTTGTCCATATAAGTCAAAAACACCGAAGCAAACTAGATCCTAAATCGATTAAATGTGTGTTTCTTGGGTTACTCTCCAATTACAAAAAGGGTATACAATTCCATGGATGTCACCTTCTTCGAACATCAAGCATACTATCTAAAACCCTCAATTCAGGGGGAGAACATGAGTGAATATTGGTTTTGGGACGAGAGTTAAATTGGTCAAACTGATATTTGTCTTCCACTCCCACTCTCACATGCATCAAATGTTCAAAGTCTGGAACCTGAAGTAAACCTACCTAAAAATCCTTCATCACCTCAAATTGAAATTCCTGAGAGTCGTGAGTAACTGCCCTTGCATGTTGTAATAAAACAATGATGAAGGAATGAGAAAAAGCAATGACCTTAGAGTTTTAAAACTTTTATCAAGCAAGGTATTTCTGAAGGAAAATGCTCTCTTCTCTCTCCTCTTCCCACACACTTCCCCATACACTTTCAACCTTAGAAACCACCGTAACTAAAATCTCCTTGCCCTTAGTCCAGTAGCTTATAGGAACCATTTACCAACCTACCAACCATCATGGCAACTCCTGCCAAGGAAGTGGTGCCGGACTGCCCTTAGGTGCCGCTTGATGTGGGGGCAAAGAGCAACGTTATCGGTAGTGGCTTACCATCATCGGGTTTACATGATCAAAATGCTCACCAGGGGGTGAACACGGTTCCTGAGGTGGCATTTAAAGTTGACCCAAAAGAGGTAAGTCAAAGACCTGCTTTTCCAGTTGGGAAAAGCAATGGACAAGTCATAGCTAGGAAAGGTAATGTGGAGCCTTGTGCCCATATAGCTCATAGCAGGTCTAGCACCTACAACCGGTGTCCTACATACACCAAATTAGACACACATCCCAACCAGGGCCCACTCTTATCCCAAAGTTTTCCTCCTTTTGGAAATTCTGCATTGGAAAAAGACAAGGTACTTTCCGAGAACTTTGAGGAGCCTAACCGGACACCACCTTGTAACGGCTACTCAATTGCACAGACGACTCCAGCCGCTAGAACATATGCCCAAGCGTGCAGCTCCAAGGTGGAGGATAACCCACTGGCGTTCAACCTTCAATACCTTCCACCGGCCACAAAGGGTCCATCCCCAACGGTGAAAATAACCAAGGTAGTGGGGGATCTAAGGGCGGAATTTTGGAACAACACCCTAGTGGGCTATTCCCTTGGCCGCAAGCTACCCTACTCTCTAGTCCGATCCATTGCTTTCAAACTATGGAAGGCAGTTTAGAGGGATTCTTCTACTTCCGGTTCAGTGTGGAAAGCGACACAACCGTTGTTCTGGAGAAGATGTGGCATTTTGCCCAACGGTTCCTCATCCTATAGAAATGGAGGAGAGGCATGTCACTAGACAAGCCGCAACCCACCAACATCCCCGTGTGGACAACCTTTACGAGCATTCCATGTGAATATCTAGGGGCGGAAGGCCTAAGCCATATAGTTAGTGGCGTAGGAGTGCCACTCAAGGCTGACATCTTAACGGCTAGGAGGCAAAGGGCAAACCATGCACGGGTCTTAGTGGAAATTGACGCGCATGATGACCTGGTCACTCGAGTAATGGTGGAGGGTGAGAATGGCGCGGCTGCGGAAGTCCAGGTGGAGTATCAGTGGTTACCTCCACGCTGTGCGAGGTGCAAAGTGTTCGGGCATAAATGTGAACCCGTGCAGACTACTCAAAGGAATGATAGAGAGACTATGGGTGAGGAGGGTAGTAAGGATGCTCCATAAGTCGCTGCTGGCCAAAAGGAGTTGCGGGGAGAGGAGAAGGAAAGGCAAGATTCACCCAGTGACGACCTCCAGCAACCCAACAGAGCAGCAAGGATGACGCCTTCTAGGGGCAAGACAGTAGCAAGAGGGGAGGAACAACATTGTGGGAATGAGATGCCAGTGGAAGAGTTTAGCGCCGCTAAGGAGCCTGAAGACAGTCCTGTAACTTTGAGGCGAGCACTGATTGGAAGGATGGACGTGGACAGTGGACTGAAGGCACCTGGCTTGACGGTTGAAACGGCTTTAGATGGGGTAGATACCTCTTTGGTAGCAACTGTGGTGCTGATCTCCCCTAGCTGTGTGAAGGATCTGCCATTGTTCGGTCAGGGTGAGGACGAGGCAAATGGAGGTGACGGTTTTGAGAACACCCCACTTAACAAATTATTAGTTCACATGAACCAAATGTCGGGGACTCACCCAACGTCTAACAAAAGTTCTAGCTCCTCTAATCGCCGTAAGAAGAAGCAGCGCAAGAGGAGATGGAATTTCACATAATCGTATTGTATCCATATTCCATGTCAGTGGCAGTATGGAATGTAAGGGGCTTAAATGACCCCGTTAAGGTTTCGGAGGTTAGGAAGTTGTGTACTATGCATAGCATTAGCTTGATTGGTTTATTGGAGACAAAAGTGAATGTTGCAAATGAGGATTCCATCAAGAATAGGTTGGGTCAGCATTGGCAAGTATGGATTAACACCATGGCACGGAAGCGCATTTGGATTGTTTAGCAACCAAGGGAGTGGGATATCTGTGTGGAAAAAGAACACATGCAATTCCTACATTGCACTGTGACAAACTTGAGAGCAAATAGTGATATGACAGTCACTTTTGTTTATGGATCTAATAGTGATAGAGAACGCAAGGAATTGTGGTTGAACCTAGAGGCGTTGGTCCAAACTACAGGTGGAAGACCGTGGTTGGTTATGGGCGATTTTAACACGACTCGACTAGTCACAGAGAAAGAAGGAGGTAAAGCTTTAGTCATGAAGGCAATGTTGGATTTCCAAAGATGTCTAGCCAAAGTGGAGGTGGAAGACTTGCGATATACTGGGGATTTCTTTACATGGTCTAATAAACAACACCAGGTGCCTATCCTTAGGAAACTTGATCAAGCTATGGTCAACCTCCCTTGGATGAATCTACACCTGAATGCTCATGCCCAATTCCTCTCACCTATCCTATCTGATTATTCATTAGTTGTGGTCTGTATGGAGTATGGATTGAGGGCCAGAAGGAGCCCATTCAAAAATTTCAATTATTGAGCAGACCATAAAGGTTTCAAGGACCTAGTTAGCACAATATGGAGGAGGGATATCCAGGGCTCTCACATGTTCTAGATAGTAAAGAAATTAAGGCTTGTTAAGGAGGGTCTCAAAAGCCTAAACAGAGTTGAATTCTCCAACATATCGCAAAGAGTTCAAAATGCGAAGCAACGGTTGGTTCAATTGCAAGCTGCCATACATGCGGCTGGGGACACGACTAGGTTGGAAGAGGAGCGTATAGCCTATAAGGAGTATTATACTTTAAGGGAGGCGGAGGAGAGCTTCTTTAAACAGAAATCCATGACAAAATGGTTGGAGTTGTTGGACAAGAATACGGCCAATTTCCACAAAGCCATGAATAGTTTTCACAACCAAAGCTCCATACACAGATTGATTAGGGAGGATGGCAGTGAGGTGACTGGGGAGAGGGAGGTCGGGCTAGAGATACTTCATTACTTCCAATGCTTATATGATCCACCTACACCTCCGACCACTCCTGTTGATGTGGAGAGCTTTACACCATGGACTCTGAATGACCAACAACGACTCACCCTTGATGTTGATTTTTCAGATGAGGAGATAAAATGGAGCTTTACATCGCAAGCGAATGGAAAGGCCCCTGGCCAAGGTGGATTCTTTGCTCTCTTCTTTAAGAGAGCCTGGGACATTATAGGTGAGGACATGATCATCACCACTAGAGAGTTCATGACATCAGGGCACCTACTGAAAGAGATCAACAACACTGCCATTACTCTAGTACCCAAAGTCAAGACATTGGAAGATCAACATGAGAAGTTGAAGCAGAAAGCCCACATACATGTACCAGGGTTTGGAAAAGCTAGTGCCTTGAGTACAGAGCTAGATTCAAGGTATCTAATATAAAAAAAAAAATAGTAACTGGCCAAGCTCTAAGATTAGCAGTCGATTCCATAAGCATTTAACGAAGACGACATCAAGTTTGCCTACTAGACTGGGGGATTTTAGGCCAATAGCCTGTTGTAATGTCATTTATAAGGCGATATCCAAGGTACTTGCAGCAAGGATGAAAACGGTGTTGCCTACTCTAGTTGGGTGAGAACAGGCAGCATTCGTCTCAGGTAGGAGGATAATTGATAATATTTTCTTGGCCCAGGAACTCATGGCAAACTACCATTCCAAAGTAGGAGCTCCCCGCTGTATGATGAAGGTGGACCTCCAAAAAGCCTATGATACAGTGAGATGGGATTTTGTTCTAGGGGTTCTTATGGCTATGCAGTTTCCTCCCCATTTCTACCGTCTCATTAGTCAGTGCATATCAATGCCGAAATACTCCATCAATATCAATGGGGAACTGGTGGGGTTCTTTGCAAGCAAAAGGGGCTTAAGGCAAGGGGACCCTATCTCACCTTACCTATTCGTCCTTTGTATGGAAATCCTCTCCATGCGATTGAGAAAATTAGTTCAGAATCCGGGTTTCTCACTTCATTGGAGATGCCAGAATGAACGCCTGACCTACCTTTGTTTTGCAGATGACCTCCTCATTTTTGCTAGAGGGAACGAGGAATCTATCTCCTTGGTACAACAAACCTTACAAGATTTTCAGGCCATCTCGGGTTTGGCAATAAACAATCACAAGAGCAGCATTTTCTTTTCTCAGGTCCCAGCAAATATTAAGGAGGCCATTCTCCAGTGCACCCAATTCAGTGAAGGCCAATTACCTGCATGATACCTAGGGGTCCCCCTCATATCTTCAAAACTCAAAAAACAAGATTGTGAGGTGCTAGTGGAACGCACCTTGTCTCGAATCAACTCGTGGACAGCAAAATATTTGTCCTATGCGGGTAGGCTCCAATTAATTAGGTTTGTCCTTTTCTCCATGCAGGTCTACTGGTGTTCCATTTTCATCCTTCCTAAGTCGGTGATCTCAAAGATAGAACAACTACTAAGGAATTTCCTCTAGAGTGGCAACCCACACATATTTACCAAATCTATAAGGTCAAATGGGCTGAAGTGTGTCAACCAAAAGGAAGTGGTGGCCTAGGGTTATTGGATATTCATCTGTGGAACAAAGCCATCCAAATCAAGCACATATGGAGACTACGTAAGAAAGGTGCAAAGAGTTTATGGTTGGAATGGGTTCATTCCACTCTACTCAAGGGCAAGAATTTTTGGTCATCCAAAGCACCAGTCATCTGCTCATGGACATTGAAGAAATTACTCAAGTTGAGAGGATTGGTTAGATCTTGTTTCTATTGGGAACCAAATAATGGCCTTGAAATCTCTCTATAGGCAGACTTCTGGCTCCCGACAGGACCTTTGGATACCTTGTTTAGTGCACGGGTCATGAGCAGCATGGGTTTTCTAGATACTACGAGACTATGCTTCATAATGAATGGAAATGAATGGTGTATCCCTGAGGGCCCACCGTGGAATAGTATTAGCATTCTCCCCTCCCTCAGACCAAATGGTACAGTGTCGGACCGTTTTCGTTAGAAACACTCTGGATTTGGAGAGTACACCATCAAGAGTGGTTATAAGTTCCTTAAGACCCCCCCCCCCCCCCCCCCCCCCCAATATACCTTGGCAGAGAGTAGTATGGAATAAAACCTCCCTACTTAGACACGCCTTTATACTATGGTTAGCTTGGTTAGGGAAGCTCTCCACCCTTGATAGGGTGCACCTTTGGGGACTAGTGCAATTTACTATTTGCTTTCTATGTAATCGGTATCAGGAGGACTATTCCCACCTATTCTTCCAGTGCAACTACACATTGCAGGTTTAGAGTATATTCTGTGACTACATGCACTACCTAGTCCTATCCAATAGCTGGGATAGTGTGACCAGATTTATGATGGCATTGGGGGACTCACCAACCCATCAGAGATGGCGAGCAATACTAGCAGCAGCAGTCTACTGCATATGGTGCATTCGGAATCAAGTGCGGTTAGGGAATGACCTTCCAGGGATTAGCATGTTAGCACACCAAATACAAGCCAATGTTAGGCCATTGTAATCCTAACGCTTTACATTACTTTAGTGCCTAGGCTTAATATGCAAGCACAATCATCGATTATGTGCTCTTTGTAACTTGATCTCACTTGTGCATTGTACTTCTTCAATTTAATAATATTATTAATTACCCAAAAAAAAAAAATTTCTTGAGAGTCACACCTCTACTATATCTAAGTCTCCACAAATCGAAACCAAAGAGCTACGTGTCTATTCTAGGAAATCAAGGCCTGGAAAGGAAGTGGACTCAATTCCTCTCATCCTCGACCAAGAATCTAAACCGGAATCAAACTATCTTCAAATTCAATCAGGTAAGGAAAATTTTAGTTTAAGTTCTGAAGAAATTGGTGATAAAGATCTTGATATACCAATTGCTTTGAGAAAGGGTATTAGATCATGTACTAATCTTCCTATCTGCAACTTTATTTCATATGAAGACCTCTCACCATCATATAGGGCCTTTGTCACCTTTTTTGATCATTTGCAGGTACCTCATTCCATAAAAGAAGCTCTTGAAAGTCCTAAATGGAGGAAAGCTGTATAGGAAGAAATTAATGCATTGGAAAAGAATGATACATGGGTGATCACTGATCTTCCTAAAGGAAAGAAACCTGTTGGCTGTAATTGAATTTTTACTGTCAAACACAAAGCTGATGGAAGTATTGAAAGGTTGAAAGCTTGTCTTGTTGCCAAGGGATTCACTCAATCATATGGGATAGACTACTAAGAAACATTTGCTCCAATAGCCAAACTCAATACTATCCGTATTCTTCTATCACTTGCAGTTAACAATGATTGGCCATTACACTAAATAGACATAAAAAATGCTTTCCTAAATGGTGATCTTGAAGAAGAAGTTTATATGGAGATTCCTCTAGGGTTGGAACTACAACAGGATATGCAAACTTAAAAAATCCTTGTATGGTTTAAAACAGCCTCCTCGTGCTTGGTTTGGTAAGTTTGTATGCTTAGTTATAAGATAGGAATACACTCAATGCCAGGCAGATCGTACCATGTTTGTAAAATTCTCCCTTGAAAAGAAGGTTGCAATATTAATTGTGTATGTTGATGACATAATTCTAACAGGAAACTACAGGAATGAATTGACAAAGATGAAGGAGGTACTAGCTAGGGAATTTGAAATCAAGGATCTTGGACCTATTAAATATTTCCTAGGAATGGAGGTGGCACAGTCAAGGAAGGGCATACTTATCTCAACGAAAATATGTTCTAGACTTACTGAAAGAAACAGGTATACTAGGGTGCAAACCAGCAGACACTCCTATGTACTCGACCAAGAAGATAGGAAATGAAGAAAACTCTGCATTGATAGACAAAGGAAGATATCAAAGGCTTGTTGGTCATCTTATCTACCTTTTACACAATCGCCTTGACATTGGATTCTCTATAAGTATTGTAAGCCAGTTTATGAATAATCCAACCGAGGAGCACATGGAAGCTGTAAACAGAATTTTAAGATATCTAAAGGGGACTCCTAGAAAGGGACTGATGTATAAGAAGAATGACGAGAACCACTGTAGTATTTTCAGATGCAGATTGGGCTAGTGATATTATAGATAGACGTTCTACTTCAGGTTATTGTTCTTATGTGTGGGGAAACCTTGTAACTTGGCGAAGCAAAAAGGAACCTGTTGTCTCAAGAAGCAGTGCTGAGGTTGAATTCCAAGCACTAACATTAGGCATCTGTGAAGAAATGTGGATACAAAGGCTACTTCAAGAACTAGGAGTTATTCACAAGAATCCTATCATGATATATCGTGATAATCAAGCTACTATTAGTATTGCTAAGAACCCAGTTCATCATGATCGGACCAAACACATTGAGATTGATTGACACTTTATCTCGGAGAAGATCAAAGACTCAATTGTGCAACTTGTGTATACCCCTACTAAGCCTCAAACTATGGACATTCTCACTAAAGGTGTTTCGAGATCTTGCTTCGAGGAACTAAGTCACAAGCTGGGCATGGACAACATTTACAACCCAGCTTGAGGAGGAGTGTGGTAATTCTCACGAGATTTAGATTAGGATTTCATATTTAATTTATTTATTTCCAATTTTATTTAGTTTCCTAGTTTTGATGTATCTATAAAAAATCTGATCTAGTCATACAAATCAGGATCCCTTAATTTGTGGAGTTTTTCCTCTATTAGGTAGTATTGTTACCAGATTTAATGACTTTCCTAATGTAGAACACTTCTATATATATGTACCTCAGCTTATATGAAAGATATGAATAAAATTTATCTCAAATTCCACAGCTCACAATACTGGCCATATAATTGGTAATTGCATTTTTCCTTGCCTCATACAAAAATAAGCCAGGGGGCATTGGCAGACCTGAAATGAACTTCAACACAAAAATCAGAGTTATGATATATATGTATACTGTTGAAGTATCAATCTTTTGAATAAGCTGGCAATGCTTCCATTCAGATATTCCTTACCTAATAGCAAAGCCAAGGGTTATAAAGTTCGAGTATTGGCTCTATGCATATCTACCTATTCAATGAATCCTGTCCATGCACTTTGTTTAATACGTCAACCCAATTGCTAAAAGAAAAAGAAAATCAATTGTATATTCTCCTTTTCATTTTTTTTTACTGAGTGGTGCTGTTAGTAACTGATGCAGTTACATTTTTAATGATGACTTCCCATGTTATTTGTATCCAAGCAATCGGCAAAATTTACTTGTTTGATGCAGGCCAAGTATGTGGTTCCATCATGTTAGACAGATTCCAGATGATAGAGGGTATACCATTGCTGTCAATTATTGTAAGGATACATCCTTTCCACCCATCTTATCAGGATTCATATACTTGATTTAACTTGCAGTTTGAATTGTTCTGCAGGGTATGATATGCAGTTCGACATCAAATATGCATATTTTAACTTCTTGCAGTCAATTCGACTTCGATCCATATGTGATTATGGAAATGATGATAGAGAATTTGAAGGGCCAGATTCAGATTCACCAACACGTTTATTAAAAGATGAATAGTCTGGCGATACATCTTGAAAGGAAAATTACAATGTGGATCCAGGGAGAGCACTTAATGGTGGCCATTCTCATAGCTATTTGATTGGTTTGAATTTTTCATGATGAGGCAAACTCTGAAAAAGAATATAACAGAACTTTTTGCATGATGGTAATTGATTGTTAAAGATTTTCTTGCATCATGACAAGCAGAATGAAGGCTGCCCAAAAGATGACTGAGACATGGTAGTCTCTCATAACCGTGCCATAATGGTGCAACATTGCCCTGACCAGCAGAGATGTCAATCATAAATAAGAACACAAACTTTTTAGCCTTTCTACCTCGAGGAGATTTATGCACCATTTGTTGGTATGAACTTCTTCAGAGAATACGCCATTTGCATATGCAGATTTGACTGAGCGAGACCTAAATGGAGGGTTTGCAACTCTACTTGCAGAAGATTCTGGAATATATCCATTTGAGTAGGCAAGTTCCTGCATTCACGACTTGCACTAGTTTGAAAAGGCTTCTTAATGTAGCAATATTCCTTCGCCTTCAATGCCTTGATTTATTGTGACTCTCTTGAGATTTTACTGTGCAACAAACGAATTCCTGTTTTTTGTGTGTTTCTTGTGAAAGTTAGATGCCTGAACTTTGAAATCTAACAAATTGAGTTTCCACCATGGTAATTGTTTTCTAGCTTCTTATGCCTAAGTCAGAGGGCTTGAGCCTGTTTTATTCTTACATGATTTGCTAGAGCCTGTTTTATTCTTACATGATTTGCTAGAGCCTAGATCACAATGATGTCTAGGAAAACCAAGAGTCCTGCCATTGAATAGTTTCATGTATTTTTAGAGCATTGCTAAAGAAATGTGATATTTTTTAATCTTCTGCCACTGAATTATGATAGGCATAGATTTGTGAACGGTGTAGCATTCGTCTGTACTTAAGACTATATGTGCAGCACAAACAAAGCTGAATTTATGTCATTCAAGGTTTGTCTTGATCCTTTTATAACTGCATTGTCTTGTTAAAATCTTTGTCCTCAAATTTCCTGTTGTTGTATTGGGCCATTATGTCATCTCATTGAACTGAAATCATGCATATTGATTCTGATTTACACACGAAAAATCATATAGCTTCTGCTTCGGTTTTGTTCTTGTGATAGATATCTATATTTGCGGCGGAATATTTTTTGTCACCATATTCTCCAACCAGTCATTTGATTTATTAAGCAAAGTATGCTTATGAAACGACTAATATGTTCCATGGATTAAAAAAATTTACTGCCAGGGTTGACTCGGGGGTTGTCAGCCTACTTATATTAGGAGGTTCTTCAAGAATCTGAACGAGGTATATTCCTGTAGTGGTTGACAGCACGAGCCTATAGTGTATACAATTGTCCACCATCTTGTCTTCACTGATACCATAGCTCTGCTTCCAGCTGACCTGCTAAAATCCTCCATCGACTGGCACTGGCTTTACGCATGCAAGAAGGAAGATCCTATTAGAAGGGGTTATGAGTGGGTTGAGTCATTCCCTTCCCCTTGGTTAGCGTGTGGTGTGCAGACTTCAATTGCATCCCATTGGGCTTCTCAAAGGAAAAGGACTTCAATTTATACATACCTTACAAAGTCTTGATTGAGTTTTGCAATGAATCATTGGTGGTTGAAAGTGAATGGAGTGGAATTAGTTCACTTAGAATCCTATTTGCTTTGATCATTGCCCCCATGCTTATTTAAATAGAGGACTCTGAACCTAAAAGGCTCCGAGCTTTTTTAGATTCTTGGACATGTGTACCAAACATATCCTAATTTTCTTGATTTGGTCAAGGAAATCTGGAATGAAAAGGTACTTGGCTGTTGGCATGGTGTTATTGCAAACTAAACTTTTGAATTTACTCCTAAAAGGAGCAACTCTTATCTTCCGTTTATCATGATTAACACCTAAAGGATCAATTATGCAAAATTACTCGTAAAGGTAGAAACTCTTTTGACGGATTCATGGATTCATACTTTACACGTGTGAAAGGACGTTCAGAGACTACATCACCGCATCCACCAGTATCAATGCAACCATTAAATTCTCCTTCAACACCCTACAATTATAGAATTTGTAACATTTCACTATGACCACAAAAAGCCTGCGAAAATCCACAATTGATCTACCTTTTTTGCATTTTCAATCTTCCTTTGCAGAGTCTTGAATCCTTGGAAAACAATGAAAATGTTACATGCGACGTTTCTTCGTGTTCACAGCAAGGGATAACACCTTTGCACGTGTGTATTCATAGAGAAGGAAGATCTTGGCATAATTTGGAGTTGTTGATGTCCTAGGTGTCCTTGTTAGTCGGTTGTATGTTTGTCTGTTGTGTACATTTATGTCGGTTGTATAATTGTCTATTGTATGTTTGTCTGTTATATGTAGTGGTTGGTCTTAGTCTATTGTGTAGTGTAGTGGCCCATGAATTACGGAATCAAGGGTTGTGTAAATGTGTAGTGGGAAGTCCTTGTAATCTAGTTTAGGAAGTCTGTTAGGATACCTCAATAGTGGGTATTTGATTAGTGGAGAGGTGGAGGCAGTAGGGAATGTGGGAAGTTACCTAGGAGTAGTGGGGAAGAAAAGGACCAGAGCATTGGGAATGGATTGTACAAAACAGGGAGTTCTCAAAAAGAATGAATTACTTACTTTTTCTTATCTAAACTCTGTGATTGACACATAAGAGATCGTCAGGTTCTCTCCAATGAGCCTGAACCTAAATAATCATCATAGGTAAAAGAGGAAAAAGAACCCTAAAACCTAGAGTAGATCCAGACCTGCTAATCGACACCTTGAACATAGGGACTACAGAAAGATCCTGTAATAAAGTAGTATTAGAGCCAAGCATGTCCAACGACCTCAAATAGCTTCGACAACAGTTTGAGAGCTTCTTGAGCTTGTATAAGGTTAATCGAGCTCGAGTGGAAGAGATGTCACATCAATTGGCAAACTTGTCCAAGGAAATGTCGGCTAGGAAGGGAAAGTCGACAAAACTTGAGGACACAAATGGGGCCAGTTTGTCTAAGGGCAGCATAACAGGGGGCACTATGGTAGTAGGGGAAGGCGAAAAAGGATCGATGGTGCCAAAGTATGCGTGCCTCGATTTCCTACAGTACAATGGCAAAGCTGACTTTATTAGGTGGTTGAGTAGGTGTGAGCATTTTTCAAACACTAACGAATATCGACGGAGGATTGTGTGGAATTAGCAACTTACCACATGGAAGGAGAGGCACAATTGTGGGCTCTTAAGTTGGAAAAGGATTGGCTCAGCATTACTTAGGAGGACTTCAAGGCCTTGTATAATGCTCAGTTTAGGCCCCTATTGCACATCAACCTAGTGGGGGAGCTAGCTAAGCTGAGATAAGCGGGAACTATAGAGGAGTATCAGCACTGATTCACCTAAGTCGTAGCACAAATACCCTCTCTAACATAAGCAAGAGGTGGCCCTATTTATCAGCGGCTTGAGGGAGTCCATTTCTGTGGACATCTTGATTTAAGACCCCAAAAATATAACCCAAGCCATCACATTAGCCAAGCTTTACAAGAGGCAAACTATGGCGATGCGTACAGAGGTAGAAGCACAACAAAGGCACTTCGGGGCAACAATAGAGGGAGAGTTGTCTAAGAAAAAAATTGTGCCCCCCACTAACTCTGCCACCAGCCCTTATGTAAAGAAGCTAGGGAAGGTAGAACTAGAAGAGAGGAGGTGGAAGGGGCTATGCTTTAATTGTGATGAGTCGTTTTCCATAAGACATCATTGTAAGAGATTGTTTTAGCTGGAATGTTTGGAAGAGGAGCCGCTAGATCCAAGTGAGGAGGAGGAAGGGATGGAGGTGAATGAGGGGAAGCTAGTAGAGATCTCTCTTCATGCCATGATTGGAGTGAGCAAACCTCAAGCTATGAGACTTCATGGGTGCATTGAGGGAAACTCGATCCTAGCACACATTGACTCGAGCAGCACACATAGTTTTGTAGATGCAACAGACGCGAAGAGGATGAATATATCGATTGAGTACAAACCAGGTATTATGGTGGTAGTAGCCAATGGGGAAAGTATGTAAAGTGGGGGAATCTATCGTGAGGTCATCTTGGTCCTAACCTAACAGTAATTTGAGGTAGATCTCTATACCCTTCTCTTGTGTGGGGTAGATGTAGTGTTGGGGGTCAATTAGTTGAAGTCTTTAAGGGCCATTGACTGGGATTTTCGCCAAATGAGGATGAAATTTCGTGTTATGGGAAGAGGAGTAAAGTTGTAAGGGCTGCTTGATCGTGAGAAGGATGATGCAACCTTAGGGGCGATGTAGGAAGTTGAAAAGCGCCATGAATTGCACCTGTTGCTTGCCGAGTTTGACTGGGTATTCCAATCGTTGCAAGGGCTTTCACTAGCTAGGTCGTGTGATCATAGGATTCCGCTATAGCCTCGAAATGGTCTAGTTGTCATGCGGCCTTATCAATACCCGCACCAGCAAAAGGATGAGATAGAAAAACAGTGTGAAGAGATGTTGAATAAAGGCATCATTCGAGTAAGTCGCTTTCCTTTCTCCTCCCCTATGTTGTTAGTATGGAAGGCCAATAATAGTTGGAGGTTTTGTGTGGATTATTGAGCACTCAATGAGAAAACAATCAAAGATAAGTTCCCCATTCCAGTTATAGTGGAGCTTTTGGAAGAATTAATTGGGGCTAGATATTTTTCCAAGCTGGATTTGGCATTTGGTTACCATCAAGTGCGAATGCATGAGGCGGACATGGAGAGGACAACGTTCCGTACTCATCATGGACATTTTGAGTTCCTCATGATGCCCTTCAAGCTCACAAACGCCCTTTAACCTTTCAAGAATTGATGAATGAGGTCTTCTAGGGGTTTCTATGCAAGTTCATCCTAGTATTCTTTGATGACATCTTAGTATACAATAGCACATGGACCAAGCACTTGCAGCACTTGAAGAGGGTGTTCATGTTATTAAGAGAGCACCAATTATGTCTAAAGAGGGCCAAGTGTTCTTTTGCTCAAGAACAAGTGGCTTATCTAGGCCATATTGTCTCGAGGGAAGGGGTAAGGGCGAATCTAGCAAAGGTAGAAGCCATGTTAAAATAGCCTAAACCCATGTCTATTATAGCTTTAAGGGGATTCCTTGGGTTGATTGGATATTATTGGAGGTTTGTAGCTGGATATGGGAAGATAGCTGAACCTTTGATGAGGATGCTTTAGAAAAACGGCTTCCAATGGACTAGGGAGGTAGAAGTGGCGTTTGAGAGGTTGAAACTTGCAATGACAGAGTTGCCAATACTAACCCTACCAAATTTCTCCCAAATGTTTGTGGTAAAGTGTGATGCATCCGAAGGAGGAGTTGGTGTAGTCCTCCAACAATAGAGGTGACCTATCTCTTATTTCCACATGCCCTTCGCAAGAAAACATCTCAAACTAGCAGCATATGAGAAGGAGCTCATTAGGTTGTCAAAGGTAGTGTGCCATTGGAGATCGTACCTGTAGGGAAGAAATTTTTTGGTGAAAACCGATCATTATAGCTTGAAGTACCTATTGGAACAACAAGTGATCACTTCTCCCCAATAACATTGGATTAGTAAGCTACTCAGATTTGATTTTAAGATAGAATATCAAGCAGGACGTGAAAATAAAGTTGTAGACGCACAATCTTAGAAGGAAGAAGAGGTAGCATGCCTCTCGACTATTTCTAGCCCTAACTCTAGCTGTTTGAACAAGTTCGAGAAGAAGTCAGCAAGACCTAAGCATTACAATAACTTAAGTCGAAGATAGAAATGGGAGATCTCGGTCTACTATGGTCGATAAGAGATAGGTTGGTGTTTTTTTGAAAACGGGTTTACTTGCTTCCCCAATCCATACTCTATTATGTGATCCTTGAAGCCCTCCATTCCCCATATCACGAGGTCTAGTAGAAGATGCTCTATCGAGTAACTAGGGATTTTTACTGGAAGGGCCTAAAACAATAGGTAAAACAATTTATGGGAGCCTGTGAAATCTGCTAGTGAAGTAAAATGTAGCAACTACAACCCATAAGACTCTTGTAGCCCTTGCTAATCCTAAAACAGGTATGGACTAATATCTCCATGGATTTTATTGAAGGGTTGCCCCTTTCCAATGGAAAATCAATCCTCTTTGTCATAGTGGATATATTTTTTTAAGTATACACATTTTTTGCCTCTTAGTCATCCCTATATAGTCATCTTAATCTCTCATGTATTCTTTGATAACATCTTTAAATTACATGGGATGCTTGAGTCAATTGTAAGTGATCGTGATGCAACTTTCACGAGTGTATTTTAGAAGGAGTTATTCAAGTTGCAAGGAACACAACTAGCTTTCTCCTCTTCCTACCACCCCCAAAGTGATGGCCAAACTAAGGTGGTAAACCACACCATCGAAATATACTTGAGGTGTTTTACGAGCGATAGACCTAAAAAGTGGATGAAATGGATTACACGGGCAGAGTTTTGTTACAATACCAAATTTCATACGACGTTGAAGGCAACTCCCTTCGAAGTGGTATACGGTAAAGCACCACCCTGCCTACTGTCTTATTGTTTAGGTACAACAAATTAAAGGCAATGGAGCTTGTGCTAAGTGAAAGGGATGAGGTCTAGTAGCATCTTCAATGGAGATTAGCAAGGGCTTAAGCAACCATGAAGGCTCACTATGGCAAGCACCACCGAGAAGTAGAGTTTCAGGTGGTGGGTTTTGGTTTAGCTTCATCTACAGCCCTATAAACAGATGTTAGTAGTTTATCGACGCAATCAGAAACTTGCACCAAAGTTCTACAACCTTTTCCCATTGGAAGCCCAAGTAGGTACAGTAACATACCGCTTCACTTTACCTTATGGGAATCAAATCATCTCAACTACAAATGCATTTATCATTGTTTCAGGATAACAACTGATGACTTAAGCAAGCATGGAACTTAAAGGCGGGTGACTTTCTTTTGAAGATATGTGTCGAGCCTAATTTTTTATTTTTTATTCCTAATCCGATCTATACTAGACCCTATGCTCATCTAATATAGACCCTTGACTTGAGTTAAGAACTTCATTTTATTTTGGAGTCGCTACCCAACTATGGTTGGGAAAAATTGAATTAGGACTAATTAAGCGGATTAATCCTAATTTAGACCATTAGTTAGTGAGATTTCCTCGTTTCTTTTTTTGTGAAAAAGGAAATGGAAAACCAGAATTTCTAGGTTCGGAGGCTAACCTATTAAAACCTTAAGGTTACTACCCTATTCTCTTGAAATCTAAACCTTATCCAAATGTCTTTTATTTCATTTTTTGTTGTCTTTTTATTATGTTTTTGAATAACTTATTCTAAGAAGATGATTTTTTATTCTTTTTAGAGTTGCTCCACATGGGTGTTTACGTACTTGTTACTCAAGATCAAATGGGCCTTAGTTCGCTTTTCTTGAAAAACTTTAATGTGTTTGTGAATTTTAATTATGAAATTACTTTTGGTTTATGTTCTTATCATTTTAGTATTTTTTTTGGAAAAATCTAAGCCTAAGCTTGATCATTTGATTTTTTGAAAAAAATAATGATTTTAAAGAAAAAACCAATTTTTGATTTATTTAAGAAAAGGATTTTTCTAAGTGATAAAAAAATTTATTTCCCTATTTTTCAACTCACCTCTATTATTATAAATTTTTATAATTTTTATTAACTTTTACTAATTTCTATTAAAAAGTTTTTTCTTATATTATTTATCTATTCTAAACTAAAAATCTAAATTTTATCATTTTCTATAATATGTCTTTATCATTTTTTTATTATTTTTATATTTTATAAATTTATTATTATTATTTATTATTTTGTTATTATTATTTTCTATTATTCGTCCTAAATTAAATCCTAAAAAAAAAAAGCTAATCTAAATTCTAATATTTTTCTATTTTTTTTAATTATAGGTTTTCGGGGGTGGGGAACTCAACTGTGGCGGTGGATTTCTCCAAAAACTCCTCCTAGTGGCGGTTCGAGGCTTGATCGGCGGTCGCGGCTTGGAAAAATCCGGCAAAACTTCGATTTCTCTCCTTTTCTCTCTTTTTCTCACTTCTGATCCGTGATTCTGCTTCCTCCCCTCGATTCCTATTTATAGACGCAAGAAATCGCGCTGGATAAGCTCAGATTTCCTTCGATTGAGGCAAATCGGATTTCGATTAAAAAACCCATCTCCGATTTGTGTAAATCCTTCGATTTGTTGCGATTTGATTCCAATTGGATGATGTTTATCCTATTTCAGTTAAAAATCTGTTGGATTTTTGCAAAAAATCGAATCAAAACGACTGAAATTCAAATTTTCCCCACCGGCGACGATCTCGGACGAAGGTTGAAGACGATTACGCGCCCGGCGCATGCGCTCCCTCCGTCCAATCACAAGCTGACATGTGTCTTGGGCAAAAAGAAAAACAGGCAAAACGCGAAATCTGCTTCCCTTGAGTTTCAAACACCTGACCGAGCCCCTTCCCCTACGCCTTAGGCCATGGTTTAGACCAGCTGGGCTAGCCCACTTACTCTTTTTTTTTTTTTTTGCAATTTGCATATATGCAATGTGATTTTTTATTATTTTTGTATTTTTTGAAATTCTAAAAATTTGTAAAAATTATTTAATCCCTTTTATTACTATTTCTACAATTATTTTCCAAAATTAATGTATTTTTCCTATTTATTTTATTTTTTGAATATTTTTCCTATTTTTCTAAATTAGAAAAAAATGGAAAAAATTGAAAATTGATTATTATTTATCATTAGGGCAAAAATGGGGTATTTACAACTACCCTTCTTTGTAGTAAAGTTTGAAAAACTTAACTACAACGACAAGAAATACGCCATTTTTGGCCTCTTAACTGAATGGATAACGTCATGGTTTAGCTGGTTATCTGGAATTTGGTCTCTAGTAGGAAAATGCTCTATGAGCTAATAATCCCATGAGTATTTTTTAATGAATGATACTGTTTAGGAAACGGTCTTAAACAACCTAACAATCTGAAGTAATGTATCTTCCCGAAAAGTGCTCTATGGGCTGACTAATCATCGATGAGAAACATCTCAAGGATTGTGTAGGAATGTGTTATTGTGAGTGGAATAGCTAATGATAGGAAGCGTCTCGTCGAACTAGCAGCCTTAAAGAGAAGATTGTCTTAGGAAGAGCTCTTATGAGCTGGCAGCCTGTCAATAGAAGCGTCTGGCTAGGCTAGCGACTGTTTGGGGAGAAATACTTCCGAAGGGTGCTTTTATGAGCTGACTAATCGATCCTCAACAAATTTGAAAAGTGCTCTCATGAGCTAACTAATTGACAGATTCGAAAAGTTCTCTTATGAGCTAACTAATCAATAGATTCAAAAAGTGCTCTTTTGAGCTAACTAATCGGTAGGTTCAAAAAGTGCTCATTTGAGCTAACCGATTGATAGATTCGAAAAGTACTCCTCTGAGCTAACTGATCGATAGATTCAAAAAGTGCTCCTATGAGCTAACTAATCAATATATTCGAAAAGTGCTCCTGTGAACTAACTTCAAGAAAGAGTGTCTAGGAAAGTGTCCCTTTGTAGGCTAACTAACCTATAGCGAGAGGACATCCCTCAGAAGGTGCCCCTATGGGTTGACCTTTTTGAAGGGATGTTTGGGAAAGTGCCCCCTTGTGGGCTAACTAACCTATGGTGGGAAACGTCTTCTTAGGCTCGCGATCCTGGGGAAGAAATGTCTCGAAAGGTGCCCCTACGGGCTGACCTTGAGAAGAGATATTTGGGAAAGTGCCCCATTGTGGGCTAACTAACCTACGGTAAGGAGAAACGTCTTAAAAAGGTGCCCTTATGGGCTAACCATAAGAGAGGATGTTTAGGAAAGTGCCCTTATTGTGGGCTGACTAACCTATAGTAGGAAGACACGTCTCGAAAGGTGCCCTTACGGGTTGACCCTAAGAGAGGATGTTTAGGGAAGTGCCTCAATGTGGGTTAACTAACTTATGCTTTTGAAAATGCTTCTAACGAATGGGTTAAATGATTTGATAAGAGATGTTTTATGATATGTGGATGGTAGTTATTTATTCTAAGATGCTTACCAATTTATCGTGGATAGCAACCAAATAACCGAACCTTCGTGCTGGTTTGCTTCTCCTTTGCCTACTCTTGCTTTAAAACAGGGCTGAAGGTCTTGATGTGCTTCCTTTTTTATGCGCATGGCTCTTGTGATTGTAGTATTATCCTACTAATGTACCAGGTTCAATGCTCGAAAGTAGGTATAATTATATCACAAAATTTATTGAGATTCATTATTATTTCAATGTTCATCATTTATTGGTGAAGTGATGGGTAATGTGTTTAAAAATGTTTGTTTTAACGAGAACTGGTTGGAATTATCGATCATTCACAGCATTAACTTTGCTTGTAAAAAAATGAAAACTGGACTCAACGAAACTTATATTGAATATTGATTTTCATAAACATTGGCAAAATTTCAATTCCCTTGCCTAAGGATAGTATATCTTAACAGCATCTGCATTAATGGGATCTCTTAATTCTAGACCATCCATTTGTGCTAATACTAGAGCACCTCCTGACAATACCTTCTTCACAACATATGGACCCGCATAGTTTGGGGTAAATTTCCCTTTGGAATCTTGAGCATTCGGGAGAACTTTCATTAGCACTAAATCCCCTTCTTTGAAGCATCGAGGCCTCATTTTCTTGTTAAATGCTCGGGCCATCCTTTGTTAGTAACATTGGTCATGACATAATGCAGTGAGTCTTTTTTCGTCAATCAAATTCAACTGATCAAGCCTCTTCTTCACCCACTCTGATTCATTTAACTACGTTTTTTACATAATTCTGAATGATGGTATTTCGACCTCGACTGGTAGAATTGCCTCAGTACCATATACCAATGCATATGGGGTAACTGCAGTAGATGTTCTAATTGAGGTCTTGTAAGCTATGAGGGCAAATGGAAGCATCTCGTGCCAATCTTTGTAAGTGATTGTCATCTTTTCAATGATTCTTTTGATATTCTTATTGGTTACTTTTACTACCCCGTTCATTTGAGGTCAGTAGGGAGTTGAATTTCTATGGTTTATGTGGAACTGTTGATATAGATTTGTCATTGACTTCTTGTTGAGATTGGTACCGTTGTCAGTGATGATGGACTCAGGAACTCCATATTGAGCTATTATGTCCCTCTTTAGGAATTGAACTATTACTCCTTTTGTGAAATTGGCATATGATGAAGCTTCCACCTACTTAGTGAAGTAATCAATGGCTACCAATATAAACCTGTGGCCATTGGATGATGTTGGAGTGATTGGGCCGATTATGTCGATCCCCCACATGGAGAAAGGCCATGATGCAGACAACAAATGCAGCTCGTTGGGCGGAGCATTTATCTGGTTTGTGTACACTTGACACAAATGACAGTGCTTGACATATTTGATGCAATCTGATTCCATGGTTAAGTAATAGTAGCCCAATCTCATGATTTTTCGGGCCAACATGTAGCCGTTCATGTGAGGTCCACATACCCCTTCATGCACTTTTTTCATCAGTTCACATGCCTCATTTCTATCCACACATCTTAGCAAGGTGGTATCAGGCGATCTTTTGTAAAGCACAGACCCATTTAATAAGAAATGACTTGCTAACCTTCTGAGTGTTCTTTGGTGATTTTTGCTAGCCATTTCAGGGTATTTGCTTTCTTAGAGAAAAGTTTTGATGTCGTGATACCAGGGCTTATCATCTTGTACTTTTTCAATTATCAAACAGTAAACGAGTCGATTTTTTATCTCTATTTTCAATGGTTGGACTTCAACTCCCCTTGTTATCTGAATTATAGATGCTAGTGTGGCAAGTGCATCTGCAAACTGATTCTGAGTTCTCGGGATGTATGTGAAAGTGATTTCCTCGAATTCCTCGATTAGCTCTATCAAATGCTGATGGTATGGTACCAATTTGAGGTCTTTAGTCTTATATTCCCCTCTCGTCTGTAGTATGATGAGTGTCGAATCTCCGTACACTTCTAATTCACGGATTTCCATGTGGCAAGCCATTTTGAGGCCGAGGATGCATGCCTCATATTCTGCGATATTATTATTATATGGAAATGTGAGCCTTGTTGCTAAAGGGAATTGTGTTCCGTCTAAGGATATCAACATTGCCCCGATCCCACAACCGAATACATTGGCGGCTCCATCAAAGAACATCTTCTACTTAGGGTTCCAATCTATCCCACAGTCTTCTACTGGTGCACCTTCCATTGTTAATATATTTTCATCAAGGAACTGGTCTTATGGTTCTTGGGAATCTACTTCGACTGGATGTTCTGCCAATTGGTCAGCTAAAGATTGCCCTTTCATCGAGTTTTGATTTATGTATGTGATATCAAACTCTGATAAGAGCATTTGCCATTTGGAGATTCTCCCTAACAAAACGGGTTTCCCTGCCAACTACTTCAGAGGATCGTGTCTTGTTAGCAACTCAACATGATACTAAAGGGTGTATTGTCTCAATCGGTGCATGACCCAAATCAGAGCACAACAAGTCCTCTCTACTTCTGAATACCTCTGTTCTCTGTCTGTGAATTTCTTGCTTAGATAATATATGGAATGCTCTCTTCCCTTTTCATCTTTCTACCCCAACATGCACCCCATGGATTCAGGGAGTATTGTGAGGTATAAGAATAAGGGTTTCCTTTGCTTTGGAACTATCAAGACTGGGGGATTTATGAGATAGTCTTTGATTGTCCTGAATGCTTCTTCACATTCATCGTCCCATTCTACTGCAGCATTCTTTTTTAACAGACGGAATAGTGGACGGCATTTTTCTATGAGTTGCGAGATGAAACGAGCTATGTAATTCAATCTTCCTAGCAAACCTCTTACCTCTTTAACAGTACGTGGAGAAGGTAGCTCCAGTATAGACTTTACTTTGTCAGGGTCGATTTTAATGCCTTCCTAGCTTATGACAAACCTTAACAACTTACCTGTCGTGACCCCGAAAGTGCACTTCTCTGGATTTAACTTGAGCTGGAACTTTCTCAACCGCTTGAATAACTTTCTCAGAATGTCTGCCTGGCTTTCTTCTTCCTTAGACTTGGCTATCATATCGTCGATGTATACTTCAACTTCTTGATGCATCATGTCATGAAGTATTGCGACCATAGCTCTCTGATACGTTGCCCCGACGTTTTTCAAACCTAAGGGCATGACTTTGTAACGGAAAGTTCCCCATGTTGTGATGAAAGTCATCTTAGTTTTATCTTCTTCAGCCATTTTTATTTGGTTATATCCTGAGAAACCGTCCATAAATGAGAAAAGATGGTTTCCTGCAATGTTGTCTACCAGGACATCGATGTGAGGTAGGGAGAAGTTGTCTTTTGGCGTAGCTTGGTTTAAGTCCCAGAAGTCTACACATACACGTACTTTTCCATTCTTTTTTTAGAACGGGGACTATATTCACTACCCATTCTGGATAGTCAGATACTTCAATAAACCCTACTTCTAGTAGTTTCTTGACTTCCTCTTTGATTTTTAGTACGATGTTAGGCATAAATCTTCTTAATTTCTATTTTTTAGGTTTAACATCTTCCCTTGTGGAAAGCCTATAAACTACTATTGATTGGTCCAATCCTGGCATGTTGCCATATGACCAGGCAAACACATCCGCATACTCAATTAATAGCTCGATTATCTCGCGTTTTTGCTTGGGACTTAAACTAGTCCCGATTTTGAGGTTTTTAGGTTGCTTAGCACCTCCTAGATTTACTGTCTGCACCGGCTCGTCAATTGAAATTCCACTTTGTTCATGTTTTTGCCAATTTTCTTGTATTGTTTCGTGGTCAAGGACATCGCCTCCAACGGCTGACCCAGCAGTGTTGGAAACAATATCAGTGTTTTCATTTCTTACCTGCACGAAATGTCCCTAACGTTCGATAGTAGGGAATCTAGGTGAAATGAAACGAAAGTACATATCTATAAGCAAGAAACAGACGAATTGTAATTTATTGAATTATGAAAAGAAATCACAATAAAAATTGTTTAATAATTGTTCCTTATCCTTGAGCTGACCTAGTGCTATCAATAGGATAACAGAACCAATTATTGAGAGCTGGATGCTGCGAGGGGTCGGGCTCCCATTGCTGACGTCAGCTTCGTCTATCCTTGGCTCTTGAACGGTAGTTGCTTGTTTGAATGATTGCTGAAGGGGTGGAAAATGCATTAGGGTGTCGCTGTTGTTGCCACTATCTACCATTTTGGTCTTTGAGTGGGTGCAAATTGGGTTCCTTGGAGGGTTTGGTTGTTTGGGAGCTATCTTTGATACCCGGCACGCAGTTCTCTTAGTTTAATGCATGTATGAAAATATGATGCATGTATCACACAAATGCTAAAATAAAGGGGCTAACAATTGATTAATGATATAATACTGAAACTTTATTTTTATTAATATTGGAAACTCGGAGTTCGATACTTGAAAAAAAATGAAAAAGTACAATAGTAATCTATTTCCTAGTTCTCTTATTCTTCTACTGCGTAGGTGTCGGTTTTCCGCTGATGATAGCCTCCAGCTCTTCAACTCTACCTTGGGTCTTCTTTAGCTGAGCTTCTAAGGCATTGTTCCTTTTATCAGACTCCTTGAATCGGCCCTTCTAGATATCCTTCTTGTAGTATGCAGCTTCAAAGTATACTTCAACATAAGCCCTGACTTGCTCCAAATAGGTTCTCAACTCTAGGTCTACCTTATCTGGCTCAGGTTGGGTGATATCTAGGACCCGGTATGCCCGAAACATTTGAGGTGGCTTATAAACTAGATCAAGATGAGGCTGATGTTTAAGCGGAGGATCCTGTGGCCCTTTTTCTTGACAAAGTTTAAGTTCCGGATCTGTTCAACCAATAGAGCCGGGATGTAAGATTTTCCTTCAAGGAATTGGGCCACCAGTTCTGCAACTCTGTAATGGACATAAAAAGTTCAGGTGGGGAAAAGTATGGTGGCGAAGGCTGTCGGGATGAAAGCACTCACCCTCCTCTGTTTATAGCTCTTGAGGTCCCCACATAATATGTCTTTCCTATCCTCATTATCTTCCCAGGCTATGAACTAGGCTTCTAACTCATCCATCCGTATGCAATATCCATTACAGTTCGCTAAGGCTTTGTTGATTGTTGTCTTGCGGATACCTAGAAGTCTACTGAAGATACCGGTTGGCCCGGCCTCAAGATCTGGCACATACACTTCATTGGTTAGTGCTGGAGCCTGTAGAAGTTGGGTGTACTCTTCTAGAGTGGGAATGATCTCGTATGGCCCAATGAAGAAAGTTGTGGGCTCTACTTCCCATAGATGGAGGATGGCCCGTATTAAGGGTAAGTTCATTTCCATCTTCATCAGTGAGAGGATGGGCCCTATCTTCCGTTGAATAAAGGCCTACTCTTCTGGGTTGTACAGAGTAAACCAGTGGTTCAGCACCAATTTTAGGTCCAGAGGTTTGCAAACTCGGATCTCTTTGCGGAGGAGGCGATCGATTGTGGAACTAGCCATCTATTACAACAGAAATTTCTAATTACAAAAGGAACTATATTACAATTACAATGACAGCATTATAGGGAAATGTATCTGAACTCCATGAACAGAATAAAAGTATTACATCATTACTCGATTGTCAGCCCATGACTTCATGTATGCAGATAGGTAGGTTCTAACAGGTCTCTAAGCTTTATGGCCTCCCACATTCTTGAAGAAATGGATCTCAAGCCATATCGAAGCATTGGGTGGGGTAGCCTAATCAGTCTTGGACAGTGATCACATCACTTCGCCCGAAACTTACACAATGACCCCCCGTCTTAGGGTCCTAAGACGGTCCGGGTTTGACCGTATCTACTCACATAGTTGCATGCATGCAGACTTAAAAGTAAATAACCGAACCTTCAACCTAAGCAAATCCCTGAAAGGTTAACAACAGTATAACAAACTAAAAAGACATTTCTTGAAAAAGTGATTTGAGGAGATTCAGGTGGCTAGCCTACTAGAGAGCATTCCCCAGTGGAGTCGCCATCCTGTCGGGCCTAATTTTTTATTTTCCAATCCTAATTTGATCTATACTAGACCCTATGTTCATCTAATGTAGACCATCGACTTGAGTTAGGAACTTCATTTTATTTTGAAGTCGCCACCTAACTATGGTTGAAAAAGATTGAATTAGGACTAATTGAGTCGATTAATCCTAATTTAAACCACTAGTTAACGAGATTTCCTCGTTTCGTTTTTTGTGAAAGAGGAAATGAAAAATCAGAGTTTCTAGGTTCGGAGATTAACCTATTAAAACCTTAAGGTTACCACCCTATTCTCCTGAAATCTAAACCTTATCCAAATGTCTTTTATTTTATTTTATTTATTTTCTTTTTGTTGTGTTTTTGAATAACTTATTCTAAGAAGATGATTTTTTATTCTTTTCAGAGTTGCCCCAAACGGGTGCCTACGTACCTGCTACTCAGGATCAAACAGGCCATAATTCGCTTTTCTTGAAAAACTTTAATGTGTTTGTGAATTTTAATTATGAAATTACTTTTGGTTTATGTTCTTATCATTTTAGTATTTTTTCTGGAAAAATCTAAGCTTAAGCTTGATCATTTGATTTTTTGAAAAAAATAATGATTTTTAGGAAAAAACCAATTTTGGATTTATTTAAGAAAATGATTTTTCTAAATGATAAAAAATTTTATTTCCCTATTTTTCAACTCACCTCAATTATTATAAATTTTTATAATTTTTTAAATTTTTATTAACTTTTACTAATTTCTATAAAAAAATTTTTTCTTATATTATTTATCTATTCTAAACTAAAAATCTAAATTTTATCATTTTTTCTAATATATCTTTATCATTTTTTTTTTTTATATTTTATAATTTATTATTATTATTTTTATTATTATTTTCTACTATTCATCCTAAATTAAATCCTAAAAAAAAAAGCTAATCTAAATTCTAATATTTTTCTATTTTTTTAATTATAAATAACAAATAGATAAATAAATAAATTCGAAAAAATAAATAAAACAACTAAATAAATAAATAATACAAAAAGAATCAAAAAATCCGACTTACCTAGATCCAGGTCGGTGTGCGGGTCGGGTCGAATCGGGTCAAAGCGAGTCGGGTCGGGTCAATCGGTCACGGCGGTTGGGGGTGCTCGTTGATGGTGTTCCGGTGACCTTTCGAGGAGGTTGAGGTGTCATTTCCTAGGTTTTCGGCGGTAGGAAACTCAACTGTGGTGGTGGATTTCTCCAAAAACGCCTCCTGGTGGCGGTTCGAGGCTTGATCGACGGTCGCGGCTTGGAAAAATCCAGTGAAGCTTCGATTTCTCTCCTTTTCTCTCTTTTTCTCACTTCTGATTCGTGATTCTTCTTCCTCCCCTCGATTCCTATTTATAAACGCAAGAAATCGAGTTGGATAAGCTCGGGATTTCCTCCGATTGAGGCAAATCGGATTTCGGTTGAAAAACCCATCTCCGATTTGTGTAAATCCTTCAATTTGTTGCGATTTGATTCCTATTGGATGATGTTTATCCTATTTCAGTTAAAGATCTGTTGGATTTGTGCAAAAAATCGAATCAAAACGGCCGAAATTCGATTTTTCCCTACCGGCGACGATCTCGAACGAAGGTTGAAGATGATCACGCGCTCGGCACGTGCGCTCCCTCCGTCCAATCACAAGTTGACACGTGTCCTTGGCAAAAAGAAAAACAGGCAAAACACGTAATCTACTTCCCCCGAGTTTCAAACGCCTGACCGAGGCCCTTCCCCCGCGCCTTAGGCCATAGTTTGGACCAGCTGGGCTAGCCCACTTACTCGTTTTTTTTCTTCGCAATTTGCATATATGCAATGCGATTTTTTTATTATTTTTGTATTTTTTGAAATTCCAGAAATTTGTAAAAATTATTTAATCCCTTTTATTACTATTTCTACAATTATTTTCCAAAATTAATGTATTTTTCCTATTTATTTTATTTTTTGAATATTTTTCCTATTTTTGCTAAATTAGAAAAAATGGAAAAAAATTGAAAATTGATTATTATTGATTATTAGGGCAAAAATGGGGTGTTTACAATATGACTATGTAAAGTGGAAGGCCGATGGTGCACCATTTAGGCTGGCCATAAAGGCCGGTGGTGTAGCTGTTTTAGGCCCACGACCTAGCTTCCCTTAAAGCCGACGGCTTACAATTTAAGTCAGTTATGTTATGTTGTGTCGAACTAATTTTGTTTGTGATGAAACTTTGCCTCCTTATATACATTTAAGGAAATAGAAAGGGATAGAATTTGGATATTTAAGAAATACAAAAGTTTGAGTTTGCTCTCATTCTTCTTATACTCTTATCAATCCTTGGATTGTGGTGAGTAACAGTATCAAAATTGTTGTGTGTCATATTAACAAGACCTTACTAGGACTATTCTCTTGCTAGTGCGTCATATTTGGTAAAGGTTTAGGGTTTTTATCTTGTTATTATTATTTGTTTGATTATCAGAATTGATTGTTGCGAATCATCGACTTGGTTTGCAATTACTTAATTTTGAATTTGGAATAAGGCACATCATGATTTGGTATCAGAGTGAAGGTTGAGAATTAGGGCTTATGACGTGGTTGTTGATAGTGAATTGAAATTAGGGTTTATACTATCAATTATGCTGTGGTTTTATTGGAATTGAATTGGGGACTAAGCGAAGGTTAAAAATTAGGGATTATGTCGTTAGGGTTGTTGTAATGTGTGTGTGTGTGTGATCCTGATTTGGGAATTCTTGTGTTGAGATTGCAAATTCAGCGAAGCATGTCGAACAATAGTGTGAATGAAGGAATTGGGAATAAAGCCAATAGTCAGGTTGGAGGAGGAGGTCGAGGATGTCGTGCTGCAGGTGGTAAGAGAAATTTGTAAGAATAGTTACAGGATCTAACCACTATTGTTGCTAATCTAGCAATGCGGGTGGATTAGATGACATTACCCCAATAGCCAGTAGCAAATCCACAGGCACCCCACCTCAGGTAGCCATTACTGATGTACATAGGGAAGGAGCATTAGGAGGAAATAAGGGAAGGCGAGATGGAGGAGATTATCATGCTTACTGAGAAGAAAAGGATGATGACTTTGAGAATGAATTTTATCCTAACCGTAAGTTTAAGCCACCTAGGGGTTTGGAATATGTGAAATTGTAGATGCATTCATTTGTTAGAAGGGGATCTATAGAGGATTATCTTGTTTGGGAAGATAAGGTGGAAGGACTTTTTTAGTGTTATGAGATCAATGACCATACTCGAGTACGCTTGGCAACAGTTGAGTTTACAGGGTATGCCGCCTTATAGTGAAAGAACATTGCGGCTAGTAGGAGGAGAGATGGAGATGTTGAAATACGTACTTAGAAGGAGATGAAACGGGTTATGAGGAAGAAGTTTATACCAGAGCATCACAGACAAGAGTTATTTATGCTTCTCTAAACATTGAGACATGGAGGTAAAACCGTGGATGAGTATATCTAAGAGTTTGCGACACTGATGATTCAATGTGGAGCAGTTGAACCCCTTGAATAGATAATGGCATGATTTGTGTCTGGTATGAAGCATAAGATTGCTTATATTGTGGAGTTGCAATGATATGACACACTAGATGAGGCCATCTAGTTGGCTTTGAAAGTCAAGAGATAGATACGTTCTAATCCTTATAGAAGGGCAAGTAACAGGTATGGATCCTCTACTAAATTATATGGGTCAGACAGTAAGCATGTTATTAAGGGGGGATTTGATAAGAATGAGGAGGAGAATGCAGCTATTACTAACATTGGAGAGGAGAAAGAATCTTCTAAAAAGGGGAAAGTAGTTATTGGAGCTGAAATTAAGCAGATAGTGGCTAAGTCATTAAGTGGAAAGACTCGTCAAATCTAATGCTTCAAATGTTTAGGTTTTTGACAAATAACTACTCAATGTCCAAACAAAAGGATGATGACTACTATGGAGATGGAGAGTAAGGATGATGAGGAAGAGATGCATGAGCCAATAGATTTGTCAACAGTGCTAAATGAGTATTATGGGGATGCAGATGCTGAGGCACATGGAGACAAAGGGAATGATCAGTATTTGGCTATCAATGTATTGCGCAGGGTGATAACTATTTTTCTTACTAATGAGGAAGAACAAAGGGAGAACCCATTCCATATTTCCTGTAGGGTCCAAGTTAACCTTTGTGCTCTTATTATTGATAGTGGTAGTTGCACTAATGTAATAGCTGCTTCTCTAGTTAATAAATTGAAACCGGTCACTACCCTCACACCTTAAGCTATATAAACTATACTGATTAAGTAAACAAGGAAGTCTGCATGTCAATAAAAGGGCTAAGGTTCCATTTAGTATAAGGGAGAAATATCATGATGAGATTGTCTATGACATTCTTCCTATGTGTGCATCACATATGCTACTTGGTAGACCATGGTTATTTGACAAGGGAGTATTGCATGATGGGTTTAGGAATACCTATGTGTTTTAGAAGGATGGTGAGCGAATTGTTTTGAATCCTAAGTCACCAATTGAGGTGCAAGAAACATAGAGATAGATCAATAGAACCACTGAAAAGAAGTCTTTATTTATGGGGCGGAAGGAACTAAAAGAAAACTTGAGTGGAGTGGAACAGTCCCAGGAGATTCAGAAGCTTCATTAAAAGGCTTCTGAACATCTTAAGAAGACTCAAGAGCAGCCACGACTTCAAGGCAACAAACGTAGGCATATCAAGATTTTCAATCCAGGTCACTTGGTTTGGATTCATCGCCACAATGATCAATTTCCCTACAAGAAATCATAGAAATTTTCACTTGAAACAGAAGGGCCATTCATGATTCTGAAGCGCATCACCAACAATACTTATAAGGTGGAACTACCAAGAGAATATGACATTTCTGCTACATTCAATGTTGCAGATATATCACCTTACCTATCAGAAGATCATCATGAAGAACCATCTAATTTGAGGGCAAATCTTCTACAGGCTAAAGGAGATTATGAGAATCAAATCATATTAACTACAGATGCAACTATCATTGTTTCAGGACAACAATTGATGACTTAAGCAAGCATGGAACTTAAAGGCAGGCGGCTTTCTTTTGAAGATATGACTATACAAAGTGGAAGGCTGGCCATAAAGACCGGTGGTGTACTTTTAAGGCTGGAGATGTACTTTTCCAAGGTCGGTGGTGCACCATTTAGGCTGGCCATAAAGGCTGGTGGTGTAGCTATTTTAGGCCGGCGGCCTAGCCTCCCTCAAAGCTAGCAGCTTACATTTTAAGCTAGTTATGTTATGTTGTGTCAAACCAATTTTGTTTGTGATGAAACTTTGCCTCCTTATATACATTTGGGGGAATAGAAAGAGATAGTATTTTGATATTTGAGAAATACAAAAGTTTGAGTTTGCCCTCATTCTTCTTATACTCTTATCAATCCTTGGATTGTGGTGAGTGATGATATCGGAATTGTTGTGCGTCATATCAACAAGACTGTGCTAGGACTATTCTCTTGCTAGTGCGTCTTATTCGGTAAGGTTTTAGGGTTTTTATCTTGTTATTGTTATTTGTTTTATTATTAGAATTGATTGTTGTGAATCATCGGCTTGGTTTGTGATTGCTTGATTCTAAATTTGGAATTAGGCACATCATTTTACCCCTTTAAGTGAAAATCCATCCTATCTTCTATGTTTCTTATCTAAAAAAATTTGAAGGGATTGCCATAGGGTCCCCACTCCTACCAACGATGCAGCATGGTGCAATGGTTCCACATCCTAAAGTTGTGTTAGAGACAAGGCAAACAAAGAATCAACCAGAAGTTCTAATTCATTGGGAACACTATTCGCCCGCCAAGCATCATGGGAGAAAGCCGACATGATCACCCAGCGGTATCTTACCTTTGTGCATGAGGTCACACGCACTCTTGAGCAGGGAACCAATGTTACATGCGGCATTTATTCACGTTCACAACAAAGGATAACACCCTTTGCACATGTATATTCACAAAGAAGGAAGATCTTGGCATAATTGGGAGTTATCGATGTCTTAGGTGTCCTTGTTAGTTGGTTGTATGCTTGTCTATTGTGTATATTTGTGTTAACTGTATATTTGTTTGTTGTATGTTTGTCTGTTATGCATAGTGGCTGGTCTTAGTTTGTTGTGTAGTGTAGTGGCCTATGAATTACGAAATCAAAGGCTGTGTAAACGTGTAGTGGGAAGTCCTTGTAATCTAGTTTGGGAAGTTTGTTAAGATACCTCAATAGTGGGTATCTGGTTAGTGGAGAGGTGTAGGCAATTGGGAATGTAGGAAGTTACCTAGGAGTAGTGGGGAAGAGAAAGACCGGAGCATTGGGAATAGATTGTACAAAATAGGGAGTTCTAAAAAAGAATGAACTACTTACTTTTTATGATCTAAACACTGTGATTGACACATAAGAGATTTTCAGGTTCTCTTCAATGAGCTCGAGCCTAAATAATCATCATAGGTAAAAGAGGAAGAAGAACCATAAAACCTAGAGTAGATCCAAACCTGTTAGTCAACACCTCGAACATAGGGACTACGAAAAGATCCTGTAACAAAAAACATGTCTTTATCAATTTCCTTAATTAATAGCATAAGCTTTCATTGAAATAGAAAGAGAGCATCCCTACTAAAGAATTGAACTTTCTATAAAAAATAAAAAAAAGGTTTGTTTGGATAATTTATAATTGATCTATATCTAATATGTATAATATTTTTTTTATTTTTTTATTTGTTTCAAAATAAACATTCATACTTAAATAGATACAAAATAGATATCAAATAGATAAATTAAATATACCCCAAGAAAGAGAAAGAGAGAGGCGGCAAGGTGTGAGAAAGATAGAAAAAGGAATTATGGTGGCTACCTAGGTATACTACAGGAAATTAAAAAAAAAAAAAAGGATTGTGGCAAAAGTTAGAATATAAAAAGATATCAAAAGATGTAAGTGCCTTTGACTTTTATTTTATTTTATTTTATTTTGAGATGTTTTAATATGTAAATTTAATAACTTTTTTTATGCAAATTCATCACCTATTTTGCCAAATGTTAGCCATTAAAAATGTTAAATTACTTGGGCAAAAAAAAAAAGAGCCCTGCATTTCAGGATATCTCCATAATTTACTTGCAGATTTATGAAGTCGAAATCGACCTATATATAAGCAAGTTCATATCATATGAAAGTGATGAAATTCTCCCCCCAAAATACATGAAACAGTAGGAACAAAAGTATAGATTTTCCTCGGACGGACGGTTGGTCGGTCGGTAACTGATATTTACAGGGAAAGACGGAAACAAACAATCTCTGTGGTATTTAAAAAAAAAAAAGTGTTAGTGTTGTTTGGTCCAGACTAGTCTTTTCCAAAGTGATGGGTAGGATGAGGACCAAAACGCCAGAGTTAGAGCCAATCCAAGCAATGTGGGAGGCTTGGTCACCCACCCCACCAGTGACCCGCCGACGTTCTTGATAACTGGCAATAATTGACATACTTCATGCATGACTGGGTCATGAGTCAATGCCATGAAACCCCATTTATTTATTTTCTCCAATATAGATTGAAAGTACTGGTCCTAGGAAGATAGCTGAATAGGATATATCATGTTTTTCCTTACCAGAATTCCTATTTTGCCAACAATACTAGATCATCCCTATATGTCCTTTACTGTTACAAAACTTACCTGTAAAGATCTCAACCTCTTAATCAAATAACCTAGTCTCTATATTTTGAATGACCCATTGGAATCCTCTATATTTTTGCTAAAACTAAGTTTTAGTGAGTCATTTATATCCCCAATGTCATACATCATCCCAAACACTAATGGAGGAGGGATTTGGTCCGTACAACACAGCATGGGGGACTTAGATTTTACTCACTTGAGATACAAAGAATTTGATTAAAATTTCTGTATGAACTTAGGGATTTAAACAATTCAAAGAAAAAAAAAATTATATAGAGAATTTAATTGGCATATGCCACACATATAGGATTTATTTCTAGTATAATCATTTCTACTTAAAAATAAATTAATTTTTTTAGTAAATTTGTGTAGTTAAGCTAATTAGATCAGAGTATAATAATCCAATGCCTGAAATGGGATATAGAAGGTAAAAAAAAGGCACCATTTTAATCTTTAAAATATTACTTAATTAGCTAATTTTTACTGGCAGACACGATAATGAATTAAAAGAGAAAAAAGATGAAAGGAACTTTGCTTCATCTTAACGTTTATAGTTAGTCATGGATTTTACATACTTGTTCTTTTTTACTATATATATATATAAAGAAAAAGAAAGAGAAAAAATTGCCAATAAAGGAAAAAAAATAGTGTATATTACACACGCACATATATTATATAAAACAAAGTTTTTATTATTATTTATTTTTCATTTAGGGAACATGGAGCAAATTAAAAGAATCCGTTTGTGGCACCCTTTCCGATTTCAAATCCGTTTGTTAATAATGGATGTCTAGCAATAGCAAACATTTATAACTAAAATGTTTAATTAGGTACATTTCATACTTTTAGAAACTCTAAGGCATTGTAAGATCATGGGATTGGAAGACGAGCATGGAATTAGTGGAGCAAATTGGTCCAATGTATATTCAATAAAAACAATTTGAACCAAAAAAAAGAAAAAAGTAGGCAATGCATATATTTTCATGTTAGTCAAGAGATCTGGTTTTTTGGTTATATATATTAGAACCGTGTAAGTATACGTTATATATATAATTAAGAATTTTCACTCATATCCCTTTTCAAAGCAAAGGCACCATATATAGCACAGTACATATGAAGGAATCTACTAAAATAATAATTTAAAAAAATAATTATAAAATAAAGTATACAAAAAAAATTATAAAAATAAATGATGAAGACATAGATTTGAAATAGGCCTTTAGTGAATGCAAAATTGACCCAACTGAAAATGCGTACATGGAATGTGTTTTCAATACAATATACTAAAGCACATTTTCGAAATACACCTTCAGTACATTACACTAAAGATATATTTTGAGTACACGCCTTGAGTACAAATTACCAAAATAAAATTTATAAATTTTAGATCACTATTTAAAAATTTTAAATTTATAAATATTAATTAATTAATTATTTTTTTGTTATTCTTATCTAAAATTTTAATTTTTTAAATTAAAAAAAATTATTTGAGAAAATTTATTGTTGAAAAAAAAATGAAAAATTATATAAAGAAAATTATAAACAAATTTTATGAAAAATTTTGTGAAACAAATTATACAAAATTTGTTAAAAAATGTAAAAAGTGTAGATGTAAAAATAGAAAAAATAATTTGTTAATAAATTTAAAAAATTAAAAATTTTAACTAGTAATTTACAAATAATAAATTTTTTATTAAAAGAAAAGAAAATATATAGAAATTATGAAAAAAAAAATATAATTCACAATTTCACATGTGAATTGGAAAGTTTGTCAAAAGGTGTGTAATTCAAAATAAGCTATGTAATTAAAGAGAAAACATATGCGAAATAATGAAAAGTAATAAGAATCAAGTATCCAACATTGAATGAAAGAAAAATTGGAAAAACTTGCAAAACTTATATATATATATATATATATGAGAGTCACAAATATCGATGAAAGATTTACGTATCAAATGAGATAAAATAGTATGCTATCCCATGTTGTTCCTTCTCCTATTGTACTATCATGCAAACCACGAAAATGCATTTATGTACTTTCTAGTCGATCTTGGATCTTTAGCAGTAAGAGCCTATGACTCTTGTGTTGGATGATGCTAGGGGAGCATTGTAGAAATCACAGGGAGGCATTAGACTCCAATTTGTAGCAGGCTATAAAGATTCACCCTAATACATTGTTTGCTTACTTGAGTGTCTTTTCTATAAAGCAGGTAATGTAGAGAAATGACCACTAATTGAATAATGATGTGGTGTAACATAAGTACTAAGTATTGAAGCTGAGTTGTCATCATTTCATTAGCATTAAGTGGGAGTTGTTGGGCCTGTGCTACATATCCCTATGGCTAAGCCTAATTATAAGGTCCTCTAAGTCCCTCGGTCCTACGACGTGTAGGAATCGACTATTGCTACTACCAAATATCAGCATGTTGCGCTTCTACCTCAACCTTTGAGCCCTGATCTTGGTGCACCTACAAGTACAACATCACCCTCTCATGATTATGTATAAACTGAAGACCACGATCAAATAGAGCAACAACCGAAACATGACTTGGGGATAAGCAGATTTGCTATAACATATTAGCCCATATAAATAAAGTACCATAAAATGAATTATTATCAGATATGCAATGCATCACCCAATTAGTATTGATGTTATACTTACTAGATGTTCAAGAACTGCTCCTATACGATCTATATACTGACAACTAGTAGATCTATACCATCTCATGTATCCTTGCTAAACCTCATGAAGGCCCTATAAGTGAACCAGCTTGCCCATAAAGCTATATAAGGTACATGTTATACTAGCTAATTTGTATCAATCCTCCCATACAAGTCGATTTTATGGAACTTGGGCTATGTGTTAACATCCTAGGGAATATACTGGAAACCCCCAAACTGCCTAGCAACACGATCTAGGAAATGCTACTTGGCTAGGTAGAAACATATGAGCGTCATCTAAATAGTCCAAATGTGTCTACTTACTTTACAGAAGGGGGGTAGGATGTGAAGCAGGTTTCTTGGATATAACTCCTACTTGACCTAAAGGGTAGTAAGTAAGATTTAGACGTAATGATGCATATCATCAAATGAAAAATTGAAAAAGGTTGAAGAAATACTTGATCAGCAGTCTACCTATCGAGTGCATCTCAATAAGCAACAACAACATGCATTGAATGATACCTAGTATCTAGGTTGCTCCTCCATCATGCGACCAAGGGAGCTCTAATATCTACAACAAATATGTGGCAACTAATAGGTGCTATATAGGAGAATCTATCCCGTGCCCACACCTGAAGGAATATCGCTACCCTACTGATCTCATGAGTTGATGAGGAAAATGCAACATAAAGTTGGTGATATAAGCAAGCTAAACATATGGACTCTCAACTATACATGCCTATCACATTAAAGTACTCCAACAATGGTAAAAACATATTGTGACAAGGGTACTCAATTTGTTAGTGAAGATAAATCCTTCTAGTAGCTACAAGATGTACGCATGCATATGACGTGCAACTTGCTTAACATCTACATGTCGCATCAGAACCTAATACATATCCCTAATCCACATCAAATTAATGTGACCCCCCCCCCCCCCCCCCCCCCCCCCCACCCCCCACCCCCAACTACCTGACCTTGGTCTTGCCTTAAACAATCTCTAACATGTAGCAATCCAATCAAGAGAACTACTCCATGTCACTACTTGACTATCAATTAGGAGGCTTAACTAAACCTCAACATCTTGTAAAGTAATTGCGAACTCCCTAGTATGCATGTGAAACGTATGAGTCTCTAGCATTCACCTCTCAATTAAGGCAGTGATCATATAATAATCCAACTATATAAAAGGCAGGAGGCTCACCCCCATAAAGCTCATTAACTGCGAATATGACTCTATCTATAGATCTACTATAATTATGTTCTCGACATGCTGAAGTGATAGCTCGCGACGTTAAATGACAAACCATGATTGATCTTAAAAGTAAAGAAGTGAAATGTTATAGTATTAAAAATGGAACATAAGGCCATCAATTTCACAAGTTGCATATGTTTTAACTCTCTATCCTAAATGACTTGTGAATGATGTTTGTTATACTGAGTTAAAACGGATGGATTAAAAGGGCCAAGCTTCATCTAATCTATATAATGGAACACAAAAAATGTTAGCATTATACAATTAATGATTCGATATCATAAATATGCAAGGCTAAGCTAAAGGTTAATTATTCATGCGTTTGATAATTCACCATTTACCATTCTCATGTTTACAAGGATACATTCTTCTATTATGTCCTTCCTCTTGGCAAAATCCACATATGATTCTATCTGAATGCTTTCTAAAATCCATCTCCATATGGTATCTTCTTCTATACAAGTTTTCCTCTTGGAAGGAGCAACGGGAAATCTACCTCCTCCCAATCAAGTTCATCGCCTATGGGAAGGAAGTTGGTCTTATATGTCAACTCTTGATGGGTTCACCCATACAAATTTGGAATACTCTCCAACATATCAAGCCTAATGGAAGCAACTACTGCATATGCATGTGAGTATGGGATCCAGTATATTTGCCATTCTTAACAAGTGCATGTGTAATAAGTGAAGTCAATAGTGTGCATCTACCTTGCTCCCCTTAACCTCGCTCGCTACACGACGACTACTAGTTAGCACCTTAAAAATTCTTTCCTAGCTACTATAATCGATGACCATGTGGTTGCTAACTTTTGAACTCCATTTGTCAATCATTTCAATGGCATATTTGGTGAAAACACTATTCTTCACTAAATTCTTAAGCTCCTTTAAATGTTTATTGACAAAGTAGGTCACACAATTGTAAAAAAAATTCTTAACTAAAGTAATCACCAATAACCCTTGAGCTCCTTTTAACATCGAATTGTAGCTTTCCATGATATTCTATGTCATATACATAAAGCGATAGTAACCATCATAGCTAACATCCACTTCTCTACTAACACGTCATTAAACCGTGATGGGGCATCATGCTTGATTGTCCTCACTTGCTCCATAAAATAGTTTAGCCTTCAAACTTGTGTTTACATCTTCACATAAGTGACCAATTTCTTACATTGCATATTTTTGTGAACTTGGTTGAAGTTACTTGCAATGTGTCATATATAGAACCTCCATACTAAAAAGGGAGGTCACCATCCATTAGAGCACTCATCAAGTGTTGACTTGATGTTAAGGTGTATGTCTAAAATGAGATAAATAGTTTCATAACTTTCACGATTGCCAATGACATGTTCCTTCAATTTTCTTAAACCAATCTCATGTTTCAACTGACTCATCATCCACGAGGCCAAATGCTAATGGAAGTACGTGATTGTTGCCATCAATGCCACAAGCAATCAACAACTTGTGAGTGTACTTGCCATATAGAAAAGTGCCACCAATAATGATAGTGAGTCTAAAGAATCTCCATGCTACAACACAAGGCCTAAACGGCAAAAAAATCCACTTAGGAGTGGATACCTTAGGGGTATTTATTCTTCTCCACCCCTAATCAACTCATGTTCTAAGATTAGTGTTTCTGATTGCATTTAGTAGCTTAGGAAGCTCAATATAAGACTTTTCCCAATTCTCATACATAAGCTCAAGTGCCCTTTTATTGCCCTCCCAAACTCATCTCCTAGCTATCTTATAACCAACTTCCTATTCAATAACAAAAGCGAGCTCGACAACCTTCATATCAAGATTATCCCCAACAAGATTAACAAATTGGCTTGCAAGAAGATTGCAATTTAACTATGGTAACCCTGACTTATTATTTGAATGATGCATGTATGTGGACCGTCAAATTTGATAACTACAAATAACCCCTCTAACTTCTTATAGGCTTGAAACCTCTACTTACAACCGTCTTCTCCTTTTGAATAATAAACTGACCAAAGTGACTTATTAGATTCGTCAATAGTGAAGTTACAATGGTTCTTCAGATGGTATGTCTTAACAGCTTTAATAACATCTGCCTTTGTGTTGAGTCTCTTCGTTACTACTGCTCAAGTTACTACACATCGCATTATGTTCCCAATCGAAATACATGTAACCATCATCACCGCCAGTATTGTAAAAGGAAATAGAATTCTTTAATTGCCATATAAGGTGGTTCAGCTTACCCTGCTTGATATATTGCTTGTGTGGAGTGCCTTGGTGCAATTGGATAATCTCCTTTAGCCATATCATCTCTTTGATTTACATTTTCCTTGTCTTCCTCCTCAGAACTTTCCTCTTAATTAGAACTTTCCTCCTTAACACCCATTTCCATTTCAGTATCGTTACGGTTTCTGCCTCTATATGCACTATGAAAGGATCATATGTGACTAGTCATTATAACATTGGAGTAATTACTCTATCCACTTCATCTTCATCATTAAACGGTGCCTCTTCCATGGGGGTTGGATCATATGCTTCAAACACCGATGACTTGGTCATCATCTCTTCCTTATTTGATGGAGAATATGTTTGCTTATTTTCTTTGAATGTTTGTTGCTCAGAAGGAGCCCTCAATTCCTTAAAAATCTTAGCATACAATTGTTGTATGCCATACTCTCTAAAGGATTTAGTCATTTCAATTAGATTTTTCTCATCATCATTGTCTTTAATTGCCATCAATGAGTAAGATGTATTGCTCTCATGAAAAATAGGATACCTATGAATTATCTTAACCCTCACTTTAGTTGAATCGACTCTAATACTCTAATATATTCTATATAAGAATTCAGTGTAGTTCATATTTTTCTTCATTTTTAACTTAATCGTAACCCTATTATATTCTGGCCCTTAGTAAACACTTACAATATTTTCGAATGCGTAGATAAAAAATTTCACATAGTCAACTATTGTTATCTTATTCATAACATAATCAAACAACCAACTAATCTATAATAACAATTAACATTGGTTACTTAGTGTTGACAATGTACAACAATGATCGTCTTCTTCCCATGTAACAATTTTTTTTAATTGTTAAAAAAATTTCTCGAAAAAACATTTGCAAGTTTACATAAGAATAAAATAAAAATTAATTTATAAAAAACTTTTAATAAATTCAAAATTTTATTTTTATTTTTCAAATAATAAAAAAATTCTCAACTTTGTTAATAAATTAAAAAATTACAAATTGAAATAGTTTCAAATTTTTAATTCATACTTAAAATTGTTTTCATTAAAATAAATTAATATTAAAATTTTCATGAACATATATTTTTTAAAATTAATTTTTTTAAGATTATTTAATTACAAATAATTTTTATAATGAATAAATAAAATTTAAAATTTAAAATTAATATAAAATTTTTAGTGAATGTAATGTTTATATCTTCTTCACATGTGAGCAAAAAATGAATATTTTTTATTTTCTTAAGAAAAACTTTAAAGTTTACATAAGAATAATGGAAAAAATAATTTATTAAAAAATTCATAATAAATTTAAAATTTTTTAAGATTAATTTACAAATAATAAAAAGTTACGTAATTTTGTTAAAAAATGAAAAAAAAATATTGAAAATTTTCAAAAATATTAAGTTTATATTTAAATTTTTTATATAAAATAAAAGTAAATTTACATTTTTTCTTTAACATATATTCTTTTACTTTATTTTTTTCTTTAATTTAAAAGTACTTTGAGGTAGGTTCTAATTCTAAAATTTAAGAACCTATACCTCGTATGATAAAATACAAGTCATATCCTACCCACCTAATGCCCTAGTAAAATCCGTAAACAACTAGAACCAAACCCCTTTTCAGTACCAATAATAATCATCATAATCCTCAACAATATAAGAAGTCACCTAGAGTGCCCACTACCATATAATATCATGTTAAGGAGAGCCAAATGTAGAGGTCATATGGTAGTAGTTCAAGAGTAGAAACAAATATGTTTCTCATCTTAACATCATTAGATATTGAACATCATTGAGGTAGAATTAGATAGATATTATTAAGTAATATATATAATAGTCCATGCTGTATCTATAAATTTAAACTTTTATTTTTTATCATTGTAGTGCTAACCTTAATATGGTATCAGAGTAGGAAGTTCCAAGTTCAAGCCTCCACATCGTCAACCAATTTCCATTCAATTAAATCTTTCACTGGTTAAGTCTCAATTAAAGTCCAACTTACACAAGTGATGAAGAGTATTAATTAATAAATATGATAGACCATATTGTATCTACAATTTTAAGTTTTTGTATGAAATGGTTGTGGTATTAGCCTTAATAGTTTCTTGGTATGGCACTTAAAACTGAATGAGGAGAGAGAGATTCCCAACCTCAAACCAAAAGAAATAGTTACACCTAAAGTAGATTTTATTCACAAAATAATTGAACTCATTAGTAATTAACATCTTTTTGCTTCAATATCACCTAAAGTCGTTAGCATATCTAGTTTTCTTCACTATGTTGCCTAGTCATGTGCTGTGATACCATACATGTAGGCTATTAAAAGATTACATGCCTTCAGCCTTTATCTACTCATGTCCTTAATGATGAAGTCCATTTAATTCTAGTCTTATGTTAAGATTGGATATCTTGTCTAACTCTTTAGCTAGCAATAAGAACATGTAGCTACCTACTCTCTATCTACAATGTTCCATTGTCTTGAAGCTTGCTTCAAGCCATAAAGTGACTTCTTTAGTACATACTTGATTGGGAGCTACTTTATCATATCCTTTTGCCAGAATCATATAGATTTCTTCATCAATATATCGTGTAAAAAGACATTATTGATGTCTATTTGATGAAGCAACCAATTATGAGTAGTAGTAACAATAATTAAAACTCTAATAATGCTTAATTTGGCTATGGGAGAAAAAGTCTCATGATAATCTTCACTTTCTACTTAAGTAAATCCTTTGGCAACTCATCTTGCTTTATATTTTTTAACACTCCCATTTGACCTATATTTCACTTTCTAAACCCATTTTGATCCTATAGCTTTCTTGTCTTTAGGCAAATAGGTTAGCTCCAATGTATCATTCAATTCTAATGTGTTTTGTTCATTATGCATAGCATCTATCCACTCTTGGTGTTTAGCTACCTCTAAGTAATTAGAAGGCTCTTGGATTACTAACACATTGGCCAAAGAAGCAACATAATCATGAGGATAAGAAGAAAATGTGGTTTGGTCAAATAAAGAATAAAGAACAGAGGAATGAGTAATGTAATTAGTAGAGATGCCATGAGCTATATAGACAAAATCTTGAAGCTAAGATGGAGTTTTGCATTCTCTAGCGAACCTTCTTAATGTATTGTCAACAATAGAACTAGAGTCATGTACAAAAGCATTAGTAGAAACTAAAGGAAGAGTAATGTCACTAATTAATGAATGATCTATAGAGGATGTGGATAAAGGAACATGATTCTATGTAATGACAAGACTATGAGTGTGTGTTTTTTATTGAAAAAAAAATCAAGAATAGAATTTTTATAAGGAAAAATGTGCTCAATGAAACGAACATCATGACTCACCAAAACACATTGTCTATCAAGATCAAACACTTTATATCCTTTTTGGCCATGCTCATAGCCTAAGAGTTTACACCTTACACCTCTTGGGTCAAATTTATCCTAGTTTGGTAAGTGTTTGGATACATAATACAAACAACCCATCACTTAAAGGTTATCATGTGAGAGTATTTCCTAAAGAGTTTTTCATATGGAGATTTCCAATAAAAAAACTGACATTGGCTTTCTATTTATGAGATAGGTAGTTGTAAGTATAGACTCACCTTAAAATTTCTTTGGTAAATTTTCATGAATGTATAAAGCTCTTGAAGTATCTAAAAATGCATACGTTTCCTCTCAACACTGCCTTCTTGTTGTAAAGTATGGGTATGGTACATTGGTGTATTATTCCTAAACTATGAAACGAAGATTGACAACCATTTGGCATGAAGTCGCTACCATTATTAGTTCTAATATACTTTAGGGTAGTAGAAAAATGACTAGAAACCTACTTTAAATATCGATTAAGAACAAATAGAACTTGAGACTCTTGGTGATGCAAGTATGTCTAAGTGGATTTAGAGTAATCATCTACTATGGCTAAAAGAATTTAGCACTTAATAGAGAAGAAATATGATAGGGCCCCAAATATCTAAATGAAGTAATTGAAAAGGAAAAGATGACAAATGATTAATTCTTAGAAAAGGAAGTCTATGAAACTTAGCTTCTTGAAAAATATTATAAAGAAAATTGTTCAAATCTAAATGCTTACAAACATCCAAATGTTGAAGCATAGGAACAAATGTGTATCCCAAACAAGCATGTAACAAACTTACATGATCTTTATTGACAGAAAAAGACTTATTACAAAGCGACAACCTTTCAGTTGAATCAATTGAACTTAAAACTGATCTACGGTCTTCAAATTGAAGAACATACAATCCATTTAGTATGTTTGCTTTAGCAACTATCTATTTAACATTTATGTCCTAAAATACACATTGGAATGAGTCAAATTTAGCTACCAATGATTGATTTATAAGTAAGTTATAAATTGACAAATGATTGTGTGAGAATTGAGGAATAAAGAACATATGATGAAGTGTAAAGGTTAATGCTAAAATGAGAAATCCAACTCTATCACTATTTATTGTTCATCCATCAGGTAGTTTAATGAGAATAGGCTTGAATAATTGACAACATTATTTTAAAATATCAAGGAAATGACTCGTGATTAGTTGCACCAATGTCCACAACCTAATAAGCAAACTAATTACTTATGGTGCTATAACAAGAAGGATTTAAATTACCTACACATTGAACTATATTCACTTGAGCTAGATTTGAATTATCTTTGACTTTCAAGACTTGCATTACTTTTACGCAAATGCTATCGATTGTCTCTTTGTCAATAGCACGTAGTTACTTAAAATGTTTGTTGTTTTCAATAGAAAAGGTATCAAAAGGAGTGTTTAACATTTGCTTAGATTTACCACACACAATTGAATTAGCCTACTTTCCTTTATTGATCCTTTTTTCTTTAAACTACTCAAGATAACCTATTACTTGAAAGCAATTTTCCATGATATGCCCTTCCCCTTTACAATACTTGCAAACCACTTTCTTATTTCGTTTCTTCTCATTATCAATTCCATCATTATCTACTCTATTCAAATTGAAAACTAAAACTTCAACACTCGGATTTAAACTACTTGTAACTTGTCTTTATTTCTCAACTTGTTAAACAATGTAAAGTGCTCTATTAACAAAGGGTTATGGGTCCATTGACAATATTTGACTCCATACTCCCTCATAAGCATCATTTAATCTCATTAGAAACCAAATTAGTTTGCTTTGTGACTTAAAAGCTTGAACTCTTTCTTTTAATTACAAGCACAACCATCAATTCTACCACATGAACAAACCAAATATTCATACAATGCATTTAGCTCATTGCAACACCTTTTAAGCTTATTGTAATATGTACTGATAAATTGATTTTCTTGCTTTTGACTACAAATCTCATGATGCAATTGGAATATTAATGGGTCACTAGCGACTCCATATTTTTCAACAATCTCTTTCTACAACTCTTGAGCCAATTGAGTATAAAGGAAATTCTAAGCAAGATCACTTAACATAGAATTTAATAGCCAACACTTAACCATATAATTGCACCTAATCCATTTAATATGATCAAGACTATGTTCTTCTGGTTTTGGAATTGATCTATCAATAAAACCTAACTTCAACTTTAATCCTAAAGCCATCTTAACCAAATGACTTTAAGACAAAAAATTATTTCCATTAAAGATCATATTACTAATACTCATATCTAGACTAATTGATCTAGATAAGAACAATGTATTTGATGCAATTTAATCTCTCAAATTCTTTTCAAACCAATCAAAAAGTATTCAAATACAAAACCTTAATTTCCATCCGAAAAGAAAAGATAACAAATGAAGTATCAATACCTAATATGCTTTGATACCATGTGAGAAAACTGAATTGAATTGATACCAACCATTTGAGAATTGGAGATAAGCTTCATAAAGTAATAAAAGAACTAAACTGTTTGTTGAATATAACAATCATAATAAAATTGATGTACGAGCTAAGTATTTATACTACAATAGTAAAAAAATAACTGATGAATGAAGGAATGAGTTTCATCTAGCACAACCGGAGCTATACATGTGTAATAAATAAATGTAAAAAAGTTCACATATCCCTAGTTTCACTACATTGGTTTAAGATGGAATCAATGAAGCACTTCATGCTTTTAGGTGAAGTGTGCTTAATGTTCTCCTCTTAATTGTGGTTGGTTGGTCTTTATTCTAGCTATTTTAAGGCAAACTTTGTATTGAGAGATCAACTCTCTCTTGTAGCTTGTAGGTTGTGTAGCCATGACTTCTCAACCAAAATAGAAGAAGCCAAAAGAGATGGCATTGAAATATAAGAAAAGCGTGCTCCATTCATCATCTATGTTTATGTAAGCTTCTAAACTTTGTAAAAATCAATCCTTTGTTCTTGCAATTCTCAACTCTTTCTTTTGCATACTGAATTAAATTTTTACTTATTAAATTTACCATCTTACCTTATTATTTAATTCTATACTTTTGACTGTTTAATATTTGCCATGAAATATTTCTAAAGGTGATACAATGAATAAATTTTACAAGTAAGAATTTGATTACATATAAAATTTAACAAATTCAAACTTTAAGTGTAAAATTTGATAATTAAAATTTTAATTATACCAATTAATAACTTTAAACTTTAGATGTAAAATTGAAAAAACTCATACACTAAGGTAGTGACAACTTAGCTCCTAATTAATAATAATAAAAAAAAGAAGACTACGACTTCAACATCATTAGTAACGAGCTCCAAAAGCATTGATTTTGTAGAATATAATATTCAATCTAGACTAAATGAATGAAGGATAGTTGATGGAATATTTGAACTTACAATCGAGGAACAAATTCGTAAAACATTTGAGTAATAACATCTAATTTTATTCAAAATGTTCCTATTTGCTTTAAGTTGATGTTATTGTCAAAATGTTATTTCCCCATATCAGACTCAGATATTAATTTTTGTCAACTAGATTAATTATATTGAAAGTGCCACCATATATGAATGAATGACTGGTGGTGGTTCAAACCACCAAAATCCAAATAGCTGATAATATCATGTCCCAGATATATATATACATCTTAGGTAAATATCGATAGGTAGATATACATACATTTCATGCGGGGCCTAGATAGATGTCCCGGCTCATTTTGCTTCGAAAGATCTTACCTCCTATTCTGTTCTGTCGACCCACCACATGGATTATTCTGTTCTCAATTGAAATTAAAGAAACAATGTTGTCTCACGGTTAGTTTGATGGATCTTTGGAATATCATTACTAATCTCTATGTTTCAAAACGAAAACTTGTATGATCTAATTAATGGGTTTTGATTTTTAGACGTTCGTGGTGGATACCATACCATGGAAGATAAAAATCTCAGGGCTCAAGTAGCTGTCAGATGATGGATAAGGAAGTTTCGATGAATGAAATGAAGGGAGGATTTAACTTCACCAATCCCTGCCAACCACTTGTTTTTGCCATTGTTGCACCAATGCCTTCCAGCCACTTGTTTTTGGGCCCCTTTCTTGCCACATAATGTGAATGATTTTGAATTGAGGCCGTATGAATTGGATGGAGCTATAAACCTATTTTGGCATCATTTTTTTAAGGATATTATAAGAATAGAGGAATAGGGACTTGGGTCCACTTGCACTTCACCACAAATAATCCATTATTCCATAATATCAATATTCATAAAATATCTGTAATTTTGTTCGATCTATCCGCCACTCCTCTCTCGCTCCCTCATCAATCATCTCTCTCGACAACACATACATACACCAACTAGTGAAATATCTTAAAAGAATTTTTGGATATTATTATAGTTTTATGGCGAAAGTATAGTCTCTGGTGGCAATACATTATATATTTTTCTTCCATGGAAGACATGAGAACCCATCGTGCTTTATTGTTGAACCATCAAACATAACATAAACATGGAGGCTTTAAACTCCTCTTTCCTCTCTACATTTCCCATCCCCAAAAACAACAACCACCACCACCGCACTTTTAAAACCATACATAAAACATCATCCCCACTCCTCACCACACCTTGTTCTCTTCCATCATCCAATATTATTATTTCCAAAGTTATTAGAATTGAAGACAAACCCCAAACCCAAACACAAACACAACCCCCCCAACCCCCGACCTCTCTCCCCACTTCCTCCACTAAAACACCAGTAAAGCCATCAACCCCCTCACTAACTGGTCCCAAACAAGCCCCTGATGCCCCTGCCCCTGTACCCACTAGAAGACCACCCTCCTCCCATTCCCATTCCCTTAGGCCTAATAAACCCAAACCAGTCGACCAGCAACTTCTTGTATTCCTCTTCAATGCATTTGATGACATTATCAACAACTTCATAGACCCTCCCATAAAACCCTCTGTCGACCCGAGATATGTCCTCTCCCACAACTTTGCCCCCGTGGACGAGCTTCCTCCCACTGAATGCGAAGTCGAATTCGGCACCCTCCCACCATCCCTAGACGGCGCATACATCCGAAATGGCCCAAACCCACAATACTTCCCTAAAGGCCCTTACCATTTATTCGATGGTGATGGTATGTTACACTCCATTAGGGTTTCCCAAGGAAGGGCAGTTCTCTGTAGCCGCTATGTTAAGACCTATAAGTACACGACCGAACGTGACCTAGGCTCCCCTGTGCTGCCAAATGTGTTTGCGGGTTTCAACGGTCTAACGGCCTCCGCGGCAAGAGGCACTTTATCCGCTGCCAGGATCTTGTCCGGGCAGTTCAATCCTGCCAACGGAATAGGCCTTGCAAACACCAGCTTAGCCTTTTTCGGTGACCGACTTTTTGCGCTTGGGGAATCGGACCTCCCTTACTCTATAAAGCTAGCCCCAGATGGAGATATTATTACCTTAGGACGTCATGATTTTGATGGGAAGTTGTTCATGAGTATTACTGCTCATCCCAAAATAGATCCCGATACAAAAGAAGCTTTTGCTTTTAGGTATGGACCGATACCTCCATTTTTAACTTACTTTAGATTTGATTCCAGGGGAAATAAACAACAAGATGTGCCCATTTTTTCCATGATACGACCCTGTTTTCTTCACGATTTCGCAGTCACCAAAAGATACGCCATTTTTGCGGATATTCAAATAGGAATGAATCCAATGGATATGATCTTTAGAGGAGGGTCTCCTGTTGGCTTGGACGCTTCGAAAGTGCCTCGAATCGGGATTATCCCACGGTACGCAAAGGAAGAGTCCCAAATGAAGTGGTTTGATGTACCAGGTTTTAATATAGTGCATGCAATCAATGCATGGGATGAGGAAGAAGATGGTAAAGAATCAGTGGTACTAATAGCACCAAATATCATGTCAGCGGAACACACGCTGGAGAGAATGGAACTTATTCATGCCCTCATAGAGAAAGTCAAGATTGATCTCAAGACAGGAATAGTGACACGGCAACCTTTGTCAGCGAGGAACTTGGATTTTGCCGTCATAAACCCTGCCTACGTAGGAAAAAGGAATAGGTATGTTTATGCGGCGATAGGCAATCCAATGCCGAAATTTTCGGGTGTTGTCAAGATCGACGTGGGGAATGGGGATCGGAGGGAGAGCACGGTGGGCTGCCGGATGTTCGGGCCGGGGTGTTATGGTGGTGAACCATTTTTCGTGGCGAGGGAGCCGGATGATCCAGAAGCGGAGGAGGATGATGGTTACATTGTTAGTTATGTGCATGATGAGAAGGAAGGGGCATCAAGGTTTTTGGTTATGGACGCCAAGTCGCCGGAGCTGGAGGTGGTTGCGTCGGTGAAGCTGCCACGGCGAGTGCCGTATGGCTTCCATGGGCTGTTTGTGCGGGAATCTGACCTCAGAAAGCTCTAGATAGGATGACGATTGACGACTTGAACAGGGGCATCGGGGCATTCCAAGTAATCATTATTAGATAGCATTACTACATTAGTTTTACCGCGTTGGAAATTGGTTGCGTATGCAATTAAGCTAGTTGAATTATACTTTGTGATGGTTCTCGAATGTAATAAATGTATGAGAGAACTTTGTGAAGGTGTACTTATATATATATAGCTAGACAAAGACAATAATACAATTGACAAGAGGTGAATATATACGCAATTTAATTTTGATTGTTCATAGTAAAATGCGTATGTAGATATTTTAATTATCAGATTTTCATTTTCATTGTTTATAAATATTTTTTTAAGTAGCTTTAGAAATTGGGGGTAATATTCTTAAATATTGTAGTTTTTTTAAAAAAATTATGTAAATATTATATTTAACATAATTATTCCTAAAATAGGTTTCAAAAACATAGATATGGTTTGTGATTTGAGGATTAAAAAAAAATTAAAACCGAAGACACAGATCGGGGCTACGCCTTTAGCATTTTGCTTGAAGGCGTGATTAAGGCTTGTGCCTTCAATACAATTGTACTGTAGGGGTCTATGCTTTCAGTTTTCTTTTCTTTTTTTTTACCCTAAAATCGCAAACCATGTACACACATTTGAAACCTATTTTATGAATAATTATTTTGAATACAATATTTACATATTTTTTTTAAAAAAAAACTACAATATTTAAAAATATTACCCTAGAAATTAAACTGAACATAATTGTATCTAACTACAATTACATTTAATGCAATCACTTTTATGCATCATCCTTTTTTATTTCATTTTATTTGATTATTTTTTTTCTGCCATGTTAAATTTCCCCTTAAATAAGATTCTGGGTCAACATGGATAAATTGAAGGAAACCCTATTCTAATCCCTTAAATTTATTTTTGAAGAATGCCTACATATATTTATGGATACCATAGCAAACTTGATTTAATTATATTTATATAAATTCGATAGTACATACAGCTCATGCACGTATTCAATAATATATTTATGATTTATGATATTAAATTGTGAGAGCTTCTTAGTGCTTTATATCTCAAATGGTTTTCTTTAATAATTTTATTAACAAAACTAACAATCCAACTTTCCGTATAATTAGCTTTACACACTCCACCCTCCAATTTTTTAAGGATGGCACTTAAAGAGGTAAAAAAGGAAAAGCGCTAAATTAAACTATAAAGAAAAAACAAAGGAAAATGGGCACACATGTGATAATTTATTTATTCTTTAAATTAAATGTAGTATGTAATATTTTGCTATAATATTTTTATTATTATTATCAATACAGTTTACAAATAAATCATACAGTAATCTCATTATGTAGTTTGATGAACTTTGGGGTGCTAGAGTGTACGGGCACATGCAGATCACACACACAAAAGATATATATATATATTCTCCCAAGGTTATATTATATTATAATATATCTAAATGTTGGCCTTATAAAATACATAGCTCTCATGAGAACTAGTATTTCTACTTCCATGTCCCGATCGCCCAGAAAAAAAAAAAAATTCCACTTAGCACTTACCACGTGAGCATGGAGGGCGGTCTCCATTGACGCATTCTTTGTTTCTAAATAAAAGAAGTCACATGCATGGACATGTCCTTGGTCCCAAAAGTATTTGAAAAAAAAAAAAGGAAGAAGAAGCAGATATTTATCTATATCAATCCATTTAAGATGGATTGTGGAGATGAAATTAAGGGATGAGAAAAGAAGGAAAGACGAAAGAGATCAAGGAAAAAGGAGAAGAGGTGAGTGAGAAGAAATGGAGGCAGAGAAGAGAGTGAGAGAGGGACCAAGGGGGAAGAAAAAGGAATTGGACCACTTTATTCATTCTTCTCCATTTTTCAAAAGTTAAAATTCTACTATTTGAAAAAGAAAGCTTTTTTCAATATATATATATATAAACAATTATATGAAAGCACCGCATAAGATATAGAAACATTGTGTAAATCTAAATTCTTACGCCATAAGAGGATTTCAAAAAGTATAAATGTTCTAATATAGCCCCATTTGTAAGTTACTTTGATAAAGCTTATTTCTATTTTTTTTTTTCAGTAGTAAGTACACCTATTGTCATCAAAGAATGCATTGAGGGGATAAATTAGCATATTAGCTAAAATGTTAGGTGGGTTTTCTCACAATAGTTAAATTGGTAGAAAATTTGTAGTTAATTAATTTAAATTACAAATAGTTCTTTGTATGAATTTGATGGATTTTATTCATTCATGCTACGGTGCATTTGGTATACAAAAATGAATTTAAAATAAAATTATGATCCTATCTCTAATTCACTTTCATGCGTCTTGAATGTGATTTTATAAGCTAGAATTGTGATTCTTGTAAATAAAGTATTCCCTTTTTAATGTTGATTTAAATTCTAGAATTACCCCATAATTACGCTTCACGCTAGTCAATCAAAATCAAATAAAATCCTAAAAATTTGATGAGTAATTGAAAATATTTATTGATAGAAAATTATTTTTTAAAAAGTATAATACCAAAATCAATCCTTTACACTTTAATATTATGGATATATTGTATGACACTATAAATCATATATATTGTATATAGATAATATATGATAAACTATAATTTATAGTAAATCATATATACTATAGATATATTGTTTTATTTCTTTTTTACTCCTTTTAACTAGTAATTAGGTCTTATAATTAATATTAGCTTAGATTTTAGGTAGGTTCTAGCACATTTGACACTCCAATTGTGGATTATTGCATTATCATGGTAGATCTAGAGCATCTTAAGTTTTTGGATTTATCTTGCTAGCAATTCAACACCTCGTTTTTGTATCTCTAAACCTTCTTAATGTAATGTTTTATGAGTTTAATGTTGATCATCATATGTATATTATGTTTTTTATTATTATTTTTTATTTTTCACTTTTTTTGACATTTTTTGTTATTTTTCTCACTTTGAAAAATAAAAATGGGGATTATTTTTAAATAAGACTTTTTAAAGTGTGTAGTTTGACTTGCTTATATGTTTTGCATAAATGTGTGTGTGTGTGTGTGTGTGTTTTTCTTTTTTTAGCTAGTCTTATAGAATAATTATTTTGATTAAAGTATAGGATGACTAATTTTGTGTTGCTTGTTACCATAACTTCTTTGCATAAGCATCTAACCATTGTTTATGGCATGGCTCCCCTAAATCTAGAGTAAAAAACCAAAGCTCCTATTTTAACCTCTACCTAGCTGTAAATTGGGGGCAAAACATTATAACTCATACCAAGTTTTATGTAGTTGAAATTATAGTTTGGGAATTCTCATTTAAATCACAATTTTAACTAAAGTAGTTAAGGTTGTGAGAGGACTTCATTGTTTTAATTGAAAAGTGTAGTTGAATACCCCACCTAAGCTATTCCTGTTACATGACAAAATGAGCAACTCCAAAAGAGAAGCAATTTCTATGAGTTTAGCCAAAATCTACATTAATATCAACAAACATATCTTCAAGGCATGGTAATAAGAAATTCAAAGGATTATCAAACACAACCCCACAATTATATGATTGATTAAATCTAGGGCTGGCAATTCGTGTTTGTATCTCTTAGCCATATCTAAATGAGTTCGTATTTGAAAAATCTAAACTTGTGACATGACACATTATAAATCATGTATAAAAACCTAAACTTATGACCCATCCAATTTAATAAGCGTCTCTCATGACTAAGTTAAACTCATTTATTGATTAAAAAAAGTTATAAATAAATCTGTGAAATATTTACATATATAAAATGAAGGGTCAATAATAAAATTGAGAGAAAAGTACATTTTAGTTCTTGGTGCTTATTCATTTTTTTTTTGTTTCAGTCCTCTATTTTTTTTTTCTATTTAACTCATGAACATTTCAAAAGCCTGTAAAAAAAGATGTCCATCAAATCTATTAAATTTGCTATCCATCTATACTACGTATTAACTTCAAATTGGTTTACAATAATTAAAATAAAAAAAGGATAAAATTAAATAGATTTATTTACATAATATAAAAAATAGTTATATTAAATATATATAACTATATAGTATAATGAAAAATAATTAAAAATACAAAAATATTAATTAAAATTAAGAAAATAAACTAGAAAATTTTGTATGTACCCTAATCACCTTAGCTAACTATCTCAAGGCTAATTGGAAGCTAATACATGCTTAAAAAAAAATTGAAAATTTAACATATTTAATGGAAATCATATTTTTATAAAATTTTTAAAACGTTGAAAAAAAAATGAAGACTCAAATGAAAAAAGTAGGTAAATATTGATAATTAAAATGTAATTCTCCTGAAAATTAATTTTTACAAATACTAATGATTGAAAGCCTTGAAAGTTAACTTGAAATTACAAACCAAACAATAGTTTTAGTAAAGTCTTAACAAATATAACAAATCTAAAAACTCACAAGTTTCATAATATAATTAAATTAACCTAAACCCATAACCCAACATTTTTTGTCATATTTTGAAGAGAAATAATTAAAGAATCTATACATATAAAAAAATATTATTAATAAAAAGATATTCCATTGAAAATTTTATAAAAATAGTTTACTTTATTACCTACATCTCTATAGAACAATTTTTTGTACCTAAAAGAGTTTCCATAATTCCTACCTTAACTAAGTTGTAATATTATCAAGAATTAGACCTATAGTACTAAATGCAAATTTTAAAGCTACCATAGATATTGGCATGCCTAAGATATCTCATATCATTTTCATCACTAAGGATATAAGGATTAACTAGTTTTCCAATAACTCAATATATCTAATTCAATCATTGTATGTCACTCCTTATCTAAATATAACTTTAGTTTAGATTTATTAGCACTCCAAATCTCTAATTATAGGTTTATAAACTAATCAAATCTAATGCTCAAAAAATATTTCAACACAATAGAAATGTTGATAATATGTTAAAACCCTTACAGATCTAAAGTCGAGACCGTTTAAACAAATAACACAGATCCTTGTCATTGAAGAGATGGAGAAGGAGCAATTGGCTTACCTTTATAAGTGTTCCTAATATTATCAAGCATAACTCTCTAGGTATAATGACACAATACTTTTTAAATAATCAAAAAATGGAGAAGAGAAATTTATGAAAAAAAAATTTACTTTATCTAAAGGAAAAAAAAATGACGAAAAGAGATAAAATAACTAAAAAGAAGAGAGAGATACTGTATGTTGTTGGTGTGGCATAGAAGGACTATGAAATCCTAACTGAATGTATATAATCTATTCATTTTGTTACAAAATCTTTCAACCAATTAAGTCTTTTGACGTTTCTAAGGTTCGTAGTCGTAACATTTTCCTCATGTCCTTGCAAAATAACCTTGTCCTCAAGGTTATAATGAGGATAAGTCTGTCAAAACTCTTTAAGATCTTCCCATGAAGTATCTTCTAATCGTAATCCTTTCCATTGCACTAAGATTTGTTGTATAGAACAATCTTGTTGAGACACCTCTCACTAACCTAAAATCGATAAAGGAGTCAAAATAGGATAGTTAACAATAGCTTGCTAAGGTAATTCCAAAGACGGAATAGATGACCCTGAAGCTTTCTTGAGTATAGAGATGTGAAAAAACATTATGTATTTTAGAATATTTCAATAAGGTAAGTTCATATAAACGAGTCCCAATTCATCAAATAACTGGAAATGGCTCAAATAACCTCTTTAAGAACTTGTAAGTATTGCCTCGAGTCATGGAAATTTGTTTCTAAGGTTGTAACCAAACAAACACTAATTCACCCAACTCAAAAGTAATATTAGTTTTATTTTGATCAACAAAATGCTTCATTCTAGATTAAGCTGCTACCAAATTTTGGCATAATATACGCAATACTTCATCCCTTGTCTACAACTCCTAATCTACTGCATTTAGCTTAATACTTCCTCTCACATAAGATGGAATAGTTGGTGGAGGTCTACCATATACTATTTCAATTGGTGTAAACCCAGCTCCGCTATGAAAGGAAGTATTATAAGGATATTCAACCCATGACAAAAACTTAATTCATAAAAGAGAACAATCCATAACATAACTTCTAAGATATTGTTAGATTGTTCCATTCTACACTTCTATCTATTCGTTTGATTGTGGGTAATATGCACTACTCATAGCTAACTTAGTTCCTCCAAGAGTAAAAAGTTCTCTCTAAAATCTGTTCATGAAAATGGCATCTCTATCTAAAATAATAGTCTTCAAAAATCTATGTAACTTGATTACCATATGTAAGAATAACAATGTTACTTTAGTAGCAGTAAAATTGATCTCTAAAGCCTTAAGATGTCAGTCTTTAGACAGTCGGTCAACCACCACAAAAATAATAGTGAATCCTTGAGACTTATGCAAGTATGTGATAAAATCGATGCTAATGTCTTCCCAAATGTGCTTAGGAATTGGTAAAGGATCCAATAGCTCAATTGGTGACCTAGTTAAAGTATTTGATTTGTTGACAAATGAGACACCTTCTAACAAAATCCTCTACAGGAGTTCACATACATCCTAATAAAAAATTGATGCTAATCTCTTGTAAGTCTTAAGGATTTTGAAATGACCAGAACTAGGGGAAGCATGATACTCCTGTAATAACAATGGAATAAAAGAAGATTGAGCCACAAAAAATAATTGGTTGTTGTAATAAAGAAAACCATTTTTCCACTATAATTCCCACTTCAATGGCTTCCCACTATTCAAGTCAAACAGTAATTGCTGAAAAGCTAGGATAATATGATACTCTAACTTTAATGTGTCAACAAAATTAAAGCATGGTCCAAAAATCTCAAAATGTTCACCTCCATTATTAATCTATCGTGAAAGAGCATCAACTACTTGATTTTCACTACCAGACTTGTAAACGATGGTATAATCATATCCCATCAACTTAGACAAATACTTCTATTGGTCAAGTGTTTGAATGATAAAATGAGTTATGTGATATGTACGAATGATAAAATGACCTCCTAATAGACATTGTCACCATTTCTTCATAGCTTCCACAACAACATAAAGTTCCCTTACATAGGCGAATGCTTTCCTTAAATATGTGGGAAGCTTTTTGCTAAAATAAGCGAAAGGATGACTATCCTGTAATAGTACATCTCCTACTGTTGTTCTTGAAGCATCTATCTCCACAATAAATTGTTTGAAAAAATCTAGAAGAGCTAATATAGGAGCTCTACATAATGCTTCCTTTAAATTTTCAAATGCTCAACAAGCTTTGTCATTCCAATGAAAGTTGTCTTTCTATAGTAAATCAATAAGAGGAGTTACAATAGTTGTATAACCTTTAATGAAGTAGTGATAATAGCTAAAAAGACCCAAAAACTCCCAATCCTTAATATAGGTAGGAACATGCCAATTATAAAATGCTTCAACCTTGATGCTTTTGAGTTGAACTCCTTGAATAGAAAAAATATGACCTAAATATTCTATCTTATCTTTTTCAAATGAACAGTTTCACTCTTTCCAATAAAATTGATTATTCAATAATATCTAGAAGACTTGAGCCAAATGTTTAACATATTAAGTTAAATCCTTGCTATAAACTAGAATACCATAAAAAAATAATAATAACAAATTTTCTCAAATATAGTTTGAAAATCCAATTCATAATAGATTAAAATGCTGCCAACACATTATTTAGACCAAAAGGCATTACCACAACTCATAGTGACCATCACATGTCCAAAAAGCAATTTTAACAATGTCATCAAATGCATACAAATCTAGTGATAACTAGATCATAAATCCAATTTAGGAAAAAATATTGGCACCATGCAACTCATCTAATAACTTATCAATAGTTGGAATAGAGAATCCACCCTTGATGGTGATTCGATTTAGTGCTCTATAGTCAATGCAAAACCTCCATGCCTAATCTTTCTTTTTAACAAATAAAACAAGTGAAGAAAATGGACTATTACTATACTAAATGAGCCCTTGTGCCAATATTTCTAAAAACCATTTCTTGATGACATTTTTTTGAAATATCTAAGAATATCTACCCAACGTTTGTTCAATGGCATCATTGATGTAGTGATCACCAAAGAATTGTGAACCTCCTGAGCCAATAACCAATAACAAGAAATTACTACGTCAATTTGCAATAATCTCTTGAACTAATGATGAGTTGTTAGTGAAGTATTGTTAGAATTTTCTCCTTGTAATTCAATCCTTATTCCCTACTTCATGAATTGCATCATGAGAGCATTATAGTCAATAGTAATGGGTCTAAAATCTTGCAACCATTAAACACCTAGGACCACTTCTACTCCTTGAATTGGTAAAGTATAAAAAGGAGCAAGAAACTTTATTCCTTGAATTGTAATGGGAACATCCAAAAATTACCCTTCACACATCATTTTACTACCATTTCCAGCCAAAACATTGAACTAGGGAGAAGGTAAAATTGTCAATCCCAAATATTTCGCTAATCTACTTTGCAAAAAATTATTTGTGCTACCTAAATCTACTAAACTAAAGTTGATAGGTACTTAAATATATATATATATATATAATGAGAATTAACGTATTTTTTCCTTGAATTTTGTTTGAATAATATTTTGATTTTAAGGCTTTACTAGATAGTTGAATTAAAAAGGAAGAAAAGGAATCTAATTTTACTCAATTTGGAGCTAGATAGAAGAAACCGTGAAGTATTGAAACTAGATACGGCTCAAACATGACCATGTCTAGAACATGTTAAATTTGGAGCATAAAACAAAGAATTAGACAGGGGCTAGACACGATTGTGTTTGTTGGTCATGTGTCTCTCAGAGATAATTAATTTTAAAGCACGATTTAGACACGACCATGTTTAGGTCGTGTCTACTACAACATCCAATTTTTCAAGTTTTCAACTGATGAATTCGACATGACCCGACGCATGACCATGTTAGATCGCGTGTTGGCCTAAAAAAACATAATTTTTTATGCTCCCCATATAAATGGCAAGGGGGACTCAACCAAGAAGAAGAAGAAGAAGAAGACATATTTTATGTGTTTTCGAGTTTTTAAAAGACTAAAAAACTATTTATTTATACTTTAAGAATTTAGGGTTTTTTCTTAAATTTCTTCAATTTCTTTGATTATGTATGTTTATACATTACTGAAGATTTCTATTTTCAATAAGATTAGAGCTTAAATTTTCTTAGTATCTAGATTTGTGGATCTTAGGATTATTATGTAACGAGATTTATTATTATTCAATGACTTTTTAGATTTCTTGATTCACGCATGGGTTTTTAATATTGTTTAGATTAAAATTTCTAGATTATTATTCTATCTATTTGATATTATACATTAGGATTGAGAAATCTAATGTGTAATTAGATCTAACATGTTTGAAGAGAATTAATGTAATATTAGAGACAAATTACATAATTCTTTCAAAATTAATTAATTTTTTTAAGAAAATTCATAGTTTTTAATGCGATTTTTGAAATATGCTATTATAAAGATATTCAAATAGGTATTTTTAATATTAGGGTTAATAAGCTTGAGAAATTTCTTAAACTAAATTAGAAATTCTCTCGATTAATGAAATTTAAGAAGGATTTGAAAAAAAAAATTATTAATGTCACATAATAATTCTTAGGAGAAACAAAGTCTAAGAATTAATTTTACCATCTTGAAGTTAATTATAATCTATTTTGCTTTTTCGTCTTTCAATTAAATCTTATTTTATTAGTTAATATTCAGTTATAAGTTTCAGATCAATTAATCTCTATAATTTATCAGTTAAATAATAGAGTATAGGTTAGTATTAATACTCGTAATCCTTGTAGGACAATATCCGTATTTAATTTACTATTACAAATTTTGATAGGTACACTCACATTCCATCAAGTTTTTAGTACCATTACCAGGGATTTTGATATTAAGAATACCAATCACTTTATTAATTTAAGCATTTTTTTCTATTTATTGTTTTTAGTTTCTTTTCTTTTTTAGTAGTGCATGGCCAGAAATACTCCATCAAATATTTTTTATCTAGAAATTGAAAGAACAACTAGGCATTTATGGAGAACAATTTAACAAATAGTAGAGGAATTAAATCAAGGGTAATTCCCCCACACTTAAACTCTTGCTTGTCCTCAAGCAATTGCATCAAATCAATTGAGAAATCTATCATAGGTTATACAAACTTTCTTTTCATCATTCCAAGCATCTATTCATTTGTAATTCATGACTTGTAGTTTTAATGTCTACTACTTCAACCAAACTGGTTTCCTGTGATCAAATTACTATGGGCAAAATTCAATAGCTAATCTAAACAAAACAAACTTTAATCCTCATGTTTAGCAAAAGAATTTTTATTCCAAAAGTAAATACTTAATCCACTAAGGAAAAACACCCAATTAAACTTCATTGGACATTAGCAAACATATAATCCTTGCAACATAAAGTAAAAGCATATAGTATAAGCTCTTTGCTAGATATTCTCCCTTTTATACATCTTTGTTTTATTCAATGAATGTTCACATTCATGTTCTTTTGATTTATTCAAGCATCTATTTTGACGGGTTTTTGCCCGCTTCTTTTCATGAACTTTTGCCTTTTTCGCCCTTATCGTTATAGTGAGTTCATTAAGTCGGCAACATCCCGAGCTCATCACTCAAGTGACCGGATTTTGAGATACCCCTACGGACTCTTCCTCACTCTAACATTCAAGTTTGAATACTCTTAACTCAATTAGTTAAATCATTGGAGTAATGGCTATGCTTGATTCTTTTTTTTTTTTTAAGTGTTATGATTACTTTACAAACAACTTCAAAGAGTATACAATAGCTAATATAACCTAGAAGTAAACTTGTTTATTTTTCACTTAGGGACTCGACTTACTCTTAGACTTCCAATTCTAAAGCTAAATACAAGGTAAATTTGTTTCTTAAAGATTTCACTACTTAATTTTAACCATGTATTCTAATCACAGCAGTGGGTGAGTAAAGCATTTGAACAAGTCAATTTCACATTTTGTAGATGCTTATTACAACATTTAGTACAATCTCTAGATTTCATGATAATTTTGAAAAACTTTGGCTTAAAATTGCTTAAGGACAAACATTCAGAGTATAAGTTAGTTCTCTATTCTCTATATTTTATTATCCTCTCCCCCACACTTAGCTTGAACAGTGTCCTCACTGTTCCTAATTTAGCACAATTGAAGAGGAATTAACAACATAAAGGACATTAGAGAATAAGAGAGAGGAAATATTGGTACTTCCCTGGTATTGGAGTGCTCCCTTTAAGCTCTGGAAAGTGTCATCTAATGATATGTATCCTTGCTGCAGCCGATCCAAAGAGTTCAAGACTACACTAAAATCAAAACAAACTAAACTAAAACAGAACAAAACTAAAACAAACCAAAACTAATGCAAAACAAAAAAAAAAAAAAAAATTACATGGGTTGCCTCCCATGAAGCGCCTTTCTTTAACGTCTTTGGCTAGACGTTCCTGGCTAAATATTCGGATAAGGATTTTGATTCCAGCCTTGGTGCCTGTGGTGATGGGTTAATAGCATCCGTAACACAAACAGGAGAGATATCGTTAAGATGTTTCATGGCATCATAAATGTTAAATTTAATCACTTCACCATCAAATTCCATAGTGAGGGTGCCATCATTTACATCGATTTTCGTTTTAGAAGTCTTAAGGAATGGTCGCCCTAATAATATCAGTGATGAAGTATGAGAATCACTATCGTCCATGTCAAGCACATAAAAATCAGCAGGAAAAACCAACCCATTGACTTGAACTAAAACATCCTCTAGAACTCCCTCAAGATAAACATTGGACCTATCAGCAAGTTGAACAATAATACCGTTTCCTTTAAAGGACCAACATTTAAACGTTGATAAACAGACAAAGGCATGACATTGATAGAAGCTCCTAGATCACACATGGCTTTAGCGATTCCAAGACTACCTATTTTGCAAGGAATGGCGAACATACCTGGGTCCTTACATTTAGGAGGAAGCTTCTTCTGAATAATAGCTGAAACATTTTCACTCACACTAATCTTTTCATTGCCTTTCAGCTTCCTTTTGTTAGTGCACAAGTCCTTGAGGAATCTAGCATAGCGCGGTATTTGCTTAATTGCATTAAGTAAACGAATATTTACCTCGACTTTACGAAACGTTTCCAGAATCTCTTTTTCTTCCGCTTCCTTCTTGGATTTCGCTAATCTGGAGGGGAAAGGAGGTGGTATCAATGTGACCTTCGATGGCTCAACTAGAGACTTGCTAATCTGGTCGCCCTGCTGGCTCGGAGTCGAAGTCTCTTTCTTGGTCTCTTCCTCAAGATTAGACGGATGTCCTTTCTTATTTGGTCCCTGCAATTCTGTTCCACTTCTCAAGGTAATTGCATTAACGCTTTGCTTCGGGTTTATAATAGTTTGAGAAGGTAACTTACCTTGAGTTTCTAACCTATTGACAGCAGAAGCAAGTTGGCTTACCTGATTCTCCAAGTTGTGAATGCTTTGCTTTGTTTCCTCCTGAAATTGTTTGGTATTCACGGCAAGTGATTTAACAATTTCCTCAAGGGAAATACCTAAAGTGGAAGGAGCTTGGGGTACGTGGTATGATGGCTTAGGCTGGAATTGTTGGACATGTTGAGGGTTATTGCCATATCGGAAGTTAGGATGATCCCTCCATCCAGGGTTGTAAGTATTTGAATAGGGATCATACTTCCTCTGCGGTTGTCCTGGAAATCCGCCTACAGCATTGGCGTGTTCATGATTGTCATCTTGCAATGTGGGGCACATGTCGGTCGGATGACTAGGAGTAGCACAAATTCCACAAGCTTTCACCTGTTGGGTATTTCCAAGAGCTAGCTGCTGCACAAGGGAGGTAAGATTAGAAATTTGATGTTCAAGGTTAGACACATTTACCTCATTTACCTTCCTTGAAGACGTATCATGCCTATACCCAAATTGTTGCGAATTGGCAGCCATAATGGAGATCAATTCCCTAGCTTGACCAGGGGTTTTGTTTACTATGGCGCCTCCACTTGCAGCATCCATCATCTTTCTTTCCATCGGAAGTAGGCCCTCGTAGAAGTATTGGATAAGGAGTTGTTCAGATATCCCATGTTGTGGGCAGCTTGCACACAATTGCTTGAACCTCTCCCAATACTCATGAAGAGTCTCGGTGTCCCTTTGTTTTATACCACAAATTTCTCTTCTTATACCAGCGGCTCTGGATGCGGGGAAGAATTTGTCCAAGAAGAGTCTTACCATATCTGTCCAAGTGGTGATAGAACCTGGAGGCAAATAAAACAACCACTCTTTAGCTTTAGTACTTAAAGAAAATGGAAAAGCACGTAGCTTGATTTGATCGTCGGTTATTCCTTGCGGCCTCATACTAGAACACACTATATGAAACTCTTTCAAATGCTTGTGAGGATCTTCATTCTCAAGACCATGAAATGTAGGTAGCAGATGTATCAACCTAGATTTCAATTCGAATTCCACAGCTAGTTCGGGATAGTGAATACAAAGTGGTTGTTGATTCACATCCGGTGCAGCCAACTTCCTTAAGGTTCTCTCGAGATTTGCTATGTCGTCCTCTTTTTCAGAATCCGACAAGTCCGATACTAAGTTCAGTCTAGTGGATGATCTAGCTTCTTGTCGTAGTCTCTTTAGAGTCTTCTCAATCTCCGGATTATAAATCAGTTCACCTGTCTGAGAAGAACGAGTCATACAAGAATAGAAATAAATTTGACACCAATCCCCGGCAACGGCGCCAAAATTTGATGGGTGTCGAATCCAACAAAAATAAAACCTACTCCTAGACAATTATATGATTTGCATATAGTAGTGAGTAGGGTCGAATCCACAGAGATTGGTTAAACTTATTTCTATTCAAGGAGAATAAAAGGAAAAGAAAAATGTGGGGGGGGGGGGTTGGTTTGTGAATTGAACAAAGTTAAAACAAGATAAGAAAGTTGTATATTGATAAAAAGCCTAGCCAAAGGAATCAAGATGGTTTAATTCTAGGAATTGATCATCGATACAAATGTTCTCTATTCTTGTTCCTAGATAAATTGGTTATGGTTATTAACAAGCTCTAACAACCTATCTCTCCTTACTTCCTCGATAACCTCGGACAAGCGCTTTGAATTATTTCTCTTATTGATTAAACAACCCTTAGACAAGCGCTTAGGATTTAATCTATCAATAGCATTAAGATCTAGAGAGACCACCAATTCATGCCAGTAGATTATAAGATAACCTATTTAATCATGATCACACACCTCCATAACATGAATTCGATTATCTCTTTTATAACCAAACATGTTATTGCGTCACTAAGACTAAAACAATCAAACAATTACGGATTTGACGTGCTAGTTGACAATATATTAACTTGCTAATTGAGTAGAAGAGCTCTATTCATACCAATCAACAAAGATAATAATGACAAAACGATTAGAAGATATATGAATACCCGAAAGCAAAGAATAGAATAAATACAAGTCAATTAGACCTCACAATTCGTGGAGAATTAAACATCTATGACCCTTTGGCTAGAAAAGTAACTTAGCTACACATGTTCATCAATAAAACGAAAATAAAAAGTAAAAACATAATGAACCCGGTTGCTTGCTCTGCCTCCAAGATGATCTAAGGTTCTTCAAGATCCAAAGATTCAAAAGTTCAAAAGTTGTCCTAACCCTCTAGGGATGGTTCTATTTATATTGTTAGGGGGATAGCATGTGATCTTTTTCTAGCAAGATACGAAAATATCTTTCCTTTTCCAAGTAGATTTCGAGAAGTGAAGATTCGTCTGCCTGGCAAGCCCCAACACACGGCCGTGGATCAAGCCGTGCCATCCTCTGTGCATATTCTTCAAGTCTTCATCCGCACCCAGTGTGAACCACGGTTAGACACACGGCCAGATTTCAAGCCGTGCCTTCATCTGTGCATAATCTTCAAGTCTTCATCCGTGTTCAGTGTGTACCACGGTTACACCCACGGCTAGATTTCAAGTCGTGCCTTCATCTGGTTGATGTTCCACACTTTCTTCTCCTTGGTCCTGGCTTCCACCACGGCTTCAAGCACGGTTTCTCCCACGGCTTCCACCACGGCCGTGCCTTAAGCCGTGTCTCTCTCTGTTCAAAGTCCTCATTTTTGCCTTCTTGTCCAGTGTGTAACACGGTTTGAACCTTGGCCATGCCTCAAACCGTGCTTCCTCCGGTGGTGTAATTCCTTGTCTTGATCCAAGTTGTAGATGACTTCTCTAAAATACTTGAATTAACATCCTTGACTCCATTTAACCTGATTTATCACGATGATAGAATTAAAGTACCATTTCCTTGTGATTTCTATAAAATCAATAATAATTTAACACAATTTATACTATAAAGATTGAGTATAAAATGGCTCTATCAGGTCTCCTTTGATAATTAAGGCAAAAAAGGAAGAGGACAAGTTACAAATTATGGATGATGAAAACCAGAACCAACAACGGACTATGTTTAATTACTCCAAACCCTCTTTAGTCGAAGCCGACTCGAGTATCATTAGACTATCTATTATTGTCAACAACTTTTAAATTTAACATCATATTAGACAAATGGTGCAATAGTTTGTCCAATTTGATGAATTACAAGATAAGGACCCCAATGCTTACATGTCTAATTTCCTAAAGATCTGCGATACCTTTAAGATCAATGGGGCTTCAGATAACGCAATCAAATTGCAACTCTTCTCCTTCTTGCTAAAAGGTTAAGCAAAACAATGGTTGAATTCTCTTCCAATGGGATCCATCACTACCTAGGATGATATGGCTCAAAAGTTCCTTGGAAAATACTTTTTACCTACTAAAACCACCAAACTCCAAAAGGACATATCATCTTATGCTCAATTGGAGGCCAAGACCTTATATGACACTTTAGAGAGATATAAGGAGTTGTTGAGGAGATGCCCACATCATGGCTTACCCCTATAGATGTAGATCTAAACTTTCTATAATGATTTGAATTTATCAACCAAGCAAATGATAGATACTGCTATTGAAGGAACATTGAATTCTAAAACACCTGAAGAGGTTCAATCATTAATTGAGGACATGGCTATAAATAGCTCTCAATGGGAAGGTACTAGGGTAAGGAATAGAGTAGTAGGTATCTACGAATTAGATGTAGTAACAACTTTAACCAATAAGTTTGATGCCATTAGCAAGAAGTTGGATGTACTTTTCATCAATCCCCTAGCTTAAGAGAGGTTGGTGTAGAAGGAATTGGAACTCATCATCAATGGGAACAAAGGGATAATTTAGGAAACCCTTATAGAAAAAAAAAACTGTATAGTAACACCTACAATCTAGAATAGAGAAATTATCCAAATTTTTCTTGGAGCAATCAAAATCAAAATCAATAAAGAATGAATTTGCCTCCATCAAGATTCAAATGACCCCTACTAAAAGAGAAGAAATCAGGTTTGGAAGAACTTTTCACTAAATTTAGTGAAACTAATGAGACTATATTATAGAATATAGAAACTTCTTTAAGGAATCAAAAAACCTTCATTCGTAACTTGGAAAATCATGTGGGTCAACTTGCAAAGATGATGGATAAAAGACAGTAAGGAACACTACCAGGAAACATCGAATCGAATCCTAAGGAGCATGTGAAAGCAGTAACCCTTACAAATGGAAAAGAATAACAGGTTAAACAGAAAAATAGTAGAGAATCAAAAAAGAAATATGAGGAAACTAAAGAAAAAGAAAGTAAAAAGCCACTAAAAGTGAAGGAATATAGACCATCCATAGCTTATCTTGAACGCTTGAACAAGGACCACTCTAATGAACGATTCAATAAGTTCCTTGAAATTTTTAAATAATTACACATTAACTTTCCCTTGTTGATGCCTTATCATAGATGCCCAAATAAGTTAAGTACTTAAAGGAACTACTTTCGAACAAGTGGAAGTTGCAAGAGATATCAACTGCAACATTAAATGAGGAATGCTCCACGCTGATGCAAAATAAGTTGCCATGAAAATCAGAGGATCCGTGGAGTTTTATTCTACCATGTCTTATTGACAATTTATCAATAAATGGAGCTCTAGCTGACTTAGGCACAAGTATAAATCTAACACTACATCATATGTTTAAAAATTTAGGATTAGGATCCCTAAACCAACATATATGAGCATTCAATTAGCTGATAAGTATGTAAAATACCCTATCAGCATTATTGAAGATGTATTGGTTTAGGTAGGTACATTCATTTTTTAGTGAATTTTTTAATCCTAGATACAGATGAGGACATTAAAGCACCACTAATTTTAGGTCGCCCTTACTTAGCTACTACTGAGGCAGTATGTAAGATGACATTTATAAAAAAAACCAATTCAGCAACGTCTCGTTAATGGCAAGCAAAAGGGTCTAGATAAATTCAAGCAATTTAAATGCTAGAATTTTAAAAGCCATCCACCTGACTAGCAAAAAAGAAGTGCATCAAGCTAATGATGTTAAACAAAAGTTCTTCTTAAAAGGCAACTCAGGTTTAGTTTTTCAATCAACTTTCCTTAGTTTAGTTTAGTTTAATTAGATTTAATTTTCTTTTTTATTAAAAAAAAAAAGCAACCTAATGTTTTTTTCCAAGTTTGACATGATCAACAAACACAGTCATGTCAAGGGCATATTAAATATAAGATACTCTTTGGATATGACATGACCATCATACATGAGTATGTTGAAGTCGTGTCAAGATTATTTATAGAAAAAGTTTTTCTGAGAGTTACATAACTTTTTAACATAGTCATGTTTAGGTCATGTCTAATTGGGTTTTGAAAATTTTTTTCGAGAGAGAGAAACACAACAAATAAACACAATCATATTAAGGTCATGTTACAACATCCAAAGAATGTTAATTTTTTTTCAAGAGTTACATAAACTTTAAACACAGTCGTGTCTAAGGTCGTGTCAAGTGTGCCCTATTATAATTTTACCAAGAGAGACCCTATCTTTAGAGACAATCATGTCTTGATCGTGTTGACCTTGAATCCTCTATTTTATTTTATGGGCACAAACACGAGGAGATAAAGAGATTCTAATCATGATTACAATGACTAACAAGACTAATGTGACTTGCTAAACTAGATAGTAACAATTTTTTTTCTTTTCTTTTAACTATTTTTTTAGTTTTTGTTCCTTTTTGCCTTTTTGTAGATTTTACATGTTTAGAGCATTCAAGATTAACCATTTTACATTCTAAGCTCGTTTTAGAATGGAACAGATGCCATATTCAAGGGAATACTAGTTCTTTTCCCTACCACCTCCCTTAAACTTTTGTTTTCTTTATTTTTATTTTTCTTTCTATTCTTACATTGAGAATAATGTACAATTCTAAATGTGGAGAAGGGAGTTATAAAATTTGTGATTATTTAAGAAATCACAATTGCTTATTTAACTTGAAATCATTAACTTGTAATTTGGTATATGATAACTCTTTAGATAGTATAGAACACTTAATCAATAAGTGCTTCAATGATTCATTGCTTAATTTGAATAATAAAATCTTTGTGAAGTAAAGTTACTTATTATTTAGTTTTGAACTTTATGATTTAGAAATTTAAATAACATCACTAGTTAAGAATTAGTTATGGATTTTTTTTTTAAACTTACTTTGTTGTATATTTTTCCCCTTTAATATTTTTAGAGCACTATAATCCTTGATAAGTAAATAGTTGATACTCATCCTTTGAAAATTTCTAAGTCAATATAGTTAGAAATGAAATAAATATAGAGGATAAATTAATTGAATAAAGCTTAGTTGTGGGCCTTGTTGACTCGAATAATTAAGCATGCAGGTGGCTTCCTTTATGTAGAATAACACCTGTTAACTTGAGTGACAAACTTAGGAGTTGAAAACTCGCTAAAAGGGTGAAGAGAAAAGTCCATGTAAATGTTAAACATAAGTAAATAAACTCTATTAAATAAAGATAGTTGATGTTTTGAAGAAGTATCTTAAAACCTTGTAGTCTAAGATCATCTAATCTGAAACTTACTAATCTATGAAACTAATTTTAAATTTAAAAAAAAAAAAAGAGAGAGAGAGACAAAGAATATACTAGAGGAATGATTAAGAGATAATTCGATGAATTTATCTTGGATTATAGTGTTTAGCAAATTTTGAAGAAAGGGGAAGTATACATTTTAGTAAAGTTAATTCAGTATTTATGACTTTTCTTGATTGAGAAGATGATACGTATGTTTAAGATAGTTAGTTAAGTAAAAGTATAAGATTTGTAGTTAATCTTCTTTTGAAACTACAAGTTAATTATGAGTTTGTTTCTTAAGTTATTATAAGATTACATAAATTTGAAGCTAGATACAACCTAGATATGACTATGTCCAAAACATGTTGAATTTGGAGCATAAAACAGAGAGTTACACAGGAGCTAGACACAACTATATTTTTTGGTCGTGTATCTTTCGGAGATAATTAATTTTAAAGCATGATTTAGAAAAGACCATGTCTAGGCCATGTCTACTGTGGCGTTTAATTTTTCAAGTTTTTTACCAACAAATTTGACATGACTTAAAGTACGATCATGTTAGACAATGTGTTAGCCTAAAAAAAACATATTTTTTATGCTCACTATATAAAGGACAAGAGGGACTCGACCAAAAAAAAATAGAAGATATATTTATTTGTTCCAAGGTTTTTAAAAGATTAAAAAGCTATTTTTCTATACTTCAAGAATTTAGGATTTTTCTTAAATTTCTTTGATGATGCATGTTTATACATCTTTGAGGATTTCTGCTTTCAATATGATTAAAGCTTAAATTTTCTTAATATTTAGACTTGTGAATCATAAAATTATTATGTAACCAGATTTATTGTTATTCAATGAATTCTTAGATTTCTTAATTCATGCATGTGTTTTTTATATTGTTTAAATTAATATTTCTAGAGTATTATTCTATCTATTTGATATTACAAATTAGAATTGAAAAATATGATGTATAATTAGATATAGCATGCTCAAAGAGAATTAATGTAATGTTAGAGATAAATTACATAATTCTTCCGAAATTAATTAATTTGTTTAAGGGAATTTGTTATTTTTCATGTGATCTTTGAAATATGCTATCATGAAGAGATTCAAATAGGTATTTTTAAAATTAGGGTTAATAAGCTTGAGAAAGTTATTAAACTAAATTAGGAATTCACTCGGTCAATGAAATTTAATAAGGATTTGAACAACTTTTGTTAATGTCACATAATAATTCCTAAGCAAAATAAAGTTTAGATACTAGTTTTACCATCTTAAAGTTAATTATAATCTATTTTTCTAATCTATCTTTCAATTAAATCTTAGTTTATTAATTAATATTCAGTTATAGGCTTTAGATAAATTAATCTTTATAATTTACCGGTTAGATAATAAGGGATAGGTTAATGTTAGTACTTGCAATCCCTGTGAAGCGATATCCTTATTTAATATACTATATTACAAAATTTGATGGGTATACTTGCCTTTCATCATAAGTGAAATAATTATTAATCATACCTTGAAATCTCAATGTTCATGGGATTTGCATGCCTAATAATGCATGAAAACTAATAGTGCATGAATCATTTGATAGCTACTAAACATTCGCTTGCATCTCATCATTATCAGCATCTAGAGATAGATCATCCTCTTCATCTAATAACATTAATAAGAACTTTGCTTTGCATTTAAGATTTCTATGGAATTTCTCATTGCAACTATAACAAAGACCCTAATCTTGCCTAGCTTGCATTTCACTAGGTGTAAGTTTCTTGGTTGGTATAAGAGGTTTATTTTGAGGGGTAGGACGTAATGGAGGAACTTTGGGCTTGGTCTGGGTGGCAGAACTTAAAGTATTTGACAAAAAGAATAATGGTTCAGAAAATTGAATGGAATTTAACTGTTTTGATGATGATGGTGAAAAAGATTATATTGAACATAATATGTAGGTAATTTGTTTAGTTAATGTGGCTTCATGCATCTTAGCTAAACTAATAGTTTGCATCAATGAAGAAGGTTTAGCAAAAAGCAATTCTCTTTTTATGAGTGGCTTAAGGCTAGATAGCAACTAATGAGAAAATTCTTAGATAATCCTACACACCTATTTGACAAGTTCTCAAAAGCAGATTGATATTCTTCTATAGATCTTGCTTGCATTAATTTGGATAACTCCCCTTATACATCTTCAAATTCTGATAGACCAAAACACAACTCAATAGGCTTGGTAAAATTTGACCATGGACTTAATCGTTTATTCATATGCATCTACCGGTACCAACTTAATGCTCTTCCTTCCATTACAAACGATGCTATTGAAATACATTGTTCATTAAGTATCTAATGGAAATTAAAAAATTGATTTGTTTTAAAGATCCATCTTAAAGGATCATCCTCATTGAATTTTGGGGCTTCCAATTTGATGCCTTTCAACAATGAATATGCATGTATCCTAGAATACAATGATGAATTGCAATTATCTAACTATTGAGGAACAACCAAACTACTGGAATTCGTCTGATTTTAATGCTGATGTTATGCTACACTTGCCATAATTTTAGTTTCAAATTGTGTCAAACTTGCTTGTAACTGTTTAACAATTTCTTGTAACTCTATGTGAATTTCTTGCTTAAACGTACTTGCTAACTTCTCAAACTCTCCTTCCATTGATAATAGGCCGAACTATTTTTAAAGCCCACTATCAGCCTAGATTCACAATGACCAATTTTGTCTCTTAACCCTAAAATGTTACAGTCGTACTCTCAGAGTGCTTACACTCACTTTATGTCTCAAGGTAAAATAAAATCCTAACTCACTTCCGTATTTTGATCTCTTTTACTCTATAATAATTTGTCTATTTTCTTGATGGATTTTGCAAGGGAAAAACTGGGAAAGATGGAATCTGTTCAAGTCAACCCTTAGCTCCAAAAAAGAAGAGACACCAAAAATTACAAGGGGTAAAAAAATAGTTTTCCTCTTGTCTTTACTTCATTTATATTCTATTTTGATTCTATTTCTCAATCATATGTGGTTGAAATTTGATAGTTTGTTTACAACTACTAACTTAATGTATACAGTCTATTCATTCTGTTACAAAATCTTCAAACCAATCAAGTCTTTTAATGATTCTACAGTTTCTAGTCACAACAGTTAGGGACATAAAATGCAATTCAATATTTTAAAAGTAACAACAACTTACTGGAAATAGTTATTTGGTGTTTTAAATTCAATTAAACAACATTATAGTAACTTTATATTGAATAGGGGATGGGAGAGAATAGAATAGCCACCCTCAAGTGAACATGCAACAAGTGGGTAGTCAAAAAAAAAAAGCATATATTTAAAATTATAGTTCCTTGTGGAAAAAAAAAAGACAGAAAAAAAAAAGGTCGGTAGTTCCTTCAAAATAGTAATTACTTAAGCCCAAACCATGGCGTTTATTTATTTTTCAATTAAAGTTCATAAATAGAGTAAGATTAAATATATATATATATATATATAAGGAAATTGGCTTAGATAACCAACAAAATTTTAACTACGGTAGATCAGTTCAAATTTCACAATGGTATAACAGATTGTTCTTAACGACAACAAATAGTGGGTTTAAAAATTTTGGCGCACTATAAAGACATTGGTGGTGCATCATGCTGGAGGAAGAAATCTAGTATTACAATTTTTCTCAAGGAATTGTTACGTTCATGTCTAATTTACTTTAACTAGCAAGAGCCTTTACCTTTTTGGATTTTTTTTTTTTTTAATTTCATGTATATTTTATTTGTATCTTACTTTTAATCTGGTATGTATCTGTTGGGCTATACAAAAGTAGCGATGGAGTTAGGCTAGGTAGCAAAATGAATAAGCAGTAAGATTGTCTAGCCTAGTCTCCACTAGGACTACTATGTCTAGCATATGCATTCCTCCAAGGCTTAAAGAGTGGCTGTCTGTTTGCAAAGTGAATTCATGCCTCTGACTGACGTTCCACACCATGATTCTTGCAGCTCTCATCGAAGTAGGAAGCCTTTGATCCTCCATTTGCATAGCCATAACTCTATATATACCTACCATAAGTGTCCAACTTGCGTTGCACTTGTTAACTTACCTGCTGCATTATGCAATTTCCATCATTACTAGCATTTCCTTTATATTCTCCAATAATACAGGTTTCGCCTCTCTTTATTTCCTGAGGGTAATCGTACTCGTACTCGTACCTCTGGTTCTGGGGTTCCTCCAGATTTTCCTGTTCTCAGGATCTAGTTTGCTACCAACTTCAGCGTCCTTTCCCGTTTCTTTCATAATCTTATAGGGAGGCTAGTTGTTGTGAATGATTGGTACAAGTACAAGCATTAGCACAATGAACTCCCCAGTCCCCAGCCCCAGGAGTTCGAACCAACATTCCATTTCATATTAGGGTAATTGCTCCTATCTATGATCTCTTTTTTTCCTTTGCTTTGATTTGACTGTTCTGCATTCTGCTCGAGATTATATCATCTATAACTGACATTTCTTTTTATCCAATGGAAGTGACTTCTGTGTAAGCATGACCTTTGACTTTGAGTTTTCTCCCTTTTTAGTTTTTTCTTCTTTTTTTTTCCTCGTCTATTTCTTTTTTAAGCTAGTAGCTGGTTTGATAATTATCCCCTCGCACTTGGGTATCAAATGCAGTCCCTAGATGATTTTCTTATCTGGGACACATTGTTGGTTCCATTCATAATATTGGATTTGCCGCTCCATTTAATGCCATCTGTATTTTCGATATATTCTTCCTCTTAACCAAAATCCATTCCCCATATTCTCAATATTATTTGCATTGTCAGAAGTCAGAACTAGTTTACACTAGCTTCTCCACTAGAAATCCTCCATGTTGCAATTAGTTCTAAGAGTTTTCTCCATTTTTCACTCTTTCCACCTCCCCACTATCCTATCCTACGATTTGCTTGAGGATTACATGAGGGCAATCTGCATCAATCGTGTTTTTTGAAGATATTATTTCATTTTATATTGAAACCGTGTTTTTAAGAGACGATTTAAAAAATCACAACTCACGAGAAGACACAAAGGAGAGAGACAGGAGGGAGAGAAAGTAAGAGTGTCCGAGTGTGAGATAAGAAATCAAAACGAAGACGTAGACAGAGAAGGGAGAGAAAAAAAAAGTAATATAAAAAAATTGAAGGGAGAGACAGTCACACCTCAGGAGGAGAAATGGAGCAGACGGGGGAGGGGAGAGAGGAAACAAAACGACCAGAGGAGACGATGGTAATATAAAATGGAAAGAAGAGAGAGACATTGATTGCTTTTCGGGATGGAAAATTTGTAATATGTGTTCAATGTAATTTAAAATTGTATATTAAACATATGATTTTAAGTATTTTAATTTTAAAATTATTTTTGTAAAAACGTTATTTTTACAAGAAAATTTCAATATTGATTTAATTTTCCCTTGAAATATATTTATGACCAGTGAAAAAAAGAATGTAAAATTATATAAGCACACGTATGATTAATTGGCTTGACAGTAGAAGTCGCCATATGTTTGTAGTCAAAAAACTTTCATAGAAAACTTGTTATGGTATTTGAAGGGGTTAGGGTTATCATTTTCATCGTCCATTATTATGTAATTCGTTTATTTAATAAAGCATATGTCTAGGGAAAGAATGTTCATTATTCTCATATTCAGTCATGGTAGATGGGTTTTGAAACTCTAATTCTAATAGTTGAGTCGTAGAAAAGGGTGGCTTTTTTTTTTTCTTTTTTTCTATCAAGGAAAATGTTCAACAAAACTTGCAACATTAAGATGATTAGTGGTTTTAATATCCGAATTAGATGAGTCGAAGGTAATTTTGACATAAATTATACAGGAAACCAATGAAGAGAGGATTGAAAATCAATTAAAGGAATGATTTGGAATGAGAAAACTTAGGAAGACAAAAGGAAACCTAATCAGATAACAATGATTCGAAATATATACATTAAATGAATATATATAGAGAGAGAGAGACACCACTGATTGACAATAAGCAATATATGCTTTGAATAAATATAAAATGCAAAATTTGGCAATATCAATTACTGATACAGTAGGTTCGTGCTTCACTAAAATATTGAACACATTGAGATTGAGTGAAAACACTAGTCTATGGGTGGGTTATTCATAGTACGGTTGCTTCTGATCCATTCAAGCGATTTGTGCACTTTTATCCTGAGAATGACCAAATTGGCAACTTCATCACTAATTTTGGCGCCATCTGATAGTACAAAATTAACTTGGAAGGGTCAAATGCAAATAAGTTAAATCATTAACAAAAAGTTCTCACATGAAATTCATCTGGAAAATAAGAAAGAAATGGATAGAAGGAAATGATTCAACCATAACCCATTCACTGGGACGATCTTAAGGCTCCATTGAAAGCGCCACTCTTTTTAGGTTCAATTTTCGAAAATGCTTCATCCCTTACCTAACTAAAAACAAAGTGCGTATTTAACAGGTGCAGGGGTGAACAAAACATCTCTTAGAATACAACGGCTTTTGTGCGGCTGTGATGGATTGATTAGGCCGATGAGGACCTAACAGTTCATCTCTTGCCACCCAAAAATGAGATAAGGTAGCCCATAACACAGCACAAACATTTTTAATGATCATCAAGTTTCCTAAAATCAATATGAGTAATGGTATGTGACATGGAGGAATACGAATGCCTTAAGTTGTAACAATCAAGGGCAACGTGATGAGTTTCATATGTTCCGGGTTAGGTGGTCCTGCCTGAAAAAGCAAATGCTAAAAGGCTACTGTCAAGCATTGTCATCTTGCAACGAACAAATCTTGGCTTCTTTTATGTACATACGGAACTAAAATAAGTGTAAAAATCCTTTAGCACATGGTTACAACTTTCACTTGGCAGTGGGACATGCCGTGTAGTGTACTGGCATCTCTACATTTGGTTCACCCATACGTGTACTCATATGTGACAGTCAACAGAACTTTCAGCAGGCAATTTCAACTAATTCCAAAAGCATGTCACTGAAGGCAACCAGCAAGCTTACTTGTACCACATGTTCAGCTGCCCATAACCTCCAATTTAAGGTTTTTATTTTATGTACACAGAACAAAGACAAGTGCAGCAATGGCTAAAATATGCTTAGAACTTTACCTTGGAGAATCCCGAAATCACTGAATCATTTCCATGCACCCATACATCTATTCACATGCAGCATTTAATAGAACTTCCAAAAAGAAAAAGAAAAACAGCTCAATACTTGGCATGAACACTCTTTGGATTACCTACATAACAAAGGTATACTTAACCAGTGCATGGGATTCTGCAAGGTGGTCCATATGCCCTGTGATTGCCAGTCCAATTACTACTTTGCCTCATTAACGAAAGAAACAAAGGCAACTGATAAATATACTAATATTGCAACAAATACATGTTCCACAGCTCATGCTGCCCACATAAGGATCCAAGATAAATGCAATTATCATTTACCATGTGCAATTAGAACTTAGTAGTTTCAAATCAGAGCCTAACATGCCACGCAATGGCACCACCAAATCAATTCCACTCACCCATACATATATTCATAGGTGGCATTTAATAGAACCTTCTTTTTCTTTTCTTTTTTTTTACTTTTTTGTAAGTGCAATCAATAGAACTTCCAAGTAGACAGTCTCAACATTCTGAAAAGAAAAAGATGAGCATACTCAAACTGCAACAAATAAATGTTCCCTGGCTTGTGAACCTATTCACAGATTCTTTTATGCACGTATGGATTAGTGAGCTTATCCTTTACATAAGCTTGATTAGACTTTTGACACAAGAGGGTGACACGTAGCATAGCAGCATCACTTAACCAATCCCATGCACCATTGTGCATATCAACGTGTGACATCTAAAAATACCTTCTTTCAGCTACAGAAGATGCTTCTCATTTCATGTAATTCAAGATACAACTGGTACACAGGAAGATACCACTGGACCAACAATCGAAGAGATGAGGATATAAGAACTTAATTTGGTAACATGGAGACATCTCTTCTATGGTTGAGGCATTACAACCCTTTAACACAAACATCTACCAAGACAATTTCACATCATTACATAAATCCATTAACAACTGTTTTATTTTTTTTGGGTTCAAGAACCACACAAAGCCACATTCCATCATTTCTCAAAGTGTAGTGGAATCTTGATAAAATTTGTTAATAAGCTCAAGATATCAAGCTACCTCTTTCCCTTGAAAAACGGGTGTGACTGAGAAGAGGAAAGCTGGTGAAGGATGAGAGCCTCAAATGTCAGGAAAAGTAGATCCCATTGAACTTATAGATCAACTAAAAGTTTTAGCCCTTCAGGTTGTGTTGGATCAAATAACTAGACGAACAGAAATTTAGTGCGAAAGCGCAGGTCAGAGTTTAGGAGACTGATGCAGTGAAGGCTTCATTCAAAAGTACTGTGAAGCACTTTAAAGAGAAAAGGCTGCGTTGGAACCTGGGTTAACAGTTAGCCTTGTATGTTTTAAATGATACTTGATAGGATATGGCTATAGCACAATAATGTTATAGACATTTAGATGCTCACTTCTCAAGCAAATTGAAATCCCTAGTCCAGAATACTCCACTAGGGAAGACAATTCTTAAAAATAAAACAAAGATGTGCAAAAGGAGTTCAAAAAAGAGAGTTCAACTATCAGTCTATTTCGCTATAATCATGTCCTCAACTGTACAAAGAATGCTGTGAGTCAAGAGTAAAGCAAAGAACAAACTTCCTATAATATTATACACCATACTACATTTGAAAAATGTATGAAGAGAGAAACAGGTGACAATACCAAAATTTTATGAGTCATGTCCTAAACCTTTGCGCCATGAAAGTCAGCCAGGGAAGAATTAAGATCCTCACGAGATTGAGATCTTCGGCTCTGGAGACGCATTTGACTTCTTCGAGGGGACCAGAAAGAACTAATACTGTTAGTGTCAAACTGTAGCTGTCCCAAGCTGCTTGACGACAAACTATGAGAAACACCAAGTGATGGATAAAAGTTATAATCAGAGAGCTCTATGCTACTCCCACCCAGACCATGTCCATAACCAAATGGTCCTGACTGGGAAGCTCCAATAGTAGGACTTAGTGGTGTCTTGACTTTTCCTTCCCCTGAAATAGCAAAAAAAAAAAAAAAGGACATGGATCTCTCTAATTAAATCAGCACCACACTAAACTTACCCAAAAGAAAAACCATTATCATACTACAAGACAATGCAAAAGCCTGAAATAAAACCTAAAAGAAACTAAGAAAAAAAGGCATATACATGACAAGCTTCTTTCTGCTTTTCTATCTTTTTTATATTACTTTGGTGTGTAAAGCACCGTAAAGCAAGGGGTAAGAGGCACAAATGAATTGCCTGCTAAACGATAGTGCTACTGGGTGCAATTGAACTTATCAGCATAACTGTCAGCTAAATTGTTTTTTTGGGTAAGGTATCAGCTAATATTGTTGTCCCACTTATAACTCACAACTTATGATTTCAACCTCCCACTCAATTATTAAAAAAAAAGGCCTAAGAGCCTTTTTGGTGATTAAAGTGCAGAAGGTAATTATAATGCTTCCTCTGCTGCTATTTCAATTTTCAGCAACAGCTGCAATGCACAATTGCAACAAGCACATGGCTTGCAATTTGTAAATGTAAACTTATTTAGCAATTAGCTTTTCTGGTTTAAAAGCAAGAGTACATTTTCTTCCTCAGTAGAACCAGTTGCATATGTTATTATTAAGCATCTTAATCCTCAACATTAATGCCTTGTGTTCTTCATGTCAACAACAAAAGAAATCAACTATAGTGCCAACTGCTAAACAATATCACGTAAAGGACAGCCAAATGCCTAGATCACATGGAAGCAGTTCAAAGACAGAAGGGAAAAAAATAAATAAATAATAAAATAAAAATTATTTCCCATCATAACTGCATTTAATATTGGAGATTACCAGGTAGAAATAGGTAGATATTAACTCATTACACGACATGATACTGAAGGAAAAGTTTGCCAACCTTTGAACCAAAAGATTCATGAAGGGCTTTTTATTTTTTTCCCCCATTCTAATAAAAGTTTCCCACGACGAAACTGTTGCACTTCCCTCATTAGATAGTTCTAACTAGATATTGGCAAAAGTTCAAACTACTGCACCTTCTGATGTTTAAATAAATAAAAGAGAACCCATGTTTGGTTAGAAGTTACCTGAGATAATGGGACTCCAGCGTCTCAACTGAAGAGTAGACAAGATATGAAGAGGTGTACTGGCAGAAGTATTGCAGTTGAAGAAAGGCAGATGCGGCCACCAGAGTCGCCGCATCCGACTAGTAACACATAGTAGAGCATAAATCAGGAATAACAATGAAACAGTCAAAACTATAACAAGAACTATTGGGTTTATCTTCACTTGATATATCTCATAACTACGAAGCGCTGTCCATGTTGAATATGACTTTCCGGCCTCCAATAGCGCAACTCCAAGTGTCCAAGTGATGCCTCCTGAGCCTATAATAACTTGCTTGTCCGTAATATGCAGTCCCTCTCTCAGCAATGACACTATATAAGGTGCCCTAAAACAGTATTGCTCAATAAATGGCTGTGGAGCTACACTATTCTTCGCCACATCCCACGTTTTTGCACAGAACCCCTTTCCCCTCTTCAATACATCATCAAGGGATGCATCTGAAGTAAGATTGAAAAATCGATACACAACAAAGAAGCCAGACAATGCATAAAAGCGACCACGAGGACGAGGCAAGTCATCTGATAGAGCACATGGTCGCAACTTGCAATCAAAACCTCGGTTTATGTTTGACCACTCAGAGAGATTTACAGCAACTCTTGCAAGTGCATTGCATTTTTTCCAATCTGGAGCACCAATAAGTTGCAAAACAATGCCAGTTTTTCCCATGCCACCAACTTTTTTGGTCTCAGATGAGGGGCTCATTCCTTTATCATTAACAGCACAGTGAGAGCAAATATATTGCTCGCTATATCCAGAATTCAAGCAAGGATGCATTATATCCAAATTCCCTCTTGATGAACTTGCCCCAAGACCCTTGAAAAGGTAAGCAACAGATTTGTCAAAAGCATCATTCAGACCATAGCCAGAGAGAGAATAGGCACTGAGATAATGGTTCACCGCACCAATTCCTAACCTCAAACTGGACTCATTTTGCACATCGTCTGCACTTTCAAATGTAACCTGCAATGAAGAGCCACCCAGATCAAGCGCCCCAAATGTTGCTTTTTTTGGCATTGTCCCCAACATACCAGTGCGATAATTAAGAGCTGCCCATCCAAAATAAGCTTCTTCAACCCCTGATATGATCTTAAGCCATTGTCTTAGACACAAGAAGCGCGACTTCTTCAATATGGACCATGCATTGTCAAGAAGCCATTTTGAGTCATCCCCTGGAAGCCTACGAACCCCAGCAGTTGCATAAAGATACAGGGAGGTTTCCTTATGAGCATACTTTGGAATTTGCTTTTCTGCCCACCTAATAAGTGGCTCTATAGCAGCCCTCAAGCCAGTTACATTATTAACCAACTTATCAAGCCCAGGCTCCGTCTCCATTCGATCATAAGCACGCCCAGTTTGAGATAAGGGCTTTCTATGAATATCATTGTAGGATTTCAAGACAATAGGAAGACCACCATCATTTTTGTGTCTAATTGTTGCCCTGTGCACATAAGCTCTAGTTCCTGTACTTCCACAGTCCAGTACCACATAATATTTGGATGTATCTCGAGACCAATTGGTGTAGATGTACATTGAAGCTGAATATACTAAGAATGCAAAAAACAGCAAACATAAAAAGACACACACCACTCGAATCCACTTTCGATAAGCAGATGGGGGTTGTCCTTGCAATGCCTTCTCTTTTGAAAAACTAGAACCAAAATTCCCCATCTGCAATGCATGCAAAGGCTTCAAATGAGTTCCATTAGTTTCACCTTCCTCTAAATCAAGTCTTTGATATGACGGCAAGTCTTGCAGGGAAGAAGATGGCCGCAAGCTGTTCTTGCGAACATTTGACCCAAAAGCATGACCAACACTACCGGTCTGAACAGACCATCCAGATTGTAACGGACTGATTAAAGACTTAGAACCAAAAATACGACCTTTTATTGCCGAAAAAAGAACTCCAACCTTATCTAAAAGCATTTTCCCCCCTTTTCTACAAATAGATGCATCAGATCACAAATCTAAAACTCCGTTCCCATCTCAACCATCTTCTCACACACACAAATAGTGGGAAAAAAGAATCATGCCGCATAACTTCACAAGGTAACCAACCAAATTCAAATGGCAATGAAATCTATATCACCAAATTAACTCCTTATACTATTTAGGTGCAATTTTATACTGTAATGCACAGTTAAACCTGATAGCAAACAAAAAACACAAAAGTAATATATCAATACGATAGTCATGTAACTTCATAAGCAATGCAACAGAACACGAAACACAAAGTACAATGACTCGACCACAATGCCCAGATCAAATGCGATCAAACCCAACATTAATACGTAAGAATTAGCCAACAACCCATCTCCTATTTACACCACGAAAGTATGGAAAAATCGATTCTTTAGATTCATATTGCGGAAAGGACAAAACTTGAGTGAAATACAAATTCCATTAGAGTTAGGTAAGATTACATAGGAAAAGAATAACAATACCTGTTTGGGGTTTAGAGTAACCAAGTAGTTGGAATGGATTTCGAAGGAAGTTCGTCCTTTTTTTTTTAATTTTCTGCTCAATTTTAAACTTTCAGATTCAGAATATTTTGAGATCTGAAGGAAAAATAATAATAATAAAAAAAAAAAAAAAAGAGAAGAAGAGATGATATGAGACGAGACAGTTTCTTTCAATAAGAAACTGGAAACATCATTCTCCCTTTTTTTGTTGTTGTTGATGTGTTTTGTTTTTTCTTCCTATGGGCATGACGAGGTAAACAAGACTAAATTGTTAATTTTCATTTGTACCCCCTCAAGTTTACATTTATTGTGTTTTGGCCCCAGCTGCCGCCAGGCTTGTATTTCAATTATTGCATTGAAAATTCTGAAATATATCTTATAGCACCTTGCTTTATCTGTGTCTTGCAGCTATAATAAGTGGAGGTATTTATTTATTGGAGGTTTTTCCTTTCCTTTTTATCCTCATTTGGAAGAGAATTGAAAAGAAAAATATAGTACTAAGAAGACGTTGATAATTTTTCGCTTATCAAGCTTGGACTAGAGACTGGCCCTTTTTGGATACGTATTAATTTGTGGGCATATACATATCTAGGCGGTTAGAAATGGCATAAAGTTTATTTTGACCAGAATATTTGCCAAAATTAACCATACAACAAAATATATCCCCAACAAGTTGAATGATGTAATTATATCTTTTCAAAATAGCTAAGATTAGTATCAAATATTTCAATATTTCTTTTGTATGTTTTGAACATAAAAAATAAAAATAAACTAAAATATTGAAATATAATTGAGTAGAAGTAAAGACGTAATGGCTACTCCAACCATATATTTGGCAATAACCATACAATTACAATTCTACTCCAATAATATATTTGCTCAAAAAACATATCTAAGATATATTGCCCTATCTTTATCTATAGCACAAGAGCTTTTACTCTCTATATAATGTACAATATAATAAATATGATTAATATATGTAGATGTGAGGATTTGATTGATGCCGTGAGATAACTTGGAAAGGGCTCAATAGCTTGATAGTATAGTCTTGTTTCTTTAATCTCTAAGTGCACCAAATTGTCCTAGTGATTGATAGATGAGACGAGCCAACTCTTTCATAGATTGCTGAGTGTCTAAACCCAGTAATTTAGCCCTACTGAGTCTATGAGCTTGTTAAGAAAAATCAAAAGTAGTCAAATTGGTTTTAATGGTCCATATTCCAAGCCTACTAAATCAAATCTTCTTAAATTATCTCAAGTTCTAGGTCTAATTGCATAGACCTTATTACTTAATCCAAAAATTTAATCAAGATGACTATTAAGCCTAGCCTAATTTACTGCAAAACCATTTTAATCCTCTATATATTGTCTCTTAACTAAAGTCCTTTAACCTTAGTCTAAGAACTTTTAGCATATTGAGAAGTACTTTAGGTGCTAAAGTTGCTACTTGGCTTGCATGCGTTATATAGCTACTCCATCACTTCATAATGTCCTTATGGCTTTGAGATGTAAAGTTATATAAATGTTTATGTGATCAACATCTTGTGCTACAGTCCATCTAGCATTCAATCTTATAGCATCAACTTTTGAACTCATGAATTCGAAATCGCTTTAGGATAGCATGCTATAGTATTTTTGTTGAATCTCACTTCTTTCAAGTCATGTCCTTGTTTATTGTGCACATAAGAGAGTTGGTTTACATAATCAAAAGCACTTTAAGTTGGAACTTTGTCTAGATCCAGTAAAGAAAGACCTAGATAAAGCTTCAGTGAATGAGAAGGATTTGAAACACATGTAAAGGAATTTGCACAACACTTGAGAGGGAGACTTTATCAAAAGCTCTCATAGCTTACTTCTAACAAAGTCACAAATTCAATCAAAATGACAAAATGTATTCTTCAACATAACTTTTTCTACCTAAAAGAAAAAAGAAAAATCTCACATAACTTTCATCAAGCTTCACCAATCTTCAATTAAATTCATCAACAATGCTTTAATGTAGATTCCAACCACAATAAACCACCTTTCACTTCAATTTCCTCCTTAATTCTCCATTCAAAACCATTTATGGTCCTACTATAAATTCTCAAGCTTCTTAGCTTCAACACCATCCATCTACTTGCAATCTTCTTCATTTCCCTTTTTTTTTTCCCCTTATATACATCCCATTTTTTGCAGCTTAGTTTTTCATTTTAGCTTAACTCGGTTTTTTAGGAAAATTCTTAAAAATTTAATAGAAAAGTTCTTTTAAAAATTTTAAAATGAGAAGCAACAAAAATAAGAAAATGGAAAGATGGAAAAAATAAAATAAAGAAGATAAAAGAATTTTTAAATAATAAAATTGAGAAGAGAGATTTTAGAGTAAGGAAATATTTTTAAAGGTCTCATTGCATGAACCTTCTTTATGGATTTAAATTTTGTGACTTTACTTTAGTGGCTATTTAACTTAGGCTTTGTTCAATTTACTTACTCGATTCAAGTAGTGAATTATTTATCATCCCAAACTAACCACTCAAAAAAAGCTTCAATTATTCATTTTGCAAGAGGAAATTCCAACATGGGATTATTCGATAATGATTTGGAGCCAAAATCCAACTTGAGTAAACCATATCTTTGTAAGACAAGACTTATCTAAGTGGACCAAATGGTTGAGAAGTGTGCCTAGGTCTCTTTAATAATGGGTTGAATTGTGTGACTTGTTTTTCTTTAAAAAAATAATAATAATAATATGTGCTAAAATGGTAATGTTAAGTAATGAAAGTGTTATAAGTTTGATTTAAGCCCTTGCCTAGTTGACTAAAGCACACTTGTTGAGGATAAAGATGAGGGTCGACATTCAAAATCTCATTTTCCCTTTTATTTTTCTAGTGCAAAAACATTTGTTTGAAACGCATTTTTAACTATTCATCTCTTTTGTGTAAATCCAATCTTTGCACATATATCCAATTGGTCATACTTGTTGAATGGTCCATTCATAATTTTAAAACAAAAAAAAAAAAAGAGTACTTTTTAAGAGCAAGAATGTACCTTGTTAGAGCCTAAAATTTATTTTCTCCAACTATTGGTAGATTTTAAGTTGGTATTGAAGCTCATGGATAGGTTTTATGTCGGTATTAAAAATCAAAGGTTAGGGTATTTTTTTGCAATTTTCCAAAATTTACTTCCATAAGATGGGGTGCATACAATATCTTTATACTTTGCATACATGTTGAAACTTTTACTTTAAGATATATAAGATATAGGTTCAAAGTATTTTGTATTTGCCCTATAAAAATTCTTAATTAATAGTATTGCACATAAGGAAATATAATATTTTTAACTCAATGCATGCTTAAAAGCCAACCTCATTTGTCTAATTCTAAAGCATCTTACATTATCTTATTTTCTTCCTAAAGTATTATGTACTGACCCTAGTTGAATAGTTATTAATGCACACGTTTGGGGGCAACGATGAGGATCACAATTTGAAACCTCATTATTCCTTTTGTTTTTTCTAGCACAAAAATGTGTGTTTGAAACACTTTTTTAACTATTCATCTCCTTTGAATAAATTCAATCTTGTATATATATCCAGTTGGACATACCTATTAATTGGTTTGCTCACTTATTAAAAAGAGAGTGCTTTTAGAAGCAAGTGGGTTATCTTGTTGAAACTTAAAATTTATTTATCCCTACTTGATTTAGTAGATTTTAAGTAGGTATTGGAGCTCACTAGATAGGTCAAGGTAGGTATTGAAAGTAAAAAATTAAGATAAGTTTTAGTTTTAATTTTCTAGAATATTACCCTATAAGATGGAGTAGACACATCTTTATACCCTATATGCACTTAGAAACATTTACTCTAAGGTATAAATTCAGAGTTCTTTATATTTATCCTATAAAAACTCATAATTAATTATATTGAATATAACAAGATTAAATATTTTTAACTCAACGTCTGCTCAAGACTTGAGCTCATTTGTTCATTGTAGAATCTTAAAGCATATTATATCATCTTATTTTCTTTTGAATTTACTATATAAAAACCCTAGTTAAATAGTTGACTAAGGTACGCATGTTAAGTTTGAGGATGAGGATTGCAGTTTGAAACCTCATTCTTCCTTTAATTTTTCTAGTGCAAAAACATGTGCTTGAAATACATTTTAACTATTCATCTCTTTTGTGTAAGTTTAATCTTATACATATATCCAATTGGACATACTTGTTGACTAATCTATTCACTTATTAAAAATGGAAGTGCTTTTAAGAGGCAAGTGGGTTACCTTGTTGGAGTATGAAATTTATTTCTCCCTACTTGGTTTGGTAAGTTTCAAGTGGATATTGAAACTCATTGGACAATTCTTAGGTGGATATTGAGAGTAAAAGGTTAAGGTAGGTTTCAATTTCAATTTTTTAAGAATCTACTCCCATATTGAAACCTTTACTCTAAGGTGTTAAAGGTTCGAAGCATTTTATACTTACTTTATAAAAATTCTTAATAATATTAAGCATAATGAAATACAATATTTTAAACTCAATGAATGCTCAAGACCCAAGCTCATTGATCCATTGCATAATCCTAATACATATTATATTATTTCTTTTTCTTCCCAAAGTACTATATATCAACCTTACTCTCTAGACTCTCATTCCATTTTTAGCTTGGTTTATTTTATGGTATTATGTTCTTAATAAGGTGTTATTTTATCAATAAAAATAATGTATTATACAAGTGTTATTATTTATTTTAAGTAAGTGGATCTAAATCTTATAATAGGTTGTAATTTTGTAGCAGCATTTAGTGTTATGTTGTTTAGAGTTATATTATAAAGTTTATGATATATATCTTTGTGAGAAATATGTCATTAAAAATTGTGTGATAAAATTGTTTGAGATTACCATGTTAGTGAAGATCTTAATTACAAATATGTGAAAAAATTGGTGGGTTGTTGGGCAAATTATTTCAAAAAACTTATATTACAAAAATGTGACGAAAAATTCCACAAGTCTACAAAGTACCCTATAGTTTCTATAGAATAGAGGTTCTAGATGATTCCTTTATATCGCAAAATAAGTTTTAGTTTTAAAATTTGTAAATCGATACTTACAAAATATAGGTAAGGCATCATACACTAGCTATTTTGTACTCATTAGCTACCTTATACTCACTTACTCATAGTTTTTTTCTTAGATTATAAGGTGGCAATCGATTGGTAGAACTAGAAAGTACAAAGAGAACAATACAATACAATCTATTGTACCTTATTTGATGTATGCAGTACACCTTATTTGATGTATGCAGTAAGATCACAGACTTCTATGATAATATAAGATTGTTTTTAATGTCAATATAGAAACTCAATGAAAGAGTTTTAACGTAGACATAGTAGTAAAAAAACATTGATGATATAGAGTTATTTTTCTAGGTTTTGAGAAGATGCTTATTTTAACTTATGAAGTAAATTTTTGTGTTATCAAAGATATGATACAAATTTTTTAAAGTTTTTCAACTTTTTTGAGGTCCCTTAGTATGATGGTTTTACTTAGGATTGAAAATCAACTCATTGATAATCGTAGAGATTCATACTTTAATATGAATTAGAGAAAGCCTCACATCATGCATGTGTTTTAATTTAAAATATATACATATTTATGAAAAAAAACAAAATAAATTCACTTAAAAGATTCTTATAATGAATATATTAATAATGTATATTCATAATTTGTTTTAAATCTAATATAATAACTATCATTTGATATAAATTATTAATTTTATACGATTATCGGTGATCTTTTTATATTTGTATACAAAGTATTACATCAATTGGCTAGCTATAACCGTCTAGAGATACCTAGAATTATGCTATTTTATAGTAAGATGTGTAGGACTATAATTTTTTTGGATAAAAACATGTAAGGTTATAATTCTTGCAATTACTTATTCAAATGAAAAGTCTTTTGAATACGTAGTCAAGGAAGAAAAAAAAAAGGAATGACTCAAAGATATCAATAATAAAAAAAATTATAGGTTATTAAAATTGTCACAATATTCAAAAGGTATCTTAAAAATGTGCTACAAATGAAAAGGAATAAACGATACTTTTAGAAATTATATATTATAATAGATGAGTGTACCACTGGCTAACAATTTTTGTTGTTCTTACATAGGTCAGTGTACAATCGCCAGTACAATTCACCTCTGCAGCACAAAAATTCACCATGAGCATGCTGCTGACTCAGAATGCTGAGATAGTGGCGAAAACTTTTGCAAGCAACATTAAACAAAATCCACACAAGTAGCCCAATGCATCCTCAATTATAATTTTACCCCCCTGGTTAAAGTACAAGATATATGATGAGAAGCTGTGCTAGCTCTTCGCAACAAAATTCTTGTGCCAAAAAGATAAAGTCATAGGCGTTTCAACAGAGCGCCTTCTTTAACATGGATCAATCTAGAGCTTTACGTGATGAAGTAGAAGTTCCTGAGAAAATCTGTCCTAATTGATCTGAAATCTTGTTAATAGATACATCTTTGTGATGTATTGGTTCAGATGCCCGAACAACATGAGGAATCACCCCGAGGGCAGATTGTCGTTCTCTGTAGGATGCCCAGGTGACCAGATAGAGACCCCCAACAATGAAGGCTCCCCCTAAAATGCTGCTTCCAAGAAAAATAGAACAGGTAAGGTTTGTTTCAAAGAAGTCTTTTGATTAAAATGATAACAAGTAGACTCCCAAGATCGCTTATGGATTGACAGAAAAATTGCACTATACAATGAAGAGAGGCATAACCAGATAAAATTCCTTAACAAAGTATAATATCATAACCCCAGGTATTACAAGACATTAACAGGAACTACCTTCCCAAATAGATAGGACTTCCCAAGAATATTCTTGACAGAAAAGCAGAAACTGCAGGTTGAAGAGGATTGTACAGAGCAACCAGCGCAGGCCCAAGAATCTTATTTGACCATGTCAAAATTCCATAATTAAGGGCAGACGCAATGACACCCTGAAAAAGAATAATGACTTTAGTAATGGTATTCCAACCAAGAATAACTCAAAACATGCAAGAAGGGCTATGCCTAAAGGACAACCGATTAGCCCTACATGCAAGACATTATGTATCAAACGGTGGAAACAAGGAAATACCGAGAAAGAAAAAGGCCTATAATTTTTCTCATTCATTGTAATGCCATTACGTCTCCAGCCAACTTCCAACATATCATTTTAAGTTTCTTTTAATATCCCACCGTCTCAACATCACTAAAAACCAAAGTGGCCTGTATCTTTTTGGCAGTGCTTTTACTAGGTTTTTCCCCAATGCAATTACTGCATTGTGATGCTGCTATCAACCAATAAACAGAAATGTTATCCTGCTATAATAAGCAAAAGAATTACTGAACTTAAGGGAAGCAATTGAACTTATGAAGCCTGAGAAAAATGCAACATAGTTTGGCAAAAAAAAGAGAAAAATGCAATATAGAAACTGCCACATAAAGGGGAGCACAGATGCACAAGGAGAAATAAGAGAGATGCTGTAACATCTTCTAGAGCTCATAAGCCTTTGTTGAAGGTTTATGAGAGACATCGTTGGTTGTGTTAAGGGAAGTAGTGTGTTGTAGTGTGCAGTGTTGTGTTGTGATATGTGGGAGTGTGCTGTGTTGTGTTATGGTGAGTTGTAGTGAGCTGTGTTAGTAGTGTTGGGTGTTATATTGTGTTGTGGTGCTTGGTGCTGTGAAGTGTTGTGTTGTCTTGTGGGGGTGCCGGATGGGTGTTTTGTGCATATATATGTGTATGTATCTGTGTAAGTGATATGGTGTTAGTATTGAGTAAGGGTAGCTTAGTCATTTCCATAGTAATATATATATAAGGAATATATGAGGAGGAGTTAGTTAGGTAGTTAAAAAAGAAGAAAAGAAAATCAGAGAACTGAACCATGGGAGTTCTGGAGCAACCAATCCTGGTAGCTCAATTGGATCGGAAAGTGCCAATTCTTGGCAATTGCTTCTCCGATAGCATCTCCGTTCAGGTACTACCATCATTCAACTAGTGTTAGCTGGAAATTAAATTGTTGTGGTTCATGTCCTAGTCCTCGATTGTTTCAATTGGTGCTGTCTGTGGGAAACTTTTGGGAGGATGACTGGGATGGATTTGAGAGTTGAAGCGCTTGAGCACAACATCTACGAGATCGGTGAAGAAATGCGTGGGAGTATCACTGAGCTTCAGCATCAAATGGAAAATGTGGAACGAAATTCCAAGGGCTTGAAAAACGAATTTCGAACATGGAGACAATGCTTGATGATTTATGGATGGATCGAAGAAGGAAACAGCGACCTAACACTTACGATGGATAATGAACAGGCACTAGCTCATCACTAGAAATATGGGAAAGGAAATCTTGCATGAGAGGAAATGAACCATGAGAACACTTGAGAAGAGAGACATGAAAAACCGGATACAAGCGGCAATGAGAAGGCAAATGCAATTTATAAGCCACCTTGCCTACACGAGGCTCAGTTTGAAAAGGCCCAAAAAATCGGGGCTGAAGCTTTGAAACTGATTTAGCACCCCCTTTAGCATAGTGTCCGGTGACAAGATCCACAGCAGCACTAGCTTAGTAAACTGATGGGCTTCGATTTCGATGTCGAGTATCGGTCAGGCCACTCTAATAAGGCCGTCGATGCCTTATCTCGCTATCACCAAGACACGATTGAGTTGCATGCCATTAGTCAGCCTCGTCTAGATCTTTGGGAGGAGATAAAGGAAGAGACAGCACGTGACACCAACATCCAACAGCTCCGGCACAAATTACAGCAAGGGGTACTGGTAGGACCGTGGGCGGAGCAGGAGGGCATCCTCTGGTACAAGGGGCGGATCCACTTGTCCAACACTTCATCACTCATTTCTGCCATTCTATCTGGTATTCATGACAGCACACACGAGGGCGCCCAGAAGACGTTACACCGACTGCGCAAGGATTTCCATTGGCAAGGCATGAAGCGTTCAGTCCAAGAGTATGTGCATCACTGCCCAGTGTGTCAACAGCACAAGGTGGACTGCCTGCGACCTGCGGGATTGCTGCAACCATTAGAGCTGCCTACTCAAATCTGGGCCGACATATCCATGGACTTCATCATGAGGTTGCCCAAGTCGTGGGGAAAATCTGTCCTACTAATGGTTGTCGACCGTTTTTCTAAATACGGCCATTTCATCGCAATGGCACATCCGTATACAGCCAAGCGAGTGGCCCAACTATTTATGGAACACATTGTTCGCCTCCATGGGTTTACAGAATCCATCGTTTCAGATAGAGATGTCACCTTCACCAGCAATTTTTGGAAGGAGTTATTCCGCCTTAGCGGAACTAAATTGGCTTTTTCATCGGCATATCATCCACAATCCGATGGCCAGACGGAAGTGGTCAACCGAACAATCGAGATGTACCTCCGTTGCTTGGCAGGAAGCAGTCCCAAGGCTTGGGTAGAATGGTTACCGTGGGCGGAATATTGCTACAACACCTCTTATCACACCGCTCTCCAGGATACGCCCTTCAAAGTTGTTTATGGTAGAGAGCCCCCACGCCTCATTGCTTACATTCCAGGAACCACCAAGGTGGATGCGGTAGATGACGCCCTCGCCGTCCGTGACCAAATGCTTGGGGAAATTCGCGCACAGCTACAAGCTGCCCAACACCGCATGAAGACTCACTACGACAAACATCACCGAGACGTCACCCTTGACATAGGTTCCTGGGTTTGGCTCCGCCTACATCCCCACCGACAGCTATCCTTAGCAGGCCGCCACATCCACAAGCTCCAGCCCAAGTTTTATGGTCCTTTCCAGATCGTACAGCGGATTGGGTCGGTGGCTTATCGGTTGCAATTGCCCGCCAGTGCCAAGCTACATGATGTCTTTCATGTCTCCTTGCTCAAACCATACCACGGTGATCCCCCACTCCATCCACCGCAGCTGCCCTTGGTTTCGGATGGCCGCATTCTACCAATTCCAACGGCCATTTTGCGCTCCCACTTGAATAGAGGTCAGTGGCAACTACTGGTGCAATGGGCTGGCACAGACGCCACAGATGCCACTTGGGAACCATTAGAGGAATTCCAGACGACCTATCCTACCTTTGAGCTTGAGGACAAGCTCGATGTCCAAGGGGGGAATGATGTTAGGGACGCATTTGTAGGAAAAACTTATACACGGAGGAGTAACAGAACTGCAACCACAGCGCAAGGAGGGACTCCACAAGGCAGCACGCCACTGCTGTGCAAGGTTGAGACGAAAGAGGAAATAATTTAGGCAGATTCCACATAGGATTAATTCAATCTTAGGCAATTAAGTACTTATTATATATTAGGATTGAAATGATCATTTCCATTATTGTATCTCTAGATTAGGAGAAAATCCGTGGCAATCAGAATAAGAATCGAGGAGAATAATTTTAGAAAAGGAAAGCAGAACAATATGTATTGAGGATTGAAGGAAAAATAAAGTAAGCACATTTTTATCTAATTCCTTGAGGTCGGATTCTCTCTCTCTTGCTAAGGAGGTCCCAGGTTTCAGATCCCTGTGAAGATCTGAATTGTAGTTTTCCCAGCCACCATAGGGAGGTCACGGAATAGTAACAAGGGAAGAGTTTCCCACCTAGATCTAGAATTCCCGGTGAACCATCCGGTGACAAGATCTTGGGCAAGGGATCCTAACAAAAACCCAATCACCCACTTGATCCACATTGCGTTGACTGTAAAGCCATGCGAACGCAGAAACATTGGCAACTTAATTCGGTAAATAAGAAGGAAGAGAGGGAGGAACACGCCCATACATCACCTCAAAAGGTGTCATGCCAGCCGAAGAATGATATGAAGTGTTATAAGAGTATTCAACCCAAGAAATCCAAGTAGCTCAAGTATTAGGACAATCCCCAGCAAAACAACAAAGATAGCACTCAAAACTTTGATTGAGATTTTCCGTTTGACCATCCGTCTCAGGATGATAAGTAGTACTGAAATGTAATCAAGAGCCTTGGAAGATAAACAATTGCTGCAAAAATTACTCACAAAGAGAGGATCATGATTGCTGACAATAGTAAGAGGAAAACCATGAAGACAAACCAACTCTTGAATAAAAACCTAAGCCATTGACCAAGCGACATACAGATTTTTAAGGAGAATAAAATGAGCATACTTTGAAAACTGATCAACCACCACAAAAATGACTTCATACCCCTTGGATCTCGGTAACCCAGTGATAAAATCCATTAAAATATCCTCCCAAATAGCTTGAGGGATAGGAAGAGGAGAAAGTAAACCCGCAGGAGACACATTTTAAACCTTTTGTCGTTGGCATATAGCACAGGTTGCCACGAAATTAGAAACATCCTTACGCATACCAAACCAAAACAAATGAGATGTCAATCGACGATATGTCCGCACATAACCTGCATGACCTCCTAACGGAGAAGAATGAAATTCATGTAGAAATAACGACACCCACTTAGAATGAGAAGCAATAACTAGTCAGTCGTGGTAATAAAAAGTATCATTGCGGAGATTAAAACCCAATCCAGCATCATTTCCCTCATGCAATAAACGTAATTTCATGGCCAATAATTCATCCGCAAGCACATCTTTTCGAATGTCATCAATATCAATCCAAATAAGACCAGAAATACCAGCTAAATCCAATTCCTCAAATTCCTGGGATAGTGCATTAGCTGCACTATTCAGAAAACCATGTTTATATACAATAGTAAAATCATAACCAAGTAATTTAGCTAACTAATGCTACTGATTCGGAGTGGTAATACGCTAAGATAGAATATGTTTAAGGCTCTTATGGTCAGTAACTACTGTAAAATGCCTTCCCAACAGATAAGGACACTAGTGGGTAATAGCTAAAACCAAAGCCATCAACTCCCTCTCATAAGTAGATTTTCCCAGTGTCTTATCAGATAATGCTTTACTCCAAAAGGCTATAAGTACTGCCTCAAGTCCATCACCAAAAGCATCACATTCTACCACAAAGGGTTGAGAAAAATCAGGTATAACAAGCACAAGGGCATGAGTCAGAGCATGCTATAGGTTATGAAAAGCAGCAATAGCTTCTTCCGACCAAAAGAAAGAATTCTTTTTTAACATTTGAGTTAACGGTCGAGCAATCTTTCCATAATCCCAACTTCCGAGAATATCTAGATAATCTAAGAAAGCCCCACAACCCCTTCATAGACTTTGGTAAGGGCCACTCTAAAACCACTTAAACTTTGGAGGGAGCCATACTAACGCCCTGAAAAGAAATCACGTGTCCCAAATACTCTAAAGAAGATTTTCCAAAATAACACTTCTTCCTCTTCGCATAAAAACGATGTGTCTAAAGCAATTCAAGAACCAATCGCAAATGCTGAAGATGGTCATCCAGAGAAGACTATAAACCAAGATATCATCAAAGAAAACCAAGACAAACTTCCTTAAATAAGGTCGAAACACATCATTCATGATAGACTGAAAAGTAGTCGGAGCATTTATCAACCCAAATGGCATGACCAAGAATTCATAGTGCCCCTAATTTGTTCGAAATGCAGTCTTAGGAATGTCTTCAATAGACACTCGAATTTGATGATAACCTGAGCGTAAGTCAGTCTTAGAAAATATAGAAGTCCCATGTAACTCGTCTAATAGTTCATCAATAATAGGAATTGGATACTTATCAGGCACCATCACAACATTTAAAGCCCTATAGTCAACACAAAATCACCAAGATCCATCTTTCTTCTTGACTAAAATAACAGGACTCGAAAAAGGGCTCAAACTCGATTTAATGATTCCAGCTTTCAAAATATCCGCAACCAATTTCTCAATCTCATCCTTCTAAATTTGCGCATATCGACATGGTCGAAATTTTATTGGTTCCACCCCTTCTTCTAATCTAATTTGATGATCTTGTATCCTCGAGGGTGGAATTTCCTCAAAAACATCCTCATATTCATGTAATAAAGTACCCACTTCAACCAAGTCATTTGTGTCCTCCATAGAGAAACATAAGTAATCCTGTAATTTTAACACTCCACCATACTCAAAATCATGCAAATGGATAAATTGTTTAAGAGTAATACCTAACCGATGTAATGTAGGATCCCCTTTTAACTCCCACTCACGACCATCATAGGGAATCTTCACAGTCATAAGTTTCCAATTCACCTTAATTTCTCCTGAAGTCTGCAACCAAGCAACCCCCAAAATGACATCCACACCTCCAATATCCATAACATAACAATCAACTAAAATCCCATACCCATCAACCTTCAACATCACATTTCTACACAATCTATGAGAAGAAACTTTATGCCCATCCCCAAGCATGACCATAAAAGACTTCGTTTGTTCCATAGATAATGCCAATGTTTACACCAGCGTGGACGACATAAAGTTGTGGCTAGCTCCACTATCAACAAGTATAGAAATAGAAATTCTTGAGTAATCACCCCTCAATTTCATTGTTCGTGGTCCATCGAACCCATGAAATGCTAATAGTGAGAGTTCCATAGTTGGAGTCATCTGGGAACAGCAATGACAGCAAAGACCTCCTTCAGTTTTTCCCATATCCATCCAATCCACATCCCTATTTTCACCTTCATCTTCCATCAACAATACCCGTAAAGTTTTATTAGGACACTTATGTCCTAGACTAAATGGTTGATCACACTTAAAACATAATCCCTTGCTACGTTTGTCCAAATATTCTTGATAATTCAATTGACGCTGTCCTCTTCCAGTACTATTCACCTGAGAAACAGTTGAACCACTACTTCGCGAGTCATCAACAGTTTGAGTTCCGCCTCCAGCCATTGAAGCACCCCACTTACTGCTGCCAGCTCCCCCATTCCCACGCCAACCAGGTCCATTTCTATCAGTTGAAGACGTGCTGACCAGAATTGGGTTAGATCGCCATCCACTGTCAATGGATGTGCTGGACCGAGGTGATCTTGCCAGTGAATTGCTAAAATTGGAAGAAGTCGAATGCAAGTTCACTGAATGTTGATATGGAAGGCGTCGTTCAAATTTCTCGTCCCCTCCAAATTTTTGAACAACCACAACTCCACAAGCAAACTCCTGTCAATAAACTCCTATTCCTCCTTCTATCGATTGAAACATGCGATTCTTCATGATGATGTTGAGGTTCCTCAAGTTCTTATTCGTTGGGCTGGAAGTTCTTCTGTTGAGGATTCTTGGGTGGATACTGAGGAAATTATGCTTTTATTTCCTGATTTTGTCCTTGAGGACAAGGACGTTTTTTCGAAAGGAGCTATTGTAACATCTTCTAGAGCTCATAAGCCTTTGTTGAAGGTTTATGAGAGACGTCGTTAGTTGTGTTAAGGGAAGTAGTGTGTTGTGTGTGTATGTGTGTTGTAGTGTGCCGTGTTGTGTTGTGATGTGTGGGAGTGTGCTGTGTCGTGTTATATTGTGTTAGTAGTGTTGGGTGTTATATTGTGTTGTAGTGTTTGGTGTTGTGGAGTGTTGTGTTGTCTTGTGGGGGTGCCGGATGGGTGTTTCAGATGCCATAAACAATTCATGGCCTATATGATAAAGTCAACGAAGACAAATAAACTAAAAAGAAAGTGTAAACTTACAGCATAGATGACAGCAAATAACTCAGAACGTGTCAAGCTCCATTCTGTTGACTCACTGTTCATGAAGAATGCTGTAGTAACCATTAATATAGCACCGAAGAAGTATGAATATGCTGTCACCGACAGACTTGCTGGGTATTTCGCTAAAACAGGTGCCTGTTCACATTGCAACACTAGACTAGCATCAAAATCATCTATAAGTACAAGGATAAACAACCTATAGTTTGGATAGAAAATGTAATCACTGATTGAAAAAGTTTAAAGTATAACAAGCCCCTATGGACAAGAAAAACATTGACTAGAAATTTCGACACTGAAGATTCAACGGAAGCTTCAACTGGTTCCCAACAAGAAGACTTCAAAAGTAATGCATGCAAGACAGTTGCCATATTGAGCAGCAAGCAAAAGCTTTGAGGCTTAGGATAATGCTACTTAAAGCTACATTATCAAATTATCAGATATTAATGGAGGGCACAATTACTTCACAAATGGAAGATAGGATAAAATCAGTTAATACAATCTGCTCGATTAAGCTTTCTTAAGCCCAATTGATCAAATCATGAGAATAAGCCTATGGCCCCCACATCCAAGAAAGAAGGGCCTCTCCTCAAGTACATTTAGGTTCTTCCCATAACATTGAGAAAAAGATGACATCGAAATCAAGAAAACTCTTTCTTTAATATTACTTTCAAATGTTTAAGAAATATAGAAGTAATGCAATAAGCATCCAACTAATGCAAATTGCTAGCCTTATGTAAATTTTGCAAAATGCCATTTTTTTCTTTGATGGGCATCGTTTTCGTCCTGCAATGGGAAGGGCAACATAAATAAAGGCAAATGTTTCTACCTGAATTGCCAAAAAAGCAGCCATGCACATGCAATTACCAATCAAGCAGACAACTCCAAGATGCCATTCTTCTAGCCCAAATTCCAAAAAATTGGACAGGAACCATCCAGTAGGTTCAGGTTGACTTCTAGCAATTATGTCATTATGTACAGCAAAATCTGCTTCATTATATCCAATCAAAGCAGGCCCTCGGAACAGTACCATCAATACTGCACCAGTGACACAGAGAAGAATACCTCCAACCTTTGCTTGACCCTCAAGTTTGAGCAAATTCACTGTTTCTGTACTGCATGGAAAGTCTGTGATATATACAGGTTGAATCTTCATGGTACAATACAGAATGAAAATGAAGAAAATACTGTATATATGCATGAATGGCAATATAGGTGGAAGCTAAAAAAAGGGCTATGTAAATTTCTAGAACAAAAATTGTCCATACTGACCCCATCATCACAGCAAAGAGAAAAGTGAATACAGGAATAGCAGGCTGTATCGCAGCAGCATAAGTTGGATTTGTATAGCTAAGGCCAATAAGAAACAAAAGCTGGTTGCCAAAAATCCTGCATAATTTTCACAAACAGGATATAGCAATTATCAAGCTATTCAAAGTAGTCATTCCACTTACTCAATCAGATTCAAGATAACACTCAGCAATAATGGTGCAGCAAACATATTTAAGAAGCACAGAATCTCTTTGGGGTTCAAATTGAATGCACTAAAGATCAAAACTTACCCAGTCAATCCAAGTAGGAAAAACGAGACTAGAAGGCGTCTGGTCATGGGAAGTCGAATTCTCCTACAAGCAAGAGATAATCATATGGTTAAACAAGATAAGCATCTGATCTAGCACTCGTAACATGAGCCAGATTATCAAATTCTATTTTTGGACCCTTGATAAGCAGAAAACAAAGAACAAAAACTGATCGAAGCCAACAAAATTGACTGGGTAAAATCTAATAGTTTCCCTGACATAGATGCATATATCAATCCTACAGATTTGCAAGTCGTATTTCCTGGGAAGAAGGTAGAAAGATTCACATAGACAATACAATTAATCATTCAAATTCCACAGCAACAATTTCCTTAACGCCCACAAATCTCCTCTAAGACAAATGCATATAGTTATGTCCACTAAAAAAATACATCGCTATAGTCATAATTACACATTTCAACTTACTCCAGTAAACAATTCATCAAAACATAATAAACACACCCATTAACATCCCAAATCAAATAACAAGTTCATGAAACAGAAAACTAATATAGAAACAAGATTAATCAACACACACACACGGAGAGAGAGAGAGTACTTCTCGCGGATGTAGGCAACAGGGGCAAGGATAGAAAGAGCGAGAAGGTCCCTAAAAACACAGAAAACAAGCTGATTGACACCAACGTTGAGGGCTAGTTTGGTAATTACATGGTAACCTCCATATAACAACTGAACCATCGCCATAGCCAAATGTGCTCTCAACTCATCTCCTCCATACCCATTACCAGAATTGGCCATTTTTTTTTTTTTTTGGTTTCTGAGACCTGCTTCCCCAAATCAGTAATCACGCGAAAAGATTGAATCTTGTCGATTAATGGGGAGGTAAAGTTAGGTCATCTTTTGGACTCTGCTGCTTAATCTGGTAGACAAAAAGTCAAAAGTGAAACCCCAAGGCTAAATTCGTTGCTTTTCACTGGGAATTGGGAATTGGAAATGGATACTGGGTTTGCTTTGTTTCCAAGGAAATGAAAATTAAAAACGTATTTGTATGTAATTATTATTAATTAGTAGGAGTAGGGACTTTTCCGATTTTATAGGTCGGATAGTTTTCCACATTGACCTTTGACGTATTATTTACTACAACCACAACCTATGCTTGCTCGGTGAATTTCGCTCCTAACCACTTTACATTCATCTCAAAGCCTATTAATCTTTATAATATAATACATCCACTTCAGTTTCTTTTGACTATCTTTTATTTTATATATACTTTCTTTTTTCCCCGAAGCTCGTTCCATGTTTATTCACAATTAATTCACTTAACTTCCTAATAGTAAATACAATTTCTTCTTTATCGTTATTTTTCGATAATCTTTTAATTTATTATTATTTTTTTTTTGTGTACAATGGGGGATGTAACTTCAACAGTATTATATAGTTAATAGAGATTTTCTCCCATTGGAAATCCAATCACAAATAAATATAAATATAACAAAATGTATTTAATAGAGAGTTGATAATAAATCCATTCACAAATAAATATGAATACAACAAAATACATATAATAGGGAGTTGATAATGCCACAATTAATAGGCAAATTGAAAAAGTGGAAAGTAACCAAAGCATTAACAATAATTTTTATGCGCAATTTACTATAATGTCTCTACTACATCATGCTTTCTCCTTGTAATGGCAATTACCACATTCTCTTCGTATCTTTTATAATTTTGATGTATTAACCCCATTAGTAGATTTTGCAATGAGAATTTTAATTTGAAATATAACCATTTTTCTTACATGAAATTAAGGTAAAAGTAAAAAAAGAATCTTTATTTGTGTCTACTATTATCATTAAGTCATTGACCTTTTAACTTCTCAATTTGAATAATTTAGCTTTACCAAATTACATGAAAATATGATTTAATTTGATTAAGTTTTGCTTATATAAGTTTTCTTCTTAGTTGAAAAATTACACATGCACCTAAATTATAGTTCCTTTTTTTTTTTTAAGTGAAAATATTATGGGGCAACACAATTTCCCCCCCACTTTTTTTATACTAGTTTCTTTAGCTCACATTATCCTTCAATTAAGCATATTGAAAGGAAAATGATAAAATAATAACTATAAAAACAAACCTTACTAATTACTAACTAAAAGCAAAAACAACTTTATGATGATCGTTAAAACTATTCCTTTTTATATCATCATCCCACTTATGTAAAACTAACTAATTGTGTCGGGAAATGAGGAGATAGAGATGGAAGGATGGGGTTAAGTAGTTTGTACAAAATTTATTATAATATCCAATTAGTTATTTTTATAGTAGCAAATAATATGAATCTTCTAGGGATATTTAATGGCATTTCATGGAGAAAAAAAGAGGAACATCAAAAGCAGGAAACCACTTAAATAATATAGTTATAGATATAATAGACTATACTTTTTTAGTGTAAAATATAACCAATGTTAGCCAAATATAAACTAAAATTTAGATTGATAAGTAACAAGGAAAGAAGATTGCAATATAAGAAGAAAGGAAAGGAAATTTAATTATTCTTATTAATAAACAATTATACTAATTTTAAGTTCCCATTTCCAAATAAAAAATGAATTATCACAAATATTTTGTTTTTGTCAATAAACAATTATGTTCATTTATAAGCAATAAAGTTCCTATTTCCAGGTAGGAAATGAATTACCACAAATGTTTTATTTTTTTTCTATCCTTGCAATAGACCTTGAAATTATTTGTATTTAGATTCTTTAGAGTATTTGTTAAGCTTTGTTAACAACAAAGCTAATATTATGGAATCTCTAAATTACAATAACAAAAATGTTCTTCTAAGCATATATAAATTTCTTTACTGAAAAGAGTTAGAGAGAGCAAAATTTATGAAAATGTAACCTGCAAAACAAACCTATATAAATAGTCAACATAAGAAACACATAAATTAAGTGAAATTACATAAAATTCACAAGATTTTGCCTTTACTAGATTGCTAAATTTTTCTAATAAATGGTCAAATATGTTTAAAGCTCCTATACTCTATGGATTATTGAAAATTCGCCACAAATGGTTTTTCTCCATTTGTGCAACAAACCTTGGAATTATGTGTAGTACTTGCCAAACTCTCCCATTTAACTAACAATGCTACTAAAATCATAACAAATCATAAAAGGAGAAGTTTGAAATTTTTTGTCAAATATAAAAGGAGCATATAAAAGTTGCAATGTAAGACATGAGTTTTTAGTAGGTTGAATGACCAAGAAACTACTTAATCCATGCATATATTCTTTATGATAGTTGCTATTAAAGGTGTGAGTGGGACCAATAATAATTGCTTTTCAATTGCTTATTATAAATGGTTTATGATTGTTTTATACAGTAATTGCTTTAAGAAGTCAAAGGGCTTTAATATTATGTTAAATGGTGAGTTATGGCTTAATAATATAAATTTAACGAATAATAATTGCTTTTCAACTAGAAATGGAAATTGACAACTAAAATAGGTTTAAATAGAATACAAATCCATTATAAAATCATTTATTATTGGCTTACCTAAATAGATTTAATTCAATTACAAAAGCAAATAAGGTAATAAATATGCCGTAAGTATGAGAGAAAAGGAGAGATTTTAATAGGTTATATTAAGTTATATTACAATTATAAATATTTTAATAGGTTTTTCCAGTTTTTTTAGGGATATCTTAAAGGATTAAGAAAAGATACCAAAATAGTAGCCAACTACTTAAATAATATAGATATTTATTTAATTATTTGTCAACTTTTACGCAACTCTAATCAATAACTACTAGTAAATATTTAAGTCTCTCAAATGAAGTCATTTCATCTCGATTTCATTTGCCTTCATCCAAATGAAGTTACTTTGTCATGGTCTCATTTGACTTCATCTTGATGAAGTCCATATTAGCCTGGTTGTCAAAATCGCGATTTTACCTAGAATTGAATAGTATAAAATTGGTAGAATCAGTAACTTGTAGAATTGTATATCTAAACTCATAATTATATCAAAAGTTTATACCTAAATGATTTTTCTTTTATTTTGATTATGAAAAACTTGATAAAATTGCAAACTCGTAGAATCATATAATTAACTCGTAATTTTAACAACCATGCATATTAGTAGACTTTACTCCATCTTTATAGTAGCAATAACAACAATTTGATGTTTGGCTCAACTTGATCTTTCATTCTTCTTATCCCTTACTCCTAAGTCACAAATCAATATATTGGCTATAAGTTGGCTCAAGTTGAAGTAACTTTAATGTAGTTGACACACTATTCCACAACTTTGCCTATGAATCCAACAAATACTTCTTACTACTTTATAACTAGTGTCCTCATGATCCCTGTAAAACTTGTAACTAGTCCAATGAGCTTAGCAATTGTAGATTTCCATCACATATATAACAAAGTGCAAAAATCCTAAAAAAAGAAATGTTATTTTTTAAAAATATTATACGAATAGAATATTGAAAACGCACGTAATATATGAGTTTTTAGTATAAAAAAATTGTACTAAATGCACATGCATAGCATGCATTTTTTGCTATATAAAAACAACCCCCATACCTACAAACCCCCACTTTTTTCAACATGAAATAAACAAACTTCCAACAAACTCTCTCTTTCTTTAGACATAATAGGTAAGAAAATTTGGGATTTTTTTGCACAAATAAAGCATAGATCAACATCAAACTAAACAAATTTAGTAAGTTATGTAATCTATTTGAATTACATTATATTTTTTGTGCCATTTTTGTGTGTTTTAATTGTGAACTTAAGTCTGAAATTCATATATGATATACCTATATTATGTGTAGAAAAGATGATTTTAGTTTTAAAAATTTGTCTTATTTCATTATGTGAGTGTTGTAGTGCTAAAATATGTGAAATGTGAGAGTTGTAGAGATATAGAAGTTGTTGGGCATGATATTTGTTTGGAATGCATGAAAGGTGTTAAGCAAAATTACTTAAAGGGGGTTTTGTTTAGTATAAAGTTAATTTTGAAACCAAATTTCATATAGCTATGTTATATGTGCAATTGAAGATTATATTAAAAAAAAACCCAATTTTTTGCTTCTTTTTTGCTAATAATGCCTACTCCTTTAACTTGTTCTTAAAAAAAATAGGATTCCGTATAGTAAGGTTTTGATATTTAAAAACTACTGTTAGAAAAAGTTAGTTTAGCTAAAGATATCAAAATTGAAATTTATCTAGAATCGCTAGAGGATTTGTAAAATCAAATAATAAAATCGTAAGATTTTACAACCTATGTAAATTAGTTTTCAAAAATTGTAAATATAGTTATAATAGTAAATGAAAAATTTATAATACATATTGGAATAATAAAATTCATCATAAATTATAATCACAATATATGTTTAATACAAATAGTTAAGTATAAATTATTCTCTAAATGCATGCTGAAACTACAACATAAGTGTCGATACAAAATATTGCAACGTAAATGATAAATCATTACAATAAAAATGTAAAACCAAAACAAATCATTATTTGCTTTGTCATTACAAAAACTATCACCACCACTATTACTACCATCATCATTGTTATCCTCATCATCACCACTATTGTCCTCATCATCATTACTGTTAATGTCATTATTGGAGTAGCTATTGAGGATATTCACATATTCTAACTTTAAATATTTTGAAGTATTAATTCATACTTTATCTTCAGCAGCATAATGTCATGAATTTCCAAATCATCTTAAATATCATAACTCTTCAAATTTATATATGCACCTACTTCAAAATCCCTTACATCCAAGCAATCCTTATCTAATGAACTAAATAAATTATCTTCCTTAACTATCCATTTATCATTAGATGAGAGATTTTCAATAGCAAACCTAGCAGCGTGATTAGTTTCTATTTTGCCTATCTCTCAATTTTAAGTTATACATTACAAACACTAAAACATTCATCTCTTTTTTATACAACCTATTTCTCCTTTTTGTATGAACTTGAAAATTGAAAATGTTATAAAATTGATAATATCATTAACATTTATAATCAAGGAAAAATAGAAGGATTATTAGCATCTTAACATTTCAAATGCACTCTAATTACACTCACAACTAGAAGAACTGCAAGCTAAGCTTAAAATGCAAATAGAAAATTTTTATAGTTCTAGGCATTCATCTCCATAATAAGTGGAAAAGAGTTAAGCTATTAACATTCTTTTGCTCAAATGAGAGAAATTTCGATAGAAATTTGAATATGTGTTTTCTTAAGTTAAAACGTGGCTAGAGGATAAAGAAAAGTAATTTTAGTGTGTAGTGAGCTCACTTTAAAAGCCCATTAATAAAATTCTAATATGCATAAAATCATAGAATCCTTCTTAGAATTGGGATTCTAAAGATTTTAAGGATTTAAATTGAGATTCTACTAAATTTTACACAAAAAGGATTTATATGGGATTAACCTAGGGAAGGCCTTGTAAAATTGGAGAATCTTAAGAGTTAAATCGGGATTTTGATAATCATGAATTTAGCTAGTCCTCATATATCCTGAATAAAAAGATATTGTATAAAACATGTCTACATAACCACGATTATATAACCAATCATATATCACATAAATATTTTACCTCATAGAATTCTATTAGAACCTCTTTAACAAAATAAGTTTTGTAAATTCCAATGTTTTAAATATTCATAAAGGGGCTCATATAAAATAGATGCTATAAAAATTCCTAAAAAAGTTACTCACAAAAAAACTTACATTTGTCACAAATTTATACCAATCAAATGAATTGGGATGAGGAGAAGAGGTTACAAAAAATCTTTGAATTTGTATTACTAAAATCAATAACAAATTTTTTTATAGTTAAAAAAATGAATTGTATTTTTATTTGTATTATTAATTGTTTATTTATTTAATTAAATATTAGAAATATATTTATCAACGAGTTGTTGTTTTTTTGGACAATTTAAAAACAAGTTTTGTATTCATTTTGGGAACATTAATGACACCTAAAACAATATCTATATATATATATATATATATATATATCCTTTCAATTAAAAATATTATAATATAACATGTTTTATGGATCAATCGAATGTTTTGTCTTTTTAATTTATGCCATTTATTGTGTATTATTTCACAATGTGTGTGGAGTGGTAATAGAATATGTGAAATGTAGGAATTGTAGAGGTTTAGAAATTATTGGAAACAATATTTGCTTAGAATGTATAGATAGAAATAGTTAAAATTACACAATAGGGAGTTGATGCAATTTTTCATGAGACTAAATATGTACACATTATGTAATTAGGTTGGAAATGGTTGAGGTGGTGAAATTTATTATGTACACGAAAGGGAATATTGTGTATGCCAATGACAAGCTTAATTATGAGAATGGGTCAATGAAGAAGTTGAAAGTGAGGAGGAATTCAAACTATACATAATTCTTGCATATGAGTTATAGAAGTATTGGAGTCAATCTAACTACGGTTCATGTTGAGATACTACATAGGTAGGATAATGATAATGTTGAGAATGTAATTGAAATGGCTACAACTTTTGAGGAGGAGCACATACAAGACCTATATGTTGAAATTCATGAGGAATTACAATATCTAGATGAATGAGAGCCCTTGACAACTAATTCCTCATCACTTTGATAGGAGAAAGGGCCAAACATGATGACTAATTCACCAATATGTGATGAAGTGTCTCCAATGCTAACTTTTGAACCTTTGTGCAATGAAAAAAACTATGATAATCTAGAATTAAATTAGGTCATCCACTCTCCAGCAGAAATTGATACTATTGTGAAGCAATTTATAGTGTATGAGGAGTATTTCGATGAGGATGAGAGTCCTACCAAAAATGTTATTAATGATATGCATGCCACACATTCGCCAATGCACATACATCTATGCAGGCTCAAAGATTATAAGAAGTGAGTTATTTGAGTGATAATGAACTCAGGGATGTCATTCCATTTTTCAATTTTAGGGAAGATAATGGTTATATCATCTTTAAAGAAAATATGATTGCTATGTATGGTAACTTTGGCACTAGTTATGAGCTTAGGAAGGGACTGAGATTCAATAGTAAAGAAGTGCTAATACAAACTGTCAAGATGTATCATATAAAAAACTAATATAACTTTGCAATTAAAGAATCGAATAGGACCTTATGGTCAATTTTCTGTGCCAAGAAGGATAGTAGTTGTAAGTGGAGACTTTGAGCCTATAAGAAGAAGTTAGAAGGCCTTTTGCTATCACAATCTTCAAGGAACCTCACACATGCACAAACGCTGTGATACATTAGGATCATATGAAATTAGATTCAATTATGACAGTTAGAGTCTTCATTGAATACATGAGAAAAAATTCGGATATAAAAGCTGTTGACCTCGGTTCTATAATTGAAGCTAACCTCAAGTATACGATCTCCTTGAGAATTATGTGGGATGCGAAGAGGAAAGCTATTGAAGCTACGCGTGGTGATTAGGACAAATCCTATAAGGAATTGTTGAAACTACTAAATGCAATCTAGATTAATAATCTTGGAACATATGTTGAATAGGGTTAGCATGATTCTATAGTTCCTAGGGAGTGCATATTGAAATAGGTCTTCTAGACATTCAATCCATGTGTTGAGGCATTCAAGTATTGCAGGCTAGTGCTTAATATCACGCTACTTTCCTATATAGGAAGTACACTCATAAGTTATTGATTGTATGTAGCATAAATGAGAACAATTGCATTATCCCCCTTGCATTTGCCTTATTAGATGAGAAATCGGCTAAAACGTAGGGATGGTTTTTTTGAAAACTGAAGAAGCATGTTATATCATTTGTCTCATTTTTTATAGACATGCCAATATCAGCACTATAGTTGAGAGATAAGGCAATTGATGGAGGCCCCTATTTGTAGTGTGGTGATTTTGCATTTATCACATTACAAGCAACTTTAACACTACACATGAGAATTTGCAATGCAAGATATAGGTGACGATTGCTAAGATGAGGACATAACCTCATAAGTTTCAATATTACATGGACCTAGTTGGGCAAATAAAGGCTAACATCCTTGCATGGTTTAATGGCATTTCACTAGAACAATAGACACTTGCATATGATGGAGAGTACCATTTTAGGTACATGACTTCAAATATTGTTGAAATTTAAAATTTGTTTTGAAAAAGGCAAGACGCCTACTAGTGATTATGCTAATAATTTTTTTTCTACAATTGTGTCAAATATTGGGATAGGATGACTAAGGATGCAAGCAAAGGAATAGCAATGAACTAGGTTTTCATAAAGTACACCAACAAGAAAATAGAAAAATGGAGATGTAGGGTTAGCACACATAAGGTCATTAAGTTTAGTAGACCAAACCAAATATTTGAGATCTTAACGGGGCCTCAGCATGTGGCAAATGAGATTAAAGGAAGAGGAAGGACACAAACTGTAGACCTTAAGAACCACACATGCACATGTAATGAGTGGAAAATATACAAGATTCCATGTTCACATGCTTGCACTATAGTAGCATATTTGTGGCTTGATAGCTCGTTGACCATGAGTTAGTGGTATAAGTGGACACATTAGTTACAATGTTACTAAAGTCACTTCGATCCCAATGAAGATGAGCATTACTAGACGAAGGCAGACTTTCCATTCCTTTGCTTTGACATTGACAAACTTCAACATGGAATGGAAACGTCTAGATCGAAACAATACCACATAGAGATGGACCTTCGAGATCCCTTATCTAGAATTAGGTACAATACGTGCAAAGCTATAGAAGGAAGTGCCTAAAGAGAAATAATAATAGTATATGGCTTGCAATGAAAAAACTGACTTGCTTTATTCATTGAGCATTGTTAGTAATTTAGTTGACATGATAACCTTCCCTTTGTTAATTAAAATTTGCTTTCATGTCATAGGATAAATAGATTTAGGACCTTTTGATCCATCATTGTTGAGACAACAAGCTAGACCTCTATGCATTTAATGTTAGGTTGTTTAATAACCTTATCCTAAAGATCTCATCGATATACTTCCTCTATTCTATTGTGCGGGTAAAGGTATATAGATAGCTCAAGTACTGCTGATATGCTTTCATATTATAGAGTGGCACTACCTAGATTACATCTGCCGCCAGTTTGGTGCATTCCAATGAGTGCCTGTGGATGTCAACATAAAGCCCTACTTGCTCCATATTAATTTATGAGGCTAGATTAACATTGATTAGATAGTGCTGCATGCATCTTGCATTGCTCATTAGAAGGATCGTCACTCTTATAGGATCTTATTGGAGTATGGTGATAGCGTGCATCCAAACTACATTCGGTGGTATAGACATGCCAGCCATCATTACGTAGGGTATACTGGAGTAATAATTGGACATTTGGTAAGAACTACACTTATAATATCGCATTGACAAGGCTATGTGATTAAGTCGCACTAATGCATTTTCTTTCGCTTCTTCCAAGTTGACACCCTTCGCCATTATGCATAGCATCCAATTTGCTTTCAGTAGTTTTCCTAGCTAATGCTAGTGTACAGCTAGTTGAAGATCATGACGGAGTCATACATTTTCCTGCCGCTTAGCACAAGTAGCCACCAAAGGGGGAGGTTGCTATAGATCCGAAGTACATACCTCTAGTAAATCTTGTACCTACACCACCACCACTGCATCGTAGGGTTAACAGAGTAAGAGTTAGAGAAAGAGGATGGAGGGATGAGCAGATCCATCATGACTACACTCCTCCAGACATCATGGTCGAGGACACCATAGGTAACTTAACTCATAGTACCAGCTTGTTTATCACACACCACATAGCAGTTCTATTCCTACCCCACCCACTCTATGAAGGTTACACCATTATTGATTGAATATTGGTGACAACTCATAACCTTTGGTACAATGGAGTCTAGTTCCTCCACGTGACTTTGACAAGCCCTTGCAATTGCCTGCAATATAAGAGTCATAGGCTCCTTCCACTTCCGATGTGAGATGAATGAGCATAGGTTTATAATGTTTAGAATCACTCAACCGTTTACTAGGAGCAAAAGTAGGATGAGATAGAGTTATTTATGATTTATCTTGAACATTTCTATGGATATTTGAAACATTGTACATTTTAATGAAAAGTTTGTTTTAGTTTTCCTTGTATTATTAACTTGTGGCTGATATAACTATTTATATATATTTTTCTTATTATTGCCTTTATGTGTATTCATTGATTAGAGTTGGTGTTTCAAATGTGCTACTACATTTGAGATTAGAGTAGAGATATATAACTTCATGTATGAAGGCCTACTTTGCAACAAGTGTTCTAGTAATAGATGTTATAATGGAAGATGCATGTAGTGCATGAGTTTTCAGTCAATGTTGTCAAAATCGTGAGTCAAACCTTGGAATTGTCTAAGTTTACGTTTCTACTTCACTCTTCCTAGTTGACTCATTTACAAACTCGATTTGGAGCAAAATTGTGGTAAAATTGCAAGTTCACTTTGTAAAATTGTTGCAATCGTGATTTTATACACATTTCCACCGAGTTTGGTTGAAGTGTAACTATATGAGTCTATTGCACTGTTGTCGGGATCGGCTTTACTGTTTATTATTGCTATCGTGCTTGGTTGCTACGATAGATGCGGGACAGAAAGTGCTATCGTACTTGGTTGTTGTTGGTTATTGCTACTTGGTCGTAACTGGCATAGCATGAAGTAGCACTCGATTGTCGGATGGAAAGTGAAGTGCAAACTGTAGTTTGCGAAGAGTGAAGGAGCTCGTGATGAAGGTTGGCAGTCGACACAGCAACATGCAATTCGCTACATTATGTTGCAAACCGACTCATCATTCTAACTTCTACATGTTTCCAAATTCCACTAATTTTGGTTGAAGTGTAATTATGTGAGTCTACTACATAGTTGTTGGGGTTGGCATTGCTGTTTGCCATTTGCTGTTTGCCATTGGCTGTTGCTATCGTGCTTAGTTGTTGCTGCGGACACTGGATAGAAAGTGCTATCATGCTTGGTTGCTATTGGCTATTGTTACTTGGTTATAACTGGCACAACATGAAGTAGCACCTGATCGTTGGATGGAAAGTGAAGTGCAAATTGCAGTTGTGAAGAGTGAAGGAACTTGTGACGAGGGTCGGCAGTCGGCACAGTAGCACACAATTCGCTATAGTATATTATGAATCGACTCAACATTACAACTTTTAACTCAACTCGATTTGCTGCAAATTTCAGTTTTGTAAAACAACTAATTTAAAATACATTAACTTTTAAATTACTTATGAAACAAAAGTGGGCAAAATAAGCATCTGGTACAGTACTCTTAGGTTTTTTTTTTGTTATAGTACCTTTTTCATTATTTACTTTTGGCTAGTGATTATTTGTCATTTTTTTTTTATATTACTCTTCTCTAATGGCACACCTTCATTATCAATTTTATTTATTAGTAATTTCTTAAAAGTCACAACTCAAAATTGATTTTATTGTGACTTATAAACAAAATATTTGTTAAATTTCCTTACTTCTATTATCTATTATATTTTTTATGACTATTATAAGTAAATTTATAATATTTGAAAGTTATTTTATAAATGTTATAAAAACTTACGTTTCTATGTTTCGATTTTATGTTCCGATTCTATGGACCCCCTAGCGATTCTACGTAAAATCGCGATTTTGACAACTTTGTTTTTAGTACAAAAAAAAAAAAAATTATACTAAAGGCTCTTATAGTGTATGCACCTTCGGTACAAAAAAAAAAATTATATTGAAGGTGTATGTGGTGCATGAGTTTTTAATAAAAAAAAATTGTACTAAAGGCTTATTCACTTCATGCGCTTTCAGTACAATTTTTTTTATGCTGAGAACTCATGTACTACATGCACCTTTGGTATCCTATTTGCATAATATTTTTTCCCTTGACCCTATTTGCTTAATATTTTCGAAAAATAACATTTTTTTAAATGGATTTTGGCCTATATTAGAGCAATGAGCACTCAATAGGTGCTCTTTACCCTACTTGACCTATTTGACTTGTGTGCTCTTTTCTAGCAACTAAGGGCTTTCGCCAATATGTATTTTATTTTCATAAAAACTATACCTAAATGCCACTTCCTAGCCCCTAATAATTATCATTCACATTAAGAATGCATCTACTCATTGGCCTTCATTACATATGGTTAAGCTACCAAACCCCATCCTCTATAATAGTCGTTGCCGTATGATGTTTAGCTCAACTTGATCTTCCATGCTTCTTATCTCCTCCTCCCAAGTCACAAACCATTATATTAACTATAGTTTGACTCGAGTTTGAGCTTACTTCAATATAGTTGGCACACTATTCCATAATTTTGCCTATTAATCTAACAAATGTTTTTAGCTATTTCTTAGCTCATGTCTATATGATCTTTGTGGAACTTATAACTAGTTCAATGAGCTTAGTTGTTGATTTCCATCACATACAAAACAAATGAATGAGTGCTCAACATGAGCTTTTCACCCGCTTGACTTTGCTACCTTTTCTACATTTTTTTTAGCAACAAAAGGCCTTTAACAAGCATATTCTAGTTTCACAAAAACCACACCTAAACACTATTTCTTAGCTCCTAATAATTATTATTTACATAAAAGATGCATCTCCCCAACTAAAGAAATAAGCCTAGGAGCCTCCATTATATTTGACTAAGCTACTAAACTCCATTCCATAGTAGTTTACAAAGAAGGGAAGAGGACAACCACCTATATAAGCTCAAGTTTAGCTAAGGTGATGAGGATTTCATTTACTTTTAGACCAATCTCAGTAGTTTTCTAATGGATTAAGAATTAGTGAAGGTAAGAATTGTATCTAATTCTACATGTAATTTGACCTTTAATACATACATGCATTTTTGTAGCATAATGTTATATATTTTGAGATTTTAGTGTGTTGTTTAGGTGATTAATCCATGTTTTTTAGTATGTTTTGCTACCATTCTTGCATGCATGCAATGGTTTTAAGTACTGATCCTAGTTTCTCTTATAAAATCATGTAATCCATTTAAACTAGCTTAAATTGATAATTATGTAATAAAACTAGATTAAAAACCTATTTCCATGAAAATAGCCAAGGATTCTAAGTTATGAATTAATGTATGGATGTGATTACAGATGTTAGATTAAGAAATAATGTTGTTTTTGGAGTTAGACTAAGTTCTTATCGAGCTAATGCACTAAAACTCGTGAGAATTGGAGAAAAATGGTATTTTGATCAAGTGCATAAGTTGGTATTTTGATTGAATAGTTGAAATTTAGCCTTTAAAGTGTATTTTTAATAATATATTTAGGCCTCTCCATGGATTGTGTTAATGTGATTTTAGGTACAGAAGTTATAAAGTAGATATAGAATGTTGTGAGGGTATTTTGGCCATTTTCATAGGCTTGAAAACTTGACATGATAACTTATTTGAACAATATGCAAAGCAATGGTCATTTAGACATAAAGAATGTCAAAATCATATAAAAAATAGGATAGATATAGTAATTACAAATTGCTAGAGTTGAAACCATAATCAGTGTTAGAGACATCTACACATATGTATATGTATATGCCATAGAGACTAGCATTTTAACACAAAATATATATGTTATAGGTGAGCTAAAACATGTGGAGTAAGGCTTTAACATAAGGCTTAAGTGAGTACAGTTGTATATTTGTAAATTTCCTTATTTATCTCAAAGCATAAGGTATATCACTCGTAACTTGTACGAATATTCACTAAGCTAACCCCATAGGTTTATTAATTGTGAGTTTTATGGATTGTTGTAATAATTTCCTAGTGAATGATGATGTGTTTGATTGACAAGTGTTGTATTTTTGCGTCCTATGGTGGCTCGATCTTATAACACCTACATGTATAAGGTTTGCATATGTATAAGTTCACTTGTGCAAACACATGTGTAAGTTTATGTATTGATTTGACAAGTGCAAGTATGTGTAACTTTGAGTGGTATGCCATGTCCATTTTAATGTACATGCATAATTTTAGATAATATACTATCAATAGCGTATAAGAAGTGTATAAATGTCATGCATGGTGTAATATGACAAAGACCTAAGGGTCAAGATTTGTATAAAGGTATAAGTACACCACTAAATATCAAATAAGTACTTTATAGTTGATCAATATAAGTTTGTGGTCCTTAAGCCTCATATAAGTTTACTACCTTTGGATTCGTATAAGTTTGTAGTCTTCATACCCAATATAAGTATGCAGTTGTATAAGACACACAATTATATGCTAATAGTAAGTGTAAGATTGAGCTAAGCATCAATCTAGCTGATATTAGTCAGTATTGGTCTACCCAAAGAAAGGCTCATGGCAAATAAATTGTGAGAGCTCAGTTATTTATAAGTCTCATTCATGTGTCAGCATGCGACATACACTTATAATGTAGTCATGACATGGTATTAGAGTGATATTATTTGAATTGAGTTTGTGACGTGCTATGTTATGTTGCTTTTACATGTTTACTCACTTAGCTCACTAATTAAGGAGATAGTATTTTTGTCCTTAGGATTTGAAGAAAAAGAATGTAGAAGTAATGTAGTTTCATTGGTGGAACACAGAGTGATCTAGTAAGAACTTGGATAAGTTGCATGATATATTTGTCCTTACTATACAAACATGTAATGTTGTATTTGAAATGTAATAGTATAGTTGACTACGAGTCTTAGTTATACTTTTGTAATTTGGTAATATATGTATGTATAAAAGTACATACATATATAGATGCATGTATGTATGCATGTATTAAGGATCATTAGATTCAAGTAATGAAGTCACAACTTACCGGCCTTTATAGACAATTGATAAATTGGTACTTGGAGGTGGAGGCATCATGTCGGAAGTCTTATATGTTTATATTAAAATCTAATCAACCTATTTATGTATGAGGTTCGTTATATAAGTCCTTTTACTAATACTAAAATTTAATTAAGCCTTTTATATTTTAAAAGAGTCATTTATCATATTAAGTGAGCCTTCTATATATATATAAACACACATAAAAAAAAATATATTGGGGATTTACTTGGTGCAACAAAACAAGTACAAAGTTTACTTAAACACACATAAAATATAAGTAAATTGATTAAATTTTTATATAAACTTAATGAAATAAAATGACTTAAAAAAAATAAAGGATTTAATTAAATTTTAATATAAATGTAAGGGATTTTGATATACTTTACCCTACGAAGGATTTGATTTGTAATCTTGTGTGTTGGGCAATATGTCCTTGTGCAATTAATTGGTCAACTAAAAATAAGAATGTAAGCGAGACAAGCATTGTCAGGTTCCTAACCCGCTTAACCTATTAAAAACCCTATAGGGTTTGGGATGGGTTATGAGATTTTTTTTTTTAAGCTTATAGAGTTTGGGATGGATAATGGAACAAATATTAAATCTATCGGAAATCCAAACCTATTATTTTTTTTTATAATTAAGTAAATAAATTTTACTATATATTTATTAAACAGTTTTCAAAAAAAAAAAAAAAAAACCGTTATTGTGTGACTTTGGAACAATACTGAAATACATATAATTAGGTATGTTGAAAGTGCAAAATTTATTTATTTATAAGAACGTAAGCTATATTTTACAAAAATGATCATATTAAATAAGTAAGGACTTAAAACTAATAATATAATTTTTTTAAAGAAAAAATACTAACTGGTTTAAGATGGATTTCGAGTTGCTTTAAAAGTGTAATTATCAATTCCGAAAAATCATGATTCTACCCTTAAAAAAACTTTCCAAATATGGGATAGGAAATGAAATCTAGAGCTATGATTCCAATCCAGATATATCTTTGCATAACATAACATCTCCAATATCTTATAGTCTTACACTATCACCTAACATCCTTAATTTTTTTTAAAAAAAAAAGAAAAAGAAAAAAACTTTTTAATTATTTTTTATATTTTTTATGATAATTAAAAACTTTAATGGATTCCATTATCATTACTTTCAAACTTTTAGCAAATCTATTTATTATTTTTAAATTACAAAAGAAAAAGCGCTTAAGGACCGGTTACTCGTGAAAGCAACTTTCTTTTTTAAGGCATCCAAATTTAATAGTTCAAGTACCTTATATTGAGTTTCTTAGCTAATCATCTAACCGGAAAATATCCAAGTGAAATTAGCAGACTACACCCCATAATATATATATATATATATATAGGGAGTATCCAGAGTATCATCCAAAACCCAACGTCTCTTAACGAAATATATATATCAATGTTGCGGTCGCGCTTCTGACTTCCGCAGTCAGTATCTGTGGTGGAGGCAACCAGTTCCATTGGTTTAATTTAGTATATAATTCAATTTTCAGGGACAACTAATGGGTCCATTCTTTAGACCGCAAACCAAATCACCAAAAAAAAATATAAATAATATTGTGATTTAATTTTGATTTTGAGCCCGTAATTATCCAAGTAATATAAATATATACACACCAAACCAAACAAGAACTCAGTAAGACGGTTTGTAGCAGGTGTAGAGTTTGGCTTTTATTTGAGTGCCTTCATGGGGTTTGGTCTGATCCACAAACACTAGACTCAATAAGTAAAGTAATCATAAAATAAGCTCATGGAAATATTATCCATAGAGCTAAAGATAACATCTATCTACATTGTGGACTATTTTATTTTATTTTTTTATTTTTAAAACTGCATTTTAATGAGTTCTAATGAAATATTTATTATTTTATTAATCCAGGTCGATCCAGTATTCTCGGCGGTCACTACAATCTTTGTCGGACTTTTCGTACCGAGCTTCGTGGTTCAATTCACCGAAGTCCCAGACTTCCTTACACAAAAGCAAACATCAGGGAATCCCGTCTTAATCCAACGAACTACAAACACACACATACATTAGGTTTCCACGGAGAAAGAATGCAGTAGAGACACTCTTTCGTGCAGCAAACCACAGGGAAGAACCAGACATCACAATTAAGCAGTAGACAAAGACCACAGCATCTCTGCTTCAAATTAAGCTTGTTAGATTTCTAAGAATGACTAGATAAGATTGATCGCCAAAAAATTTTAAACAAAAAAAGCTATTTCTCATCTCCAAAGATGTGCATTTGCTCTCAGCACAGTCGTCAAAGTTGTTGAAGACATCTCATCTATACCTTCTGAAGAAGTAGATATCTATCCCACCTTCTGAAGTACTAAATTAATACCTACATAATTTAGCAGCCGGCCCCATTATTCATCAAGCTCCAGCGTACCATACATTAGCATAAAACCTTTTCAGCACTGAATGAATCTGCACATCTTTTGAGCAATTCAGCAAAACCTCAGAACAGCATTTAACTCTTTTTCATCAGCACAATTGTAACCCAAGAAATAAGCTCGTGCTGGCCAAAAGAAATGAACCAGTGAGGCCAAGATATTGAAAACCAAGAAGATGGAGAAGTTAAAAAAAAGTAAAAGTCCTCACCAAAACGGCCAGATCCCATGAATGGTTCAGCTTCGTCTGCTACACCACCCAGTTGCTGTTCCTGGATTTAATGAACATCACAACAGTCATGCAAGAGCAGTCAAAACCAAAATGCCAGAAAACGATTTTAGATAACCAAATCATTGCTCCAAGTAGGCTAATCAAAGCATGGTAACCTAGTCAGGCTAAACAATACACATCAGAGACAGCCTAAAGCAAGATATTAGTATAATATCATGCATCTTTCCTACTTCACAGCAACTGAGACAATCAAGAGACAATGACTAACTTACAGCATCAGGCTCCATTTCAGCAGGTGATAGCAGCCTATCAAAACATCGTCCAGACACAGTGCAAACAAGAAGCTCATTGGTTGGATCCATAACAATCTCTCTACAGGCATCATCACAAACTAAGACAAAAGAAAACCACAGAAATAACCCATTAAAATCAGACCACATCAAAATTTGTCAATGTAATGCAAAGGCTTCTATGTTCTATTCATCAAAATTTGCCTACCGTGAACATTTCCAGTTTTCTCACAGACGAATACATCACCAATTTGATGATATGTGCACGTTTCACCAGAACAAGCATGGTTTATGACCAACTTATCACTAAAACCTCTGCTACTTCGCCATGAAGATACCTGATCTGCAAGTGTCTTATCAAGTAGTACCCGGTCATCATTAACCTACAAATGCAGGCAATTCAAGTGCAATTGACTTTGTTAAAAAATAATCATTTCCAGACAAATTTAACAGCACAAGAAGCTCACCCACGCACAATTTTGATGACACAAAAAATGATATACATCCAACCATATCTATTTAAGTTATTATAGTAACTACGATAGAAAATGTGAACTCAGCACAAATAAATAATCAGAAAATAAGTAAAGGGGACATGGTGGTCCTATAGAATCAAGGTGAATATTTATGTCTTTGATTCGAAGAACAAGTAGAAAATAACTATCAAGCAAATGCCTTGCTGTCCATACACTTAATTAAGGAAAAACCTAGCTTACCTGTGGAAGAAGAGGGGCTTGACTTCTCTTTGCTGCTTGCATTTGTATGTAGTATTCTTTGAACTCAGGTTGGCAACTCCTCACAAGTTCAGTCATATCCTCTTTATCACGCTGCAAGCATCAAAGATAAGAGTGTTAATCGAACATCTATAATACACAACTTAAGCTCAAGGATCCTAGAAGTAAGCAACTAAAGTAATTCCTTCATCGAATTAAATCTCCAATAAAATAAAATAAAATAAATTTCACATTTCATATAATTCCCTGCTAAGCAGACTGTCTGATCCAAGACATCTAATTTTCCCAGAGACAATCTAAGATCTGAAGTTAAATGAACAGTTTCAATTTTCTATATATTTGCAACTAAGAAATACCTGAATATAAAGCTTCTTCCAAGCACATTGCCATACTTTATTTGATGGAGGCAAGAGACCCCACCTTAGGCGGTAGCTGCATATTTTAACAATGATTAACCACAAATCTCAAATGAAGACTTTACACATGATAAAGCCATTAGGAAAAATACACCAAGCATGTTCATGATATACATGCATATGCATGCTTATAAAATTATATCGATGAAGGGTTGAATTGTAGCTCTCTAAAGCAGCACTTCAAAGATCAGAAAGATCAGAATTACTTTTTATGTGAATTCAAGTCTCCAAGCAATATATTTACATCTTAACAGGTGTCACTTTTTCTGCAGTTACTATTCTATGGAAGAATGCACATCTGACAATGCAGAAGGAAGAGAAGGTGGCACAAACCACCGAAAAAAGAGAGTAGACAATGCTATCTCCTTTAATTGAAAAATGGTAATATAGAGTGGCAACCCACCACGCAAACTTGAAGATTTATATTTGGAGAAAGAGAAAAGGCATAAAAAGTAAAAGCAAGCAAGTCCAGTATATAGAAACGTATAACTCAGTTGATTGTAGGAAACAGCCAATTACATTTTCACAGTACCAGTGATATTATAGAGCCCCTGTCATTACAGCAATCCCACTGCAAACTACTCTACAGATGCTGCAGACAGCACATAGCTGCAGAACACTCCTCACTAGATGCATGAAAGGAGCCAATTGTTGATGAGATGTTTTGAACAGCTTTATTTACCCAATTAAAAATTTGAAGACAATTGTAGCTATGATTTGATTTCCAAGCCAAACCAAACAAACTAAAATAAACTATCCCTTCTTCAAAAACTAATCAAGAGATGACTAATCTCATGGATGAGCAAATAATTACATCTAATAAGAGAATGTAACAAATTAATCTCACAATTGATGTTTAACAAATAGTTGAGGCTCAAAAGACAACAGGTAAATCTGCCTTCTTTTAGCTTATACATGACACCATTAATCAAATCCCCTCAGTATAACAAGGACAGAACCAATTGATCATATAAATAAAAAGCCTGAAATAACAGCCCAAGAGAAGTAATACTCACAGCCGACGCCACAATGACTCATCTGATGCAGCGAAATTCAAGAACTTACAAACCTTTGAACATGCCATTAGATCCTACAAAATCACATCCACATATTCACATTAATGTACAACACAATCATCATAATCTAACCATGCACCAACAACAAAACAAGTGCTAACACCTTCTCAAATCATTAAAGAGCAATAGATGGTACAACACAAAAAAAATCAGAATAAGCACAAACATAAAGAACGAAAAGAAATTACCACAATAGAAACAACGCTACAAATAAAAAACCAGGACATATATGACACACTACGTCTAATCCAAATATAACTAGAATTGCCGATTGCCATGACTATAAATGGATTATTTGCAATAATGACCCAATATTAGATATTTTAAACACAATTTAGTTAAGATAGATGCCGAATCCCATGCAAAAACATTTAATGACAAAGGGGAAAAAATTGACACTAAATTAAGCTACATTAATAATTTGTAATTTGTTATCGGAATTTTCTGATATGTGTAAACTATGACGCTACGATTATAGAACCCATTGACACGAATTAATGTATTCATCGTCAAGACTGATGCCAAATCCGAAGCAAACATACTTTATGACCAAAGAGCTACTTTTCGACACTACTTCAAGCTAAACTAGTGATTTTGATTTTCTATTAGAACTTTCTAATCTGGAAATATCTCGAATGGACACGATTATAACACGGGTATACCTCTGATGACAGAAATTTCAGAATATGAGGGATGATCTCAGGAGGAATCTTGTTAAAAATTCCGGTCTCGATTCTTCTCGGGTTCGCACTTCCGTTCCTATCTCTCTCTTCTTCATCTTCTCCCCCTTCGACTAATCGCTTCCGTTTCGTTTCTCGATGCTCATGATGAGTGTAATCGCTCTTCTGGTTCTCCTGCAAATGAAATCAGACAGACATTCTCAAATTCTAAGAGTACGAGGTTTTGAAACTCGAAGGAGTAATGATATTGATAATAGCTATCATACCTCAGAGAGGATTTCGGATTCGAGGAAACTAGCAAGATTTTCGTCTTCATCGTCTTCCGTGGAAGTCATCGGGGCTTTCTGATCGCTCATCGGAGGATGATGAGGGTTGTCGGCCGGGGAAAAAACTGACCAAATTAGAGAGGGAAAGTGAGGAAAGGAAGAGAGAGATTGCCTTGCTTGCTTCGCGTGGCGTGGGACTGAGGGTTCCGGTTTTCGGGCAGGCCCACCTGCGAATGGATAGTCCGATTCGTTGAGAACAATCGCGGTATCAACGATGCGACACTTTACCCTTCCCAATTTTACACCCAAACATTTAACTTGATAAATGCCTATACTTTCAATTTTGGCTATTTAGTATTTGAATTTTTATTTTTTAAATTTACTTTTAATGAGATTCCATTAATGAATCGGTTAACAATTGTAACATTATTTTATATTTTGGTGTTTATACTTTAGTTTTCATTGCATTATATGTTTGTATTTTAATTTTAATGTATTTTAGTATTTGTTGACATATTAATTTGTAAAACATTAATTTTTAAATTTTTTCAATTGATTAATTATTTAAAAAATAAAAAATAATAATTTTATACCGTCAACTTCTATTATACATAAATTTTACAATAAATGATTAATTTTAGCAAATTTTATATCATTAAAAAGCTCATAAGATGCATTTTTATTTAAATATAAGATCTAATATACGTCCAATCACTACCTTAACAAGGTAAAATTTTAAAGTGTCATAATTTGCAAATGAACTTTCATTTGGCCTTGAATAGTAACTTTTCTAACTCATGGAGTTATACATTTCCACATAGTATAACAATTTGTTATGTCTCCTATAGAATTCAACTATTGATTTTTTAAACTTCCCAATTCAATAACTTACAAAGTGAAGATATATATATGTCTATAAACTTAAAACCAAAGTAAAGTTTGTGCTGGAAACTATTTAAAAATTGTCAAATTTACTTAAAGTTATACATTTAAAAACCATAATTTTTCTTAGGTACACTTTCATGACTCTTTCATTTTTGTATTTTTTTAATTTAATATGATTTTAAAATTATAATCATGGTAAAAATCTACAATATTATAATCTTATAATTTTGTAATCACATTATGAGGCATGAGAATTTATAAATAATGAAAAGATTACAAAATTTTAATCAAAAGTGTAAAATAAATAACATATTTACAAAATTTTAAGCAAAAGTGTAAAACAAAGAATATACTTATGAAAAATAAAAGAGAGATACAAAACATATAAGAATTATGAAAACAAAAGATTAATACAAGAAACGATTAGAGGAATTACAAAATTTTTCTCTAACCATTCTCTCATTTTCTTTTCCTTGATATTCCAAAATGCACTTAAAAAAAAAAAAACTTAAATATCTCAACAATCATTTCGGTTATTATGATAGCCAAGCATTCCATCAGCTTTGCCAATAGAGTCTATTCGAATTGTTAATAGTTGTTTGTCTAATCGTTTTTGTCCATTTTTACTCGAATCCCCTCAACAACTCTTCCGTACTCAGCTCTTTTTCAAGATCACCAAATTTATAGAAGACAGCCTGCCTTGAAGCTTCTAGATGGTGGTGTCACTCTTGATTAAATGCATTTCACTTGGTCGCCTCATCGACATTGATCACTTTCATGTGACACACGACAAAACATGCTCACTGTTGGGAATGCTAAGTACGGGTCATTGCATGAGTTGCTCGTCAAATCTTCAATCATCAGCGTCGTATGCCATACTCTCATCAACGACACTCCAACATCTATTTGTATCATTGTTTCATCATAAGGCCCCTAATCCTTTAAACAATATTATTAATTGTGATCAATTAGGCAACCCATGATATTAGCATTTACCGATTAAGAGCTTGCATTTTCTCCATGCTCTTACTAAGTTTTCACCCTCGTATTGCAAAGAAGAATATATCTCCTACTTAAGCTCAATAGTACAACGTAGCAAGGACCATTCTTAATCATTATCTCATGTTGTCCTTTGCTTAAAAGCTCCTATTTAGTGCTTCCAAAAATACTAACAGAAAATAAAAAGAAAAAAAGAGTAGAAATCCAAACTGTACAAGAAACTTAGAAGAAGGAAATAGCAAACAAGAAAGGAAGAATCTTTCTGAAGTTTCTTCTTTTCCATTTTTTTTCTCTTTGATTTAAAGGAAACAATTTAAAAAATTTAAATCAACTAACTATAAGCCCATAAACAAGAAGAAAATAATTTTTGTGTTAACTTATGTATCCAAATGGCCACAATGGAGCAACCACTGATATCTCTCGTAGCTTGATTTTCCCTTTCTTGTAGGTCACTTAACCATCTAGGAAATCCCAGCACAGAAAGTGCTACTTAATAAGTTAAAGCTCCACTCAACTATAACTCATTTAGCCTAAAATATGTTAAACATTTTATATTCCCTTTAATTAAGTTTATGTAAAAGCTCAAACTTGACTAATTTAATAAAGTCCATGCTTAGCTCATGACCCTTTGAGTCAAAGATGTTTGATTTAATAAGAGTAACTTAAAGTTGATCTCAACTCCACTATAATCGAATTAAACTCAAGCAAATAATGCTTAGTTCATTTAAACCCTACTCGAGGAAATCGGCCGATTTTTTTTCTTACTCTTTTAGCAATTCTATTGGCTTCACGCATCTTTTCTAGTAATAAAGACAAAAGAGAAAAAAACGACATGCTTTTCATATGAAATAAAATATTCATTAAAAGAACATAAACTTGCAATCCTCTCAACAATTTGGTTCAAATTCATGATCAGAAGACAACCCAATGGATGAAATAACTCAATTACATTTTTCGGCTATTATTTTCCTTTTGGTAATAGTCATTACACCGAATGTCATGATGATTTCTACGCCCCTGTTATTTCGGTGGATGATCATGTTTAATGTTGTTACATCCAAAATTGAATTTGGGAATTGGTTGATACTAGGGCTAGCAATTGCTGACATGACACATGATGGACACGATAACAATATGATTAGGAATACAATTGTAAAGAAAAAAAACGAGACATGACATGACAGCTGGGCGGAATGTGTCCCCTATAGGTTTCCTACCTTCGCATGCGTTTCCATGAACAATTGTACAGCCATTCCTCACCATGGTGGGTGATCATCCTCCGGCGTTTGAGGTGGGATGGGCTTCCAATCAGGTTTCTTATCCCAATACATATTATAATAAATGTGACCAGGTATGTGATCCCCCGTGCAACACCATATACCCACATACCTCTTTACACGATTCCTAAACTTCTCTTCTCTTGCCTGCTTAGTTTTGTACAAACATCATCATAACAAAGTATCAATGAGTAAAGCGCATGATGTAAAAGCAACTGAAGAAGATAACAAAGGAAGAAAAATATACCTGGTCAGTAAAACCTCCAAAAGCATATTGCATTGATGAGAACTGAATGACTTTGATGTCTTTGAAGGAGGAGAATACTTTCTTCAACTAAAGAAAAAGCCAGTAAAGGTTAGCTGATGATGTCTCAAAGACATTGGATTTAGCTCTAATAGGTTAAAAAAAGAGTAGTAGTTATGGCAAGAAGATGATCTCTAATTCCACATGACTGCCTCTGCCTTATCAAGTCCCAGGATTACAATCTTCATATAGGTGAAAAATTAAGCATAAATAACTTTTCTGTCAGGTAACACGGTAATTGTCAAAACTAAGATGATTTTAACAAGTTACCACATGGAAAGAATAATTTATATGTACAGTGTGCACCATTATTGGCAAGGCTCTTCTGTACAAAACAATTTAGTACAATCCTGTTACAAGCCTGACAATGTATACCAATGTATTTTTAGCCAACCCCCAGTTGGAATCATCTATAACTGCCCTTGCTTTACACATATATTGGTTACTGAAGAAAAGCAATGGAAGATGATAAATGATAGCAATGACCAATGGTCTAACATAAAGTTCTGTCACTACCATGTCCTCATTGCTGTTCTTTGGAAATTTGAGCAAGCCCGATGACTTCGTGGTATTTGATACATGACAATCTTTTGTACCTTCTTGACATAATTGAACTTCAAGCCATGACTCTTTCACCTGATGATGATTATGTACATCAGAAAATATGGCAGCTGACAGTATTCAGACTGTATTATCAAGGACTGAGTACTCTAGTTTGTTCACCTGATTTGGCAACGCGGGATTATCAAGGAATGAGTACTCTCTAATACTAATGCCAGGGCCAAATTCATCCTCTGGTAGCTCTTTCAACATGGTATTGACCTGTTTGCAGCATACAATACTCAGAAGGGAGCAAGCTATGTTGCAGAGCTTATATTTGTTATCTTACTATGTGATGAATAAAAAAACAATTGATGAAGACAAATTTCATTAAACCCACTCAACTGCAATCAGCCTATGCCTCTAGAAAAGAAAAAATTATTTTTGGGTATATGAAAAGACAATGTGCAAAAGTAATCTCTGAAAAATATCACAACTATAAGAAAGTTGAACAAACAGATGGTTCACTGGGAGTGAATATGATACGGATGCCTTTCTTGGAAGGCAATATAATAGAAAGAAATCAATAATACTTAAGGGAGCATAACTGTGATAGCTTTTTTATTTTATTCCCTTTCTTGTTTTAGTTACTATATTTACATATCTTAGACTAAGGATTTACTTTCCTTTTTTGGTGTTAACTATAAAGAAGGACTTATTATTTAATAAAGATCAAGTTTTATTCTGGAAAAAATAATCTAAGAGGGGGCTTCATTGAAAAAGAGTCTGCCTCTAGTTGTTCATCATAGCTTTTAGGAAAAAATTATTGGTGTCTAGACCTATAACTAGATCCTACACCAAGGAACATAACATCTTGGTATTAGAGCCAAAAGTCATGGATGACACGAATAATTTAGCAGCTAAACTAGAGGCTTTTATGGAACAAATGGCGATGAGAAAGTGGTCACTGGAAGAATAGGTGACCGAGCTATCAATGCCGATCGAAGACAAAGGGAAGGAACCTGATCGAGATGCAGAAAAAAAATCAAAGCAGCAGTAGTTTTGTCCAAAAATCAAAGTGCGGGTTCAAGAGACAAATCAAAGCCGCAAGGAGGAGGCTCTATGGTATTGAGGTACTCCAAGGTGGAATTCCCGACGTATGATGGTACTGATGATCCTTTAGGGTGGTTAAAAAGACACGAGAAGTTCTTGCCAATCAAAGAACGACTGAGGATGATAAAGTAGGATTAGCCGCATTCCATCTGCTGGGTGAGGCACAACCGAGGTTTGATCAAGTGGAACAAGAAGAGATGGATATGACGTCGGAACGGTTCAAGGAACATTGTCATGTGAGGTTTAGACCACCGATGAGTAATAATCCATTAGGAGAGCTAACCAACTTCAAACAAAGTGGATCGGTTGAAGAATATCAACGCCAATTCCAAACATTATTGGCTAGAACGTCCGGCCTAAGACCACGACAACAAGTGGATCTTTTTGCAACAGGGTTGAAGGAAGACCTACGAATTAATATTGAATTGCAATAGCCGGGTAATCTTGAAATTGCCATGAATATGGCTAGAACCTTAAAGCGTAAACACGCGGTGTCCTAAGGATCCTTAACCGCAAGGAGCAACATCAATTGGTCGATGCACAAATCCAGCAATAAGGAATCCGCTATTTCCGCTACTAAGAGTTTTGTCAAAGGTGGAACACAAACAACAAAACCAGTGGGAAACAACAATAGAGTAGCATCTTCACCAACGTTTATCAAGAGATTAACATGCGTGGAAATGGCAGAGAGGTGAGCCAAAGGACTGTACTATAACTATGATGAATCTTATATATCGGGACACAAATGTAAAAAGTTGTTTCGAATTGAGGTTTTTAATTTCGATAGTGATTCAGATAAAGGCAAGGGAGATGATCTAGAGATTTCTTTGAATGCAATTAGTGGAACACAGCATTCTCCTACCATGCAATTATTGGCGAAAATGTCGAGAGTAGTTGTGTTAGTGTTGGTGGACTCTGGAAGTACACATAACTTCTTGCGTGAAGGTCTAATCTCAAGCTTGGGATTGGAGGTATGGAAAAGACCAGGACTGAACGTATGTGTGATAAATGGGGAATGAGTACCTAGCATGGGTATATGCAAGTCAGCCTCACTTCAGGTGGGAAGGGATACCTTCCATGCGGATTTTTATACTATTCCGTTAGAAGGATTTGATGTGGTTTTAGAGGTTAAATGGTTGTGTACTCTTGGACCTATCTTGTGGGATTTTAGTTCATTAACTATGAAATTCGTTTTAGGAGGGAAGGAGGTCTTGTGGCAAGGTAAAAAACCAGAGGTAGATCCACGGCTAAACTTGATGCAAACACACAATCAAGCCACTATTATCTTGCAAAATCTATTAGCAGAGTTTGCAGATTTGTTCATGGAGCCTTCAAGTTTATCTCCTAATCGTGAGTGTGATTATCGTATACCTCTTTTGCTTGGCACAGGACCAGTGATGGTTAGACCTTATAGATACCCACATCTCCAAAAAGATGAAATTGAGAGACAGTATACACAAATGCTATAGGAAGGAACCATTCGACCGAGTAGATCTCCATTTTCTTCCCTAATACTGTTAGTAAAGAAGCATGACGGTTCATGGCGTTTCTGTGTGGATTATTGAGAGCTCAATGCACGCACTATTAAGGATAAATTTCCAATACTGGTGGTGGATGAATTGTTGGATGAACTACATGGGGCTCAACATTTTACCAAATTAAACCTACGATCCGACTACCACCAAGTCAAGATGGCGCCAGCAGATGTGGAGAAGACAACTTTTAGAACTTACCATGGGCATTTTGAATTTTTTGTTATGCCTTTTGGGCTTACAAATGCTCCCTCAACTTTTCAGAGCTTGATGAATGAAGTCTTTCGGTCTCATTTATGTAAGTTTGTCTTGGTTTTCTTTGATGATATATTAGTTTATAGCAAAACGTGGGTGGAGCACATGCAACATGTGAGGGTAGTTTTTGATCTATTGCGCACTAATATCTTATTTTTAAAGAAGCCCAAGTGTTCCTTTGGTGAGCCACAAATAACCGATCTGGGGCATATCATTCATGGTGTTGGTGTAGAAGTAGATAAAACAAAAATTAAAGCCATCATTGAGTGGCCAACTCCACAATCTATCAAGGCTTTATGAGGTTTTCTCGGACTAGCAGGTTACTACTGAAAATTCATCAAAGATTATGGGCAAATGACAGCACCTTTAACTAGTCTTTTGAAGAAAAATGCCTTTTACTAGAGTAAAGAAATTAATGATGCCTTCACTAAATTAAAGACATCGCTTTCAATTGCCCCTATTTTGTAGCTAATCCATTTTGAGGAAGAGTTTGTGGTAGAATGTGATGCTTCTAGTAGCGGGATTGGAGCTGTCTTACAACAGCACAATCACCCCATTGCTTTTTTCAGCCGTAAACTTGTTGACCAGCACCTTAAATTAGCTGCTTATGAATGGGAATCGATAGGATTGGCTAAAGCAGTGTCTCATTGGCACCCATACTTATGGGGTAAGCCCTTCATCATTCGCACAGATCATTTCAGCCTTAAATACTTACTCGAACAGTGCCTCACAACATCCCCGCAACAGCATTGGCTAAGTAAATTGATGGGGTTTGATTTTTGGGTAGAATTTAAAGCTGGGAAAATGAACAAGGTTGCCGATGCATTATCTCGACGTGATGAAGATTTAGATTCTGCACACATCATGGCCATCTCCTTCCCGCATGCTGAAATATTTAAAGCTGGGAAAATGAACAAGGTTGCTGATGCATTATTTCGACTTGATGAAGATTTAGATTCTACACACATCATGGCCGTCTCCTTCCCGCATGCTGAAATATTTGAGGCTGTTAAGTGGGAAATTGCAGCATCCCAAGAATTATTATTGCTGCAACAACGAGTTGAACAAGGCGAGTTGGGAATGGATTGAGCTGTCCAGGATGGGCTAATATTTTTTAAAGGGAAGGTATATCTTTTGCTACATTTCCACTTGTTTCCACCATTATTTCAGCTATCCATGACACGACTCATGAAGGGGGATAGAAGACATTACACCGCATTCGCCAAGATTTTTATTGAAAAGGTGTGAAATGTGCTGTCCTTGAATTTATTTAGAATTGTATGATATGCCAACACCACAGATGGAAAACCTTACAACCGGCTGGCTTACCTCAACCTCTTCCAATACCACAACAAGTGTGGTCTGATATTTCAATGGATTTTGTTGAAGCGTTGCCTAAAGTTCGAGGTAAATCAGTTCTCATGGTTGTGGTAGATCAGCTTTCTAAGTTTGCCCATTTTCTACCCTTAGCTCATCCATTCACAACCATTTCTGTTGCCACTATCTTCTTTACCGAAGTGTTTAAACTTCATGACTTACTAGAATCCATAGTCTCGGATAGGGACAAGGTTTTCCTTAGTATGTTTTGGAAGGAATTATTTCACTTAAGCAGATCTAAATTGGTTTTCTCTTCTGCTTACCATCCTCAATCTGATGGTCAAATGGAGGTGGTGAATCGTACTATTGAAATGTACTTAAGGTGCCTCATCAGCGATCATCCGAAGCAATGGGTTGATTGGATTCCTTGGGTTGAATATTGCTACAACACCTGTTACCATACTGCTCGTGGCACCACTCCTTTCCAGCTAGTCTATGGCTGGGAAACTCCTCAGCTTCTCTCGTATACTAGCGACTCTACACGGGTTAAAGCAATAGATCAACTCCTTCAAGACAGAGATACCATACTACAAGCTGCTCGCAAGAAGCTATTACAAGCCCAAAAGAGGATGAAGACTACATATGATTCTCGGCATAGAGAGTTGAGTTTTGACATTGGGGAATGGGTATGGTTACAGCTTCAACCATACCGCAAGTTATCCATAGCACATCAAAAACATCATAAACTTCTTCTCAAGTACTTAGACCTTTTCACATACTAGCCAAAGTCGGCCATGTTGCTTACAAGCTTGAACTTCTAGCAAATAGTCGCATACATGACGTGTTTCACGTGTCTCTCCTCAAAGTGTTTCAAGGACCTCCACCAGTGACCGGGGGGCAATTTACCACCACTACGTGAAGGCAAGGCTTTACCACGCCTCAAGCTATTCCTCGCAACAAACTCAACGGAGGCACCAGAGAGCTCTTGGTCCACTAGACAGGCGGTGCTCCAGAAGATGTCAGTTGGGAGACACTTGCAAACTTCCAGGCAGCTTATCCAAACTTTGAGCTTGAGGACAAGCTCAAGGACGAGAGGGGGAGTAATGATACGGATGCCTTTCTTGGAAGGCAATATAATAGAAAGAAATCAATAATACTTAAGGGAGCATAATTGTGATAGCTCTTTTATTTTGTTCCCTTTTTTGTTTTAGTTACTATATTTACATATCCTAGACCAAGGATTTACTTTACTTTTTTGGTGTTACCTATAAAGAGGGACTTATTATTAAATAAAGATCAAGTTTTATTTTGGAAAAAATAATCTAAGAGGGGGCTCCATTGAAAGAGAGTCTGCCTTCAGTTGTTCATCATAGCTTCTAGGAAAGAATTATTGGTGTCTAGACCTATAACTAGATCCTGCGCCAAGGAACATAACAGAATAAAGTTAATAAAATGATACTAAATATGTTTTTTTTTGGCCATTACTAAATATGTTCTCAAATAAGGTATCTTTAGAAAGACACTTGGGATTTAATTTGATTGTAGTGTCACTTGACTATCCAAGTACAATTTGCATTTTTAGGAGATAGATAATTGCAAGTATCAATGCAAATTTTGATATCTCCCATTAAGGATGAAGGTTCTTTTCTTATTTCCAATACCTACATGATGAACCAAATTTAGGAACAAAAGGTAACCGAGAGGGAAACATGAAAAGAACGGAAAGTAAAAGATTAAGTAGAATGAAACCAGGCAAAGGATCTTCCTTCGCAGCAAACAACTATGAGTACCTCGAACACATGGTCCAGAGGGCAAATAAAAGGTTGTCTAGTCAAAGAACCATTCAGAATACCAGGGTGAGGAAACCATAATCTGTCTAGTCTGCACCATAGTGGAGGCATCACCTGAAATTACCCAGTATATGCAGAGAATTCAATCTGGGGATACGCATCCATTAACAAAGTAGTCCATCAAATGGACTCTACCTTTCTACTAATATAAGAATCACTAAACTGTTTAAGTCTGTGCTATCGATCTATACAATAAACTTATTCAACTTTATCAACATCTTAGGAAAAGTTTTAATGGCTCATCAAATAATCCTCATTGCTTTTCATTCAGCTTAATCAACACTGTTGTCCTTTATAACTATGAAATCTACCAAAAGAAGGCTCCAAAGAACATGTAAGGTATCAAGTTTTCTTACCAGCGTGCGATTTAAGATTGTAGCTATAGCAAGTGCCGACCTTATTTGTGTTATCTGAAATGAAAAAATGACAATACATTGGTACATTCAACTTAACAATGCAGAAATTAATTATCCAAAAAAAAAAAAATGCAGAAATTTATGAGAAGACAGATCTGACGAGCATATATATACCTGGTAGTTGATCAGATTGAAGTGTGATTGAATGTTGTGCTCTCCATCCAGCAACAAACTCTTTGGAATAGATGGCTTGAAGGAAAGGAAACCACCTGCAGTAAGTATCTGAAAGGATGAAATCTTTCACCCACCAAAAACATTTATATGCTCCTGGAGATCTGTACTGTGATTGCTTAGATCATTGGCTGGATAAGAACAGATAAAATAGTAAATAATACAAAAGTATATATTTAAAAATGGACTCTAGTATGTTGAAGACTATCACAGTCAGAAGTGCCAAAAAAGGCAATCTTTATGGTGCAGATATACAATAAAAGAGTTGCCCCATTACTTTTTATCTCAAAGATGAAGAATAAAGATTGCTATCCACAAGAATGACAGAACCATTTGAAGCTTGGAGATGGGGCAATTTCACTGACATAACTGCTTCAACTTACAGTTACTACACTTCGTCACGAACTTCATCTGGTTTACTGGAGACTGACCAGACTTGTGGAGCATTAAGATCTTCTGAATCAATGACTTGAAAAAGATTTAACAAACAGTATGCATTTTTTCTTTTTGCCAAAAGAGACTACACTGAGTCAACAGGGATGGTTCATCATGTTATATACAACTCAGAGTTGTACAAGTAAGGTAATATGCTGGGAAAAGGCCCATGCTCAATCAGCTAGTTTTCTCCAACATTACAGGTCCTACTACCAAAAGATTCATTTTATAGCTGTATTATACATGAAGCAATCTAGTGTCTCAGCAAAATGACAGTTAGTGCTCCAGAGCTACCACTTCTGTGACAACTTCAATTTAATGGTGTTGAGTTAAGCACGATTCTAATTAGGACCAACTGCAGGCACCAAACAATAAGTTGTGGTGCTCAGAAACTTGAATACCAAATTGAAAATGCTATCAGGATAGAAGTATCCAAAGAATCAGTGTGTTAGGGAAGCTTTATTTAAACATGTATATGTTCGTAGAAATAAGAAGCAACAATAGATGTTGCTTGTGTTTCTGTATTGTTGTATTTATATCATATGCCAAATAGATGTTATAATTTAGCAGTAGGTGTGTGGCATGATGTGCAGTAGCATAGCATGTATGTTTAGCAGTGTAGGTGCATATGTCATATGCAGGCAGTTGTGTATGTCATGTGTAGGCAGTTTGAGAGATTGTATGTTAGCGGATCTTGTAGAAGACCTAGTTACTATGGGTTGATTGTTTAGGTCGGGTTCAATTCACTTGGGGCGAGAATCTCTTCCTTGTTTAACTATGGTTGCGTAGTGGCAAGGACTCATTTAGAGAGAACCCTCCGATCTCTTAACACACGGTTTTGGATTGAATTCAAATCTGATTTCATTCCGTTTTTGTTACATAATTTAAATTACAAGCTGCCAAGGCATGGGAGGGCAGTTTGCTACCCTCAACTGCCCCCTATTTTTTCTCCTCCCACTACCTCTTGCATCATGCCACTTCTAACAACCTTCCCTATTGGCATGATGAGATAACTACCTTAATCCTTATCCTATTTCTGTCTACCCTTCCAGCTTGGACTAGTTGCCAAGAGGGGTTCTTCTGTGTTTGCAGACATAAACCTTCAATGGGGTTGCTGAAGGTTGGCCGCTAACATGGCTCCCCCCCTCAAGATGGCGCTTGACCTCAGGTGCGAAGTGTGGATAACGGGCTTGGATCATGCCATGAGGCCTTTGCTGGAGAGTAACCTTCCCAATGGACGAGGATTTCGAAGTTGAGACCTTTTGGACGAGACTGGAGGATGGCTTATGGGTTTGGAATGGTGTGTCCCTCGTTAGTGAGTGATAGCTTGGGTTGTTCCGGAGGAGCTCCAAGGAAACGTTTGAGGCATGAGACGTGAAAGATCGGATGAATCTTGGTGGTGGCCGGTAGTTGGAGTTTGTAGGCAACCGAGCCAATCTTGGCAATGATTGGGAATGGCCCATAAAATTTTGGTGAGAGTTATGAAGCTTGGTGGCTGCAAGGGAGTGTTGCCGAAGGGGTTAGAGGCGAAGGAGAACTAGGTCGCCTTGTTGGAAGGAAATCTCCCTATGCTTTGAATCATATTGATGTTTCATGAGTTGTTGTGCGTAGAGGAGGTGAGCACGGAGTTCTGAGAGTGCCTCGTCGCGATTGAGCAGAGCTTGATCCAATGCTTCCAGCTTGGTTAGTCCGACTGAGTAGGATAGTAGGGGCGGAGGTGCTCGACCGTATACTACTTGGAAGGGTGTTGCTTTGAGTGAGGAATGGTATTCGGTGTTATAACAATACTCAGCCCATAGAATCCAATTTGCCCAAGTGCGTGGCCTATCACCTGCAAAACAACGCAAATACATTTCAATGGTCCGGTTGACGACCTCCGTTTGGCCATCCGTTTGTGGATGGTAGGCTGAGGAAAAGACTAGTTTCGTCCCACTAAGCTTGAAGAGTTCCCTCCAAAATAAGTTGGTGAAAGTGACGTCTCGATCGCTCACTATGGTTTCTGGTAGTCCATGGAGGCAAAAGATTTGGTCAAAGAAGATCTTAGCTACTGAGGTCGCATTGTATGGATGGCTCAATGGAGTGAAGTGACCATATTTGGAGAAGTGATCGACCACTACGAGGAGGATCGTCTTACCATGGGATGGGGGTAATGAATCTATGAAGTCTATGGAAATGTCGGCTCAGATTTGTTGCGGAATTGACAGGGGTTGTAGAAGGCTTGATGGTAGTAGATGCTCACTCTTGTGCTGCTGGCAGGTGGGACAAGTTTGGACTAGGTCTCGAACTTGCTTCTTCATGCCTTTCCAAAAGAAATCTCGGCTTATGCGACATAGGGTGCGCTGGTGACCTTCATGGCATTGATCATGGATGGCTTGCATGATCGTGGAACGAGGACGACTCCAAATACACGCGTCCCTTGTAGAAGATGAGACCATCATTCAGCTGCCATTGGGGTCCCTTTTTGTGGTTGCGGATTTGTGCTCCTAGCTCTTGTAAGGTAGTGGAGGAAGTTGTCTCCTTTCAGATCAATTCAAAGAGCTCTAGCTGAGGTGCGGATAGAGTGGTGAATATGGCCTCTTCCTCGTGACGTCTGGAAAGGGCATCCGCAACTTGGTTGTGGCGACTTGGTTGATATTGAATGGCGAAGTCGAATCCCATTAGCTTACTAACCCAATGTTATTGAGGAGATGTGGTGATGCGCTGTTCTAGTAAGAACTTCAAGCTATAGTGGTCTGTCTTTACGATAAATCTGTGCGAACGGACGACTGAAGAAAGAGATTGGTTGTTGCTCTTGTTGTAGCACTACTCCTATGCCTGACTCGGATGCATCACATTCCACCGTGAAAGTTTGGGAGAAATCTGGGAGCTGCAACACCGGGTTGTGGGTGAGTGCCTCTCGCAAGGTTAGGAAGGCTTGCTCCGATTCTGATGTCCATTTGAAGTTATTCCTACACAACATCTTGGTTAGTGGCTCCGCAATTCCTTATGAATCTTCGATAATACCCTGTTAACCTCAAAAATCTCCTTAATGCTGTGATGGTGGCTGGTTTTAGCCATGTTTGGACTGCTGTAATCTTCTAAGGATCAGCTTCTACCCCTGCTGCGGAAATTTGGTGGCCTAAGTATGCCACTTGCCTTTGTCCAAAAGTGCATTTGGACTTCTTGATGAAAAGTTGGTGCTGCTTGAGTGTGGACAAGACGAGATTGGTGTGCTGAAGATGCTCCGCCCACGTCTTGCTATACACTAAGATGTCATCGAAGAATACCAGCACAAATTTTCGGAGGAATCCCTTAAAAACCTCATTCATGAGGTCATTGAATGTTGATGGGGCATTGGTTAGCCCGAATGGCATCACCAAGAATTCGAAATGGCCGTGATGTGTGCGAAAGGCCGTCTTTTCCACGTCTGATGGCCTCATCCTCACCTGATGATAGCCTGACGCCAGGTCTAGCTTGGAGAAATATGCTTCTCCATGCAACTCTTCCAACAGCTCTTCGATAACCGGAATAGGGAATTTATCCTTGATCATTCTCTCATTTAGTGTACGGTAATCAATGCAAAAACGCCATGTCTGATCCGCCTTGTGCACTAGTAACAATGGGGAGGAGTAGGGAGATCGACTCAGTCGAATGATTCCTTTCCTCAACATCTCCTCCCATTGCCTTTCGATCTCATCCTTCTGATTGTGAGGATATCTATACGGTCTCACCACGATAGGTGTGGTGTCTGGTAATAAATCGATGGCATGGTCACATGCTTGTGGTGGTGGAAGGCCTTGTGGTTCGCGGAAGACTTCCTTGAATGTGATTAGCAGCTACTGCAATTCATGGGTTTGATCAGCCTCTTTCATTGCTGCTGCAAGAGGCGAATTTTCCCTTATCTCCACCTCTCCTTGTATTCTGACTGGTTCCCCATCTCTTCTAAAAGACATGCTCATGGACGAGAAGTCCCAGGCGATAGTGCTTAATGATTTCAGCCAATTGACCTTGAGAACCACTCCTACTCCGCATAATGGCGAGTTTTAATCCAATTAGAAGGGAATTTCATCCACCACTAACTGGACGTTTCGGTAAACTCCTTCACTTCCTATTCTCTCCCCATTCGCTACCACCACCTGTAACTTGGCACGGGCTTCTATCGGCAACCCGACTTGTGCTGCTAAGGTCAAATTAATGAGGCTATGGGTGCTTCTCGAATCCACTAAGACCTTAGTGTCCTATCCCTTGATCTGTCCCACAACCTTCATTGTTTGTGCTCTTGTTACCCCCGCCATGGCTTGCAACGAGATCCCTAATTCTCCCTCAGCTTCTTCCCTAGTATTCTTCTCACCCTTGTTTGGCCAATCCGAACCCTCCTCTTCACATTCCAACCAGAATAGTCTCTTACACTTATGTCCTACCGTGAACTGTTCATAATAATTAAAACATAAGCCCTTGGCCCTTCTTTCTTCCAATTTCGTCTTATTCAGCCTTCGTATGAAGGGTGGTTTACTGCCACTCGGATGGGAGATCATCTAGCGTGTTTTTCCACCCATGCCCTCCATTTCCCCCCTTGTTTGTTGGCCTCTCCTTTCGTATAGCAGCGTGAGGTTCATAGCTTCCGAAAGGCTAGAAGGCTAATGGAGTTCCACCTCCACCGCAATAAACTCCTTCAACCCACTAATGAAGATACCAATTTAATTTTCCACCATCAGGGTTTCGATTTGAGTAGAAAGTTGCTCGAATTTGCGCTGATAATGGCCCACTGTTGTGACTTGACGCAATTTGGCTAATTCCCCCACCTTCTTGTTGTGGATCGGTGGCTCGAGCCTTAGGTCACATAGGTGTTTAAAATCACGCCAACTTCCCACCCTATTCTCTCGTTCTAACTTCATAAACCACAGCTGCGCATCCCCTTCCAAATGAAATGCAGCCAACTCTACCCTGTCTTCCTCCCTCACTAATTGATGCTTGAAGAACTGCTCGCTTTGATTGAGCCAAGCGAGGGGGTCAATACTCCCATCATATCTCAGGAAATCCCACTTGGAATATTTCGGGAAAATTTGTCCTCTTTCTCGTTTTTCTTCTCCCTTCAAGTCACCCCCCGATTCCGACGTCTGATCCTGTTGCTTAGATACCGATCCCTCCCTCGAGAGGGTCTCCACTTAGGCAACTAGTTGCTCCTGACAAGCTTCCATTAGTGCCATGCGTGTCCGATCCTCTTAGTACATCGCCACGAGAGACCCGAGTTGTTGCTAAACCTTGCGTAAGTCCTCCATGTCTAGCTTTGATACCAATATGTTAGCGGATCTTGTAGAGGACTTAGTTACTATGGGTTGATTGTTTAGGTCGGGTTCAATTCCCTTGGGGCAAGAATCTCTTCCTTGTTTACCTATGGTTGCGTGGTGGCAAGGGCTCGTTTAGAGAGAACCCTCCAATCTCTTAACACATGGTTTTGGATTGAATTCAAATCTGATTTCATTCCGTTTTTGTTACATAATTTAAATTACAAGCTGCCAAGGCATGGGAGGGCGGTTTGCTACCCTCAACTGCCCCCTATTTTTCCTCCTCCCACTACCTCTTGCATCATGCCACTTCTAACAACCTTCCCTATTGGCATGACGAGATAACTACCTTAATCCTTATCCTATTTCTGTCTACCCTTCCAGCTTGGACTAGTTGCCAAGAGAGGTTCTTCTGTGTTTGCAGACATAAACCTTCAATGGGGTTGTTGAAGGTTGGCCACTAACATTGTAAGAGGGCAGTTAGTGTATTTGTAACGTGTCAAAGTTGTAAGAGGGCAGTTACAGTATTTCTAACATGTGTCATAGCTGTAAGAGGGCAGTTAGTGTATGTGTAACATGTGTCAGAAAAAAGAGAGGATTTGGACAAGCAGTTTTATAACTGTTGTGGGATTGTATATATTATATATTGTTCAGAAGTAAAGAAGAAGACAAGTCTGAATTTTCTCAAAATTATTTTCTATGAGATCTTTGGGTTCTCTCTAAAACAAGCCCAAATCCTAAACTTTTCAAAATAGGCAAACACAGGAAGAAAATTGATAAAGTTATTATTTGACCTAACTTTATTATAAAAAGGCCAAAAACGCGAAATTACAAACAATTCTGTAACACAATAGCCTGTCATGGACCACTCAAATATATGGTGGTAGGCAAAATGAGTATTTGTGAAACCACATTGACCTATGATCCTACAGAAGTAGCTACAAAGTGACAAGAAATCATAAAGTCTCATATTGCAGAAAAAAGAAAGGTTTTACAGCTTGACATATCCTATTCCTTTTGGTAAACCATCTTCAGATATGTTGTGGTAAGTAAGGTCAGACTAGATTTTGAACCCCCAGATATGTTATGGAGCACAAAAGAACTCTGCTACTAGATTATAGGGCTACTGGCAAGTGTCTGGGGTTTTCTGTAAGGACATACTTAAATGAAGACTTTATGGGCAAAAGAGAGCAGCAAATGTCTCTAGAGACACTATGGCTATTTCAAAGATTAGATAAGAAGCAGAGGATTGGTTTATTATTTCATAAAATGAGAAACTTTAAAGAAGAAAATGTCCGAAGGTAAGTTACCTGGCACATTATAGTATTCTGGAGGATCAAAAAATACCATGGCTTCCCGAAGACGGTGCCGTTTTCCCTCAGTGCCTGCATACTGGAAAGTTGTATGTACTGCATATGGCTCCAACCTTAGTTGTTGGTACATGGCCTGCAACACACATTATGGCTGTATAAAAATAAACTGTGGTCGCACAAAAATTGACAATACAGAATATGAATATTTTGGAAAGAAGAAACGGTATGTCCCACCTGCACAAAATATGTATGACCACTACAAAAAATGCTGGCAGGCAATATTCCCAGCTTAAGATTTCCATTATAAGCATACACAAGACCACTGTCCTCATTGACAGAAGGTCCTACTTGTCTGTGGACAATATCATTAAAACCATTTTGATCCCATATCTTATCATCTGCCAGAAGCATTTCTTTCCATTCTTTGGCCAGCTTTTTGGCAGAATCAGTTGGCCGCCAATGGAAAATTCCAATATTGTAAGCAGCACCAACTGCAAAATCAGAACAAAGTTAAGTTTTCACAAATCAGTAACTAAGCAATGGGTAAATTTCCCTGTGAAGGTCACGGTGCTAGTGAGATGTAGTTACTTGATAGCTGACGAAGATGGCAAAATTGGACTATGCAAAGGTGGACACGGTCAGTAGTAAACATGCCAGGACAGAGTATTCAACATCTCATTACTTATGAGCATGAATGAACAACTAACTTCAATACAAACCCAAGGGGATGGCCTAGTGGTTATGGTACAAGAGCTCTCATGTTAATTTGCATTAGATCCTAGGCTCAAATCCCACTAAGAACACTTCTTTGGGATGGCCACATAATGTAAGTTATACTTAACTAGCACATGGGTCTTTGAGGGTCCATATACTCAGAGGTAAGCAGTCCAATTATGGCCATGCCAAAAAACACAATGTACCAGTGAGGTCTCAGAAATCAATTTATGAAGCACTTGAACTAATAAAATACAATTTCCCACGAATTCCTCCAATATAATCTTGATTCTCAGATCTGCAAGCATGGTGCTTGGGAAAGCATACACATTCAAAAGCTAAAATCAACTAAAATAAGCAGCAAAGTGTAAATAGATGAATGATAGCGGAGGGGTGAATATATAAAATATTATCTTGCCTTACTAGATTTTACAGTTTTTTAAAAGCATTTCGGCTACATTTGAAACATTAAAATTCATCCTTTCTTTTGCCTATGGTGTTCTGCAATCATTACATCCCTACTAATCTTCACAAAGAAGGGGAACACAGAATCGGATATAAATTTTAGCATAAGAGAACTACAGCATCTGCTAAAGTACCGTTTACATGCTGAGGATCTCAAGAGAAAGTGATATAAAGTGCACAACTAGCTGTATAAGATAAAGGGAAAAGAAACAGTTACAAAAAATGATATACAATCTTCACCTTGTTGCCATATATCCAAACTGTCATCAGTAACAGTTGGTACAACTTGATCACTTGAAGTTAGTATATCTGCTTCAGGATATCGAGAAAAATATGGAAGGGGATTCTGTAAGAGGAACAGAGGAGCCATATAAGGAAATTTAAGCAATACTTGCACTATAATGCACAATGAAGAAAAAGGTAACTTTATGCACTTATTTGTTCAGTTACGCTCATGAATATTAAAACTTCACTTTGGTCCTAGGACAGTTGAGACAAGCAAAGATAAGGTAAGAACACGTTTACTTACTACACAATGTCAAGCAATAAAATAGAGAAGGGAACATTCTAAACTGGCATAACCAGTCCCTACATTTAAAACCATGAGTTCCTGATACTACTATGAGGATAATTTTGACTTCATGAAGCAGACTTCTATTAGGAGGATGCTAGAGCTATAAGAAAATGTATAATAAATACTGAGGAAGAACCTTACAGAATAAACTAATAAAGGAACAACCTTTTTTGGCTTAAGATTGACTTGGTAAACATGTAGCTTTCATGAACCAGTCCTTCCCTTGAGAAATTAACTACTTGGAGCTTACAAATTGAGATATATGCAATAATTATAAAAGAGAATAAAACATCAAGGAGGAAAAATAACCAGGTTTTGATCAACTAATACCTTTAGCCAGACCATATCAGTGTCACACATTAACAATTCATAGCCAAAGGGCAACATTGCATCAATCAGAATAACTTTTTCTCTTCCCATCTTGTGAAATGTAGGTGAACCCCATCCAACATCTATAGTACTCATGTGGCTGCCCATATCAAAAACTGGAACACCTTTCCAATACAAAGCCTCCAAAAGTTTTGTGTCCATTGCACCTAGAAAAAGAAGTTGCATGCTGCTCAACTTCTGTTGCATATGAAACTACAAAGACATAAAAAATGCAATTCACACATCTGATTATGAGCATACTAACCCACAAGCATATTGGCAAGGCCGAGATCTGTCAAACGTTTCACCCAAGTCAGGATAAAATCCATGAATGCGTAGTTTCCAAAAGTTACTATGATAACATTATCTTTCACTCTTTGCTGAACTAATTCTTTAGTCAACCGAAATGTCTTCAAGGGTGGCATCTTCTTGCCACTTGGTGGTACATGCCATATATGACTGATTGATATGCTCTCAGGCTGGGTTTCAGGTGCTGGAACTGCACCCCTGTCTGTAGTTGGCGAAGAATATGGTGCTTGATCAGCATTAAACTCTATGTCAGGACAAATATTCACATAAAACTCAAGTGAATAAGAGATAAGCCAAATCATAAAGCAGCTCAAAATTAACAAATATCAAGACAAAACATCAGAAAGTGTGGGTTTTGACTAATGTAGGAAACAAAGGGAAAAGGAAAGAACAGCAAAATGATTCTGATTAAATAAAACCAGGATAAAGATATCACATTGGTGCCATTGATCATATCTTAAAGAAATTTCTGTTTTTCTGTTTATGAGACAAGCAAAAAGACAAGATGATGCACACATTGAAGTAATTATAAGAAAAAAAAAAAAAGGGTCCATCTCGGTTGTGATAAGTAACGGAGTATTAATTATCTCCATACGACAACCTATTTGATTGACATTAAGTTACTAACTTAAATCTAGGTAATAGAGCCAAAATTATAGCACTGAAGAAATGTTTCCAGTTCAAATTATCATAAAATTAGAAAAAACATATAGAAGACTCTCTAAGATACACGTATACAGCATTCAAAGCCGTAGCTGCGGAAAGTCAACTCCACCAAAACAAGCCTTTCAACTACACAGAGCACATTATTTTGATGATAAGCATTTCGTTAGCCAGCCCAATATGCAATTTTTCAAAGTACTGATTACACATTTCATAAGAAAAATAATGAATTGGAATAAAAAAAAGACACGAGAGAGAGAGAGAGCTTACTGAGTGTAGAAGAAGGAGGAGAAGAAACCCAAGAAGTGGAATTGCTAGCTGAATAAACTGCGGAGAATACATAGAATGAAGATACAACGATTCCTATTATCACTGCTGCGTAAATTGTCAAGAACAGTGGCTTCGAATTCGTAAACTCTAGCCACGTGTCCTTCCACCCCATTTTTCAATTTCACAGTCTCATCAATCTTTCTTTACTCTCGCATCAAAATGGAAGAAAACTTGAAACTCTACAAAACCCTAATTGAATCAATCAACAGGTCCCGATCTTTCTTCTCTCTCTTAAATGTTAACACTTTGATTCTACATTGAAGATATAAGAGAGATTTTTAGATTAAATAGATGATATTTTGGTCATGAACCCTGATATGTAAGAAAAAATTTGGGATCCACCGATCTCGGGATGGTATTAGGATAAACTTATACCAAAACGTGTTAAATAACTAAAACTTAATAAAAGTCACTTCATACGCGACTTATTCTCATCACTCTCTCTCGGACAGAGTTGTTTCCTTTGTTTCAGTCTGGGAGTCGAAAATTTTCTGGTTCAGGGAATCATGAAAGGAATCCCCGGGGGAATGGTGGGGTGAACACAGAGATACAGAGAGAGATGGGAAAGCCTGATCAGTCGAATGCCCCAACAACGCGGCCCAGACGTGCATGGTCAACGGCTGTTATTTATGCCTTATGGTATTAACTTAGTGGAAAAATAATATACATAAATATTAAACAAATTTTTTCTGCCCTTTTTTTTTAAATCTTATAAAATATGCAATAAATATTTAAAATCATAAAAACTTTCCTTTTATTTTTATACCAATGAAAAATACCGAAAAAACCTATTAAATTTTTATCAAAGCATACACATATGAAAACACTTTTGAAATTTACTAAATATAATTATAAAATACTTATATCGTGCTAAGACCCATTTAGTGTCTATCTATCTTAAATGATTTTTGATTAACTTTAGACTAATTGATCAAGATAGTGAGGATAAATATAAATTTTTTTAAATCCCTTTTTTTACTCTTAATTATTATTTTTTTATTTTTTGTTATTTTTATTATATTATGTAAATAAATATATTTAATATTATTATTTTATTAATTTAATTATTGTTGTTTAAATATAAAAAAACGATTTAAACCTAAATTATGACTCGATTAGATCGCGGTTTAATAGATTTTTTTGCTTATCGTTAATTTCAATCATGATTTCATTGCGTTCCGTTCTAATTATTTATACCTATGTATATATATATAAAAGTGACATCTCCCAACATGAAAAAGACATGCCAAGATACGACTAAAACATATATACCTCAAATATGATGTAAGAAAATGATAAAATGAATGATTTTTAAATATAAAGTTTGAACAATTTTGAAAGATTTAAACATATCTAAATTTGTCAAGTATAATATAAATTCAGTATAGCTACGTTCATGTCACGCTTCAGGATGCAACTTAATTACAACAGCATGCTGTACACACCATAATATTATATTAGTTGACCAATCAACCATGGCGTTTGCAAGACCCACCAACTAAACTATCAAAAGTGTATCAATAAGCGAAAACAATAAAAATAGTGAATACTAAGTCCATATTCGTATTTACATAAATTAAGCTTTGTTACAGCGGAGACTCTATCTGTATTAGTTCTCAAGGATGACCTAAACTAAAAGCAAAATATGCTAGACTCCTATGAGCGACTTTGAGGGTACTGCACTACCCTACTAATATAAATAAGGTTAGATAAAAAAAAAGTTAACCTAACCGCAAACTGGATCAAATCAAATTAAATTAAATCATAAATTAGGTTTAAACCTTCTTTTTATATTAAAAAAATTTACTAACTAAACTAAATCAAGAGAAGAAAAGAAAAAGAAAACATCGGTACAAATTTAAAGAATGAATAACTAAAAAAGAGGATTTTATATTTAATTGCTCTTGTTATTTGGTTTTTATTAAGTAATTTACTATTTTTTATTTTATATTTTTACTTAGTAACTGATACAGAAGCCATAATCATCTTAAAAGAGATAATAAAATCTTTTTAAATATATTAAATTAATAATGCAGATAGTGAATAATATCATAGAAATGATAATAAATTAAATATTTTTTATATTAAATACAATTTTTCATGATATATTGACTTGTATATAAAAAAAATTAATAATATATGTAAAAACAATTCGAATTGTAAACCGAATAGGATTGAACCACTTTTTTATATTCGAAAAAATTATAAACTAAATCATATAGTTAGGTTTAATTTATGAAAAAAAAAATGAATTATAGTATATAGTTAGTTCAGTTCAAGGAACAAATCATACCGAGTCGAATTGTGCTTACCCCTAAATATAAATATAAGATGCCATGATTATGCCAATGATACACACAATATATAAAGACCTGTTCCCTATGATTACATGAAATAAAACGAAGTTGAATTACATTTATCATGTATATAACCACACAATTGGTTGCAAAAATACTAGATGTGACTTAATCCTCATTATTATATTGGTGCTATCCTACAAAAAGATACTATAAAGAAATGAGTATTTAACAATAAGCTCTGTAAATGGTATAACATAACAGACATCAATCATGGTTATCATATAAATTAAGTGTAATGCATGAATGAACATATATGCCATTGATATATTATTGTTGTAAATACACAAGTAATGTAATATATATATATATATATATATATAATAAAAATACAACTAAGATTAATATCATAAATAATCTAAAAGAATTGAGAGCAATTTGGTAATTCAGATGAAAACTATAAATAGGCCATTATAAACCTTATTGACCTTTTCTTCCCTTTGCACCTCATAGAACCCTAGAACTTTCTTGTGTGAATCAAGAGAGAAAGAGCGACCCTTTTCCCATCACTAGTTTATTGGATTAAAGTAAGTGCATGGATTAATGATTGCGAATCGTTGCTTAAGTATGTATGTGGTAGTGTAAGGACTAATGTATTAGGATTATTTACAAATCAAAATAAATTCGTGATACACAAGGGACGAAACAAGTGATCTATCAATCACGATAACGATCTGGGTTAAGTAAGTATATTTACTAGTGTATTACATTATAAATTTCATATTGGAATAGATTAATTAAGTTGAATTGATTAGAAATAGGACTGAGGAATCAATTTACGAGGTATACAGTAAGATACGTGACCCCTTAACATGATTGTGTTAAGGGTATGTTGAATTTAAAGAGTTACAAAGAGATACATAGCCTTTCAACACAATTGTGCTATGGTTGTGTTAAAAACCGAAAGTGGATAGAGAGATACATGGCCCTTCAACACGATTGTGTCTTGCTTGTGTTGAGTTTAAGGAGTCACAGAAATGTACATGGCCTTTGGCACGACTGTGTACTACCTCGTATTCACCAACATGACCTCCAACATGGCCGTGTTGAGTTGAAAAACTTCCTTTTCCGTTTTGGTTCATTGAAATACAATTCTAAAATCATGTAATTGGGATTGTGTATAGGTTTGGAGGATTTGTAAAGTTGTAGAAGTGGAAAGAAACCAAGTTTTGCAATCTAGGTATATGTATACTATGTTTATTGCTTGTGTTTGATAGGTTAGAAATTGTGTATGAATTTAATAAGATTGTAAATGAATTTAATTGCGTGTGCATATAATTGTGAATTGCTGGGTCTGAGAAATTGAGTGTGGATCAGTGTTCTCGGGGTGGCACACTAATGATTAGTATATGATGTTGTCCCTAGTGGAGTCGTATACCGAAATTATCTGGGTAATTTGTGTAAGGATATTGTTTGTGGAAGGACATTGTAAAAGGGTAATGTGAGAATGATTGTGGAAGGATAATGTATGAGATTTGAAAGGTTACGAAGACTCATGGATAGTGGGAAAATACCTACTGTCATTATATATATATATATTATTGTTTGTGGAAGGACTGTGTGATTGTGGAATGTTGTTTATTGATATTGAAATTGTGTGCTGGTTAAATATTATAAAAGATGAATAACTTGTGCATATGGTGCGTTATGTATGTGATTATGTGCTTGGCATAGCATGCATATATGTGTGTAGGTATGCATTGTATTAGGCGTTGGCTTACCCCTTGTGCGATTTTTTTTTAGTTATAAATGCTATAGGAGAAATTGTGGGGTATGATGAAACCTTAGGAGAGACAACTCAAGATTAGAATCATGAAGAGAATATAGAATATATCTACTATTATGATTAGTAAATAGATTAAGTAAAGGTATATGTTAGATTTCTTGTTTAGTTGTTTTGAGAAATTTCTATTGTAAGTGAATGTTATACGCTTTTGCTAATTAATTTGAGAAGACTATTGAGGACTTATTATTGAAGATGAAAATTCTCATTAATCTCTAATATGTAGTAGGCGGGTTATGATCTTTATTAGGAGTACATAGAAGTGAGTATTAGAGAATAGTAGTGCTTGAACCTTTGTGTATCTTCAGGAAATGAGGACACGTAGTGAATCGTAGCGTACTCAAGTTTTGAAGTGTTACAACTTAGGTGGTTGATGGGTTGTTTATTCGATTGTATCAAATTATAAATTTATAAACCCAAAGAAATCTAATGACCTAGTTAGGCAAGTGTACCTATCTAATATAGTATAGATTGCATTGGGTGTCGTTCTTAAGGATCTTAGAAACAAGTACTAGTATTATCATCTTTTCTGCTATTTAGTTTAAATTTTAATGTGAGATTAATAAATTAAATTACTAATTAACTAATCAAATAACCCTAAGATTAATTATAATCGTTGTAATAAATAAATTTAATCACAAAGACATACCTTTCATCTTGATCTACTCTAAACCCTAACTTTCTTATAATAAAGGTTTGATTAATTAATTTGTTTATGCTTTGCATTGTAAGAATTCTCAATTAAACTAATTATTCTCTCAAGTTAATTAATTAATAACCTTGGAGACCTCTCCCTCACTATTGCCCTATAAGATTTCAATAAGTTCATAATTCTTAAATAAAGATTAAATCTTTGTGCAGAAAATTGAAGTTTTCCTATCTCTAAGTAAAACATGCAATCTTTCTATTCATGAAGATCTATTTTATTAGATGAGGCCACTCTCTATATAACAAGAATCAGACATGTAATCAATTTACATGCATAAATTAATTAGTTAAAACACATGAATAGATATAAAGACATAAACTTTTAATTAATCAATAAGTAATTCAATTATATGATTTAGAGTTTCACAAAATGCAGGGCATATAAATCTACTCCTTCATGAAATCTACAGTAATCACAAGAAATCTAGAGAAGTAATAATAATTCATGATGAAAAGAATAAACTCCTATAAGCATTTTGTGATTTCTAATGATGCTCTAGCGATTTCTCCTTCCAGTTTTGTAATTTTGCTCTTCTAGGATTTTTAGAGTGGTTGTGTGAAATAAAAGATCCTTAATTTTCGTAATGAAGCGAGTATTTATAGTTTAGGAAATACGGTAGCATGTACGGCTTGGTGCATGCCTGTGCTTGGGGATGTATACTATAAAAAAGTTAAATTATGGCATTCTGGGTTTTATATGGCCGTGCTCAGGATTGTGCACTTTATAATTTCTTTAGTTTCTTCTTTAGGCAGATTTCTTGCTTCAGCACTACTCTTTACACCACTTGTGCAGTAGTGAGGGCATAATTTCATGGTGCATTTTGATTACTTTTTGCTCTCCAACACTGGCATCAATACGACTATGCTGAAGGTTGTGCATACGTGAAAATCACATTTTCTCATATTTTATCAGATTTTGCCTCATTTTTGCTTGAATCTTTTTTAAATCTTTAAATTGCACTCTTTAAACCTTGAAATTAAATATTAAGCACTTGAGTGTCTTTTTATTGATAAATTCACACAAAATTCATAAAAATTCATATTCAATAAACATTATAAATAAGATTCTTTCAACACTTATCAAATTTCCTCATACTTAACCGTTTGCTTATCTTCAAGCAAACAAAATAAAGACAAGAGAAAAACTCTATCATAAATTATACTCATTATAATCTTCAAATCATAAGCAGTATTCTTTACTCAATTAATTCTTAGTGACTCATTAGTACCTATTACTCAAGCCTACTATAATTATATGTATACTTGACATACAGTAATTAGACTTTTTAGATTAATCCAAGTAAGTTAAACTAATATTCTCACTGTTTAGCAACTGCTTTCAAAGTTATGAAGGAAATAACAAATCAAACAAAATCCAAGTTACTTAGTTGCATTTCGCCACTTATAAGAAAGTATATAAACTATTCAATTATTTTTCAAAGTATAACAATAAGAAGTGAAAGTATATGGCATCTATTATTCCTTTAGATTATTTTCCTTTTTTTTTTCAAGTCTCAAGAAGTTTTTTTTTTTTTTTTGGTAATTGGATAGAACCAAGTAATCCATGTAGCAAGCTTTCAGCTGATAATCTCAGGCTCATCACCCAAGTTAATGGATGTTAGGATGTCCCTACGAGCTTATTTACTTGAGTTACAAGACTCGATAAACTTATCTTTTTGATATACCTTAAAGTTATGATAATTTTATTGGTCGGTTGATCATAGGACAAACGAACTTAGGTAACAAGGTCTTAAAGGGACCCCATCGAACCTCCCTTACCTTAACACATAGGGACTCAATATTGATATTTATTATTTTCAAAGAGATCTTTTCAAGAAAAATTACCATGTTAATAATTTCATATGCCCCTTTCACAAAAGGTTAAGAGAGCTTTCAAAATGATTAAATATTAAATATACTAGCTAGTTAACTTAAAAACATAACTAATTTACTTGAAATTAAGGATTTCCATTTACTTCATAATTCTAAATTCAACTATTAAACAACAAATAGATTTACCTCACTTGGATTTCATTCTAAAACTTTAACTAATTATACCAAGCCCAATGATAGGTGATTAAGGCATATAAAGTCACTAGTTTCAAATATGTGTGTGCAAGAATGCTACTTTCATATTTTAATGAGTATAATTTCAAGGTTTCCACTTTTCAATAATAGACAATCAAGATTAAAGGTCATTTGCAAACTTATAACTAGGGAAATTTTGATTAACAAGAGTATAAGGTACATAAATAATTCAGAATCTAATTTCTTCTATCTTTATATCACTTTTCAACACTTATTTAAGACATTGTCCCTAATCTCTTTCCAAAGTAAGCACGTATAGGAGAAACAAAATAAATAAAAGAAAAAGGACACTAAGTACCTCCCCAGTTGTTAGCACTTGCAAGATTAAATTCCAGCAAAGCAAACATTGTACATCATCAAATCTAAGAAAAAACGAAAACACCATACTAAAAAAAATAAAATAAAAGTTAGCCTATCCTAGTCCAAAGAATAAAACATTCAACAAATTCAGATAAAAGAGTCTTCCCATAAGGGCTTAATTAATTACAAATCATATGTAGAAAATAGAATAAAGAGAGAAATAAAAGAAAGAATGAGGGAGGAAAGAAAACACAAATATATATACATGGAAACTTTGCCCTGACTTTTGCATAGTCATGCTTGGGGCCATGCAGGGCTCTAAAAAGTGTCCAGAAGCTCCTCTGCATGTATGCACTACTTTGAGCACTGTTTGTGCAGATGTTTAAAAAGTATACAGAAATCAAGTAAAAACTTTCCAAGCTATTTGATCCATGTGTTTGTTTATTGTGCATATTGACATAAGTAAAAGAGTAGGAAAATAACTTACCAAGTACACTTGAGAAGTAAAGTTTAAATTTTTTTACTTGTCATTGATGCTTCCCTACACTTAAGGATTAACGCTCATTCTCTTCAAGTAAGCTCACTTGCTCTCCCATAAATCTATAATTTTTTAGCAAGAAAGACTTAGGATAATGAAATAAAAATGAAATAAAAAGAACTTAACATATCTAGATTATTCATGGGTTGCCCTCTAAGAAGTGCACTTTTTTAATGTCGTTGGCTCGACATCCTTCACTTTGTTTAGCTAAATATCTGATACTTGGAGTATAGACTCCTCCCGATATTCATGTTCTCTTCCATCTCCTATATATAACTTTAGTCTATGGCTATTCACTTTGAAATCATAATGCTCTAGGTGTTCGAGCTCCACTGCGCTATGTCAGAAGACCTTCTTGACTACAAAAGGACCAGACCATCTTGATTTCAATTTTCGGGAAAAAGTTTTAACTGAGAATTAAACAAAAACACTTGATCCCCTTCTGTAAACTCCTTTGGATGGTGGATTTGCATATTACGATATTTCTTCATATTATCATATGCTTGCCTTCTCCACTTGTCTCTTTGAGATGTAACTTCTTCTGTAGCATTAGGCTACTTAATGAATGCCTTAACCTCTTGGTTATCCATATCTTTCTCCTCTCCTTGTGTCAAACTTAGTTTTAACTCATCTTTACTTAGGGTCTCTTCGATATGCTCATCTATTGAGGAATTAGCAACATTGATAGAATATCATGAATCATCAACTCACATGGAGTGTTCCATGGCTGCAACCATCTTAATTACCAACTCTTCGTCTCCTATTTTCTGTGTAAGCTTGCCTTCTTCTACATCAATCATTGCCTTGGTAGTGGCAAGGAATGGTCTTCTAAGGATTAAGGGCATATCCTCGTCCTCATCCATGTTCAGAATCACAAAATCAACAGGATATATGAAGTTTACTACCTTTACCAAGACATCCTCAATGATCCCTTTAGGGATTTTCATAGATCGATCAGCAAGCTGTAGACTCATTTTGGTTGGCTTTAGGTTAGCTAAACTCAATTTATTGAAGAAAGAGTATGGCATCAAATTAACATTTGCCTTAAGATTAGCCAGAGCTTCATCCACTAAGATGTTACTAACCAAACACTGAATAGTGAAGCTGCTTAGATCCTTTAGCTTTGGAGGGAGTTTGTTCTGAATGATGGATGGGCAATTTGCTTTAACTTCTAATGTAGAAAAATCCTCCAAATTCCACTTATTGAATAGGAGTTCATTTAGGAACTTGGCATATTTTGTCATTTGTGAAAGTGCCTTAACAAATGGAATATTAATATGCAATTGTTTAAAAAATTCAAGGAATTTACCAAACCACTCCTTGTCTTTACTTTGATGGAGGCGAGTTGGATATGGAATTTTTGGGACATACTCGTTGATAACTGGTGGTGATTTCTTTTTAGGTTCTTTCTTCTCAAGTTCCACCTTCTCCTTCTCAAAAGACTGTCTGTCTTCTTTCTTTTGCTTAGGTTCCTTTTCACTTCGCAGTTCTTTCCCACTCCTTAAGGTTATGGCATTCACTTGCTTCCTTGGATTATTTTTAGTGGTACTAAAAAGTGAACCCGATTGCCTTTTAAACATCATCTTAGCTAATTGGCTAATTTGCTTCTCAAGGTTGTGAATAGAAGCCTCTTGGTTCTGATGTCTTGCCTCAGAGCTTTCAATGAATCGGCTCATTAGATCCTCTAAATTGGTTTTCTTTTCCTACCGAGGCGGCTGGATTGGTGGATGGGGCATAGGCTAGTAAGGTAGCATTTGTTACTTTTGAAATCCTGGTGGTGGGAAGTTAGATCTCTAGGCGTTTTAATTACCATAAGAGAGGTTGGAATGGTTTCTTATGCTCGGATTATAAGTGTTATTGTACAGGTTATACTGTTGCCTATTTTGATTCTCAAGATAGTTTACTTGCTCATATTACTCATGGAGGTCCATATTTTCGCTAACTTCGCCTACTTGGTGTTGTAATCCTTAGGAATTCTTAAGGGTAGAAACCTGGTGACTGAGAGTTTTCATCTTTGCCACCAAAGTAGTCATGAGATTTACTTCATACTTTCTTGCCACTTTTTACTTGCTCCTATTGTTGCCCTACTGATCATTATTTTTAGCCATATTAGCGAAAAGTTTCAAATATTCTTTTGAGGTCTTGGAATTCAATGTACCACCAGCTGTAGTGTCTATCAATTGATGAGTGGTTGGGTTATGCCCATTAAAAAAGTTTGAACCTACATCCATGTAGGTAGTTGATGGTGTGGGCACTTTCTTAACAACTCTGTCCATATTTGCCAAGCATCGTACATGGTCTCACCATCTTGTTGCATGAACGAAGCGATGTCATTTTAGAGCTTGGCTGTCTTGCATGGAGGGAAGTAGTTATCTAGAAATTGCTTGACTATACCATCTCATGTAGTTAAAGTTCTAGGACCCAATGATTGAAGCCAGTTTTTAGCCTTCCCCCTCAATGAGAAAGGGAATAATCTAGTGCATACAACTTCATCTATCACCCCATTATTTTTTTAAAGTCTCATAGATTTTCAAGAATGTTTGAATGTGAGTATGGGAGTCCTCATCAAGTAATTCATCGAATTGACAATATTATTGTAAGAGTTGAATCACCACGCCCTTAATTTCGAAATTGTTAACCTTAATGGGGAGCTTCACAATGGTTGGCCCTGTTCCGTCTAAGGTTGGCCTTACATAATCTAGATTAGTCTTAGGTGGATCCTCAGCCATAGTCTCCTGTGTTTCCTCTTTAATATTCTCTAGTAATCCTATCCCACTATTAAAAAATTCTACATTTGATTCCATGTCCTTCATTGCTATTGCGACTTTTATAATAGATGCTCCTCCCTTGATTTCCAATTATCTAGAAGATTCAGCAACTGTGTTCTTGCGAATCTTGTGGAATGTTTTCTTAATCTGAGGGTCTAAATCAAGAATGTTGGAAGGAAGAGTCTTTATCATGTACTACAAAAGCAACAACCATGAGTTAGAGTATTCCAAAGATAAGTAAAGTAGAAAGAAGTAAAATAAATAAAATAAATGACTAAAGTGGCATATAATAAGGTTTTTCCTAATATTGTTTCATTAGATCCCCGATAATGGTGTCAAAAACTTGATGGGTCGTTTATCCGATCGTATCAAATTATAAATTTATAAACCTAAAGAAATCTAACAACCTAGCTAGGCAAGTGCACGTATCTAATGTAATATAGATTGTAACGGATGTCGTCTTTAAGGATCTTAGAAACAAGTACTAATATTACTGTTTTTTTTTTTTTGCTATCTAGTCTAAATTTTAATGTGAGATTAATAAGTTAAATTACTAATTAACTAATTTAATAACCCTAAGATTAATTATAATCGATATAATAAATGAATTCAATCATAAAGACATACCCTTCATCTTGATCCACTATAAATACTAACTTTCTTATAATAAGGGTTTGATTAATTAATTTGTTTATGCTTTGCATTGCATGAATTCTTAATTAAACTAATTACTCTCTTAAGTTAATTAATTAATAATCTTATATGGAATAATGGAGATTTCTCCCTCACTATCGCCCTATAATATTTTGTTAAGCTCATAATTCCTAAATAAAAATTAAATCTTTATGTAGGAAATTGAAGTCTTCCTATATTTAGGTAAAACATGCAATCTTTCTATTCATAAAGATCTATCCTATTAAATGAGACCTCTCTCTATCTAACAAGAATCAGATATGTAATTAATTCGCGTGTAGAAATTAATCACATAGCAGTTAAAACACATAAATAGATATAAAGACAAACTTTTAATTAATCAATGAGTAATTCAATCACATAGTTTAGAGTTTCACAAGATGCGGGGCATATAAATCTACTCCTCCATAGAATCTATAGTAATCACAAAAAATCTAGAGAAGTAATAATAACTTATGATGAAAAGAATAAACTCCTATAAGCGTTTTGTGATTTTCAATGATGTTCCAGTGATTTCTCCTTCCAGATTTGGAAATTTGCTTTCCTAAGGTTTTTAGAGTGGTTGTGTGAAATAAAATATCCCTAATTTTCGTAATGAAGCTAATATTTATAATCTAGGAAATACTGTAGCATGCACGACCTGGCGCACACCCATGTTCAGGGCTGTGTACTATGAAAAAAGTGAAATTATGGTGTTTTGGGTTCTGTAAGGCCGTGCTCGGGGTTTTGCACTTTGGAATTCCTATAATTTCTTCTCTACGCAGATTTCCTACTTCAACACTACTCCCTACACTACTTATGCAGTAGCTAGGGCACAATTTCAAGATACATTTTGATCACTTTTTGCTCTCGAGCAATGGCATTAGCACAGCTATGTTGAAGGTTGTGCACACGTGAAAATCACATTATCTCATTTTTTGCCAAATTTTGTTTAGTTTTCTCTTGAATCTTCTTTAAATCTTTAAATGACACTCTTTAAACCTTCAAATAAAATATTAAGCACTTAAGTATCTTTTCCTTGATAAATTCACACAAAATTTATAAACATTTATATTCAATAAACACTATAAATAAGGTCCTTTCAACATTTATTAGTGGTATTAGAGCATAGGTTGATGATCCCTAAGAGCTTAGGTATTAATAAAAAGAATATAGGTTTGTGATCTTTAGAGCTTAAGTTGATGGATTTATAAACAACTTAGGTTTGATGATCCTTAGAGTTAAGTGAGGATCAATATATAAGTTCAAATAATAGAAAGTAAGTCATGATCTTTAGGTAAATTAAGTATTGGATTTATAGGATGAAGATATATATCGAAAGTGGTTAGAAAATGGAACTGATATTATTGATTTGTAAAACCTTTAATAATATTGAAAATGACATGTTTAAAATTCTTCTTATTATGAGGAATGTATATATATTTTTATATCGTTCCTCATTATTGTATTTTATTTTATAGAATGCCTAGGAGAATTTCAAGACTAGGATCATTCTCAAGAGCTAGAGGCGATGCTCTTGATAACGGAATTCCTCCTTGAGCTCCTTATCATGGACAAGGAGGGAACGAAGTGAATGCTGCACAAATGTTAGAGGTAATCAATATTCTAGCAGGAGTAGTGGCATAGTAGCAACAACAGATACAAGAGATGTAAGTGTTGAATATGAGACAAGCACAAATGATGGGAGAAATAAGAGAGAGACTAGTTGAGGAAGTGGGCCTAAACCATTTTGTCAAAATGGTTAGGGAGTTCAAACCAAAGGCAAACGATCCACTAGATGCTGAACAGTGGATTGATGAAATAGAAAAGACTTTTGAAGCTTTAGGGACACCTGAAGACAAGAAGGTGAAATATGCTGTATATTTATTAAGGGGCTCGGCTTTTGAATGGTGATCAAGTGCTTCTAAACTTACTGTAGGGGTGATTATATGGAGTAAATTTAAGGAGATGTTGTAGGAGGAATATTTCCCAAGCACTATTAGGGAGAGGATGTAGGTGGCATATTACAACTGCTATCAAGGAAAAAGGTTTATAGATGATTATGAGATAGAACTTAACCTTTTGATGAAGTTCATGCCACCTGCATTTAGAGTTGATGAGAAGTTAATGGCTCATTGGTTCATATTGGGATTAGAACCCACCCTACAACATGAAGTGGTTACCTTCCAACCAAAGATTTACTTTGAAGCTATGAATAAAGCTATACTCCTAGAATGAAGTCACAAAAGAATTGATGAAATGAGGACATTGGGGACTAGAATGGTGTTGGGGAAAAGACCCATCCAAAATATTATAACTCAAGATAAGGGGAAACAACCTTATATAGTGTAAACCGAATCTGTGGTCATAGCGCACCTTTTTCCCAAGCGAAAACCTCATATGTGGGACAGGGTAACAGGTGTGAAAGATGTTATGAGCTATAGGAGCTAAATGAATGTAAATGGTTAGAGGGTGCCTATTTTTCACGTGGAAAGACGGGGATACAATAGCAAAACCTATTAGGAGAGGTCAATCCTACTGATATTTTGCTTCTCTTGTAAACATAGGGGTTATAAGATGGTGGACTACCCATATAACAGAAGATAGAATGTATAGCTAGCACCAACAGCAAGAAACCAGATTGGAACTAATAATGGCAAACCTCAACAGGTAGGGCCAAAGTAGAGGACACCAGCATGAGTGTTTGCACTGTAGAGGTAGGACACTCTAGATACAGAAACCTTAGTAGGTACACTATTAATAAATTTTGCTGAAGCGTATGATTGTTTGACATTGATGCATCACGTTCATGTATATCTAATGCATTCAGAAGTAAATATGATGTATGTAAAGAAGTGCTGCATGCTATATTGAGTTTAAATATCCTTATGGGTGTAGGTGGGGGATTGAACTAAATATGTAGAAAGGTTTGTATAGAAGTGCAGAGTAGAATATTATTTGTAGATCTCCTGGTGTTAGACATGACCAATTGTGATGTAATTTTGGGAATGGATTGGTTAATCAAACATTATACCACAATAGATTATCATGATATGACCATCCATTTCAACACACCAGAAGGGGAACAATTTAGTTTCCAATTAGAGGCAAATAGACCTGTAGGGTTACAAACATATAAACTGTAGGGTAAAAGTTTGATGGCATCAGTAACAATTGAGTCTCAAGAGGTGATGAAAGTTGAGAGAGTAAGGGTAGTGAAAGAATTTACAAGAGTGTTTTCGAATGATTTGCTAGGTTTATCTCTAGTAAGGGAAATTGAATTTAGCATAGATACAATGCTTAGTACGGCTCCCATATCAAAAGCCCCATACCATATGCACCCATAGAGTTGAAAGAGCTGAAGGATCAAATACAAGAGTTGTTGGACAAAAAGTTTATCGGACTAAGTGTCTCACCTTGGGGTGCACCGATATTATTTATAAAGAAAAAAGACAATAGTACGTAGTTATGTATAGACTATCGGAAGTTGAACAGGGTTACAAATAAAAATAAATACTCTCTACCCAAAATTGATGACTCGTTTGATTAGTTACAAGGAATTCAAGTCTTCTAAAAAAGAGACTTGAGATCCAGGTACCATCAATTGAGGTTCAAGGAAGAAGATATCCAGAAGACCATGTTCAGAACTAGATACAAGCATTATAAGTTCCAAGTAATGCCTTTTAGACTCACAAATGCACCGACAGCCTTCATGGACTTAATGAACCAGATATTTAGGAAATACTTGGACAAGTTTGTTATCGTGTTTATATATGACATTATAATATACTCCATAAGTGAAGAAGATCACAAGCAGCATTTGAGGATAGTGTTGAGCAAATTCTAAGTAGAAAAGTTGTACGCTAAGTTTAAGGAGTGTGAGTTCTGGTTGAAGTAGGTCACCTTTTTGGGACATGTGATTAACAATGATGGATTATTTGCAGATCTTGAGAAGATAAGAGCTATAAATGAATGGTCCAGGCCAAAGACCGTAATAGAAATTAGAAGCTTTTTGGGGTTAGTAGGATACTATAGAAGATTTGTGGAAGGATTATTTAAGCTAGCAACTCCTTTGACCAAGTTAACTCAGAAAGGGATAAAGTTTATATGTGATGACCAATGTGAAGAAAACTTCACAACATTGAAGGAGAAATTAACTTCTACACCAGTACTTGCACTATTAATCAGTGGTAAAGAATTTGTGGTGTACAGTGATGCTTCTATTTAAGAAATTGGGTGTATTTTGATGCAGCATGATAGGGTAATTACATATGCATCAAGATAGTTGAAGCCTTATGAGAAGAATTACCTTGTACATGATTTAGAGTTAATAGCCATAATATTTGCACTCAAATTGTGGAGGCACTACTTATATGGAGAGAAGTGCAGAATATTTACATATTACAAGAGCATCAAGTACCTCTTTACCTAGAAAGAGCTAAATATGAGGAAGAGACACTGGCTGGAATTGATAAACGACTATGACTTAAACATCTAGTATCATCTCAAAAAGGCAAATGTCATTGTTGATGCATTAGTAGAAAGAAGCATGACAATCTAGGAACTTTGATCACAACTCAGAAGAAGATATTTAAAGATATGTAGAAATTAGATTTGGAGATTGTGACTCAGCAAATTGGAGCTAGACTCACCAACTTACAAATATAGCCAGTATTAATTGATAGAATAAAAGCTGCATAAGTTGAAGATATGGGGATGCAAGAAATAAAGAAAATAATGGAAGAGGGAAGAGTTGTAGAATTTAATGAAGATGAAAAGGGGGGTATTGAGGTATGGTCACAGGTTGTGTGTGCCAAGTGTAGATGAATTAAAGAAAGAAATATTGAATGAGGCACATTATTCTGAGTACTCCGTTCACCTTAGAAGTACCAAGATGTATAAAGATTTGAAGAACCAATATTGGTAGAGGAATATGAAGAGAGAAGTGGCTAATTATGTATCTAAGTGTCTAACATGTCAATAGATTAAGATAGGACATCAGAGACCCACTTGCATTTACAGCCATTACTTGTGCCAGAGTGGAAATCGGAACATGTCACCATAGATTTCGTTATTGCTCTAATAAGATCTTTGATAAAGTTGGACACTGTATGGGTGATTGTGGACCGACTTACAAAATTGGCTCACTTTATACCAATAGGTATTGGGTACAAACATGAGAAACTAGCATAGATTTACATAATTTTTTTTTTTTAAAGTTACATGGGGTATCGGTCTCTATAGTGTTAGATAAAGATATAAGATTTGTGGAGAGGTTTTGAAATAGTCTGCATAGGGCTTTGGGGACAAGGCTATAATTCAATGTAGCTTTTCACCCACAAGTGGATGGTCAGTTAGAGCGAATAATTTAGATATTAGAGGATATGTTGAGGGTGTATACATTAGACCTTGGTGGAAATTGGGATGAACATTTGTCCTCAGTGGAGTTTGCCTATAATAACGGCTACTAAGCTGCCATCCAGATAGCACCGTATGAGGCGTTGTATGGAGGAAAGTGTTAGTTGCTTTTACACTAAGATGAGGTGGGTGAGAAACAAATATTGGGACTTGATCTAGTGTAAGATGCAATAAACAAAGTGAAGTTGATCAGGCAAAGAATGCAATCAACCTAAAGTTGTCAAAAGTCATATGAAGACAAGAGGAGATGCCCATTGGAGTTTCAAGTGGGTGATCATGTGTTGTTGAAAATCTCACCTATGAAAGGAGTGATAAGGTTTGGAATAAAGGGGAAATTGAACCCTAGATATATGGGACCCTTTGAAGTATTGAAGAGAATTGGACCAGTAGCATATAGACTAACATTGCCACTAAGTTTAGCTAGAGTACACAAAGTATTTCATATTTTCATGCTAAGGAAATATGTGCCCAACCTAAACCAGATTACTGCATTGGAACCTTTGCAAGTGTAGCAAAATCTCACAACAATGGAGAGACCTATTAGAATTGTGGATATAAAAAGCAAAATTTGAAAAGATGGGCTATCAAATATGTTAAATTGTAGTAGAGCAATCAAACAGAAGGAGAAGTAACCTTGGAATTAGAAGAGGAGATGAGAAGAAGATACCCAGAACTCTTCAATAATCCAGGTAATTTTTAAGGATGAAAATTCTTGTAGGGTGGGAGAATGTAAATACATAAGTAATTATATATATATATATATATATATATAATAAAATTGCAGCTAAGGTTATTATCGTAAATAATCTAAAGGGATTGGAAGCAATTTGGTAATTTAGAAAAGGACTATAAATAGGCTATTATAAATCCTATTGACCTTTTTCTTCCCTTTACACCACATAAAACCATAGAACCTTCTTGTATGAATCCAGAGAGAAGGAGACTACCCCTTTTCCACTACTAGCTTATTGGATTAAGGTACATGCATAGATTAACGATTACGAATCGTTGCTTATGTATGTATATGTTAGCGTGAGGACTAATGTATTAGGGTTATTTACAAATCAAAGTCAATCCATGATACGCAGCAGATGAAACAAGCAATTCATCCATCATAATAACAATTTGAGTTAAGTAAGTATATCTACTAGTGTATTACATTATAAATTTCATATTAGATAGATTAATTATGTTGAATTGATTAGAAATTGGATTGAGGGATCGATTTATGAAGTATACAGTAAGATACACGCCCCCTCAACATGACCTTGTTATGAGTAAGTTGAATTTAAAGAGTTATAAAGAGATACATGGTCTCTTAACATAACCGTGCCATAAACGTGTTAAAAACCTAAAGTGGAAGAGAGATACACGGCCCTTCAACACAACCGTGTCTTGCTTGTGTTGAGTTCAAGGAATCACAGAAATGTACACGGCCTTTGGCACGACCCTCTACTACCCTGTATTCACCAACATAACCTCCAATATGGCTGTGTTGAGTTGAAAAACTTCCTTTTTCGTTTTGGTTCATTGAAATATAATTCTAAAAGCATGTAATTAGGATTGTGTACAGGTTTGGAGGATTTGTGAGGTTGTAGAAGTGGAAACAAAGCAAGTTTTTCAATCTCGGTATATGTATACTATATTTGTTGCTTGTGTTTGATAGGTTAGAAATTGTGTATGGATTTAATAAGATTGTAAGTGAATTTAATTGTGTGAGCATGTGATTGTGAATCGCTAGGTCCTAGAAATTGAGTGTGGGTCGGTGTTCTCGGAGTGGCATCCCGATGATCGGTATGTGATGTTGTCTCTAGTGGAGTCGTGTATTGAAATGATCCGGGTAATTTATGTAAGGATATTGTTTATGGAAGGACATTCTGGAAGGGTAATGTGAGAATGATTGTGGAAGGACATTCTGGAAGGGTAATGTGAGAATGATTGTGGAAGGACAATGTATGAGATTTGAAAGGATGTTTGTTGATATTGAAACTATGTGCTGGTTAAATATTATAAAGGATGAATAACTTGTGCATATAGTGTATTATGTATGTGATGATGTGTTTGGTATAACATGCATATGTGTATGTAGGTATGCATTATACTAGGTGTTAGTTCACCTCTTGTGGAAATTTTTTTTTTTTACTTATAGATGCTACAGGAGAAATTATGAGATATGATAAAACCTTAGGGGAGATAGCTTAAGATCAGAATCATGAAGATAATATAAAATACGTCTACTATTATGATTAGTAGATAGATTAAGTAAAGATACATGTTAGATTTCTTGTTCAGTTGTTTTGAGAAATTTCTATTGTAAGTAAATGTTATACGCTATTGCTAATTAATTTGAGAAGACTGTTGAGGACTTATTATTGAAGATGGAAATTCTTGTTAATCTTTGATATGTAGTGGATGAGTTATGATCTTTATTTGGAGTATATAAAAGTGAATATTAGAGAATAATAATGATTGAGCCTTTACGTGTTTTTAGGAAATGAAAACACATGGCGCCCTATAGCGTACTCGGGTTTCAGAGTATTACACTTGTCCAATTTGAAGAGTAGGAAAGTAAAATTAACCCCATTTTAGTTTAGATTTGAAGAGAAGTTTTGCCCACATCCCAACCCACCTGCGGCAAATATGTGCGATATCAATAGCTAAACTCAAGTCGTGCAATGAGACTCACCTTGCCCATGATGCTGTCTAAGTTGACTCCCACCCTACCATGGCTCCTTAGATCACTCAGTTTGATCGAATGGCAGGGAAAGTTTTCCAGCATTGCAGCCGCACATCCTCTTAAGCATCAAGTTTATGCGTGCATTATAATGCAAATAGTTAAACAATGACATCTCAATTGAAACGTTGGTCTGACCTTGATTATCCAACTTTGGTGGCAAAATAATATTGCAGACATTCATCATATATGCAATATGTAAATGCGTTGCAACGTGCCATATGTAGCATTCTTAGGTACTCATCGTACATTTGCATTTTAGTAAATTCACTTACTTGGCCTCCCTTTCAGTAAAAGTAATCCAAGGCGAACATCATTACATTCTTAAGGGAACCTATTAAGATATAAAAATTGTCATATCCTATATGTAAATTAATAAGTTCTCCTTGATTACTCTTTCCTCAAGGCTCTTAGGGCTTCCTAATCATTATCACTACCTAGGAATTAGCATTTTTAGGAATATTTCACGCCAGATCAATATGAATATGACAATATTATCTTAAATTAGTAAATGTAATATCATAAGACCTATGTTATCATATCGAAACTCTATATATATATATATATATATATAACTTATTTATAAAACAATAATAAATTTCTTATTTGAATGAGTTAGTATAATGTTAATTTAATATTTTAATCACTTGAAATTTTGATTTTATATTTTAATCATTTAATATAACTTTGATCATCTCATTTATAATTATTTATTTATATACATATCAAACAATACTAAGTATATATATATAGGTAAAATACTACAAGTGGCGATACTATTGATTTGTATACCATACATAACCTTATACGCATAAGGCTACTCAAAGAAATATAATATTTTATTAGACACTAATAATATAGTTAGTATTATTTTATACTATCAAGAGGGTTTTTTTCTTTATGAGATGAGCTTGGAACTTAAGGCAAACTTTGCTCGAAATTTATAAAATTGAATTCGTTGGGAAACTTAATGAATAAGCCTTCGTAAGCGAACTTGGGAAGCTGCATGCGGGATACAGCGGATGAGTAATATGCCAGCAGTGCTTTAGAATCTACGGGACTTTTGATACATACATGTACCCAAAAAGTTACTGCTACCCGTCGTTACGCTCGCAAGGTTAGTGGCGATGGAGCCTTAATATACCTGATGGAACAAAATCATATGGACTCTAAATGTACATGCAATAAACATTGCAAAATGACCAATTTACGCCGATGCCTTCGGATTTCATAGGAAAAAATAGCAAATCAATTCCAAAATTATCAACAAGAGTTCCTAAACTCATAGAAAAATAAATCTATTAGATCTAACAGGTTTGGTGAATTCATCATATCGACCGATACTTTTTAGAAATTGTATTTTAGCCCCGTAAATTTTGTAGATTGCAAAAATACTCCAAAAACATACATTTTCCAAAATATAAACTCGTTATTATTATCCTAAGATCCAAACAATACATTTTGGTTGGTTGCATGTATTATCAAAATTTATCGTCGGCTTCATGCAAAAATTACAGTAATCATGGACAAATTTAATAAAGAAAATTTCCAAAAAAATTGATTTTTCATAGCCGAAACTTGCAATTACGGAATTAAAATATTGAATGAGCCACACAAAAAATTTGGGTTCGGAAGAGCCAAATTAGATTGGGAATGCATGTTGTTAATTGTTTTGATAAGTTACATGTAGTAATATATAGTAATATGTAGTAAAATAATAGATTAGTAAAATTACTTTATGTCATGTATTTTCAACATAATGCGAATAGGTATAAATAGAAGTATCCTATAACCAAAATAACTAACATTTTATATAATTACTTCATTGAATAAAAGTTTCTAATTTAAGAATTTCTCCTTCAATGGAAACTATTCTTCTAGAATTCTTCAACAATACCTTTTGTTCTATTTCTTGAATTGAACAAGAACATTATGAATGCTTTGATCATTAACATGGTATTAGAGCTTTGGCTTTTTTAAAGTCATGGAGAAATCTTTCTAGATAAATTCATCCAATTCTTGTTATGAAGTGTTTCATCTAGCGAATACAAATATGTTAAATGCAAACGTATTGAATCAACAGATGGAGTACTCATACAATGATTCACTTTATCTCTCTAGTTTAGATAATCCAAGATTGGTAATTGTGAGCATAATCTTCAATGGCATAAATTTCTTAGGGTGGAGTCGATCAATAAAGCTTACTTTAGGGGCCAACTCAAAGCTTGGATTTATTGAAGATTGTTCAAAACTTGTAAAAGCTTTAGTTGATGCATAAAGATGGATTTGTTGTGATTATATCATAAGGTGTTGGATCCTTAATTTAATGATAACAAAATTATCAGAAGGCTTCATGTACACACATTTTGCTAAAGAACTCTAGGATGATATATGTGAAAGATTTAGTCAAACAAACAAACCTTTATTGTTCCAACTTTAACACAAGATTATAAACGTGTGGTAAGAAAATAATTCAATCACTATGTATTACAACGGATTAAAGAAACTCTAGGATGAATTGAATAGCATGAATGCACTTCTAGAATGAGTCTGTGGAGCTTTAGGAAATTGTTCTTGTAATGTTATATCCAAAATTGTGGACATGGAGAATAGGAACAAATTACTGCAATTCCTGATGGGATTAAGCAAAGCATATGAAAATGTAAGGAGTCATAAATTGTCCTTGGAACCTGGACCATCTGTAAGTAAAGTCTACTATTTGATCTTCCAAGTAGAAAAATAGAAACAATTTTCTAGTACTTTGATTTAGAATGATGAAGCATCTACGTGTCTGGTTAAAGCACAATAGAGACATAGTGAAGGTGAAAAAAGAATTAAATTCTTGCTTTGAAATCATTGGGTATTTAGAATGGTACAAAGGAAATAAAGAAAAGAAAAATACAAAATTTGCAGGACATACAAATCAAGAATTGGATATTCCTTTAGAAGTCACTGTTGATCCAAACAGAGGAAACTAGGAAACAAAAGAGAACGAACTGATTTAAAAAACATGCCATGAAGTTTTCTGAATGATGAAAGGGAAAAATGCATCAGGAATAGAAAGCTTGGACTTTTCATCCATAAATTTTGTAGGTTAGGCTTCAAACTCTAATTCTTTTGTAGCATCTTTTCATTAAACTAGTAATGTAATGTGTGAATGGATAGTAGATATTGGTGTATCTGATCACATGACCCCCTTTTCAAATATTTTAACTAATAAAAAAAAATTCTTAAAGACCCTATTCATATAAAATTACTTGATGGAACTATCAAGGAAGTATCCGTGATTGGCAAAGTATATTTGAATAAACATGTGGTTCTTAACAATGTCCTTCTTGTATCATATTTCAACTGTAATTTATTATTAGTTAGCAAACTAATATCTACAACTCATATAATTGTTTCATTTCATTTGAAAAATTGTACATTTTAGGATTAGAAAACTAGAAAGATCATTGCTCAAGCAAATGCTAGGAGAGGATTATATATCATGAAAACATAATCAAAGTTGGATCCTATTGACATGTCTTCCTCATATAATACTTCAAATAATCTATCATTAGAACTTTTACATACTAGACTAGGATATATTTCTATTTCAAAATTAAAACATATTCAAAATTGTCCTTTAATTGATGATGATATTTTTTGTTGTGATGCTTGTAAAATGGCAAAATCCCATTGTTTGTCATTTCCTTTTAGTGATTCTTTATCCTCTCATATCTTTGAGCTCATTTACATTGATGTTTGGGGACCTTATAATGCACCTTCAATTACTAGTGTAAAATATTATTTAACAATAATGGATGATAAGAGTAGAGTAACTTTGACATTTTTAATACAAAATAAACATCAAGTATTTCCTACTCTAAAAACTTTAATACTCTATGTTAAAAATCATTTTGATCTTACTCCTAAATATGTTCGTAGTGATAATGGGAGTGAATTTCTTTCACTTGAGTGTCAATAGTTTTTTAAGAATAATGGAATAGTTCATCACAGAACAACCATATACACCCTTCAACAAAATGGTGTAGTGGAAAGGAAACACTAACATTTAGTTGAAACTATAAGGGCTATTAGATTACATGCTAATTTACCAAAAAATTTATGGGGAGAATGTATTCTTGTTGCGGCTTCTTTGATAAATAAGATGTCTACACACAAACTAGATTGGAAATCCCCATATCAGGTTTTATTTAATAAATTACCTTTGTATTTTGAGCTTAGAAGTATAAGATGTCTGTGTTATGCTACTGTTGTTAATAGATTAAGAGATAAGTTTGATCTTAAAGGGAAAAGGTGTTATAAACTATATGATATTATAGATAAAGTTCTATTTGTTACTAGGGATGTTTCTTTTTTTGAAAATGTTTTTCCCTTTAGGGAAAAGGCTTCGGATGAAATTTCTGATGATTCTGTATTTCGATTTCCATTAAAAAGTTATTTTGATAAACATGAAGTTGATGTACCTTTTGTTTCAACTAGGCAGCTTAATATTACCAATCAAGAAAATATTGAAAATTTGGATTCACTTAGGAGATCTTCTAAGGAAAGGAAAACTCCAACTTAGCTTTTTGATTTCGTACATAATGCGAATTCAATTCCTTCATGTGTATCAGGAACTTCTAGTAGCTTGTATACCCTTTTCAATTTAGATACTTTAAATCAATTTCCTAAAGACTATATAGCATCACTAGAAAATGTTTTATCTATCCATGAACCATGTAACTATTAAGAAGCTAAGAATTATTCTAAGTGGATAGAAGCCATGGATAAATAAGTTTTAGCTTTAGAAGCTAGTCAAACTTGGGGGTTAGTAGATTTACCACTAGGAAATAAAACCATTAGATCCAAATGGATATGTAAAATAAAATACAAAGCAAATGGTTCAATAGAAAGATATAAAACAAGATTAGTTGCAAAAGGGTATAATCAAATTGAAGGAATTAATTATAGACACACATTTTCTCCTATTGCAAAATTAACAATAGTTTGAATGGTGTTGGCATTAGCAGTTGCAAAAGTCTTGGCATGTTCACCAACTTGATGCGAATAATGCATTTTTATATGGTTTTTTAGAAGAAGAAATATATATGGAACTTCCAAAAGGATATAAGGTTTCAACTCTAGGCAAAGTTTGTGATCACTATATGGATTGAAGTAAGCATCATGGCAGTGGAATAGGGAGTTTACTCAATTTATTTCTTCTCTTGGTTTTTTACAATCTAAAAATGACTATTCTTTATTTACTAGGAATCAAGGTAATGAATTTCTTATAGTGGTTATGTATGTTGATGATGTTCTAATAGCATGGAGTTCACTATTAGAAATTGAAAAAAAGTGAAAGTTGCTTTGCACAATGCTTTAACCATAAAGGATCTTGGTGAAGTGCGATTCTTCTTAGGAATTGAAGTTTGCAAAACCAATCGAGGATCCTTAATTAATCAAAGAAAATTTTTATTGGATATATTGCAAGATGTTGGTTTAACAGCAACAAAACCAACTAAGATAGCATTTCCACAACATTTAAAGCTTGATTGATTCAATACCCGATAATCTATAGAAGAATTATAGGAAGATTGTTGTATCTTGTGATTACAAGATCGGATATATGTTTTACAGTACAACAACTTGGTCAATTCTTCAACAAACCTCGGACAACACACTTTCAAGCAACTATCCATGTTCTCAAATATTTAAAAGGACCATTTGATAGAGGATAATTCTATGTAGCTTCTTTCACATTGTCTCTAGTTGGATACTCTAATGCAGACTGGGGAGCAAGCATTGTTGATTGGAAATCACTCATAGGATTTTGCATATTTCTTGGATCATCATTAATCTCCTGGAAAACAAAGAAACTGATCACAATGTCGACATCTTCCATGGAAGCCGAATACAGGAGTATGGCATCAACAACAAAAGAGTTACTCTAGATTTCATACTTACTTTGAGATTTTGATATTTCGATAAAGCTACCTATCACATTATATTTTGATAGTAGATCGGCCTAGCTAATAGTAGCAAATCCATGTCTACATAATCGTACTAAACATATCGAAGTGGACATTCATTTCACAAGACATCACATCAACAACAAATTTTTTGGAATTTCTCATGTTTCCACAAATGATTAGATAGCATATATGATGAGAAAAGCTCCTGGAGAGGTCTAGCTTAAATTCTTAATTGCCAAGTTAGGACTTGTCTCACGTAGTAATATACAGTGAAATAATAGATTAGTAAAATTACTTTATGTCATGTATTTATGACATAATGCCATTAGGAATAGGTATAAATAGAAGTATTGTACAACTAAAATAACTAACATTTTATAGAATTACTTCATTGAATAAAAGTTTCTAATTCAAGAATTTCTCCTTGAACTAGATATTATAACATCATTTGAAAATCCTACCTCTACACATAGAAATGGAGAGAAAAACTATTGAGAAATATTTCTATTTATTTATTTATATTTGCCTTTTTTGCGTATAGTCAAGGAATACTTTTAGTAATTTATTAATCAAACACCCTTTCATGTTTATGAATGGGATTCAGCACGTGATTTGAATATATTAGATAAGAACTTTTTCTAACAAGTATATAATACAATACTATGACCAACTATTAGCAGTGAGCGAGTTTAGAGTAGATAGGATATGAAGTTTTTTTTTTTCTTGTATCCTACTTGTAAGTTATATTTATTTAAATTTTGGAACAAAAGTCTATCTTGTAGTACCTTTGAATCACTTGTAACTTGTATCATATAAAATTTATAGAGTACTGGATACTTGTGAAACTTGTAAATTTTGCTTTTCTTTTGATAAATTTTAAGTTTTTATGATATAAAAAAGTAATCTACATATGATATTGCAAGTTCTTTATACGCAAAATATGTGGAACTTATAATAGAATCTATGGAATTAGAACTTGTATTTTCCTACCTTTATTAATTTAAGTTTGTGTGATTTTATTACTTAACAAATCAAGAAAAACAAAGTGAAAGAACAGAAAAAGGTAAAGTTGAAAAAGGAAAAGAGAGAGAAACAAAGGAAAGAGTAGAAAACATAAATTGAGAGAGGCAGCAATAGATTTAAATGTTTAAGTTCATTAAATCATGGGTTTGGACCCTTTTTTTTTTTTACTAAAATATTTATTAGTTGAAAAATATAATGATATCATTAATTAAAATTATTTAATAGTTTTTTTTATAGGGTGGATATGAAGTACCTTAGAACTTATAGCTTGTATACTATATTGTATAGGTTTTAAGGTAGATATAGAGTAAGAAGACTCCATACTTATACTTTATAGGTCGTAGGGTTGGTAATTCGAGACTTGACTTGTGAAACCAAAACATAACACAACAGGAAATAAATGGGTTTGTATACAAAAAAAAAAAAAAATTGATATGAAAAACAAATGGGGTTAGGTGTGTTTAGACAAGAAAAATCATGTTTAGGTTTGTGTTTAACTCTCAAATTCCTTTATAAACCCATTTATTAAATAGGTCTCATAAATAGATCACGAGTCTGACTTGCAAACCCATTTAATATTAATAATATATACATTTTTTATTTTATTTTATTTTCTTTTTTTTTTTATTACCAAGCACTATTGATTTTGTTACCTAGGGTCTATACTAACAATACATCATCTCTCTCTCTTTTCTTCTCAATTATTTTATTTCTCTTCATCATTTTTTTTTCTTCTTTGGATAAACTCAACTTTTTTTGGATAAATTTCTCTTTCCCATCTTCTAATTATTTAGAAAGTACTATATCATCTTATTTAAAGAGTCGTACTTATAACATTAGGAACAATTACAAAGATAAGTCAATATCTCATTCTCCCTCTTCCCAACAATAAGTGGTTAGTATAATTAGTGTAAATGGTCTTGGCTTTTAAATTTGTTAGGGCTTTAGCACATTAACAATATTTTTATTGTTTTGAAATGTTTGTTGAATGTTAGGTTTGATTGGTTTATAAACATGTAATGAAGCTTTGAGGTGTTATTAAATCTAAATTAGAGTTATATTTACATAAGGAGTGATATACAATAGTTAAATTAGATATATTGAGTTATTGGGAAACCAATTAATTATGATATCCTCAAGTAGTGAAAATGACATGTCATATCTTAGGCATATTAATATCTATGGTACCTTTAGAATTTGCATAAGGTACGGGATGTTGAATCTTTGATCAACATCATAGCTTATTGAAGGAGGAAAAATGTATAAGCTTTTTTATGTACAAAAGATTATCTCCATAGAGACACATGTAATAAACTAAATTATTTTCATAAAACTTTCAATGACATATATTTTCATTGATATCTTTTTTTTTTAATGTATAGATTTTTAACTATTTCTCTTGAAGATTTAATAAAAAATATTAGGTCAAGAGTTTAAGTTAATTCAATTATGTTATGAAAATTGTCAATTTTTAGATTTGTTATATTTGATGAGACTTCACTTAAGCTGTTGTTTAAATTGTAATTTCATGTTAATTCATAAGACTTTATGTTATTAATATTTGTAGAAGTTAATTTTAGGGAGAATTGCACTTTTGATTCTTAATATTTCCTTACTTTTCTGTTTGAGTTCTCAAAATTTTTTTCTTCTATTTTAGTCCCTAATATTTTGAAAACCTTAGAAAAAATAGGATTTCTATTAAATATATTAAAGTTTCCGTTCACCTTAAACATGCATTAGCTTCTAATTAGCCTTAAATTAGTTCGCCAATAAATTTATTTAATTATATCATTTTGTTATTTTAATTCTTGTGGATTGATTTAAAGTTGATACATATTACGGACAAATGGAAAACTTAACAGATTTGATGGAAATCTTTTTTTTTTTTAAATTTTTTTAAGCTTTTGAAAATATTGATGACTCAAATAGAAGAACAAAAATATTGAGAATTGAAACAAAATAGTAGGTAAACATTGAGGACTAAAATATTTTTTTTTTCTTAATTTTATTATTGGTCTTTTCTTTTTGTATATATAAGTATTTTATATACTTATTTATAACATTTTAAAATTAATAAATGAGTCTAACCTGGATATAAGATATGTTTATTAAATAGGTTAGATTTATATATAATTAATAAATAGATTATGTCACGAGTTAAAATTTTTAAATATGAACCCGTTTAGACATTAATATGAAATACGACACAATAATACGAATTATTAGCCCTAGTAGGTGGATATTTTGTGTAATAAGGCTACTTATTTACCCCTACTAGTCATGATGGTGCTGTCAAATGTTACTTTTAACTCTTTATCTCTATTTGCAATAAAAAGGTATATTGTTATTTTGTGCTAGTTTTGTGACATAAATTGTTTCTTTAAATTTCTGCATCGAGAATATATTTAAATGGGGACATGAAATGAGTAAAAAAGGTTATTATAAGGTTAAAATTACCCACAAAATTTTAGTATAGAATTTTGTTTTATGGAAAAATATTTTTCAAACTTTTAGATATTTGCTTTAGGCGATGGTGTTAGCTAATATTTGTTAGTGATAATGGTTGACGGAAAATTCAGTAAACGTATATATACCAATAAAAGGGACAAAACTACTGTATGACAGTCTAGAGACCCTTCTCATCCCCTTATACATTTTTTTTTTGACTTGGACGCTCATTCTGGGTATTATCTTCAAGCCAAATGCCAAAACCATGAATCTTTTATGGTATTTAATGTTTTACCAACTTTTGTCGCTTGATTCTCCTAATCAGGCCTTTTTTGTTACTATAATTAATGCTTTTTAAAAGTCTCTCTTCCAAAATGGGTATTTCTTAATGTTATGTTAAAAACAAGGAAAATCATAGGAGAAAGCGAACAGCTGAAAAAGTTGAGCTACTAAGTAAGAAGGAATTTCTTCACAAAAATAAGAACCATGTGGTTCTTTGGGTTCTCCACTTCAACTACAAGAAACTTTTTGATAATTGGTGCGATCTTTCTAGTGATCCTCTTAGCAGTAATATTGAGAAAGCTAGCATTGTACCAGCTAAACGATCATGGAAACGATCGGACAGGTGATAAAAATCAAGATGGATTGAAGCATACTTTTACTTGCACTGCTGTTGTTAGGACATATGCATTAGAAGAGTTAAAGATGGCCACGCGAAATTTCAGGATCCGCGTCGGGGTTGGGGCCACTTCCTATGTGTATCTCGCTGAGCTTAGGGATGGAAGATTTGGGGCGCTTAAACGGGTGATGGAAGAGAGGGGTGGCAGCAGGAAAATGTTCTTGGATGAAGTTTCTGTTCTGCTCAGGATTTCTCATCCAAACTTGGTGGGGCTGTTAGGTTTTTGCTTGGAAGAAGGTAACTTAAGCAAAATTTTGATCCAGAAATTTGTGCAAAATATTCACGTCAAATGTAATCCAAGCATGCAAATACAACTTCATTATTAATCTCGGGTTGTTGCAGGGGAACAACTACTTTTACTAGAATATGTCCCAAACAAGAGCCTATTTGATAGGATGCACACCCTCCGTGGCCAATCCGATGGCATACTCTCATGGTCGAATCGGATGAGCATCGCTCTAGACATTGCACGAGCACTTGACTACCTTCACTCACAAGCTGATCCCCCAATCATACACCGTGATGTCAAGTCCTCCAACATTCTGTTGATCGACGATGATCACGCCAAGCTTGCTGACTTTGGGTTATGCAAGTTGGGATACGAGAGCTACATGTCTCAGACACCATGCGTAGTCAAAGGTTCATTTGGCTATGTCGATGTAAATTACCTTCGGACAGGAATCGTAACGCCGAAAAGCGATGTCTACAGCTTTGGAGTATTGCTCCTTGAGCTGATCACGGGACTGAAATCGATGCAAGGTTCTGCAACTTTGCCAGAATGGACTGCCGAGTGCCGGAGATCCGGTAACGTGGAGGATCTAATTGGAATGCTAGATCCAAAAATCAAAGATGAAGTAAATGTAAAACAGCTTCTGGTGATGCTTGGTATTGCCAACGCAACCTTGATTGAATATAGCGATGCCAGGCCTGAGATGAGCCAAATTGTGGATATGCTGTCAAGCTGTTTGGAAGACCATGCTCCAGCCGAGTTGCTTGTATAATAATGATTTTTTTTTCTTTCTTTCTTTCCTTTTATTGGGGAGGGAACATTTCATTTATATATCCTGTTCATAAGCTATTCTTCTGGAAAAAGGGGAAAATATAAAATTTGTCTTTTTGTTGCTGCTCTATTTGAGTGCTTTCATTTTTACTTATTATTATATTTAAGTCTTTAAAAGAAATGAAACTAGTCATTTAATTAACTTCATTATATATTTTATCAAGGTTTGACACTTATTGTCTCTTGATTAGCCCATAATTATTAATTGAAAAATTGTTATTAACAAATAAATCAAATTAGGTTCAAAAGTACCTAGAACAAGCAGAGGACTAAACGACTTCTTACTTTTATAGCAAAAGAATAGCTCCCAAAATATCCATATTTTTGTGGAAACTTTAGGAAAAGGCAATTCCAATAGATAATGCTCCAAAAAAAAAAAAATAGCATTAATTCTTTTGTTTTAAAGCAGCAAAAACAAAACCACAATCTCCCACCCCCACTTAATTAAAAAAAAAGAAAAAAGAAAAAGAACAATAATATGAAGCTTTAATTATTTTTTCTTTATTGTTTCTTAATCTTCACTAGGATTACCTTCGATCAAAATAAACTAAATTTGAATTGGACAGTCTATATTTAAGTTTATTCTTGTGGTAATTCAACAAATCATTTAACTAGAAAAAGGTAATTCTCAATAAGAGTACCAAATATTACTCTTGTAACTCGTTAATGTGAAAACTAAAAAGTTGAAAATAAAAATTGGGAAATTTCTTTTTTCGAGACAAAGAAAAGTCTCTCCAAAAAATTGTATAAATTCTTGATTGTATTATAAAATGAATGGATCCTCCTTTACATTTATGTGGATGACTATTTATACTATTAAGTAAAACTACTTATCTAACTAATTTCTAACTAAAATTCTAATTAGTTAATATTCTAACTAATTTTCTAATAGTTGTAACAATTTTCGCTTATCCATAAAATGACCTTGTCTTCAAGGTTTAAAATAAAGGAAAATAAAAATAAACTAATGTGAGTTAAGATAAAATAAAATTCATCAACTCTTCTGGTCTTCTTTTGCGTCTTTGAGACCATTGCTCTCCTATGATCATCAGGAACAATTTGCTCCTTGATTGAAAGAATAACACCATTTGAATTACTAATATACTCATTCACACAATTTTGCCAAAATAATGGTTCTCGATAATAGAATCTTGTTTTTGTTTTTTCATTATCTTTGCTTGATGTTTCATATGCAATAAATTCTTAATTGTTCTCTAATGAATTACCATGGATCTTGAATTCTTGAACCTTTAATGTCATGTCTATCATATCTTCATGATCCCATACATTTGTGATTGTTGCATCTTCTATCGTGGCTTCTTTGTTGATATTCTCACCAAGAATCTTAAGTTCAGATATGATGGTGTGACAGGGAAGATGAATTTAGGGTTCCTGAGGTGAAGACATTCGAAGAAATGTTAAGGAAAAAGGGTAAAGTGTTAAGTGATGTGTTGTTCTATCGGTGAGTTAAGAGAAAGTGGGAAAGCCGTCAAGGTCGGGTGTGTGTGTGGAAACGGATTTGGAGAATATGGGCCAGCTGAAGGCCCAGTTGCTAAGGAGTCCAACTCGTTACAAATAAAAGCCTATCCTTGAGCCTATCTACAGATGAAGGAGGTTCCAGAAATTGATATATAACTAAATCACATGGGTTGTTAGAGATTCTAACAACAATTAGTTGGGAGAATATTATTACATATATATATTGTTTCCATGTAAGAATTATAAAAAGAATGAATGAGAATTACACATTTTCTCTCCATTTTGATTGCTAAATACAAGTAAAATTTGCATACGAATTTTGCTTGTCTACTATCAATTTCCCTATTACAAGTGGTATCGGAGCATCAAATTTTGAACCGTGGAGACAAGAGAAGCTGAGAGGATTGATGAAGCTGTAAGGTCTGCGGTCAAGGAACAAACGGAAGAAGCCTTGAATTCTATCAATGACACTCTCAGAAGGATGCAAGAGCTGATGGATCAATAATCATTGTCAATAACTGAATTGAAATCTTACCGTATGGAGAAGATGGAGGCTTCTGGGACTCATTCTTCAGATCTTGGTAAGTCTCATGTCAAGAATGATAAGCATACATTAGATATTACCACTGCTACAATATCTGATCATCCCTTGCAATCACGGGTTCCTAAGGTTGATTTCCCACAGTTTGATGGGTTGGATTTAAAACATTGGTTGTATAAGGCACAACAATATTTTGAAATTGATTTAACCCCTGAAATCTGGAAGGTAAAGGTAGTTGCTATGTATCTTGAAGGAAAGGCTTTAAAATGGTACCATCCCTATATTCAAAGTATCGAAGAGGGTCATATGGTGACCTGGGGTGCACTAGTGAAGGCATTGCAGGCAAGGTTTGGGGAGAAGGCCTATGAAGACCCCATGGCTGAGCTTAAGGAATTACATCAGCAAGGAGCACTGCAAGACTATTTGGAAGAGTTTGAACATCTAGTTACTCAGGTCAAGCTACCCGAAAACTACTTGATTAGTTGTTTTATGAGTAGCTTACATCCTTCTATACAATACCCCATTAGAATGTTCAACCCACAAACTCTACAGGAAACTTATTCACTAGCAAAACTACAAGAAGCTAACTTGTTGTCCACCAATCAATACCTTAAAACACCACGCATAACATACAGCTCAAACACATCCAATTCCAGCCCTTATCCACCACCCAGTAAAACCTAGACCTACTCTAAAAACACCACCACCATCATCAGCACAAACAAACCTAACCTCAACCCAAACACCAGCAATCCAATCAAACACTACAACCCATCAAGACCACTAAACACATCCAACCCTCAAACACGCCTAACTAAGAGGCTGACACTTAAGGAACTAGAAGAGAAAAGAAGGAAGAAGTAGTGCTTCTGGTGTAACAAACCTTTTAGTCCAATACATCGCTGTAAGAAGCGATTAAACATGTTGGTAGTGGATGCGGAGGATAAACCAATAGGGGTAGATGACGAGGAAGAGCCACAAATGGGTGTTGAGACTGACTTTACTAAAATGACTCTCAATGCTTTGGATACGGGATTGGGACCTTCACTAAGTAGCATGAAGATTCAAGGGAAATACAAACGAAGGACGATGGGTATCCTCATTGACACTGGCAGTTCATTGAACTTTATAGATGAATGCCTTGCTAGAGGGCTTAACTGCCCCCTTACTGACATTTCCCCAATGAAGGTAACCTTGGTTGATGGGACGAATGTTTATAGCACGGGTAAAATTCCCAATTTCACTTGAAAAACACAAGGGTATGAGTTTGTGGTAGAAGTTTATTTGTTGGCCTTGTCTGGGTGTGATATTATATTGGGACTACCCTGGTTGGAATCGTTGGGTACAATACGTTGGAATTTCCAACACCTAACCATGGATTTCGAGCTGAATAATCAGGAATACAAGTTGGTTGGTAACAAGGAACAATTGAAGGTTATCAAATCAGCTGAGTTGAGCAAAATTATTACGGGTGGAAGGGCTGTGCAGTGTGAATGCTGGATAGTGCAGGCTAAGGTTGAGGGAGTTAAGGAGGGAGTCCAGTAGGGTTTACACTCTCTTATCATGGACCTACTGGAAGAATTCCTCGATTTATTTGAGGAATCACATGGGTTGCCCCCAATTAGAAAACATGATCACAGGATACCATTGTAAGAGAATTCTAGGGTAGTTAATATAAGACCCTATAGGCACTCCACTGTATAGAAGACAGTACTAGAAGAGATGGTTAGGGAGATGCTTCTGAGTGGGACTATTTAACATAACCACAGCCCATTCGCTTCACCAGTGGTTTGGTGAAGAAAAAAGATAACACATGGCGTATGTGTGTTGATTATCGTGAGTTGAATAGACAAACAGTTAAGGACAGATTCCTAATACCTATAGTTGAGGATCTATTTGATGAATTGAATGGATCCACCTACTTCAGCAAGCTCGATTTAAGATTGGGTTACCATCAAATAAGGATGTGCCCTGAGGATGTCTACAAAACAGCCTTCAAGACACATGAAGGGCATTACGAGTTCTTGGTAATGCCCTTTGGCTTAACAAATGCTCCGTCCACCTTCCAAGGCCTTATGAATCATATATTCAAGGCCTATCTGTGGAAGTTTGTCCTAGTTTTCTTTGATGATATCTTGGTGTACAGTTCAACTCTAGAGGACCATAGACAGCACCTAAAAACTGTATTTGGTATTCTCAGACAAGAGCAGCTCTACCTTAAGAGGTCCAAGTGTGTATTTGGAGCAACATAGATTGAGTATTTGGGGCATATTATAAGTAGGAAGGGTGTTGCTACCGATCCAAAGAAGATCGAGTCCATTGTTAAGTGGCCAGCACCTAAAAATTTGAGGCAACTAAGAGGATTCTTGGGGCTGACGGGTTATTATAGAAAATTCATCAATGGTTATAGTGTTATTGCAAGGCCCCTTACCTTGCTGTTGAAGAAAGATAACTTTCATTGGGATCACACATGCCTATAGGCTTTTGAAGCTCTCAAGGCGGCCTTGGTAAGTTCCCCAGTCTTAAGCCTACCAGATTATACTAAAGAATTTGTAGTAGAGACTGATGCTAGTGGGAATGGAATTGGGGCTGTTCTGATGTAAGAATGCCATCCAATAGCTTTCCTTAGCAAGACTTTATCTAATAGACAACAAGGGTTGTCAGTATATGAGAAGGAATTACTAGCCTTAGTACATGCAGTGGAGAAATGGTGGCATTACTTAATGGGGCGACACTTTGTGATCAAAACTAATCATCAAACCTTGAAACACTTGCTAGAACAACGACTAGTCACTTCTAGTTAGCATAAATGGTTAACCAAGTTGCTAGGAATGGACTATGAGACACAATACAAGAGCGGGCAAGCTAATCTGGCTACCGATGCTTTGTCCAGAGTTGGTCAAGCTGAATTGAAGACCATGATTGTGACAGTCACTACACCTGAGTTGATTGAAGAAATTAGGGACAGTTGGGAATTACCAGGGGGCTATATGGAAGTCCTGATCCAACTTAAAGGTGGGAAGGCTTGTAAGAATTTCACCTTGGATCAAGGAATATTGAGGAGGAAGGGTAGATGTGTGGTAGGACCTTCGACCCACCTAAGAAGGAAGCTACTAGGAATGTATCATGATGGAGTACTAGGTGGGCACTCAGGGGCTCATACCACCTATAAGAAGTTAAGTGCTGTTTTCTATTGGCCTAAGCTAGAGAAGGATGTGAGACAATATGTGTGAAATTGTGAAGTTTGTCAACAACATAAATTTGAAAATATTGCTACTCCTGGCTTGTTACAACCACTGCTAGTACCTAACATATGCTGGGTTGAAGTTACTATGGATTTTATAGAAGGTCTCCTTAAGTCTCAGGGGCGGGAGGTGATTATGGTAGTAGTGGATCGCCTAAGTAAATATGCACATTTTATGGCTCTTCCCCACCCATACACGGCTCCTCAGGTAGCCCAGTTGTATTTGGAATAGGTATATATGCTGCATGGATTATCGAAAAGCTTGACTAGTGATAGAGACCCTATATTCATTAGTCACTTCTGGTAAGAATTCTTCAGGCTATAAGGAGTTGAGTTGAACTTATCAACAGCCTACCATCCATAGACGAATGGCTAGACTGAGAGGGTAAACAGGTGCTTAGAAACCTACCTCAGGTGCACGACTAGTGATAGTCTTAGGAAATGGGGCCAATACTTAGCAGTGGCAGAATGGTGGTATAATACTAACTACCACTCAAGTGCTAAGAAGACCCCCTTTGAGGTCTTATATGGGTATTCACCATCACTACATCTACCATACAATCCTGGGGATTCTCGAAATGCTACTGTGGGTAGTATGTTGACTGAGAGAAAAGAAGTGATTAAGGTCTTAAAATTCCATTTTCGAAGAGCTTAGAGCAGAATGAAACAACAAGCTGGTAAGAAAAGGATTAATTGAGAATTTAATATCGGGCATTGGGTTTTGCTTAAGTTACAACCCTATCGACAAGGAAGCCTAAGGAGGACCTTAAATTTGAAGCTATCAGCTAAGTACTATGGGCCTTACAAGATATTGGACAAGATTGGGAAAGTGGCATATTGTCTAGAGTTATCGACAGAAGCAAACGTACATCATACCTTCCATGTGTCGCAGCTAAAGATCTATCATGGTTTCGGAAGTGACTCTCTTTCATCGCTACCTGCAATAAACGAAGAAGACAAGTTAGATCCGCTGCAGATCTTAGACCGAAAGATTGTGAAACGAGGAAATATTGCAGAGACCATGGGACTTATGTTGTGGCGAAACCAGCCTCCAACAGATGCGACTTGGGAGTTTTTGAATGATTTGCGGCTTAGATATCCTTATTCTCCCTTATGGACAAGGGAAATTCAAGAGGAAGGGACTGTGATAGGGAAGACAAATTTAGGGTTCCTGAGGTGAAGACATCCGAAGAAACGTTAAGGAAAAAGGGTAAAGTGTTAAGTGATGTGTTGTTCTGTCGGTGAGTTAAGAGAAAGTGGGAAAGCTGTCTAGGTCGGGTGTGTGTGTGGAAATGGATCTGGGTAATATGGGCCAACTGAAGGCCCAGTTGTTGAGGAGTCTAGCCCGTTACAAATAAAAGCCTATCCTTGAGCCTATCCACAGATGAAGGAGGTCCCAGAAATTGATATATAACTAAATCACATGGGTTGTTAGAGATTCTAACAACAATTAGTTGGGAGAATATTATTACATATATATATTGTTTTCATGTAAGAATTATAAAAAGAATGAATGAGAATTACACATTTTCTCTCCATTTTGACTGCTAAATACAAGTAAAATTTGCATACGAATTTTGCTTATCTGTTGTCAATTTCCCTGTTACAGATGGTTGATTCATTAAGATCAGTATCTACAGTCTTCTCAGTTTTGAAATCTTTATTCATTGTTAGTAAGCTCTCATCATCCATAGTCTTGGTTTAGAAATCTTGATTCATCATTAGCAAACTCTCATCATCCATATTTTTTTATTCCGAAATCTTGATTTTTCATTGGCAAACTCTTCTTGATAACTTCAAAATGTAATATGGAAACAATAAGATTTTGATTTCAATTATAAGAGTGTTCTACGTGTGCTACTCAATCTAATAAAGATTTGATTTGAGCATTGATAGTCACTAAATAATGCATAAAATGCTGGTGGTTGTTGCATTGTAGCAAATATATGATGGATTTCTTCCATGTTCAAATGTAAAAAGGATGATCTTGTTTGTGGTGATACCTCTCAACGAGAGCACCAAATGTTACTCTTGCAACTTGTTAACATGAAAGTTGAAAAGTTGAATTATTTTTTTTGGTAAATTCCTCTATTTAAGGTAAGGAAAGTCTCTTAAAGAATTTTACAAATTTTTGAATGTATTATGAAGTGAATGGATCCTTCTTTTCAATTATGTGGATGACTTATCTAAGTAATTTCTAACTAAAATTTTAATTAGTTAATATTCTAATTAATTTTCTAGTAGCTGTAACATATAGCCGAGAAGACTACTTAACTAGAATATGTTATTGTACTATTATTTCCCCATTTCGTAAATTGGGCCAAAATCCTTAACTGAAAATTTGGAAGGCAACTTTGCTTTTATGTAGACTTACTTACGGGTGGGTTGGGCTTGATGTACAAGACTAGACTCGCTAACTCACTTTGCTGTTTGGAATTAGAAGGCTTCTATTCCATATTGGAAATGGAACATGCGTATCATCTTCTCTTTTAGAGAAGTCTTATAAGTTACGTTTATGGTGCATCATAAACACTAATCAAATAATACTGAAGCCAAAACATCTTAACTCATAAATATATAAAGACAAAGTTCATATCAGTTGTGTAACAATACTTGTCTTTATATTGGATTCCCTAATGTAATCAAGTCATTTATATTCGATGAAAAAAGAAAGAAAAAAAGAAATTAGAACCCATTGGATTTTCCTCATCCTCATGTTCCAACCATCGTGCACAGACCATAGTATAGGGACTCCTAAATTGTACTCCCATAAAAATTCAGTAAAGCAGAGAGTTTTTTTTTTTTTTTTTGTTTTTCATTTATCTATATAAATATATATTTTCTCTCCTTGAGTACTGGAGAAGCATTGAAGGTAATAGAGTATAGAACCTGCTTGTTATTTGCAAATTGATTATTTGGGCTGAGGCTGTATAGTATCTAATGATCAGGTCGATAAGGTTCCTCTGATCCTCTTCAGTGGCTTCAAACAGTAAAAGTATGCCATTTGTAAAGATAAGACAAAGGACCTGGTAACTCGAAAGAATAGTTATTGCGATATAATTTCGATCCGTTTGCTTCACCTAGTCTATGGATCTATGCACACAAATAGTTTCGCACAGATGGAACTGGTAACGTCGAAACTTCTCATGTTAATTAGTTCTTCACTCCTCTCTGATCTACTGCAATTTAATTTTTGAAATTGAGGTCAAAGTATCTCTGACTATTTTTTAGTAAGAAATATTTTTACTTTTTAAGGATTTTGATAATTCTTTCCTCATTAATACCTCTGAAATCCTCAGAAAAGATTTTGAAAGAAATAGTACCTTTTTTTTTGGCCTAAGTAAAAGGAAAGATTTAGCGATGATTATATAGAAACTTTTGCTTTAATTTAGAAACAATAATTTAATTTTGTTTCCTTTTGTTGTTAAGGTAATTACCTTTATTATTACTATATGGTGCTATTGATGATCGATCACATGCATGTTTTGTGATACCATACTTCGAATGACCTTAGAAAAGTCTTGATCTAGGGATACGTGGAGAAATGTGATTAGAGAGAAGCATGGGAGGAGAAACATCAGATCTCAATAGCTTGCCAGTATACGTGATAGATAAACATTCTCGAGTATGGAAGCTAAGTTTTCTTTATAGGATTAAGTGTTTTGATATTTTAGATTAGAGTTTCAATACAAGGTTATTTGTCTAAAATTTTCTTAACATGTCAAATAAGAGAACGGAGCACTATTTATAGATTTTGGAGCTTGTCCTTGATCATTAAATGACTTTGGAGATCAATAGATGGATTAGTTTTTCATGACATTCGTTAGATTATTTGATGAGCTACAAATGAGATGCATCCACATACAAATGTAACTCTTGAGCTTTAACACACAAAAACACAAGCGTGTGTTTCCCTCTTTGTCTTAAGCCCTACTGAGTGTGTAAGTTGATTGAGAAAGTTAGAGGCAAATAGATTAATTTAGCAATTTTTGTTTCAATTTCACTAAATAAACCAAATCTCTCTTAGACATCCTTAATGAATGGTAATTGAAAGGAAATGAAATAATCATTTCTAAAATAGCATGACTACATATAATAAAGACACTATAACAGTAATCTTTATGACACATAATTGAGAGGAAATATAATAACCATTTCTAAAACAATATCGATGCTCTTATTTACTTGAAATTTGACTCAAAGATAATTATTTTAGGAGATTTTTCATTTTTTTCTCTAAAGAGCAACAATTATCTTCATATTTTATTAGTTAGCATTAGTTAATTCCTCTTGACATGAATATGTTTATAATTACATGATAATGTCACCTTTACCAAATTACACTACTCTTCAATCACAATTACCATTATTAACATACCTACTCTACAACCATCACCTTTGCACCATTAACATTACTGTTGCTATCATCATTACCACTACTTCTACTACTGCCACCACTGTTACCTTCATTAGTCATAAGCCCTACTATTACCACTACTAACCCTTATTGCTGCTACATTACTATGAACTTTGCATTAGTATCACCACCTCCATTACTCTGTTGCCATTGCTACTTCCATTACGCCATCATTGTTGTGGTTACTACTCGCTCCATCATCACCACTGCTACAACTATTGCAACATCACCACCAGCCACCATTAACTTATCATCCATGTACCATTATCCTATTATTACCATAATTGCTACTATCACTCTAACCACCACTTGGTGTTGAAAAAAAAGTTATAATTAATTGATTTTTATTTCGTTTAAGTCTACTTTATAAGCACATTTGATTAGATATTATACTTAATTGGCTTATATTTTGATTGTAGATCCTAAAAAACAACTTTAGATGAAATGAAACAAATGTGGACAAGTTTCAGGCAAATTGGAATTAAATGAACAAGTTATGGAAGTAAAATGGTTGACGCATCCATTAATATGACCGTGTTAGAGACCATGTTGAGCTTATACAGAAAAACAAGTTGCAACAATAAATACATGACCATATTAGAGGTCGTGTAGAAGTACACACTCATTGGCACGCTGTGTTGGAGATCGATATCAAGTTTTTTACGTCGTTGCTAAGGACTAAGATATTAGGGATACCTATATTTTGTTAATCTAATCATTATTTCTTTTACAGCTTATTATATTAATTTCTATTTTCCATAGTTTCTAATTTTCTTCTTTTGTTTATGCTAAGGGGATGTCACATAGCAAATCAAAGATACCGGGTTGTCTCAAGAATTTGACAGTAATCAATCTACCAACATGGCCAATAAACAAGATGATAAAACAATGCTCAATTATACAAGACCATCACTTACTAGAGCTAATTCAGGTGTTGTTAAGCCTACAATTATAGCAATTTTTTTTGAAATTAAACATAATATTATATAGATGATCTAACAATTTGTTCAATTTGATGGTTCACAAGACTAAAATCCAAACGCACATATTGTGAGCTTCTTTGAGATTTGAGATACCTTCAAAATTAGTGGGGGTTAGATTACACTAGCAAGTTAAGAAATTTTCCTTTCTTTCTAAGAAACAGAGTAAAACAATGGTTGAACTCTTTTTCTAGAGGTTCAATTACTACATGGGAGCAGAAGGTAGAGAATTTTTTTGCAAAATACTTTCCACTAGCCAAGACTAGAAAATTTTGAAATGGTATATCCCTCTATGCTCAAATAGAGTTAGAGATACTATGCGATACATGGAAGAGATATAAAGTTTTGCTAAAGAGATGTTTACATCACGGTTTTCCATTATAGATGCAAATTTAGACTTTTTATGGAGGATTAAATCAAACCATCAAGCAGATGATTGATGCAGCAATTAGAGGTATGTTAAACAACAAAACACTTGAAGAGGTGTAAAACTTAATCGAAACATGGCCATGAATAGTTATTAGTGGAACTTTACAATAGTAAGACAAAATAGACTAGCAGGAGTTTACAATGTAGATGCAATTATTGCACTTGCAGTACAAGTAGAAGCATTAAGTAAAAAGATTAATGGAATAATGATTGCTCAACATCTAGGTTAGTTAGATCCTTTAATTAATTTTAATGAACATGTTAATTTTGTAGAGAACCCAATTAGGCAGCAGAATAATCCTTACAGCAATACTTACAATCTAAGATGGTGAAATTACTCTAATTTTTCTCAGAGAAATTAACAAGGGAATATTCCACTAGGATTCTAGCATCTACCTCCACCACCAGAAAAAAAGCCAAATTTGGAAGAGTTATTAACAAAGTTTATTCACACAACTGAAACATGCTTTTAAGCTATAGAAGCATCATTAAGAAATTAAGAAGCTTCGATTAGAAATTTGGAGAATCAAATTAGGCAGATTGCAAGAATGGTTTCTAAAAGACCACAAGGTATGTTGCTACATAACATTGAAATTAATCCTAAAAAATAGGTCATGGCAATTGCCCTAAAAAGTAGAAAAGAATTTTAATTTAACGAAAAACTAGTAGAGTGGAGGCTGTGCAAAAAAAGTGAAAAGGAAGAGAAAGATATTGAGAAAACCCTAAAAGTGAAGGAATATATTCCAAAAATTCTTTACCCTACACATTTAACAAAAGAACATTCCCACAAGTAGTATAGTAAGTTTTAAATTTTTTTAAAAATAATTTTACATTAATTTACCTTTTATTGAGGCTTTGTTAGAGATGCTAAAGTATGCAAAAATCTAAAGAATTTTCTCTCAAATAAAAGGAAATTGGAGGAGATCTCAACAATCCCACTTAGTGAAGAATGCTTAGTAATTTTACAAAATAAGTTACCAAGAAAATTAAAAGATTTAGGGAGTACTACTTTAGCCTATTTAATTGGTGACTTGTTAATTGAAAAAGCTTTGACTAATTTAGGTGCTAGTATTAATTTAATGCGTATAAATTATTTAAAAGATTAGGACTAGGAGAACCTAAATTAACTAGAATGAGTTTGTAGCTTTTTGATAGGTCTGTTAAGTTTCTTAAAGGCATAATTGAAGATGTATTGGTGAAGGATGACACTTTGTTTTTTCGATTGATTTTGTAATATTGGATATGGATGAAGATATTGAATTGTCATTAATCCTAGGTAGACCCTTTTTGGACACAATAAGAGTAATTATTGATGCAGAAGATGGTAAATTAATTCTTTGAGTTAGGGATGAAGAATTAGTTTTTAAAGTTTTTGATGTAATGAGATATTCCCCTAAGTAAGATGATACATGCTATTTCCTTGATACAATTGATCTGCTTGCTTCTAAATGTATGTAGGAAATCATTCATGAAAATCTTGAGGAATTATCCCCAATTCAACGTGCGAAAAACTATCAATTGAGTTCAAGCAAGGAACATGGAAGGGATTCAATGACCATCCCCCTTGATTAGTGAGTGTGAAGTATGTAAAGTTAACTACATTGAACATAAGTACTTCTTGAGAGGCAACCCAAGATTTATTTACTTTTGTTTTATTTAATTTAGTTTAGTGTTGTTTAATTTTTTATTTTTAGTTTATACCTAGTTATCTATGATTTTACTTTTTTTTTTTTATGCTTTTACTATTTGTTTTTCTTTTCTCATTTTGCAAAGACTACTATACTTATTAGTTGGAAAATCGTGTTAAGACACAATTGAACTAATTAAATCGGGGAAGTATCGGTTTACTTTATTTCCTTTCTCATATGTTTTTAATTTTTATTTTTTGTGCTTATTTTGTACATTGGAGCAATGTACAATTTTAAGTGTGGGAAGGGGATATTGTGATTATTTGCTATGTATAAAAGTCAATTTATTGCATTAATAGATTTTAATTTGCATTCATATGAATAAGCAATTTTTTTGGGAATTTTTTTCATTATCTTTATTTAATAATTACTGGACTTTCAACATTTTACTGGAGTTAAATTGTGAAATCTATGTGAAATAGAGTTATATGTTATTTAAGCTTTGATTTAAGACTTAGAATTAGAGCAATGTTATTAATTAGGAATTAGTTGTTTATATTTTTCTAAGCTTTCTTTGATGTATGCTCATCCCTTAGAAATTTTTAAAGCATTATAATTTTGAATATATGAATATATGAAATTTCTCTCTTCAAGATTTTTCTTATTAAAAAAGTAATAAAAAAACGTTGGGAGTAAAAAAAACAAAGAAGAAGAAAGAGAATAACATAATAATAAAGTTCAGTAGTGGGTCTTGTTGACTCGAGCAACTAAGCTTGCGGGGTGCCTTTTGAGAGATAATACCCATTGACTTAAGTGACAAGCTTGAGATCATTAACTTAAAGCTCGCTACATGTGTAAAAAAAAAAAAAGTTCAAGAAAATTAAACTTAATAAAAATAAAAAGCAATGGAGTTAGTGGTGGTTTGAAGGAGTATCTTAAAACCTAGTAGTCTAAGATCGTTTGATTTGAGATTTACTGATTGATGAAACTACCTCATGCGACTAAAAGGGGGGGGTGTAGAGACAATAACAAACAAAAACTGATTATATTAGAGAATGTGAAAAATGTGGATGTGAATAATTTCTTTTTTGTACTTAAATTTTGATTTCTGAAAATTATTTTTGTGAAAGAAGTTTTGTTATCATAAAAAAGGGAGAGAATATTAAATTTTGTACTGTTGATTTTGATGATAATAAAATAATTAAGTGTTTTATTGACAAAACTATGAAGTGCATAGATTAAAATTAATGACTCATAGACTATATCAAAAGTTGTTTTGAATTTAAAGAATGTAGATACTTAGAGAATGTGTTTAGAAAATGAGGATTGTATAGAATAATTGATTTGAGTTGTACAGAATAATTGATTCGAGCTTAAGTTAGACAATATAATTGGATTGAAGGCATAACTTCACTTATTAGATGTATTTGGGAAATATATCCAATTTCACTCTACTTAAATTGGTTCATGAATCCATGGGAATTGATTTTAAGAAAAATTATTAACTATGTTATTTTTATTTTTTTTATTAAGGACATGTTATTTATATTAATTCAATGAAGAATTATAAAGATCACAAACAGGTATAGATATTTATAGAGAATAGGAAGAAGATGTTACTGCATTTGAGAAGATTTGACTGAGTTTTTTGGATAAGGATGATAGTTAGAGACATATCCAAGTTGATTAGTTAAAATATTTATTTGAAATTCAAATTAGTTGATCTGGGTATATCTACAAACAACAAGGAAGTCTTTAGCATAAGAACTTATTTTTATTAGATGAAGTTCATGCACAAAAAGGATAAAGTAGTAAAGTTATACAAGTCAATGTTCAAATTTTAAATAACAAGTCTAATAGAATCGTAAAATCAAGGAGTTAAGCAATGTTCAAAATTAAAATAGAAAAGGATCAAGCAAAGATTTAAGGATAATTCTTCCAATAGATAATTTGTGATATACTTGAAGAGGTTTGTTGACCATTAAGAGGTTGTGGATCAAAGATAATTTATATATAAAGATAGTTCAAAATCGGAAGATAGAGAACAATGTACTCAAGAACTGTTGCTTATAAAAAACTCATAAACTTCTTCAAAGATTGCTTTGTGCTACATTGTCATTCATTTTTAATGTTCTGTTTTTGAATGCAAAAATTGTTAAGGATTTTTCTTTGTTATACTCCTTGAGCTTTTTTAATTCATTGAGAGTTTGATATTGGTATTTGAAAGAAGTTATAGCGATTCTCTATAGTTCCATAGATTAGCCAAGTTGTCAACTAGATAGGCAAAGTAGAGAGAGTAAAATGCCAAGTGTTGGTAAACTAATTGTAACTTCTCACTATTATTATTTATTGGATTAGTGAAATGGTACCAGTGTGGATGATTGTGTCCTTAGCAATTGAGCTGGAAGAGAGGATTGATTAATAAAATGGAACCTTAATAAAATCTTATGCTTGATCTTCTTTCCTTATCTTTTTAATTTTTTGTGTTTATTTAGTTTATTTTTGCACAATATTTTTGAACATTTATAATGCATTTCAAGCCAGTAAACCATCTTAAGGGGTTTAATCTTTTGTTTAAAACAATTTAAAAAAAAATTAAAAATCCATATAGATTTCAATTCACCCCCTTCTTGATATTTAAATTGGGACCTACATTTGGTATTAGAGCTATGCTCTAATATCATTTAGAGTCAAGATCTAATGGTTGAAAGTAGTCTAAATGTTTAACTAGGAAAAGCTCCATTATTTGATGGTATTTATTATCCCTTTTGGAAATATGGGATAGAGATTTACATGTAGGCATTCGATTACTAGACTTAGACCATAATTAAAACAAAAAATCTCAAAGTTCTAAATTCAGTTGTGCCATCGGATGATATTGCAAAAGTAGAACACAATTCAAAGGCTAAGAGTTTACTTTTATCTACAATTGGACAATTTGAAATTTATTTAATTTCTTCCTATAAAACAACTAAGGAAATTTAGGATATGTTGGAGCAGGCTCATGAAGGCATGGAGTCAATCAAGGAAATGAAGATTAACTTGTTGATGTAGCAATATGAAACCTTTATAGAGTGCTATTAGGTGAAGAAATTAAAGACTCATTTAGCAGATTTACTATGATTACTAAAGAGTTCTTTTTCTCTTGATAAAAATATTGATCATGTAGAGTTAGTTTGTAAGATGTTAAGAGTTTTTCTCAAAGTGTGGAATGCGAAGAAAATTGTAATAGAGGAAGCATGCGATATGAAGAGGCTGACCCTGAGCCAATTGCAAAGCAAATTAGTAGCATATGAAGCAGACTTCCTAAAGGCAAAGAGTACCTCACAGGAACCTAAAAGGAAGTCCATTGCATGCAAAGCTTAGGACTTAGAGGATAACTTAGATGATGAAGAGTCATCTCATGATGATGAAGATGTCACACACTTGATGAAACTTATACCAACTTCTAGATAACATAATTAAAATCAAGATTAATCCTTCTGCATAAACTTCCTATCGTCTATAGATCTACGTACTATTCATATATCAAAATTTATGTAAATAAAAGATATTTTAATAGCTTACCTTATATTTGAATAGTTTTTATATTATATATTATCTTGTACATGTGTCGGAAGATGATGTGTCTATCTGTTGTCCATTTGTTATTTTTCTACTGGTTAGTTCTAGTAAAGTTAGTTCAAGAGCTTCACTTTTTCATATATATATCATGCCCTGTATGTTTAATAGCAAGTAGTTACATTGAATAAACACAATTATTGATATTTTCTCTTATGATATTTCATCCATGGATTCAACTATAGAATAATTCCACAGATTTTGTCATGGTATCATAGCAAGTTTCTAGGCATTTTTCTTAGAGTCAACTGAATTTTGTGGTGCAAGAATTGCTCAGTTGTTTGTTTTTTAATTTGAAGATGAACAATCTTGAGTTAACAATCATTAATCCATTTTATTTGTCTAGAATGCATAGACCGGGTATGTTAATAGGAAATTTGATTTTTAATGGAAACAATTACTTTTCGTGGAGCAAGTCGGTGAAATTAAGTCTTGGAGTGAAAATGAAAATAGGGTTTATTGATGGTTCGATTGAGCGACCTATAGATAATTCACTAGATTTAGTTAAATGGAATAGGTGCGATTACATGGTTAGTTGCTAGTTATTTAATTCTATGAGTAATGAACACTAGAAAGAAGTGAATGAACAATATGGTGTTGTAAATGGTCCTTTAATTTTTTAGATATAGCATGAAATTGCAAATCTGAGATAGAATAATTAGGTTGTTAGTGTATATTTTAACAAATTAAAGTGATGTTGGGATGACTTGCATGAATTACATTGCTTTTCCAGTTTTGAATGTGGAAGATTTGAGTTTTGTATTTGTGCTTTCAAGTACAAAATGTTGGAATATAATTCTCATAATAGATTGGTTCAATTTTTAATGGGACTTAATGAGGCCTATGAAGGGATTAGAAATCAAATTCTATCCGTAGAGCCACTTCCATTTGTGAATCGAGCATATTATTTAGTACAACAGGTGGAAAAATAAATAAAAGTGACTGGTTTAATAAATTTTGATGTGGAGGTATTTACGTTTACGTCAAATAAAGCTACTATTCCTTGAAAAAGGATTAGTTTTGCAAATATTGTAAATGGGAAGGTCATATAGTTGATTCATGCTTCCAACTAGTAGGCTATTTCGAATGGTATAAGGGTAAGAAGGTTTTTTCGAAAGGCAAACAAGGAACTTTTGCAAATTACTATCAAAATGCACTTGAAACACCTTTTGATGAGTAGAATTCTATGATTTAGGCAATAGATTAGTTAAACAAGTTAGTAGATAAACAATTCATTCAAAGTATTTGTTAGGAGATGTATAAAATGATGAAAGACACAGAGGAAGGAACAATAGTGGTGAATGTGGCTCATTCAGGTAACTATAACTTTGAGCCTTCTTCTTTATGCTTTTCTATAGTTAGTATAATTTTGCTCTTTGGATAGTTGACATAGGGGCTTCTGACCATATGACACCTTGTTATGAATTGCTTCATGACATAAAACAATTACCATTTCCTATAACAATTAAGTTACCTAATGGAAGTTCTTTAAAGGTTGATGTAGTTGGTAAAGTCAAACTTTCTCAAAACCTCACCATATCACATGTTCTATTCATTCCCCAATTTTCATATAGCCTCTTGTCAGTTCAAAGGCTTGTTTGTGATCAGTCATTACAGTCTATTTTTGACCCCTTTATGTGTAAATTCCAAGACTTGAGCTCTAATAAAGTCGTGGCTTCAACAAAGGCAGTGAATGGACTCTATGTACTTAGTTTTGAATTCAATAATGGTTATGATGTTCTAGGTGATTCCTGTAAGTGTTAGTTCTGTTATGCTATTCATACATCACATAATAGGTCAATTCATTTGGTTCACAATCTTTGGGACACACTTTTGTATCCAAGTTGCAACATTTGGAAATTCGTAAAAACTTGGATTTTAATAAATTTCTTTGTAACACTTGTTAAGAAGTAAAGTTTAATAGATTACCATTTCCTAATAGTTTTAGTTTAACTTCTTTTGCCTTTGAATTGCTTCATATTGATGTTTGGAGCCTTTATTATCTTCTTTGAATGGTGTGAGATTTTTCTTGACTATTGTTGATGATTATACTAGAGTAACATAGACTTACTTGTTGCATCATAAACATCAAACTTCTTTTGTCCTTGACTGGTATTTTTGATATGTCATCAACCATTTTTCTATTACTTTAAAGGTTGTAAGAGCTGACAATGGAGGAGAATTCATGTCTAAAACTTGTTAAGATCTATTTCATAACCATGGAATAATATTCCAACACATTATTCCTTATACCCCAGAATAGAATGGGAGAGTTGAGAGGAAACATTGTCACTTGTTAGACACCTCAACAACTCTTTGACTCCATGTAAACTTACCAAAAACCTTTTGGGAAGAATGCATGCTTATTGTTGCTTTCAAATATATAAAATGCCCATGTCCAATTTTGGTTGGAAATCACCTCATGAAATGTTATGTCATAAACCACTAAATTATGACAATCTTCAAGTGATGGGTTGCCTATGCTATGTTGCTCAACTTTTACCAAAACTTGACAAATTTGATCCTAAAGGTGTTAAGTGTGTGCTTCTTGGTTATGTTAATGGACATAAAGGGTACAAATTTTACAACCTTTCTTCTAAGCAAATAATGGTGAGCAAAGATTTTTTTTTTTTTCCTTTCCAAGATCATTCTTTTCAAATTCCTTTCATGACATGCCTTCTTTTTCATCACAATATCCTATTTGTTTTTTTAAACACCTATGCATTTGCCTTCTCATGAGTCTGATACACTTGCCTCATTTGATTCTATTAGTTACTCAGGACCTTTACCTCTAGTTATTGATCAATTTCCTATTGATTTACCCATTGATTTAGCTTCTTCTGACATTCGAAGGTCTTTTAGAACAAGAAAATCTCCACCTTGGCTTTAGGACTTTGTGCATATGGCTCAGTTTAATATGTTTATTGACACTACTTTACAAAACCAATTACCTTCCCAAGCTTTCTATACAACTAACTATCCTTTATTTGATACTCATTCATTTGATAAATATTCACAAGATTTTGTTGTGTCATTAGCATATGTGTTGACTATAAAAGAGCTATCTAATTACTCTTAAGCGGTTAAGCAAAAAAATGTGGATTCAAGTTATGGAGCAAAAACTTACTACTTAACAATCTAATAAAGCCTGGGAGTTTTCTTTATTACCTAAGGGTAAGAAGGCTATATGTTGTAAGTGGAGTTATAAAGTGAAATATTGACATGATGGAAGTGTAGAAAGATATAAGGCACAACTGGTAGCTAAAGGGTATACATAAGTAGCAAGTGAAGATTTACATGACACCTTTTCTTCGGTTGCAAAATTGAATACTATGCACATTATTATTACTGTTGCTGTTACCTATTCTTGGCCTTTGTATCACATAGATGTAAGCAATGCTTTTTTTACATGGCTATCTATAGTGCCACCTAAGGGTTATGATAAAGCTCAACAAAATCAAGTTTGTCTTTTGAAGAAATCTTTATAAGGGCTTAAACAAGCCTTTAGGCAGTGGATTCTTGAGATATCTTATTTTTTAATCTCTCATGGTTTCAATTGGTCGAAGCATGATCATTCTTTATTCACACAATAGATATCTATTGGTTTTGTGGTGGTTCTCTTGTATGTAGATGATATTCTGATTATAGGTTCCAATGAGGTTCTCATTAATTCCTTGAAGAAGCAATTGAATGTTACATTTACTATAAAAGATTTGGGATTGACTAGATATTTTCTTAGTCTAGAAATCTATAGAATTAGTATTGATTGCTTGATTAATCAATGATCTATTGGATGTGCTTGAAGAAGTTAGACTCACTACTGCAAAGTCAACAAAAACTCCTTTGCCTATTGGACTTAAGCTTGATAATGAACATCACGATCTACTAGATAATCCTACTTCATTTGGAAGACTAGTTGGCAGGTCATCCAACACTAATTTTACCAAATCTGACATCAATTTTGCTCTTCATCATCTAAGCACATTTTTGTTCAAGTCGAGTGTTCCACATATGCAAGTTGCTTTACATGTCTTAAAGTATCTTAAAGGAACCATATCATTAGGATTGTTTTATCCTACTGACAATAATTTGTCATTCCATGAGTTTTCTGATTCTGATTGGGCGGCTAATATTTTGGGTTGAAAGTTTATTAGTAGATATTACATTATGTTGGGGCCGGCTTTAGTTTCTTGGAAAACTAAGAAACAAACAACTGTGTCCACATCATCTACTGAAGCAAAGTATAGAGGCCTTGTCGCAACCACTAAGGAAGTCTTATGGACCTCTTACATTTTATGAGACCTACATGTTCCTATATAACTCCCTATTCCTTTGAGATGAGATAATAATTCTACAGTTCTCATTGCTACTAATCCTTGCTATCACACCTAGGTAAAGCAGATTGATATAGACATTCATTTTTGTTCGAGACCATATCGCCTCTGGTTTGATTTCTGCAGATTTTGTTCCCTTTAAACTTCAACTTGCAGACTAATGAGCCAAGCCTATTTCTAAGTAGCAACTTATTTTTTTAAGATCCAAGTTAAGGCTTTAGGAAGCACCAACTTGTTGGAGGTGGTGGGGGTGAGGATGAAGAGTTTTTATACTATATATCATGTACATGTGTCAAAAGATGATGTGTCTAGTTGTTGTCCATTTGTTATTTTTTTGTTGGTTAGTTCTAGTAAAGTTAGTTTGTTCAGGAGCTTCACTTTGTAATATGTATATCATGTCTTGTATATAGAATAGCAAGTAGTTACATTGAATAAACACAATTGTTGGTATTTCCTCTTGTGATATTTCATCCATGGATTCAACTATAGAATAATTCCACAGATTTTGTCAATATTGACAATTGCTCGAATAAACACCCCCTTGTATGCATAGAAAGCTCTACTAATCATCGAGTTTCAATTTTCTTGCAAAAAGGCCATATATTAGGGCTTTCAAATTAGCAACAATTAGTCATTAAATCGCTTTAGATCCTTATCTTGACAAAGGATGAAACTCTAAGCCCAACGCCATGTTTGTGCCAGCAACACCGCCTGTAATCGGTTGAATCCATACAACAACTCCCAACTAGGACTTGATTGATCATAAAACCAATTTACAAATGGGTGATGGTCTTATTTAATCACACGTTCCTCTTACATCTTCAACATTTTGCAATGGTACAACTCCCTACTTGCCTGAAATCTCCGAATACATAGTGATTTATGCATTAGGATTGTTTATAAATCGAAAATATCAAAAGAACGAAAATCGGACGGAAGAAACCCTGTTCCCTTTCTCTTCTAGGTCACGGCACAATGGAGGGCAACGGGGTTTCCTTTCTCTTTTGCTTTGTAGCTAAGGCTTTCAATTTCCAATCCACCGTAACTACCATGTGGAGGAGCGCACCATGTACTCTTATTATTTTATTTATACTTGTAATTGGGCTATTAAATATGTATGTATGTATCTGAAACTGGGTAAAAGATATTGTATTAGAGGAAAAAGTGGGATGGCCACCACGGTCCAGATTTTGGAAAGAGGAGGGAGCATAATATGCTAGTGAGGTGTCCGACGATTTTGACTTAGCTGATTTACCATTAATTTTGTAACCTCTAATGAACAGATTGATTATTAAGCTTATGGCTTTATTAGTATTTGACATATAAAAATGGATACTAGAAATCTTTAAGACGCCGCGACTTGTCTTATACTCAATTATCATGGATATTATCAATTGCTTCAAACATATGGATGTTAAAAAATCAAACTATGGTTTGGCACCCAAAAAAAAAAGAAAAAGAAAAAGAATCAAACAAATCATAGAATTATGATTAAATCTTCAAATAAATAATGATTCAATTATATATACATTTCTCTATATGATCTTGGTCCACCAAGAAAACAGTAATATATATATATATATATATATATTTGAACATTGAGAGCACCTGATGATAATGCAATTGTAGGTATTACCACAAGATGCCAGAGTTTGAGCAGCACTTGTTGTCGCTAGTCAAAGATGATGACCATGCATGCACGTATTTATCGGTAGGTGCTGTCCGCGAGAGTGCATCCTTAACCATGAATCAAGCTCGTTTTGTTGTTTAATGATAATGAATCAACCCTACGCTAATTGATAGGGAATTGTTAATGAATATTACTTAAGTAAGAGATGAAATAAGAAATCTTTCCCTTTTTTTTTTAAATATTTTGTTATATATTTATTTATTTATTTTGTAAAACGTGTAATCTATATAAAAGGATTTTTTTATATTTTATTTTTTTAACTTTTTAACAGAACCCAAGCCAAATCCAAATGTAGACTTTTAGTGATTATGCAAAAAGTCAACTCAAGATGTTCTGTCAAAGTACTTAATCCAACTGGCTTTGTCTAATCCTGACTTGTCCAAGTCCAGTATTAATGATCGATCAATTGAGACGTAATTAATTAATGAAGTTGAAAGAGGCTTCCTTCGATTGCATCCTTTTTGCATACTAGATATGGAACATCTTCTTATTATTTTAGTTTTATACGTATAAGCACAGTGATGTACGTGAAATTTCGTCCTTTGGAAGGATATGCGTCCACCGCATCTAAGGGCACATGAGCTTGCAAGGCGATTTTTTATTTAGAGTTTTCCTAAACATGCAATTTCCAACGCTCATTGTATGGTTCATTGTCATTATTAGTCGTCACGTATGGCGACTACAAAAGCTAGATATTGATGTTTATGTTTAGCATATAATAAACGATATTTATAAATTCTATTGAAGTATTTCACCAATGAGTATTTATAATGTCATCTTAATGAGGTTAATGAATTTAACTAGTGAAAATTCTATTAAACATGATATTTAATCAATTCAAAATTTAGGTATAATATTTGAAAAAAGTTTAATTAAATATCATATTTAGTAATTTAAAACCTAAAATATATATAAAAAAAAAATGCAAACTTCGAGTAGTGATTTTAATAATTTACCCATTGACTAAAAAAGAAACAAAAAGAAAAGAACAAAGAAAAAATTACTTTGACATTGGTCAGATCAACATGGTTTTTCCTACAGGTAGAAAATGAACCCCTTAAAATAGTCCTTAGTTGAGTGATAGTGGCCACTGTAAGGCCATGTAGCCTGCAACGAGCACCAAAAAAATTTATGCCTCTCAAGAATCTATTGTAACTTGTAAGCAACAACCTGCTTGCTAGCTGGTGTTGTTGATAGGGATTGATTTTCTAAGTCCAGTTTTAGAAGATTTATACGCGAGTTTGTGCTAATTCATATGATTATGGCATGGAAAGCATATTGGAGCTTAATGTTCTTTATTTATTTTATTCTTTTTTGACATGGAGTTAATTTTTTCACTAATATTATTTTCAGTATTAGATTTTATAATTATTTTAGATTTAGAGTGTTTTTTTAGTTTTCATCCTTATTTTTAGTGTTAATTATTAGCCTATTTTTATTTTATGACACTAACGCCACTAAGATTGTTAGGGGTTCCATATAAATATTTTACTATGAAACTTTTTATTAATTAGAAAATTTTGATCATAACAAACCTCTTTCAGAAACCTTGTTGAGAATCTCTTTTCTACATACCATCATTGAAATCTAATTAATTGTAACATTGGTTGGCTAAATTTCAACCCTCTTTTGCTTAATTGTTGTGCATATTATCGGCTAGTTAAAAAAAGAGGTAGTTAAGGTTTAAGGTAGTAAAGTTACAATTTTACCCTTATTTCATATCTATAATATCTAAAATGCCACAAAATGAAAATATAGAGAACATACATGGTTATATATATATATATATATATATATATATATGCATGCATGTATGTATATATAATGGTTATTGCAAAGGTAATGGCTTAACGACCTATTAAAAATATTAAAACATCAAAAGAGAAAGATCTATTGAGATAATTGCGGGAGATAATTGTGGGATTTTTTTTGTAAATATGGCATGTATATCTTGTATTTTCCTAAGATAGTTTTTCAATTCTGGTAGGAAAGGATTTGTTTTCCTGGTTTGTAGGATTAGTTGTTTGGAGAAGTTGTTCTCCTGTTGTATATATTTCGCACGTCAGTTATGGAAAAGGGCAGAGAAGAAAATAGTCTTCTTCATCCAATGGTTTGTTAATTTTCATGGTATCAGAGCCATTATAGACACAGAACAATGGTTAGATCACAAACAAGTGAGGCTAAGGAAGAAATGCTTCCTCAAAGAAAAAAAATCTCTCCTTACGATATTACCTCGTTAGATAATCCAGGATTGGTGATCTCTCAAGTACAGTTAAGAGGAGAAAACTATGATGAATGGGCATGGTATGTGAGAACGGCTTTACGAGCTCGGAAAAAATATGGTTTCCTTAATGGTACAATTAAGAAGCTTGATGACAATTCATCTGATCTTGAAGATTGGTGGATGATTAATTCTCTATTGATATCATGGATTCGTAATACAATCGAATCATCACTTCGGTCTACTATCTCTCACGAGGAAATAGCTGAACGTTTATGGAACGACATTAGGGACAGGTTCTTGATAGCTAATGGTCCATGCATCCAACAACTTCGAAGCGAATTGGTAGAATGTAAACAAAGGGGCATGACTTTGGTGAATTATTTTGGAAAAATGAAGCAAATATAGGATGAACTAGCAAACTATGATCAGATTCCATCATGTAAGTGTGGTATGTGTACGTGCAATCTCGCAGCAGAATTTGAGAAGAAAAGAGAAGAAGAACAAGTTCATGCTCTTCTCATGGGGTTGGACGAAAATATTTACGACACTGTGAGAAGTAATATTTTAGCCCAAGATCCACTTCCTAATGTTAATTGGGCATATTCCATGCTAATTGCTGAGGAGAGGGTTAAGACCATAACCCGAACTAAACAGGGAAGGCAAGACGTCATGGCTTTTGCAATGAGAGGAAGAGGAGAAGTAAGGGACAGGAGTGGGTTGTATTGTACCCACTGCAAGCGTACAGGACATAAAGTTGATAATTGTTTTGCTCTTCTCAGATATCCCGAGTGGTGGGGTGATCAACCAAAGGGAAATGGAAGGAGTGTAGGGCGAGGACGCTGCTCGAACAGCACTCAACAGCGCCAAAATCAGACAGGTGTTGGATGAGGGCGTGAGACAACAAGGGCAAATAGCGTGTCCAGCGGTAGCACTTGCGTGACAGACAAAGGATCTGCTGTGGCAGCAGTGGCTGGGAATGATGTGAAAAAAAGTCTCGGTCTTGATCAGGAGTAAAGGACATCTTTGATGAAGCTGATCAATGGTCAGAAAAATTCCGCTGAAAAATTGAGTGGTAAGCTCTCGAATTGGATAATTGATACAAGGGCTTCGCATCACATGACAGGAAGTATGCACAGTATGAAAAGAGTGCATGACATTGATCCTTGTCCTGTTGGACTTCCTGATGGGAGCGAGACTATGGCAACGAAGGAAGGACAACTTGTTCTTGATGGAAATTTATGTATCACGAATGTTCTCTTTATTCCTGGACTAGAATGAAATTTAATTTCGGTGTCGCAACTTGTTGATTCATCTAAATGTATTGTCTATTTCACTAATTCCATGTGTGTAATGTAGGACCCCACTTCGAGGATGCTGATTAGTGCGGGTGAAAGATGGGATGGACTCTATTACTACAAGGGAGTGCCACGAATTCGAGTAATGAAGATTGAAAATAAAGGGAGTCTGGAGATATGGCATTAGCAGTTGCGACACCCATCATCGAAAGTGACCAAGTTAGTGCCTAGTGTGAGTCATAATAAAGATAGTGATAGCAAGAATAAATGTTGTGATATTTGTTTGCGAGCAAAACAATCTAGAGATCCATTTCCTATTAGTCATCATCATGCTTCTGATATATTTGAACTTATACATTGTGCTTTATGGGGTCCTTACCAGATTTTGTCTTCATGCGGTGCTTCATATTTTTTGACTATGGTAGATGATTTTTCCCGTGCTGTTTGGATATTTTTATTCATTGACAAAACTGAGGTAGCTCAAACCTTAAATAACTTCTTTGCTATGGTCGAAACACAATTTAATAAAAGAGTTAAAATTGTGAGAAGTGACAATGGAACGGAGTTTCAAAAGTTGACCGATTATTTTTGTGAAAAGGGTGTTATTTTTCAAACTTTATGCACTGGTACCACTCAACAAAACGGACGGGTCGAGAGAAAACACCAACATATTCTCAATGTAGCTAGAGCCTTGCGTTTTTAAGGACACTTGCCGATTGATTTTTGGGGAGAATGTGTGTTAACCGCAGGATATTTGATTAATAGAACACCTTCTAGTGTTTTGGAAGGAAAGATGCCTTGCCTTATCATGTGTTGTTTGGACAAAACCCAAATTATGATCACTTAAAAGTTTTTGGGTCTCTGTGCTATGCCCACAAGCAAGGATGGTTGGGAGATAAATTTGAGAGTAGAAGTCGGAAATGCGTTTTCATGGGCTATCCATATGGAAAGAAAGGGTGGCGATTATATGACCTTGAAAAACATGTTTTTTTCATGTCTAGAGACGTAAAATTTTTTGAGAACGAGTTTCCCTTTCAAACACTGCCTTCATCACAAAATCCTATCGAATCTACGTTTACATGGGATGTAGATCTCACTGATGATGCATTTGGTGTCCGAGGGGGTCTGACCGAAAGGAAGGGGATTGTGGATGATGACAACCTTTCTCCTAGGCTCTGTGATCAAGAAATCGAAACCATTTTTCCCAATATTGAAACTATGTCAGTTAAGCAAAGTGATAGGACAATAGCATCAACGTCTCTCCCCTCTACCGAGACTTCTTCTTCTAAAACCGAAGATGGTAGTGATGAAAATGACGTTTTTAGTGATGAAGAATTGTTGGGACGTGGTCACCGGAACCGTAAGACTTCAGTACTGCTACAAGACTTTGTTACCCATACGGTTCACAAATTGAGTCCATCCCTACCGGATCCCGCAACGCAGCATACCTCAGGTAAACCCTATCCCATTGCACACTATGTGAATTGTGATAGATTTTCTTTGCGATATAAAGCTTTCCTTGCAGCTTTACATGGTGAGCAGGAACCTACTAGTTAATCCCAAGTTGTTCGACATGAAAAATGGAGGATTGCGATGTAGCAAGAAATTGATGCGCTCGAGAACAATGACACATGGCGTATTACTGATCTACCACCTAATAAGAAGGCCTTGGGTTGTAAATGGGTGTACAAAGTCAAATATCGATCTGATGGTACGGTGGAACGCTATAAGGCGCATTTGGTTATATTTGGTAATCACCAGGAGGAAGGAGTAGACTATACAGAAACATTTGCTCTTGTGGCAAAGATGGTTACTTTTTGTGTTTTCTTGGCCGTCACCGTAGCCAAGAACTGGGAAGTTCACCAGATCGATGTCCACAATGCATTTCTACATGGAGATTTACAGGAGGATGTGTATACGAAGTTACCCCCTGGTTTTAGAGTTGCGAGAAGAGATAAGGTGTGCAAATTACAGAAGTCCTTGTACGGGCTCAAACAAGCTCCTCGTTGTTGGTTTGTGAAACTATCTGCTGCTTTAAAAACCTATGGTTTCACACAATCTTATGCAGACTACTCTTTATTTACTTTGCAACAAGGAGAGGTACGACTTAGCATCTTGGTTTATGTTGATGACCTAATTGTTTTTGGGAATGATAGTGCAGCAATTCAGAAGTTTAAGGATTACTTGAGCACTTGTTTTTATATGAAAGATTTGGGTGTTCTCAAATATTTTCTTGGGGTGTAAGTGGCTTGTAGTCTCGACGGGTTTTTCTTATGTCAGCGAAAATATGCCATGGATATTATTTCAGAAGCAAGTTTGATAGGGGCAAAGCCTGTAGGGGTTTCGATGGAGCAAAATCATCGACTGGCGCTGTCCACCAGTAATTTGTTGAATAATCCCGAGCCTTATCGACATCTTATTGGCCGATTGATTTATTTGTGTTTTACCAGGCCAAAATTGTCATATTGTGTACATGACTTGTCTCAATTTATGCAGCAGCCATGGAAAGATCACTAGGATGCAGCATTACGCATTGTTCGGTATCTCAAATCCAACCCAGGTCAGGGTATTTTATTGCGTAGTAAGGGTGATCTTACCTTGACTGGTTGGTGTGACGCAGACTGGGCGGGTTATCCATTGATTCGTCGCTCTCTTATTGGATGGTTGGTGTTTTTAGGATTGTCTCTCATATCATGGAAGACAAAGAAACAACATATTGCGTCTTGATCTTCTGCCGAAGCAGAATATCGTTCAATGGCCGTGATCACTTGTGAAGTCAAGTGGTTGAAGAGTGTTTTATCTGATCTTGGTGTTATTCATATGCAGTTGGCAACGCTATTTTGTGATAGTCAGGCTGCTCTTTATATCTCTCAAAACCCAGTATTTCATGAGCGCTCCAAACACATCGAGATGTATTGTCATTTCATTCGGGATGCATTGCTTGATGGGACGATCTATCCTACTTTTGTTCCTACAACAAGACAACTTGTTGATATTTTTACCAAAGCATTGGGTAAACACGAGTATGATATGTTCTTATGCAAGTTAGGCATTTGTGATCTCCATGCTCCAACTTGAGGGGTGGTATTGAGATAATTGCGGGAGATAATTGTGGGATTTGTTTTGTAAATATGGCATGTATATCTTGTATTTTCCTAAGATAGTTTTTCAATTCTGGTAAGAAATGATTTGTTTTCCTAGTTTGTAGGATTAGTTGTTTGGAGAAGTTGTTCTCCTGCTATATATATTTCGCACGTCAGTTATGGAAAAGGGTAGAGAAAAAAATAGTCTTCTTCATCCAATGGTTTGTTAATTGTCAAGATCCAAAACTTAGATTTATTTTACTAAACCCTTAAATAGGTAGACTTATAAACTAATAGTAATAGATTTAATAATGACGAAAATGTATATAACCCCTTTAAACTATGATCTTGGTTTGGATTTACCTTATGAATTTTTAAATATTATAAATAATTTTTTAAAATTTTGATAAATTAATAAATAAACTCTAGAGGTTGCCAATAACCTTATTCAATTTTAACCTTGATACATAAACACTTCATCAAACTTATTAGAATATATTTTAATACCTATTAAGCTATAATCTCAGTGTGTTTTTCTAAATGGAAAAAAATATCCTTTATAATTTTGAAGAAAATTTCTAAGAATAAAAGGGCTAAGTAATGGAATGGAGGCGATTTGGTACATTACGAACTATAGTATTCAAAGATGACGAATTCCAAAAGTCAAGAGAGATGTCAAATCAGTCTGCATGGATTTGTTTTAGTCTCCCTTCAGCACGACTTAAGCCAAGTTGTACTAGAATTTTCCGTCCCATGAATACGTAGCCTATATGTAATAAATGAACGAAGAGGGAAATTATACACTAAAGCTCTCTCTCTCTCTCTCTATAAGTAAAATTAGCCAAAACCTATTTAGACAATAAATATTATTTTTACTTGGTTTCGATATTTGTGCATGATATCAAATTTTAGTTTTGTTCGTACACTTTTTATTTTTATTTCCATAAAGCCAAAAAACCATAAAAATACTTTATTTATTTTTATTTTATTTCATTTTTTTTTTTATAGTTTTGATGACCCTGTATCAAGACTCAGTGTCAAATTGAATTCTTACTTATGGTTTCTCGGGTGATTCTAGTGTTTTAGATGGATTATTTTATAGTTTAATGTGAGGAATGGGGTCTAGAAATTAAATAAGATAAGGTACTATCAACTAGAGGTGGATGGTGGGAAGGGAAGATTGGTAGTCAAATGAGGGCTAAGGCAAGGTGGGATGGGTCGAACAGCTAAAGATGCAGCCAAATTCTACTTAACCCAGTCGAAATAGAAGGCTTAGATTGAATTTTGAGGGGTGGCCTTCCAAAAGCCTCTCTGACCTGTCGAATGCTCGGTCTCATATTGCTCGATTTTATGTTTTGTATTTCGACTTTTTTGCCAACGAGTTGCTGAATTGAGGATTCAGATGTTAAGGGACTTTTTCGATAAATTTAGGGATTGAGTCAATTAAACTTTAAGGTTTTAGATATCATATGAAACCAGGTTTCTCAACTAAATCAGGTATTCTTCATCATTAATCTTTTTAATTGAAAACCGTCCTAATCATTAGCTTACGGTTTACAAATTTTCATTAATTGTTTGGTGATAAAGCTACAAAAACACAGTTTTTCTTAAATTTTTGTTGAATCATGAAATTATATCTATAAGTTGTGGTTAGACTATGAAATGTCATTTGATTCTTAATTCGGGAGCGAGTTCGGGTTTTCATCTAAGGCTCGGTGTTACATTTTGAATAAATTACTATATTTGGTTTGCCTTATATTTCCATTATGTTATTCTTTAAGTTTAGGAAATTGGAAATGATGAAAGAAAATGGGTTTCGTTTTCTAACTTGGAGTTTCAGTGTGAGTTGGCATGAGTTGTGTGAGATGAGACTTGGAGCTCTTCTTCCGTTCACATTAAGCGTCTCTTATTGGCATGAGTTGTGTGAGATGACCTAATATCCTAACTACAAGTTTTCGAATAGTCTTAGGTTTTGTCTTAAAGATTATTAAGTTTCATGTTTATCCTAGCTGTTTCGATTTCGACCGACTTTTCCTATTATCTAATAAATTTGCTTTCAGTTATAAACTAAATTAATTTTCCCATTTAACATCTATACATATATATTTAACATAGGATTAATTCGCAGTAGATTAAATCTCTAAAGAAATCTCAGCAGATATATATATATATATATACACACACACACTCGGTAATGTGGGCTAGGCTGAAAAAGTTCACAAAGCTATCCCAGGATCCACTGTATGCACAAAAAAAGAAAAGTGGGGGTTGCATATCAAAGTATTGATTGTTTTTCCGCAGGTAAGTGAATATTGCATTATTACGGCACTTTCCTTGTAAGTGAATCTACGAAGGGATCATAATTGACGACTTCATGCGTTTATTCTATGGTTGAAATGGATACTGCACAATCTTTTCTAGATCAAATTATATATCTTCAAATCTGATCTGCTTCGGGAGCTTTACAAGTGTTAAAAAAAAAAAACACAGAACAAAAAGGAGGCAATATCCTCGATTGTGCTCTCATGTGGGGGTTTCGCCTGCCATCATGCCATTAATCAGAAAAGTTCAAGCTGACATCAACTGTCCTCAATCCTCAACTACATGCATCTTTTTTTTTTTTTTCATTAGGTGGATTCCACGATTTAGGAGAGGACTAGTGAAGTGTCCATTATAACATATTCAGAATTGATGCTAAAAAGAGAGAGAGAGAACATATTAGTAATCCATTACTATTATTATTATTATTATTTCATTGGACAGTTATCTTAATTAGTTAAAAATGATAACGGGAGAGGAGGAAACTTTTTCTTATCCTATTCTGTATAAAAATAGAATTTATTTTGCTTAAATAACTCAGTTTAATACCCTAATCACTAAAACTGAGATAGACCCTGGGATATTATTCACCGTTATATATTCTTATAGTTTACAAACCTTTCGATTAGGATTTTTCACTCTTTTTTTTTTTTTTCAACTTTCCCACTCAACCTTAGTTGCATGATGTGATGCGATGCCCCTTTCAAACGTCTCCATCATGATTTCTGGAGTATCTCTTGAAAAGGGGGAAGAAAACAACAAAAGATAGCTGGAACCAAGTACTGAGGAAGGAATTAAAAACAATAAGTTGAAGTTAGAGAATAATCCAAAATTGAATTGGTCACTCCAAGCACCTTTTTAAAAGATATAAGCACCAATAGTAGATGTCCTATGCCATCCGTGATTGATTTTCGCTTTATTATAATATATAAGTAGAAGCTCAAATGTGTATATATATATATATATATGATCTGGACCAAAAAAGTTCTACGATGTATACTTAACTGGATATCACCAACTAACAACTATCACGTCGTTTTAATAAATAAAAAAAAAGAGAAAGTAATTAGTTATTGTAACATGGGATTTTCTTTCCTTGAGTTAGGTTCATTTAACCTTTAATTTGGATTCTTGTCTCTTTCAAGTTGTGCCCTAGTGGGCGCCGTTTCATTCTCACAACTTGATAAAACCTCTGGCCCTACCATTGTCTTTAGCTTCCAACTTGCGGATTCCCATGGCTGGTTTTTGCTATGTAGTTGGGATTTGCTCGAATGGTTTTACAAAACGTCCTTGTCTTTTTTGGAAAAGACCAAACATATAACATCATAAAATTAACCTCTTTTCCATCAAGACTAGTCAATAAAGTAGTTGTACATTAATCTTTAGTGATGATATAAAAATATGAAACATTTCTTAAGAATTAGAAGTTACAATTAATAAAGTCAATCTTAAATATTCATTTATATATTTTCTTCAATATTAAGCCTAGGGCTAGGAATGCGGGATAAACTTGATGGGCTAGCTTGCCCAACTTGCAATTTTTTTACAGGTTGAACCAAAAAAATTTGGCACACATAAAGTACGGGCTTTTTGGCTTGTCCCACGTGGCCTGTGGGCCAAGGCAAGCTAACTCGATGCAAGCTGGGTTGGCTTATGTAGCTTGCCAAATAAAAAAAAAAAAGATTCTGTAGTTATTTGGACGACAAGACAAGATAAGCAACAACACAACACATTACATAGATAGTTAGACAAATAGCAATCACAACATTCACACTTACACACACTACACAGATGGACCTAGCTAGACCTCCTCTCCTCTACTCGACTACTCCTCATCCTCTTCACTATACTCTTAACTCTCATCAACTCTTCATTTGATCGGCAACACGCTTGTTGTCTTCGTCCAATCCAGTAGTCATCATCATCATTGTGTTGTCAGTTGTCACTCACTCGTTGTCTCCAAACCAACACTCCTAGCCTCCCACTCACCACTTAGGTCCGATCTCCTACTCTGAGCCCCAAGGTAAGTGCTTAAGAGTTAAGAAGTTACATTTTTTTTATGAGGATGTGTTGTCAGTTGTGGGGTTTGAGGTTCGGGCATTTGACTTTGGGGTTTAGGCTTTTTGGGTTTAGGGTTTGGCCATTCGGGTTTAGGGTTTAGCCATTTAGGCTTTAAGGTTTAGCTTTTTGGGTTTGGGGTTTGGCCAAAGAAGGGAAACATTTGTATTTACTTCTTGAACTTTTATGATTTAGATTTTAAATATAATAGTGATGCCCAAATTTGATAGACATGTCATAGATTGCAACTCCAAAAAAAGGGTGAATATGTATATTTCCATATCTAAAATAGGCACTTAATGTTTATTGTTTTTATTTGATATAGTTGGGCACTTAAGGTAATAGAGTGCTTTTTGTGATTACGTCCTAGTTGTGGGTTTAAATTCTATCTTCGACGAATTTCATTTTTGGCGTAGGTACAACATTTGCATTATGACATGTTCTTTTGTTGATGTATTTTCAAAATGGATCCTACAAGCAATGATACTACAAATACAATACAACATATTGATGTAGATGATGTGTCCAGAGTTGGTGGGCATAATGCTGATGTACACGCAAGATCTTCTTAATATGAAGAGCCCACAAGTAAGAAGTCTTCGCTAAGTAGTTATGATGTTTAGGAAAAATTTGGAAAAATAGGTGTTGGGAAAGATGGTAAAATTAGAGCCAAATGTAAAGCGTGTGTGAATGAATATGTTATCAGGGGACATATAATGGAACTTTAAACTTACTTTGACATATGGGAAAGTGTCATTTGAGTCAAGTTCCTAAATATAATGATGCTGGTGATATGATAATTGATCATGTTAGTAGGTTAAGGTTAAGAAAACTAGATCCAAAAGTGGCTCGTGAGATAATGTCATTGGCTATTATTGAACATGATCTCTCATTTTCATTTGTTGAGTATAAGAAGATCACACAATTTTTAAGGTTATACAATCTTGATTATAAGCCAATTTTTAGCAAAACTACTGTATTAGATGTTTGAAATTTATATTTGGCTCAAAAGGATAATTTTAAACAAATTTTGCAGAAAATTCAAGGGAGAGTTTGTTTAACCTTTGATGCTTGGATTGCTTCCACTGGTGATGGATATATTTGTTTGATTGGTTGTTTTGTGGACAACAAATGGAAACTCAATAATAAAATTCTTTTTTTTTTTTTAAATGCTCCCTTCTCATGAAGGTTTTAAGCTATCTAAGAATGTATTTGAATTTTTGAAAAATTGAGGCATGGATAAAAAGATATTTTCTCTTACATTGGATAATGCATATGCAAATGATTGCATGCAAGATTTCTTGAAAGAGCAACACAACTTACAAAATAGTTTGTTTTGTAGTGGTGAGTTTTTACATATTAGATACTATACCCGTATTCTTCATTTAATTGTTAAAGAGAGGTTAATGGTAAGTAGTGAAGCTTTGCATAAAATAAGGGAGAGTTTGAAGTATGTTTAGGGCTATAAGGGTAGAATGAAACATTTTTAGGAGTGTATTCAATAGGTTGGCAACATTGATACTAGTGTTGGTTTGCTCTTGGATGTAGTTATTGGATGGAATTCCACTTACCTTATATTTGATAGTGCACTAAGGTATCGATGTGCTTTTTGTTGCCTTCAATTGAATGATTCTCATTATAAGTATTGTGTTACAACAGATGAGTAGGGAAGAGTAGAGAAGATATGTAAGTTTTTGAACCCTTTTTATACTATCACCAATTTGACGTTAGGATACTCGTATCCAACTTCAAACCTCTATTCCTTGCAAGTATAGAGAATTGAATGTTTGTTGAATGAAAATTTTAGTAGTAAAGACCATGTCATAAGGGAGATGTGTATTAAAATAAAACAAAAGTTTAATAAATATTGGGAGGAATATGGTATTGTCCTTTCACTTGAACGGTCCTTGATCCTTAGATGGAGTTTAATTTTTTGAAGTTTTTCTTTAATGAAATTGGTCCCCTCACTTGTGAAGAGAAGTTGGCTAACATAAAAAGCAAGCTATGCAAGCTCTTTGGAGAATATGACAAGAGAAAAATAGATCACATATCTAGAAGTTTTCAGGTTAGATCATCTTCTCAAGCACAAAACACATTTGGAGGTGGAGGTAAGAGAGCAGCAGTACAAAACTTGAAAATTGGAAAAGCTTTGGGGATTGATTTTGCTACTTTAGATGTAAGTTCAATAATAATTTCATTTATTTTAATGATTTTTTTGTATTATATATAAGTATTTAATTAGTTTTTTTTCTTAATAATGTAGGAGTACTACTAATTAGAATTACAAAGTTTTGGTTAGTCTTCTTTGAATCTTTATCTAGATGAGCCAGTAATGGATATGAATTTTTACTCAGAATTGGATGTTTTATAATATTGGAAGACTCAAAGCTAGAAGTATTTTGATTTATGCATCATGGCCTTTGATATGATCAGCATTGCAATTACAATTGTAGCATTTGAGTTAACTTTCAGTATTGGTGCCCATGTTCTTAATAAAAACCATAGTTTTATGCTCCCACAAATGTGGAAACTTTAATTTATACTGCAATTGGTTACAATGATTTGCTTGTAAAGGTGATTTTTTTCTTCTTTTAGTAATATTTTCTTTTAATGTATTATTTCAAGCTTTTAACATCTAATTATATATGTGATTTGATGAATTGTAGAAGAAGAAGAAGACACTGGGAATGGGACTACTTCATCAAAGGGATACTCAAATTTGGTTGTTGATGATGATGATGATGATTGATAACCTGACAGATATATGAAGAAGAAGAAGCGATGATGGATGGGTGTTTTAAAAGTTTTTCTTTTCCCTTTATTATTGATTTTGTTTTCTTGTATAATTAGTGAAAAAGACTGTGATAATTGCTACATTTACTTGATTATTGTTTCAAGTTGTTTTGTTCTCTATCATATGAGATTTAATTTTTTTTTAATTTCTACTTAGTAGTTATTTTATCTAATTATTGTATAATATATATATTGTAATATGTTATGATTTGTTTTTCTTTTTTATTTTTTTGTGGATTAGAGGGTTGACCTACCTAACTTGCATTGGCTCATAGGTCGGTTTAGGCCAACTTTTTTGGCCCACATAAGGTACAAGCTAACGTGGGTCGACCTACTTCAACCCGTAGGTTAATGCGGGTTGGGTAGGTTGTCTCGTTTGGCCTGCATTTCCACCTTTAATTAAACCTATGATACGAGAAAAAATAAAAATAAAAATTCAATGATAACTGTCATATTAGATATCTTAATTTTGTTAATTTTTATAGTTAATTATCTAAAATTTCAAATTATCAATTTAATAAATGAACTTTACCTATCTTTACAATTAACTACATAAACTTTGCCTATTCTTACAATCAATTATCTAAACTTTGCTCATTTTTTCAATTAACTATCTCGTTTGGATACTACAAATGATCTTGAAGTAGTAAATTGATATTTTTAAATTTCAAGTAGTTAATTATGAAAATGAATGAAGTTCAGGTGCCAAATGTGACCTTTATCCAATTCAATATAATATTTATTTTTGGTTTAACAAATTTTAGTTTTAGTTTTCATCATTACTTGTGTTTAATTGATCATTTAGTTATATTATTTACTAAGTGAAAATCAATTCATTTAATAGCAATTTATGTTGAAGTTTAAGATTGAAAAAGGATCTAGAGAGGGAGAAATATTCATAAAAGTTCTGTTATTTTAGTAATTTTCATCATTTGTTCTACATATATATTGTAACAACTCAATTGGAACTCCTATCATTAAGGTATGGTTACCTTTGGCAACAAAATGTCACATGACTCTAGAGATGTTTACTTATAGGGGTGCTCCCATATTGTGGTAGGGAGCTCCTTCACTTCCAATTGGTGCATTTAACTAATAACTCTTCCCATCGAGGTATCATTTGCTTTGGTAGTGATATGGTGATGATACACTGCACAACTCTAGAGGTGTTCTCTTACAAGAATGCCCCCATACTACACACTTAGCACCTCCACTTTGAACTGTTGTATTTAATTGATAACACCTGTGACAACTCGACTGAAATTCCTCCTATCGAGGTATTGTCAGCCTTGACAATAATATGCCACACAATTCTATGCTTGAATGTGGTTGTTTCTTAAGAGGTCATCCATCCTGAGAATGCTTTAGGTCAAGCACACTTAACTGTGGGTTCTAACAAACTCTACATCATTATATCAAAATACATTTTAATGATTAGAGCTTAAGCACATTCTATTTAAGAGTTGCATATATTTTACTTAATGAAAGGACAAGGATCGGCAAGTGATTGACTTAAAGAATTATGAATCCCTAGAAGGAATGAATAATTGACCATTTCCATTATTATTGGTATATGGATATGTCGAAAAAAATTTAAATGGAACACAGAGGCAACCTTTCTGAGCTTATTAATATATCCAATGAATTACAGTTGTAACTGGTGAATGGAAAACTGCTTCCTAAAAATCATTATCTTCCGAATGTATGATAAAAAAAAGAAAGATATTAGAATGGATTTAAAATTTGGGTGTGAAGATGTAGGGACGCATAGGGTAAACAACTTTCGTTACCTCTACGAAAGGTTTATCGAATTGTATGTAGAAGCTGTAGCCGATGAAAACATCGTGGAGGTAGACATGATCACTTGTTACGCGTCCCATATATATATATAACTACAACTACATGGCCTGGCATGTGGCACAACAGTTTCTTAACAATAAACAACTAGTTTATGTTGACTAAGGACGCCAGGCTTTTAAGAGAAATCAATTAAATCTTAAAGTGGAGTTATCTAACTGTAATCGACTGAAGCACCTAATTAAATTCAAGACCGAACTATACTTTTTATGTTATCTTGAATCCTGTAAGCAGTTATTCAACAGAACTCGTGTGCATAGGAACCACGAATTCCATCGATTTCACATCCAGAGAGACCAAGTACCTTGATTCTATTCATTGTTTATTAATTTTTCATATAGAATGTACCCAAATTACGTGTATCTATAAAATATAAAATAATTATAAATTAAATGGTAAAATATTTAGTTTCTGATTATTTAAAAAATGTTAATAATGGAAATTTTGAAATACTATAAAAAATTAATTATGATTTAAGTGTATCCACCATATCATTAATTTATTTTCTTTTAAATTTATTTGATAACTTTATGTGTTGCAAAAGGGCTCTCTTTTCTCTTAAATAATACTATAGATGACTCGCTTGTGATATAAGTCCCTGAAAATATAAATTAATCATATAACAAAAATATTAGTATTTGGTAATCTTAAATGACGAAACTGCATGACTAAGGTTGTAAACAAACTGAGTCAACCTAAGCCGAGTCAAGCCAAACCAAGCTTTTTAAGGCTCGAATTTAGCTTGTTAGAAAACTTATTGAGTTTGAGCTGAGCTAAGTTTGTACTAAGTTTGAAAATTATAATATAAACGAGCCTATCTACAAGTTAACTTGTAAACAATATAAACAAGCTCACTTGTAAGCTTAAACAGGAGTTCGAACTTAGCTTGTTTAAATAAATAAGTTTTATTTTGAGCTCAAACTTAGCTCATTTACTGATCAAGCTCAAACTGAGTCGAGTAGTTTGTAAGCAATTGGACTCATCTATAGACCTATGCATGACATTCAAAATTTAAATTATGATCATGCATAATTACCCCATTATTGACCATATTCTTTTCAAAGGAAAGGGCTAATTTGGTGATTTTATGTGTTACATTGAAATTCTGTTCTTCTCCTTTGAATAATATAGATTAGAGGAACAAGCACTCATGATTATGCTTATAAATTTAAAATATCTTGCACATAATATGATTTTGAGAAAAAAAATAATTTGACTATTTTTTAGCAAGTCATATATGCATGATGTCTTCCTATACTTCACGGGAAAATGTACATTAGAAAAAAAAAGTAGTTATAAGAAAGCTTTCATTAATTACTCAACTAAGTGTATATCACAACATTCCTATAATTTTGTTTTATAAGAACATATATTAGATGGAATGGAGTGTAATAATGAGTTGATTTATATATTAATGAGTATGCCAACCTACTACATATCCATCCCATAGTATGAGTATGTGAGGCTCGCTCTTATACTCTTGATTCTTCCAATCTAATTATGTCCAATTCTAGAAAAATGAAGCTTAAAATGAGATGAGAAAATGCCCAATAAGTAACCTACTGCATCAAGCACATAAATATGCCAACCAACATAACTTATATAGGCATTTGAATTTAATGCAATAAATATCCATAAAACAAACAACACAGTCTTAGTGTTTTAGGACTTAGAAAAACTCATGACTTCTCTACCCAATTAATTAGGGAATGGGTACTACTTAACACCCCAAAACCGATAACTAATGCCACATGGTGAGCGTATTTTCCATCACTTAAATCTATGTTATATCTACCTTTAAACATAAGACCTTCTACTTTACTAGCATTATTCCCACTCCCAAGTTTAAAGTCATAATTAGTAATAAGCAATTATATTCTATACTTGAAAAACAAGGTCTTACAAAGGATGAGCATAAAGCCTAGTACATAGTCACTACAACCATACACACATTCCATGCAACACAATCTGTATACACACCTAATACTCATGCAACAACAACTGGTCATTATCTCACTTGGCATTGCAAAAAAGTAGTCTTCACATCCTAAGACTTAGAGTCGCCTAGATTGCCTAACATGCATAACTTAATCATGGTGTGGACACTACCTTTCACCCAAAAACTAAAGTGGTTGCCTCATCTTAAAGTCTTCATCGGAAGTAGCCATTAGAATAAATACAATAACCATCCATAAAGTCATGTGTGGAAAAAGTCGAAGATGAGTTCAATGAGTTTGACATGAAATTAGCTAGAGAGAAAGACAGAGTTATAAATACGTGAATTTATTTAAATTAATAAACAAATATATCATAACGTAAAACCAAGGTCAATATCAGAAATTTATATAAATTGAGGGGCAAACGGGTCTTTTTGCAGGAAGAGTATAAAAACCCCTCGTTAATTTAGTTCTCATCTTTTTCACCTCCTCACAGTAATAAACCCAAATGAACAGGAAAACACTTTCCAACACGCTTGGGGAATTCATGAATCACAAGAACGAAAACAAGATAATCAAGTAAGAGTTTAATGCATAAATGGTTATTATATTTGGGGAATGGAAATTTAATCTTATTACATCGTCTTATTCATCCAAAATTTGAGTCTAGGATAGGACACAATGAACATGGAGAATCAACTCATCTAAAGATTCAATTCATGGAAACTTAGAAGTAAGTATGCTAAGCTATGCAAAATAATTAGAAATTTCATGTTTTAGAGCAGTTTAAATCTAAGAACAATAGATTTGGAGTTAGGATGGATTAGTAAGAGAGAAATTAGGGTTTGCAAAGGTGTGCTGAGAGATACACGACCTCTTAACACAGCCATGTTTCGACTGTATTAAACCTATATTTCATAGAAAGATACACGAACTCCTAACACAATTATGTCTCACTTGTGTTAAACCCAAACCTTACAGACTGATACACAACCTCCTAACATGGTTGTGTCTTGCCTGTGTTGAACCCAAACCTTATAGAAAGATACATGGCCTCCTAATACAGCCATGTCTTATCCGTGCTAAACCCAAAACTTACAGAAAGGTACACGACTTTTGACACGGTCATGTATTATCAAGTATAGAGCTATATGACCTCTAATATGGCCGTATTGAGTGAAACATAACTTAATTCTATGTCAATTTAACTTTTAATTAAACTAATTCCCACGTAACCTATATAGCTAGTAAGACCTTAGGTAACTTAATAGATTAAGAGAAATTAAAGGATTATGCTATTTTTAGATTAGTATTAAGAAGAATGGATTAATGTTGTATAAATTCAACTTAAGTTTAGGACTAGACATACTTAAGACTAGGATTCAAGGTATGTATCACTTGTGTGTTGTTCTGTATTTGTTTAAGTTAGTATAGCTATTGAAATTAATTAAGTTGAATTATTTGAATTAAGTGTTTAAGTTGTTGTTGTATATGCTTGGATTGACCTAGGGGCTCGTAATGGCATATCCTTAGGGAGCACCCTAATGATCCTTGTGTAGCATTGTTTCTAGTGGAGTTGTACTTGGAAATGATTTAGGTTGAATGTTGGACTAAGTGGTTTAAGTGTAACATGGGTGTGGGGCCCATAATAGCAATTCCTATCATAAAGTTTTAGTGTTTAAGTGAACATGGGTATGGGCCTGTAGTGGTAGTTCTCATCACCAAGCTTAAGTGGATTAAGTGTTCATTAGTGTGGGGGGTCATAATGGTAGTTCCTATTACTAAGTTTAAAGGTTAAGGGATCATGGGTGTGGGGCCCGTAGTGGTAGTTCTCATCATTAATTCATGTTGCAATTGTTTAAGTGTGTTAAGGGGGTTATGAGTACCTTGTTGTTGCTTGTGGACTTGAATTGTATAATGCATGTGGTACTTGTTCATGTTTGTGCATGTGTGTGTGCTTGTGTTATATGTACTGAGTATTAGCTCATCCTTCGGGGAATATTTTTTTTAGATGTAGGTACTGAAGGTGTTCATAATCTAGGAGGAAATCCAGGAGTGAATGAACTAGAAAGGGAGGAGGAAGACGATTATCACTACTATTATGACAAGTAGAACTTGAGAGGATTTTATTATCTGATTGTAATAAATAGAAGTTTATGGAGAATATTTAACTAGTGTTTTTAGACTTCCATTGCATTAGATGTTGAATAGAAACTCATATTAAATTGGTTTTGAGGTTTGAAGGATGGATACAAATGTTTTTATATTTTGATGGTACTATTGTAGATATTAAATGGAGAATTACAAGAATTATAAGATGTAGATGTATCATAGTTGGTTTAGAGCCTTAATGTGTTCTTATGTGATATGAACACGTGGCGAGTAATAGTGCGGCTTGAGGTTTTGGGGTGTTACAACTTAGATGGTATCAGAACCTAGGTTAATGATCTTTAGAGACTTAAGTTTGGATTTATAGAGAATAGGTTGAGGATCTTCAGGGAATTAGGTTTTGATCTATAGAACACAAGTTGATGATCCTGAAAAACTTAAGCTTGTTGATCTCTTGAAAATTAAGTATTGATCATTAGACATAAGTTTCAAATAGTAAAGCATAAGATATAATCTTTAGAGAAATTAAGTATTTGATATGTAAGATGGTAAGACATGAAGAAAGTGGGAAAATATGGGACAATTATTTAATTATTTCTTATATTATTATTTTACTTATCTTCTTTTAACTGCTAAGTTACATATATGAGTAAACATTATACGTAGTGGCATATGTGTATATACCTACACGCCATGACACTAACATGGACTGATATTAACTTAACTACACTTGATTATCTCTTCTTAAATATAATGCATCCAAGAAGAATCACTGAATCGGGAGCTGAAAAGGGCATAAGACGTGCTAACCCCAATGAGGAGGAAATTTAAAATCAGCAGCCATAAGGGGAAAGGGGTTAGATGGCTAAAGAGACAATTCAGCTACTTTATACTGTGAATTACATAGTGGGACTGTTAACACAACAATAACAAGCCCCTAATGTCCCATAGTGCAGAACTATCAATGAACCCATCAGCTTTGATAGGTTCATTAGGGTAGCCAAAGAATTTAACCCATGATTAGATAACCCAATTGAAGCTGAAGCTTGGGTATAGGAAATGGAGAAGACCTTTGCTGTCTTTCAAATATTAGAAGATAAGAAGGTAAATTATGCAGCATTCATGCTAAAAGGAACTGTAGCAAAATGGTAGGCCTCAGTTTGCAGACTTGTAAGGGAATCCATGAATTGGATAGTGTTTAAGGAGCTGTTTTATTAGAGGTACTTCGAAAGTAGCTCTAAAGACAAGATGAAAAATGAATACTATAACTATGAACAAGGGGGTCGAATAGTTGAAGAATATGAGGCAAAGCTAAACTGTTTCATTCAATTCCTTCCTGAGAATGTGCGTAACGACGATAGGTCCTAAGCCAAAAGATTTCTGAGAGGCTTGGATTTAAACCTACAACTTACAATGGGGGCCTTTTAGTTGAATACCTATGCTGAGATGGTTGATAAGGCTAAATACTTTCAGTAAAACAAAAAGAGTATTAAAGAACGAAGGAGCCACAGAGCAGCGATAGCTTTAGGAAAAAGACTTATGATACGAACCACGCCAACCCGTGACGAAACCCAATACCAATACGTTCGGAAATTCGTTGCCTAAGACGCCCAAACACCTAAAGTGGAAATCGCGACCCGTTGTCTATAAGCGAGACAAGAACCTTGGTATAAAATGAAGACGCCACAATCGGGATGAAAGACCGATTGATAAGTCGGGATGAACGCCACGGAAATCAATCCGATAAGTTCGATTTAGTTCTTGAAGAACCAAGAGAGGTGCCTCTCAAAAGTGTTTAATGTTCAAAGATGTAAGTTCTAAGTTGTTCTAAACCCTAGGAGCTTTTATACTAGGGTTACAATTCGTGTAAAAACAAGTCCAAAATGACGTAGTTTAGTTAAGTGACATAAAAACGCGAAACAGAACAAGCTGGCCGACAGGGGATACACGGACGTGTACACGCCCGTGTACTTTGGCCGTGTACCTTTCTGTGCAACTTCTGGCAACATACACGCCTGTGTACTTTGGCCGTGTATCTTTCTGTGGATTTGCTTGACTCCATACACGGCCGTGCTTTGAAAGTACACGCCCTCTTCATCCCGTGTCCAGTATAACTTGTACAAAAGCAAGGGTCTTCCCATGGTTTTTCCAATCCGTTCCAACTTCATGATTGCTCCAATCCTTTCCGGCTTCATGGACAACCTTTATCAACCCGTTAAGTACTTCCTTGAATCGTTTTGCTCGATTTCTTGTGATCAGTCCAGGCAGCACTTCAAGAGGATCCACATTTCTTCTTCCAGCTTGGCTCTCATCATGGATCTCATCACCTGCCTAATTTCTTACTTGTCTTCAAGGATAGTTTACTGCTTTAGATCCCCTCTAATTGCACACGTGACAAAAAATTAAGGGGACCGACCTCTCCATACAGTGTCTACTAATATGTCCTCTCTATCCACAGGAGAAGCGTACCACCTTTGGCCATCTACACTCTCTCAGCTCATGAGGCTCATAATATCTAGTACATTTAACAATTAAGCCTACTATAAGAAGTGTCAAAGGCACTTATCTAATTTGTAAAGGAAGAGTTGCAACACTCCGTGTTCTACCTTACTACATATGGTGTCTTTTGCCCTTGTCTTGCCCCATTATACTTGAGGTAAGTTGATGAGATCCATGATGAGAGCCAAGCCGGAAGAAGAAATGTGGATCCTCTTGAAGTGCTGCCTGGACTGATCACAAGAAATCGAGCAAAACGATTCAAGAAAGTACTTAACGGGTTGATAAAGGTTGTCCATGAAGCCGGAAAGGATTGGAGCAATCATGAAGTTGGAACGGATTGGAACAACCATGGGAAGACCCTTGCTTTTGTACAAGTTATACTGGACACGGGATGAAGAGGGCGTGTACTTTCAAAGCTCGGCCGTGTATGGAGTCAAGCAAATCCACAGAAAGTTACACGGCCAAAGTACACGGGCGTGTATGTTGCTAGAAGGTGTACAGAAAGATACACGACCAAAGTACACGGGCGTGTATGTTGCCAGAAGTTGCACAGAAAGGTACACGGCCAAAGTACACGGGCGTGTACACGGCCGTGTATCCCCTGTCGGCCAGCTTGTTCTGTTTCGCGTTTTTATGTCACTTAACTAAACTACGTCGTTTTAGACTTGTTTTTACACGAATTGTAACCCTAGTATAAAAGCTCCTAGGGTTTAGAACAACTTAGAACTTACATCTTTGAACATTAAACACTTTTGAGAGGCATCTCTCTTGGTTCTTCAAGAAATAAATCGAACTTATCGGATTGATTTCTATGGCGTTCATCCCGACTTATCAATCGGTCTTTCATCCCGATTGTGGCGTCTTCATTTTATACCAAGGTTCTTGTCTCGCTTATAGACAACGGGTCGCGGTTTCCACTTTAGGTGTTTGGGCGTCTTAGGCAACGAATTTCCGAACGTATTGGTATTGGGTTTCGTCATGGGTTGGCATGGTTCGTATCAGCAGGCTTAGTTCAATAAGCAACTAGACCTTCAGTGAGAGGACGGGGTAGTAGATCATAGGTAAGGGGTCCCAAACAAAGAGTTCCTACTAGGGTGTTTACTATCCAACAGCAATAGCACAAAGACATCCTTGACATAGATAACATTTCAGGTATGCTTTCAGTATACTCATACAATGTTTATGTGCTATTTGATACCAATGCATCTGTATCTTGTGTGTTTGATAATTTTATATATGCATTTGTATTGGCTATTGAAAACATGAATGACTGTCTAGCCGTTAGTACTCTCTTAGGAGTAGGAGGAAGAATAAGTAGAACATGTAGAGGAGTGAGAATAGAAATACATAGTAGGGTGATGCCAACAGATCTTCTAATATTGGAGACAATAGAGTTTGATGTTATTTTAGGTGTCAATAGGTTGTTAAGATATCATGCCACTATTGACTATCACAATATGGTGGTGCAGTGCGATATACCCAAGGAAGAATACTTTCAATATAAACTAGAAGTGTAAAGACCTACTAGATTGCCCACTTATGAGATGTGGGGAAAAAATGTGCTAGCAACTATAGTTGTTGAAAGCAGTGAAGAAGCTAAGATGGAAAGAGTATTGTAGTGAGGAAGTTTCTTGAAGTGTTTCTAAAAGACCTTTCTGGTTTACCTCTAGTTAGGGAGATAGAATTTAATATTAACTTGGTATAGGGCTCAATACCAATATCAAAACTAATCTATAGGATGACATTAGTGAAATTGGTAGAATTGTGGAAATAGTTATAGGATCTATAGGATAAAGGTTTCATCAGACCCTGTATCTCTCCTTAGGGTGCACCGGTCGTTTAGTTAAGAAGAAAGATGGAAGCATGAGACTCTGTATAGACTATAGAGAGTTAAATAAGGTCACTATCAAGAACAAATATCCTCTTCCCAAGATAGATGACCTGTTTGACTAGTTGCAGGGAGCTCAAGTGTTCTCAAAAGTAGATTTAAGATCAAGCTACCATCAATTAAGGATTAAAGAAGAAGACATTTAGAAGACAACATTAAGGATCAGATATGTGCACTACGAGTTTTTAGTGATGCCCTTTGGATTAGCGAATGCACTAACTACATTCATGGACTTAATGAATAGAGTATTCAAGAATTTTCTGGATACATTTGTAATCGTCTTCATAGACGATATCTTGATATATTCCAAAAGTACTGAAGAGCATGAAGAGCACTTGAGAGTAGTATTGGGCAAGTTACAAGAAGAAAAGTTGTATGCCAAGTTCAATAAATGTGAATTTTGGCTACAATAAGTAGTTTTCCTAGGTCATGTGGTTAATAAAGATGAGATATCTGTAGACCTTGAAAGGTGAGAGTAGTAGTGGATTAGCATAGACCGAAGACAGTTATAGAGGTAAGAAGCTTCCTAGGTTTGGCAAGCTATTACAGGAGATTTGTAGAAGGATTTTCTAAGATAGTAACTCCTCTCACCAGACTAACATAGAAGAATGTGAGATTTGAATGGGATGACAGATGTGAAGCCAACTTTTAGATGCTTAAAGAGAAACTTGTGTCAGCACCAGTTTTGACATTGCCCAAGAGTGGAGAAGGGTTTACAGTGTATAGTGATGCTTCGGTTCAAGGGTTATGATGTGTGTTGATGTAAGGTAGTCAAATAATAGCTTATGCATCTCGCCAATAGAAGCGTTATGAAAAGAATTACCTAAATCATGACTTAGATTTAGTAATTGTGGTATTAACTTTGAAGCTATGGAGGCATTACTTGTATGGAGAAAGATGCAAAATTTTCACTGATCATGGAAGCTTGAAATACATATTTACACAAAAGAGCTGAACATGAGGCAGATGAGATGTTGGAACTGATCAAAGATTATGATATGGAGATACAATACCATTTAGGAAAGGCTAATGTGGTGGCAAATGCCCATAGTAGAAAGAAACAAGGTAATGTAACTACTCTCATTACTTTACTGAAAGAGCTATTAGAAGACATGCACAAGTTGAAACTAGAGATCTTAATACAAGAAGTGGGAGCAAAAATGGTTACCTTAAGAATATAGCCAACCATAATGGACAGAATTAAAGTTAGTCAGATAGAAGATAAAAGCATTCAAGAAATCAAGAGCAGAATGGAATAAGGTAAGGCTCCAAAATTCAACTTAGATGTAGAGGGGATCTTAAAATATAAAATGAGACTATGTGCCAAAGGATGTATAATTGAAGAGAGAAATAATGAAAGAGGCACATTGCTTAGCCTACACAATATACCCTAAAAGTACCAAAATGTATAAGGACTTGAAAAGTCATTGCTAGTGGAGAAACATGAAAAGAGAGATAGCTGAGTATGTTGCTAGATGCCTCACATGCCAGCAGATTAGAATTAAACATTAAAGACCAGTTGGAGAGTTACAGTTTTTAGTACTAGAGTAGAAATGAGAGCATGCGACAATGGACTTTGTTATAGCCCTCCTGAATACTAAGGGAAACATGATGCAATTTGGGTAATAGTGGACAGGTTGACCAAGTTTGTTCATTTAATACCTATTAGAGTGGGATATAAGTTAGAGAAACTAGCTTAGAAATATATACAGGAGATAATCAAACTACGTAGAGTGCTAGTGATCGTCACTTCTGATAGAGATACAAAGTTTATAATTAGATTCTAGAGTAGTTTACATAAAGCATTGGGCACTAAACTATAGTTCAACACGGTGTTCCACCTTTAGACGAATGGTTAGTCTGAGAGGACTATATAGATACTAGAAGATTTACTCAGAGCATGTATACTGGACTTTAGAGGCAATTGGAATAAGCATATACTTCTGATGGAGTTTGCCTATAAGAATAGTTACTAGGCAACCATCTAGATGGTTATGTATGAAGCTCTTTATGAAAGAAGGTGCAGGTCTCCATTACACTGGGATGAAGTGGGAGAAAGACAAATGATGTGGTTAGAATTAGTACAAGAGGCAGTAGATAAGGAAAAACTAATCAGGTAGAGAATACAGGTAGCCTAGTCTTGATAGAAGAGCTATGTAGACAAGAGAAGACACCCTTTAGAATTTCAAGTGGAAGATAAGGTCTTGTTGAGGATTTTTCCAACAAAAGGAGTAATCAAGTTCGGGTTGAGAGGAAAGTTAAACCCAAGATATGTAGGCCCATTTGAGATATTAGAAAGAATAAGTACAGTAGCTTATAGGTTAGCTCTTTTACCAAGTTTGGTTGGAGTACATGGCATATTCCATGTATCTATGTTGAGGAAATATGTACTTGACCCAAACTAGATAGTAGATTTGGAACCAATGAATGTACAACCAAACTTGTTATTTGTGGAAAGGCCAATCAGAATAATGGATACCAAAGAGCAAGCAATAAGACGGAGAACAATCCCTTATGTCAAAATATAATAGACTAATCAAACAGAAAGGAAAGCAACGTGGGAACTAGAAGAAGAGATGAGAAAGAAGTATTCATAACTTTTCTAGAATTAGGTACTAGTGAGGATGAAAGTTTTTATAAAGATGGTAGAATGTAAATACTTGAATTTATTTAATTAATAAATAAATATATCATAACGTAAAACCAAGGTCAATATTGAAAATTTATATAAATTGAGGGGTAAATGGTTTTTTTTTTTTTTCAAGAAGAGTATAAAAACCCCTCATTGACTAGTTCTCGTCTTTTCCTCCTCATAGTAATAAACCCAAGCGAATAGGAAAACGCTCTCTAATACGTTAGGGGAATTAAAAAATCACAAAACAAGATAATTAGGTAAGAGTTTAACGAATTAATGATTATTATATTTGAGGAATGGAAATTTAATCTTATTACATCATCTTATTTATCTAGAATTTGAATTGAGGATAGGATGCGACGAACATGGAGAATCAACCCATTTAAGGATTTAATTCATGGAAACTTAGAAGTACGTATGTTAATTCAAGTAAAATAATTAGAAATTTCATGTTTTAGAGTTAATTTAAATCTAGGAGCAATAGATTTAGAGTTAGGATGAATTAGTAAGAGAGATATTAGGGTTTGCGAAGATGTGTTGAGAGATACACAACCTCTTAACATGGCTGTGTTTCAATCGTGTCAAACCCAGATTTCCCAAAAAGATACAAGGTTTCCCAACACGGTCGTGTCTCGCTGGTGTTAAACCTAAACCTTATAGAAAGATACATGGCCTCCCAATATGCCCGTGTCTCACGTGTGTTAAACCCAAGCCTTACAGAAAGATCCACGGCCTCCTAAAACAGTCGTGTCTTACTTGTACTAAACCAAAAACTTATAGAAAGGTACATAACCTTTGACACGGTTATGTATTATCCTGTGTTGAGCTACATGACCTCCAACATGGCCGTGTTGGGTGAAAAATAACTTAATTCTATATCTATGTAACTTTTGATTAAATTAATTTTCACATAACCTACATAGTTAGTAAGATCTTAGGTAACCTAATAAATTAAGAGAAATTAAGGGATTATACTATTCTTATATTAGTACTAAAAAGAATGTATTAATGTTATATAGATTCAGCTTAATTTTAGGACCAGACATGCTTAAGGTTAGGATCCAAAGTATATGTAACTTATGTGTTGTTTTATGCTTGTTTACGTTAGTATAATTATTGAAATTGATTAAGTTGAATGATTTGAGTTAAGTGTTTAAGTTGTTGTTATATGTGCTTGGCTTGGCCTAGGGGCTCATAGTGGTAGATCTTTATAGAGCACTCCAATGATCTTTGTGTGACTTTGTCTCTAGTGGAGTTATGCTTGAAAATGATCTAGTTTGAATGTTGGATTAACTGGTTTAAGTGTAACATGGGTGTAGGGCTTGTAGTGACAATTCCCTTCACCAAGTTTAAGTGTTTAAGTGAACATGGGTGTGTGGCCTATAGTGATAGTTCTCAAAATCAAGTTTAAGTAGATTAAGAGTTCATGAGTGTAGGGCTCGTAGTGGTAGTTCCTATCACCAAGCTTAAGTGGATTAAGTGTTCATGGGTATTGGGCTTGTAGTGGCAGTTCTCGTCACCAAGTTTGAGGGTTAAGAATCATTGGTGTGGGGTCTGTAGTGGTAGTTCCCATTACCAATTCATGTTCCGATTGTTTAAGTGTGTTAAGGGGATCATGAGTATCCTATTATTGCTTGTGGACTTAAATTGTATCATGAAATGATTGTTTGCATTTAAGTACTGCATAATACATGTGATACTTATTCATGTTTGTGTGTGCGTGTGTGCTTATGTTATACGTATTGGGCATTAGTTCATCCTTTAGGGAATATTTTTTTTTTTTAGATGTAAGTACTGAGCGTGTTGATAATCTAGGAGGACATTTGGGAGTGAATGAACCAGAAAGGAAGGAGGAAGATGATTATCACTACTATTATGGCGAGTAGAACTCGAGAGGATTTTATTATCTGATTGTAATAAATAGAAGTTTTTGGAGAATATTTAACCAGTGTGTTTAGACTTCCACTGCATTAGATATTGAATGCAAACTTGTATTAAATTGATTTTGAGATTTAAAGGATGGATATAAATGTTTTATATTTTGATGGTACTATTGTAGATATTGAATGGAGAATTATAAGAATTACAAGATGAAATGGTATAAGAGATAATTTAGAGCTTTAACATATTTTCGTGTGATAAAGACATGTGGCGAATAGTAGCGAGGCCTGAAGTTTTGGGGGCGCTGCAGAAGTAATAGTGAAATTTTTAAGTTTGTTATTACTCTGCTATAGGTTTATATACAGATGAGAAAAAGAAAATTTCACATGTAAAATATACTCATGTGACTAAATCTATATAAAACAAACTAATATTCTACTAATTAATAAATATTTGTAATGGCATGCTATATTAGCGGTATGATCCCCTTACAACTTCTTTCCAACAAACAAGCTAGTTTCACAGTAACTCACCGATCAACAATCTACTATTACTTGCAGAGTATTAAACACCTAATTTATATGCCATATCAACATATCACCTTATATTGCCACCAATATAGTTATCAGTTCATTACCACCACTTTCAATACCCAGTACTTTGAATCCTCGTAGCATAGGTGTGACCATAAGCATCACTCAAATTGAAAATCTGATAGTTTTAGATTTACATCATCTAGGGTTTGAAAGAAAATTAAAAAAAAAAAAACAAAAAAATTAGGAACGTAGATTACCTTTTGTTGCACGCGGATACAAAATACAACCACGCGATTCTTATATCTCATTATATGTGAATATGTATAATGGTTGATCCATGAGGCAAAACCTTACAATGTTCATTATTTCGAAATCAATCGCTGAGTCATCCCAAATTGCCACCGTAGCCATTTTCTTTTTGGTTGTGTAGTCTCTTGACAGGAACGCTCATATTTCGTAGTGGCCATGGTTTGATGCATTTGTAGCTCGTGTTTCATTCTTCTTCATAACTTTTGATTGCTTACTATCTCTTCGTGGTAGTAAAACTAAAGCTAACGGACTTCCTAAGCTAGTCGATTATTGTCATCTTCTTCTTTGACTGTATTAATTAATTTTTAGCATCTCATGAACCTGATAGGAATTTAATAAGTTTACAATTGATTTATCTTACCTCTACATAAACGAGGGAGAGGTCTATATATTTCTCCTCTCGTTCTTCCTGTATCTACTCAACTCGCCCTGATCTTTGACACATTACATGCCACAACTCAAGCTCCAATCCTGCATGTACTTCTGTAACCAGATTTCCCCATTAGCAATACAAAGTCGTGATTATATACATAACATTTATATAAACTTAATTTAACAATAATCAAATTTAAATTGTTCCTTAGTCGATGTCTAGTCTGAATGTTTTCTTAATTTGATTTATATTAAGCTTGACTCACTTAGTATTAGTCATTTCAAAAGATTAAACTTTTAGAAAAAAAAAAAAACTTTTAAACAGCATTTCTTAAAATTAGAATCACTTTTTAACAGAAGTTGAAAAAAAAAAGGAAAATTAAGGTCAATTGGATGGATTGATCCTAATTTTAATTGCTAGTTTGTATAAAAACCCTTTTATAGAGAAAGATTTTCAAAACTAGAGAAAACAAGTTCAAGGGCTATCTTATTTAAGACTTTTCGTAAATTTTGAAAAGAGAGGTTTTTATGAAAAATTCTTTCCCTTTGTTAAAAAAAAAAAAAATTCTTGTCAAAAGATATTAGTATAACTTTTTATAAGCATAAAAGTGACAAATAAATAGATATTTGATTTTTCATTCTCTTGGAAAACAAGAAGATTCGTTAGTATTCTCAAAAAGATCTACATAAATTGAAAAAGGAAAGTAAATAAAGCAATTAGGACAAAACTAAAAAAAAAATAGTAATATGACCATAATGTTTTTAGTTTTTCTGTTTTTCTAATTTTATGGTTTCTTGAGAAAATTATTTTTATTATTTTTTATGGTCATCCCAAATGTGCCTACATATTTGCTAGCTAGAATCAAACTATCGTAATTTTTTTATTTTTTAAAGAAAATTTTAGTTTGTTGGCAAATTTAACTTTAAAAAAAGGCAAAGACATTGGCTTTATGTTATTAGCCAATTCATTTTTTATCAAAAAAAGAAAAACCTCTAAAAACTTAAATTTTAAACTCCTTTTTAGATAAATCTAGAAAAAGCCCTAAATTTGGAAGAAGACCATTTAATGTTTCTTTTATTAAAGAAAACATTTTTTTTTCTAAGTGATAGATACCTTTTATTAGAAAAAAAAAAGAACACTTTTTTTAAAAGGAAAAGAAAACAATAGTTAGTAGCATGACACATGTATTGAAGAACTTAAAACACATAAAAGACATGTTAGTGAGAAAGAAGAAAAATCAAATCATGCAATTTTTATTAAAAAAGATGCTAAAGATGCAAAAAATCAAACTTTGTGAAAACTATGATGGAAATGCAAATTTTTTCTTTTTCTTTTTTTTTTTTAAAAAATGGTGATCATCTAACTTATAAAAATCATGGTGATGGAAATTTTTAGAAAAATTGTGATGACCGAATATGTAAATTTTGTAATACCAGGTGGCTATGTAAATATTTGGAAAAAAATACAATATGATATTTTTATAAAAAACTTGATAATGTAAGTATTATAGAACATAGCGCAACATGAAAAATTTTATAAGAAAAAAAAATATGAATGCAATCTTTAAACATGATGCAATATGAAAATTTTCATAAAAAAAAACATGTCAACGTAACCTTTAAGCATGATGTAAATAAAATAATAAAAAAATAAAGATAAAAAACTCACCTTATGCATGCGGCACACTGGTGGCTGGTGTATGGTTGTAGTAGCTCTTCACAATGTGGGAAAGCAAAGCTCTTAGCCAATTTCATGAATGGAAGTGAAAATCTTGATTGATTTGCCTCGAACATAAACTTGAAGAACATAACTCGAACTCGAAATACGAGCTAAATTGAAGCAACCCTGGGTTATCTGATGCAATTGACGGGCGATCTCAACTCTTGGGGACATGAGGATGTAATTTGTGTACTTGATTTGCTTCAATTTTCTCTCATATGAGAGAATTTTAAAGAGAGAATGTGAATGGATTTTGCATTGCCAAAAGAAAGAGTGAGGAGATTTCTTCAATTTTTGAGCTTGTTGAGTGGATATGCCTGTTGCAATGATATTTAAGGTCAATATTTGTAGTGATTGATTATCGATTGTGTTCAAGAGAATTGTATATCGTATAAAAATCGAATCTTGTTCAAAAGTTAGTATTTATGGTTCAATAAGATTTTATTCTCAAACTTAATATGATTTCTTTGATTATTGAATGGATTGGAAGGTTCTATCATGTTTCCTATACCAAATATGCCCAAATATGCAAGATTGTTCAAGAAGTGTAATATTTTCATTTATCCTTTTTAATATGAATTTTTGAAGTGAAATATTACACTTAAATTCCATGTGATTTGTTATAAAAGATTGCATCAAATTTGACATTGAATTGCTTAAAAACTTGGAGCTTGAATATCATACTTTCCATTATTGTTTTATTGAATCTCCTATAACTAGCAAGAGAAAAATTATGAGTCTTATATACATTTGTAAAAATAGCATAATTTGATAAAATTATGAGCTTAGTTTCATCTAGTACTTGACTTGATTCAAAACTTCATTTTATTATAAAATAAGCAATTTAAGTTTGAATAAGGCATCGTTTGAAGCCATGATCAGCCTAAATCATCAACTTTGCAAAATAGTAAATTGAATTGGGATTGAAAAAATCAATTTGGTTTAAAACTCTAATTTTGTCAAATTACATATCTATACTTCAACTAAGAAAAACCTTAAAAAATTGTTTCTACCTCAAATTCAGCCAAATTGATCGGCACAACCATTTTATGAATTTTTAATTTTTTGTTTTGTTTTTTTTTTTCAATTTTCACTTTTCTTGTATTTTTGGGTCTTTTCCCTAATTTTAGAGCTTTTCTACATTTAAGTAAAAGAAAAAAAAAAGGGTGTCTATAATCGAAAATCCACTCTTGCTTTTATGCTTAATAATACATGACTTCTTCACTTGTGCCCCTTTATTTATATAGAGGTTGGTGCGGCGCTCACCCTAAAAAAATTACTTCAAAATCTTCTTACGGCAAGGACCATTCTTTTCACATCATGCGTCCTTTCCAAAAGATAGTGAATTTTATCGTACATTAAATTTGGCTTTGAAGAGAAAAGTCCACCCTCCTGATGGAAATAAACATTTTTATTTTAGACGGCACATTTTCTAATCGAAATTCTAGATGGTTAGTATATGCCCATTTTTGTTATCTCTTTGATATGGTTTCCCTTTAAGCACATCCAAACGCGATAGCCCTATTTGCCAAAATAATTAATTCCTCACAAGTGCATAGCATCGTATCGCCTCAGATCTATAAATATTGGCAAGACCAATATCAACATAAACCATGAAATCTTTTTACAAAACCACAATAGATTTTCGTATTGTATATCAATAAAATCAAAAGTCAACAAATTTATAAAAATCAATGTGAGTTTATATGTATGTATATATATTATATATGTAAAATAATGTTATATTCTAAAAACTTTTGAAATTGTATTGAAACTTATGCAACACTATTTTTTAAGATAATGTTTTGTTGACCTAACGAATAAAAAACAAACGTTTGCGACAAAAAAATGGGGAAACATATATGTTAAGTACATGCAAAAGACACGATTTATGAATTGGATCGTGGAAATTTTGCGTGAGTTATGTAGTATACCATCCGTCCGACCATTTTTTTTTCTTTAATTATTTTGCTTCCTTCAACTTTTAATTTTAATATGTAAGTCGTATATATATTTTATGTAAATGCATATGGAGGTTAGGGGGCCAGCGTGGATAAGTTGTATTTGGTCAGGTTGACCAGGTTCAAGTCAATCATTTTTATATAAAGAGAGTCCCGTCCAAAACCTTCATCGTTTACTAAACTATACCTATAATTCACTAGAATGGTCCTATATCACATTAAAACCACGCGCCCCTCTATATATATATATATATATTTAAATTTTTTTAAAAGGTGCTATGTATCCTTCAATCATCTCAGGTTCAATGGTAATCTTATAAACAGTTGGGAAGATTTTTTAAAGAATAACAAATGGATTTATAAATTAATTACAGATTTATGAATTAAATTTTACGCAATTTTATGACGTTTCGGTGAATTTACCAATTTCAACATCTTTAAGAAGTTTCAAGTCCTATTAAGAAGTAAGCACACTTTAATGTTGGCTTGCAAGCAGTATGGAATGAGTTACTTTATACATATATTTTACAAACTCTTATGAACTTAAATTACTATACTGTAAACGTTCCTTATCTTTCTTTTCTTTCCCCTCCTCCCTAAATATATGAGTATATTAATTGAGTAATTGAAAAAAAAAAAAGGAAAAGAAAGTTGGCCGGCTGATGGTGGAGCTGAAAAATGCGGCTTAGTGAAATGTTTGTGAGGCAGTGACCGTCTGACCGAGACTGAGATGCCTACGCCAACTATGACTAATGCAATAGTGACAAAATAGGGCTTTCCAGTGATTTGATTAGGATCATTGATATGGTACAACGATAATGTAGAAGTTGACCTTAAAAACCTTTATAGCTATAAAAAGCTGATATGCATCTCATGATCATTTAGCATTTAGCATAACTTTGACGATGATGGGACATGCCTGCCAGAGATGATACCTATAGTTTATACAGTTGACCTTTTGAGAGGATGGGCTCGATCTCTTACGTATTTCTTGATAACCACGCATGACTGCCCCTCCTTGGTCGTGTGGTTCATGTCTTCTTTTAATTAAATACGAATGGTGCTAAAACACCAAAAGTGCTATAGATAATACGTTGAGAGAAAAATCTTGTTTCTCCATTCTCATTGCAGACCGATCACTGTATACAAGATTGTGAATAAAAAACGTAATCTTACCTTTCTAAACAAGATCCTTAGAATCATATTATAATTCTTATAATTAATCTTATACATAAAAGAACTTATTTACATATTTATAATTTCCTATATTTGGTATCCCTATATTTAGTTTTCAATACCCCCCTCAAGTTGGTGCATGAAGATTCCGAATGCCCAACTTGCATAAGAGGCGATCATGTTGTACTTTGCCCAATGCTTTTGTAAAGATATCAGGTAGTTGATCATGAGTGGGAACATAGCAAGGGCGGATGCTACCATTAACTATTTTATCACGAACAAGATGACAGTCGATTTCAATGTGTTTCGTTCATTCATGGAAAACTGGGTTTTGGGCTATATATAATGCAGCTTGACTATCACAATGGAGTTGCATTGGAGAATGATGAGCCACGCCAAGATTAGATAGAAGTCCCTTAAACCATTTTAGTTCACACATTGTCATTGCCATGGACCTATATTCTGCTTTGGCAGAAGATCGAGAAACAATTTGTTGTTTCTTAGTCTTCCAAGATATGGGAGAGTTGCCTAAATGAACACACCATCCTGTGAGAGACCGTCGAGTCAATGGGCATCCTACCCAGTCCGAATCGCACTAGCCAGACAAATGTAAATCACACTGGCTATTCAACAAAATACCTCGTCCAGGATGCCCTTTCAAATAACGCACAACATGAAGAGCAACTTCCCAATGATCATCTCTTGGTTGGTGCATGAATTGAGACAGAATGTGAATGCTGTAAGACAATTCTGGCCGTGTGAAGCAAAGATATATAAGACGACCTACTAACCGACGGTAGCATTCTGGGTCATCAAGCATGCGTCCAGCAGCCAATGCTAACCGATGATGTTGCTCCAAAGGAATACTAGCAGGTTTGGCTCCTAATAATCCAACCTCCGAAATGATGTCCAAGGCATATTTACGCTGGCATAGGAAAATTCCTTCAGAGCTGCGTGCAACCTCAACACCTAAAAAATACTTCAAAGTTCCTAAATCCTTCATGTGAAAACATTCACTAAGATAAGTTTTGAACCTTTGAATAGCTGCATGATCGTTACCAGAAATAATTAAATCATCTACATAGACAGGAAGATGGATGCTAATATCACCTCATTGCAGACTAAAAAGAGAATAATCAGATTACGATTGCTTGAAACCATAGGTAATTAACACAATCGATAACTTGGCAAACCAGCAGCGAGGAGCTTGTTTCAGCCCATAAAGCGATTTGCGGAGTCGACAAACTTTCCCAGGACTTGTAACCTGAAATCCGAGAGGCAATTTCATGTACACCTCCTCTTGAAGCTCGCCATGTAGGAATGCGTTATGGACATCCATCTGGTGCAACTCCCAGTTCTTTGCAGATGCAACAGCTAAAAATACTCGTACAGTCACCATCTTGGCTACCAGAGCAAAAGTGTCAGTGTAGTCAATCCCTTCAATTTGATGATTTCCGAAGATCACTAGACAAGCTTTGTAGCGTTTGATAGTGCCATCAGAGTTGTATTTGATCTTGTAAACCCATTTACATCCTAGAGCTTTCTTATCAGGAGGCAAGTTTTCAATCACCCATGTTCCATTATTTTCCAAAGCTTGAATTTCACGTTGCATAGCATTTCTCCATCGCTCATCTTTCACAGCTTTAGAGAAGGTCACTGGTTCACGGTCTATAGTAATAGCTGCAAGAAATTCTCTATGTCGTGAAGAAAATTTTTCACAACTCACATAATGTGCTATAGGATAGGGTGTACCTGAGAGATGTGGCGGTTTAGGTGACTGACGAGATGGACTCAATTTCTGGATTGTATGAGTAACATAATTGCGCAAACGAACTGACAATTGCTTCTGGCGATGTCCAAGCCCCAACTGCATTTTCTCTTATCCTTCATCTTCGACTGAAACTATTTGAGTTACTGTATCAACCCAATCTTCTTACGATGTTTGCACATGCTCACGAACGTGTATAGGAGATACATGTTCTATTATGCCCCCCCTTGACTGCAACCTCTTCATCATCGCCAAATGCATCATTCATGTGAACCGGTTCGCCAACATCACTATTTGATCTTAACACTGTAGAGGCAAAAGGAAACTCATTCTCATAAAAATCAACATCATGTGAGATAATGTACTTTTTAGTTTCTAAATCATACAACTTCCATCCCTTCTTCCCATAAGGATATCCTACCAAGATGCATCGTCGACTTCTACTCGCAAACTTATCCGTTTTCTTCCCTTGATTATGTGCATAGCATAATGATCCAAACACTCTCAAGTGCTCATATACAGGTACTCGATTATATATAATTTCATAAGGAGTTTTTCCATTTAGAATTGAGGATGGGGTGCGATTAATCAAATACCCGGCAGTCAAAATACATTCTCCCCAGAAATCAATTGGAAGATGTCCTTGAAAACGCAAAGCACGCGCTACATTCAATATATGGCGATGTTTCCATTCTACTCTTCCATTTTGCTGTGGCGTTCCAGCACAGGAGGTTTGGAAAATGATGCCATGTTAGAGGTAGTAGTTTTTCAAACAAGTGAACTCTGTTCCATTATCACTCCTCACAATTTTAACTTGTTTGTTGAATTGTCTGTCAACCATAGAGAAAAAATTCTTCAGAGTTTGAGACACTTCTTTCTTATCTACCAGCAAAAATATCCATACACCATGAGGATAATCATCGACTATAGTTAAGAAATATGAGGCACCACACGAAGAGAGAGTTTTATATGATCCCTATAAATCACAATGAATCAATTCAAAAATATCAGAAGCTCTATGATCACTGAGAGAGAAATTATTTCTTGTTTGCTTTGCGCGTTGACATACATCACAGCTTTTATTCAAAATGTCACTTCTATTGCTAAATTCTACTACTAGAATTAACTTGGTTGCTTTCAGAGAAGGATGACCCAATCTCTTATGCTAGAGGTCAAGAGAATTCACACCATCCACCTTCATAGCCTTTATGCGCGGTATGTTCCAGAAATAATAGAGTCCATCTCTACGTTCACCCACACCAATCAGCATCTTTGAAGTACGGTCCTGAATAACACATAAGTCATCAGTGAACAGAACAATGTAATATGAAGAATCAATCAATTGTGACACAGAAATTAAATTGCAATTTAGACCAAGCACATAAAGGACGCTTTTAAGAGAAATATTCTCATCAAGTTTGACAGAGCCCTTTCTAATTGCTGCAGTATTGCTTCCATCTGGTAGTCATCTTGAAATTTCCCGCGTGTTAGATAAAATTTTCAAGCTACCTATCATATGGTTGGATGCTCCTGTGTCAATGATCCAAGGAACGTTGACATGCTTACCAGTCATCTTCTCATTCACAGATGGTTTTTGGTTGTTCAACATCTCTAATAAGGTTTGCCACTGCTCTTTGTTCAGCTCAATAGTCCCCTTTTTTTCTCCATCATTTGCTAATGTTGCTGAAGAACTTTCTCCTGCAGTTTGGACGGCATTAGCACGCAAGGGACCACCATGTCTTCGACTTCCACCTGCACTAGTTTTCTGCTACTACTGTTGTCCTCTACTACGATTGCTTATTTTCCCATCACCACGAGGCCGATTACCCCACCATTCTGGAAATCCAATGAGCTTAAAACAATTATCTGACTCATGCTCGATGCGCTTACAATTTGAACAAATCATGTTTTTGTCCTTTCCTTCACTGCGACTATGGTAGGCAGCCGCACCTTGAACTACAAAAGCCATGACATCACCTCGTTCTTCTTTTCCTCGAACAATTGTCTTCATTCTTTCTTCTTGCACTAGGATTGAGTAAACTTTGTTTAAACTTAGCAGTGGATCCTGAACGAGAATATTAGATCTCACTGTACCATATATTGTCTCATCTAATCCCATGAGAAACAAGTGCACCCTTTCTTCTTCTCGTTTCTTTTCTAGAACAAATCCGAGATCACACATGCACTTTCCGCACTTACAGGTCGGCATTTGCTTGAAGTTAGCAAGTTCTTCCCATAATTTCTTCAATTTTCCATAGTAGTCGACAATGGCTAATCCCTTCTGTTTACATTCGACAAGTTTAGCCTTCAATTGTTGTATCCTTGGTCCATTTGCTACTGAAAAACGTTCTATAATATCTATCCACAAGTCTTGAGACACTTCCACATGTGATATGGTAGAGCGGAGAGTGGATTCAATGGTATTCCTAATCCAAGAGACCAACAATGAGTTGACGGTCCACCAATCATCAAGATCTGGAGGCTCCTCATCCGGTCGCTTGATCGTTCCATCAACAAAACCAAACTTCTTTCTTGCTCTCAAGGCTGTCCTCATAGACCGAACCCATTCATCATAGTTGTCGCCCTTTAATTGGACTTGTGTTATCACAATTCTAGGATTATCGTTGGATGTGATGTCATATGGAGAGATTGTTTTTCTTTGGTTCATTCCATCACCATATATGCTGCCTTTCCTATCATCTTCGGCCATGATTACTTCTTCTAAAAAAATTTCCTTAGCCTGGCTCTGATACCATGCTAAAACACTAAGAGTGCAATATATAAAACGTTGAGAGAAAAATCTTGTTTCTCCATTCTCATTGCAGATCGATCACTATATACAAGATTGTGAATAAAAAACGTAATCCTACCTTCCTAAATAAGATCCTCAGAATCATATTATAATTCCTACAATCAATCTTACACATAAAAGAACTTATTTACATATTTATAACCTCCTATATTTGGTATCCCTATATTTGGTTTCCAATAAATGGGCATGACATGAACCATTTATATTATACGCGCGAAGGTGTATTTAAAGTCCATTTCCCAATATTCATCCAATTAGGAAATAATGTACGACATCACTTTTGGATCCATCCTCATATTTACGTGGATAAGTTAAATTTATAAGTTATTTGAATATCAATAATAACAACCAAATAAAAAAAAATAACTTGAAAATAAGTCATTAAAATCTAAAGTTAATAATTAAAAGACATTCAAGAATAGTATTTTGTACATATTATAAACTATCGAAAGCTAGTAAATTAGTAAAAGACCTAGGTTTAAAAGTTATTATTTATAAAGAGTTATGACATTCATTATATGTTAATAAATATTTATTTGAATTTACTTTTACATAATATAAACATCTTTACTGTTTAGTGTAAGAATTGTGGTTAAAATCTTTTATTTCATATTATGTCTAGTTTAAGAAAGTTTATTTTTATTAATTTAACTTTTTATTTTATTTTTATTTGGTTTCCTTACTAGTGTTAGTGTTATAAATACATGTTAAATAGTATTACTAAAGAAGATTATTAAATTTCTACCAATATCATGAATTATTTCTTTATACATATTGTGTGGATGTCGCTTCACCCTGCATCACATATAAACTAGGGATGGTATTTACATGCCAAGGCCCCTATAGCTTAATAGTATAGACGTTGGTCTTCAAGTGGAATAAATGAGGTTCAAACCACCCTCTTTGTTGTAGTTAAAAAAAAAAATGCATTTGTATAACTCGGACACATGATTATTAACTGCAGACTAATTTTCGATGGACGTTCTTAAATATACGAAGAATAAATTTACTTTGCTGATAGTTTCTCCTAGTACATATGGCTACATAAGGAAAGGCATATATGCCAATAGAATAATTATGTTAGTTTTCTAAGTGGGAATGGTAGTATCATTTTTGAGATACCCTAAGCGGATTCAAAAATGAAAAATATAAATAATATAATAAAAGATGCATAATAAAAAAAAAACCAACAATATATATAAAAGATATCTAGAATAGGGATACAATCACACAAGTCATTATAGGAACTTAACTTATTTTGAGACACGATTCCAAACCCTATAGGGTTTAGGATCAGGTTTTGGAACTTAAAAAAAACTCAATAGGAAACTCAACTTGTTTAAAAATAATATTTATTTTTAACTTATAGAACACCCATGCTTTATATTAGTTTTATATTATATAATACATTTAATTTTCAAATTTCATATTTGTATAAGTTAGTAAGTATAACTTTAACCCTATTTAACTATTTTCTCCTTATTTTGTATAAATTCTATAAAAACCCAATCTGCCCTATAGAGTTCATGACTTTACAGGATTGGGTTTTTGGTTTAGGAGTAAAATCCTAGTTTTTCTTTTTCTTCTTTTTTTTTTCTTTCTTTTTTTTTTTATTTTATGTATAAGGTTTTGGGAAATGATAGATCCTATAAGAGCGGGTTAAAATTTTATAAAATTTGTCTCAAACTCGCTCCAATTGCATCCTTAACTAAAAGAAAGCAATCAATATAAAAGAAAATGATGTTAATGAATAAAACAACTTTCCACAAATAATAGATAAGTATAGAGATGGAATCCTTTATTTTTCCTTATTATAAATGGGTTTTACTAGGGCTAGCAATTCGTATTAACCAGTCATGTCATATGTACGTATTTAAGTGAGATCGTGTTTTAAAAATCTTAACTCATAACCCGATTTGTTTATTAATCGTATATAAAAATATAAATTTGTAACTCGACTTGTTTAATAATCATATTTCATATCTGGGTTTGTCTTGTTTATTGATTAAAAAGTTATAAATAAATTTACAAAATAATTATAAATACGTAAGAAAAAAAAAGCAATAATAAAATTAACATTTACAAATAAAAATAATATAATTTTAACACTTAAATATAAAATTACAATAAAATAAAAGTTTAACAAAATAAAGTTATATAATTTATAACATAGTATATATATATATGTGTGTGTGTGTGTGATACATACATATATATATATATATATATGTATCACACACACACACACATATATATATACTATGTTATAAATTATATAACTTTACTGGTGGGAAGAATATGGGGCAGTTGAAAATATTGTCCATGAAAATGCGATTCTTAGGTAGCTTAAACTATGTAGCAGATTTCTTTAAGTTTTTAATAACTAATGCTTCCGCCCTGCAACCAGCAGGGTGGTGTGGCAATAGTGAGTTTTATTGCCCCATATTCTTCCCACCAGTGAGTAAACCAGCAGGGTGGTGTGGCAATAGTGAGTTTAAACACTGAGGGTTTAGACACTAATGTACTCCCCCCTTGGCTCTGATACCAAAGTTGAGTGGATTAAACTCGAACTTGGACACAAATTTTATTATGTTTCCATGAGTCTGATATGTTTGTATCTCGTGTCAATTTTTCCTTACATAAATCCATTTATAATCGCATTGTATCATATTCGAGTTCACGGGTTATGTTTTGAATTCCCAAATTTAAGTCTTATCCTTTTCATAATAAGCTTCTTTTAAATGGAGAAAAAGAAGGGGGAAAGCTCCCATAACCAAGTAAATGTACTAACATAAAATCTCTTTTTCACAAATATAGAATTATGAATATGTTATATACTAAAAACCATAGATGTTTTAAAAATTTATGGCAATCTTTAAGCTAGGGTATATAAAGATATTTTGAAATTCATCAATCTAGTGTGATGTTAAATAGGAATTTGCAATCATGGTTAAACCTTGAAATAGGAAGAACCCAAATTCAAAGGTTAGTGATTAGGATGGAATCGATGAAATTATAAATTAAGGCTTTGTGAAAGTTATTGGAATTCATAAAATTAGGGTTGCATGAAATAGATTAATTTATAGATGAATTTGTAATTTATAAAAAAACCTTAAGATAACTAGGGCTAGCCATTTGACAAAAAAAATGATTAATAAATAGAAAGAAACTTAATGACTATTAATTATAAGTTAAGGTTTTATGATAAAATTACAAACAATAATTTTAAAGGTAGGATAAACACAACAATTAAGATCCATGATGAGATGGAAAAAGGTTGTAGAAAAGAGAAGGGAGACCAAGAGATGTTGCTCGAACAACCCTCTTGATTGATAGACCCATGCCTTGGTTAGTTATTCCAACTTCAAATGCAATCCTTCACTTGTTTACTTCAAAATATGTATGTTTTGGGTAAATTATTATAAAAAAGTTAATTAAAGATTAAGATGAATTTATAAACAAGAAAAAATAAAACAAAAATGGAATTGAGGACTTATTTATGTAATTTGCTATTAATATAATATATGGACCTAAAGGATCAATGGAAGGTTTTTCAAGAGAAGAGGTGAGTCCTATAGCCCTAGTGTGTCCTTTAAGCATGTGTGATAAAGATCAATTCCCTATGCATTAACTTTGAGGAATTATTTAATTTAACAATTCAAGAGGACTTGCATGAATTTAGGTTGTTATTAAATTAGAATTAGGTTTATTTAGAGGACTTTTAGTTATTATGCTTCTTTTTAGCATTAGTTTATAGCCTATTTTTCATTTTATGATACTTATGCCCCTAGGGTTGTTAGGGGCTCCATATAAATTTTTTGTTATTAGACTTTTCATCAGTTAGTGAATTTTGATAATAATAAACCTCTTTTTGAAAACCTTGTTTAGTATCTTTCTCTGCATATGTTCACTAAAATCTAATCAATTGTAACTTGTAAGTGACACTGATTGACTAAATTTCATGCTCTTTTACTTAATTGGTTGTGCATAATATCAACTAGTTAAACAAAAGTTATTGTTATCTTTAATTGTGCATCATATCAATGAAAGATTAATGAAACCCTAGTTTGATTTTGTTTATAGTGCATGATATCTATAAATCTAAATTGTTCATATTCCTTTTTAATTCCCTTTCTTGTTCATAAATCAAAAACCATAAAAATTTAAAAAATAAAAAAATAAAAAATCAAATTTCTTATTGATTTTGTGAAACCCTAACATCGATTAAGAGATATGAATCCTTATTGTATTAGGATATTTGACTCAAACTAATGAATATATGGTTAAATTAATTGTTGTGTTAGTAATGTGTAGCCATGTGGACATGCATGCAACAACCAAGGATAAGAGTATGGTAGTCCCTTGCTTCTTGTATAAAGTGCATATATTAGGTGCTAAGGTCATTATGGTCACTTAGTGGGTTGTTGATATGAGGGAGTCATGAATTATATGGTTAGTGAAAGGGAAAGAATTTACTATGGTGGGCTAATATGTGGAATACATTGCATATGGACCTAATTATTGATGGTAGAATAATGGGTGATATGCTTGGCTTGAGACAATTAGTTTTTCTAGTAGATGGTAGTAGGATTGACCTTTGCATATTATGTTTCATGGAATCATGATTTGTGTTTCTTATATTGTGGAAGCATGTTTTGTAGTATGTAGACCTAATCAAGGTTGAGTTGTAATTAATATTGAGTTGTGTTTTAGGTATGTTTGTGAAAGTGGAATTTGAGTTATTTCGAATTCCAACTGTCAAAAAAGTGTTCATCGATTAGGTTAAAATAATATATTTTAAGTTAATTAATTGTTTGTCGCATTTAGCATTCGATAGGCTTGTTTGTAAGTGTTGTTTGTGTATGTGTATATGTAGTATAGTATTTGCTAGGCTTTTTGCTCACCTTGTTTAGGAAAAATATTTTTTAGGTAATTGATATTTGAACTTAAAGACTTAGAGAGAGTACAAAATGAGCCTTGCATATTCCTACTCGATTAGGAGTATGACAGACTAACCATGCCTTGTAAATTTAGGTGATATCGGAGTTTAGCTTTAAGACTAAGAACTTGTTAGAAACATGTGTAAGGTGCGAGTAAAATTAGAAATAATGTAATAAGTTAGCTAATGGTAGTTAAGTTATTGGATAGATGATCATAGACTAGTAAGTAGAAATTAGATAAATGTTGAAGATAATAATTAACAATAGTAATTAATTATGAGTTCATTGCATCAAAACCCCCTTTTGATGAGAATACCTCAATAAAATATGGGTAGATCTAAACCCCTAAGAATTTTGATAATAAATAATGTCAATTAATAAATTTAATATAATAAAAGTCTTATAATAAACAATAGTAAATTTTTAGACAAAAAATTAAGAAAAATTGAACTCCATGAATAATTTATAACAAATGAATAAGAGCAAACAAAATTATAAAATTTGAAATAATAAATTAAAGAGTTTAAGGATATATTTATATTTAACAAATTATAATTAGTTTATATATAAAATTTTGCCTAAAAATATTTTAGTTTTCATAATTAAAACACCATTACAAATGTATGCTAGTTAGACCACTCAAAGAATAATTTCCTCGACCGACTCAAACTTTCTTTATTTATTCATTAGGTAAAAACTTTCATTTTCTCTCTCTCATGAAACTTACCTTGTAAGTTCATAAACTTCCACAACTTTAATTTCTCATTTCTTCTACATTTCTCAACTAAATAAAAAATTGCAAGTTGCATTGGAATCCTTGAGACGAGTATAACACAATCATGATAAATTTGATAACAAAAAAAAAATTAGTTTTAGTTTCAAGATGAATAAAAAATAAATGTAAAACAATAACTTTCAATGTTTTTGTTGAAAACTATAGATAAAACTCAATTCTATCAAAGTTTCAATAGTTGTAGTAACTAAATATGTTAGTAATGTTGTCAGTCATTGATTCTAGGTGAAAAACTCAATCTTTCACAGCTTTTAGAGGACTATTTCAAGTATTAACAATGAGACTGAGGTAGCGTGTTCTTAATTATTGTTTATTCAATGAATTTGACTTGCTGTGAGGTTGTTTAAAGTTGTAAGAGCTTGTTTATGCTTTAGAATGGAAGTTTATATGTTTATATTAAGTTTAGTGTAGAACATAGTACGTAACAAGTTGAAGATGATGAATACCATACTAATGCCTTTCAACATAGCATCCTACCCCCTAATTTATTATACTATGTTTGGCATGGGGAAAGGAATTGAGAAGGAAAGAATATAGGAGGAAAGAATATGAGAGGAAAAAAATTAAGGGAGTGTTTAATTCCTTTTTGTGTACTTGGATAATGGAAGAAAGAAAAAGAGAAGGGACTATAATTATTTCAAAAGACAAAATAACATAAAATGCATAATTATCAATGTACCATTAAAATTTCAAAAAAAAAAAAGATTAAGAAAAGATAGATAGAGGAGGGACAAAATGGAAAATATAATTTTTTTTCCAACTTTTTCTCCTCTTTCGCTCTAATTTAGGAAGGAGAAAAAAGAAGAAGAAGAAGAAAGATAGGGCCTAAGGAAATAGTTTCTTCCCTAATCATTCCCTCCTTATTTCCCTCATCTTCCCAAGCTAAGGAATTGAAAATTTTCCTTTTTAATTTCTTTCTTCTCTAATTTTTTCTCCCATTTCCCCCCTTCCCAAACATAAGGTTAGTGTCTTGTCTTTAAGTTTTGCATAGCTTAATGCCACTATTATTACCATTCGAATAATAGTACTGCTATGTGCCCCCTACTTCGTTGACCTTCTTTGATTGGAATTTGAGATATTGTAGGTCATATCGAAACCTTTATGCCATTTGAGTACAACCAAATTCCATGAAAATTGTACCCATTTCATTTCTAAACCTTATCATTTACTAAAATTAAGTTCTTTGTAAATCATTAATGTAAATATTGTTAATTCATAAAACATAAACACTAGAAACCACCTATGGAACCTTATATTATAACTTTACTAACTCATTTTCATACTATCTAGTGCTCAATAAGTTCTTACTACACCCCAAATTTTCTTTTGCTAAGATTTAAAAAGGTTTAGTGACTAAAATTGAAATCTAGTCACCACTCTTAGTTATATAAGAATCTAAAAGAAATTTTGTACGATAACTAAACTTGTGATGAGTAAGATTGATTGATTGATGCTCATGAGGATTGAAATGTGTCCTTAATTAACTTGTTTGATCCATGATCGGTGCCTTCTTTGTGTTTTCTAGTGTTATGTGTAATGATGATTGATTGTCAAACTAAAGATATGTGGCTAAACTGAAATTGATCATGCATTGCATGGAGTCTTGCATTAATAGAAGGCTATTACTCCTACATGGTAAATGGATAGCTTTCTTATATGGGAGAGATCTTGCAATGTCATTCGTGAGCTACCGACTCAAGGGTTGTTCGCACATTTAATGGAGCTCTAATGGGGTCTTTATATTGGTTTAGGTTGGAAAGCTTCTAGCAAGGAGCTATGTTAAGATAAATTTATGATATAAATTTGAGAATGTATTTGAGAGATACTTTGGATGATCCCAAGCACTAATAGTGGGAGAGAATCCCTAACTCAAAGTCAAGAAGGGCTTATATCCTAGACTTTATGTTGGTTATTAGAATACTGTGTGCAATATTTATATTGCATATGATTACTCATGCAGAGCATATGGTTGGTAACTTGCTTATCATAGCTTGTGTAGTAATGACAATATTGTACTTTCTATAGCCACTTGGTGAAATTGTGTCTTTTGAGAAGTTCCTATAATTGAATACTTTTGTATCTATACTATTTAAGTTTAAAGACTTATAAAAGACCTTTTTGAGTTAACATTGTTCCTTTCTACTAAGACTTTACATTTTGGATTAGATATGAATAGTAATCTTTTTGTAAGTATGTTCTCATATGCAGTGGTTGTAGACACTTCACAAGTGTCTTATAGGTGGTAAAGCATTCATGGAGGGTTATCACAACTAGAGTTCCTTGTTAGCATGTGACTGAAGAAGTAATATTAACATCTCAATTAGCATCATATAAGCCCACCCGGCTATAAATATGCCATCATATAATGGCTACCTATTCAATCAATTGGTGCAATGACTTTTTGTTATGCATCTATTACAATCATAAGTTGATGTGATTCAGATCTAAATATCCATGATTGTCCCTTTATCTATGAAAAAGGTCAAGATAACATTGTGTATTTTGATTTAGGCATTCCAATATTTTATATTTTCATTTTAGCTTATTTAGATCTAAATATCCATGATTGTCCCTTTATCTATGAAAAAGGTCAAGATAACATTATGTATTTTGATTTAGGCATTTCAATAGTTTATATTTTCATTTTAGCTTGTTTTGTCATCGTGTTAGATTTTTTTCCTTCATATATCTCCAGCTTAATTCTTAGGCGTCAAATTTTGAAGGCATGTGCAGGCTCATTTTCTTAATTAGTAACAACAATGAATTCTTGGTCTTCTCCTTTATAGTCTCAATGAAAATAAGCTGTGATAGCTCCATTGATCTCAACTCAAATAGGAGTGAAGTAGGCTTTGTTTGCTGAGACAACTCTAGCAATTTTCTACAAGCAACTATAATTCATATTGAAGGACTTGATAGCATAATGAAAGAAGTAATAACAATTCAAGGACTATGGACAACTCAGAAAAGAAATTGGAGAAATGTGATTGTTGAGGCTGATTCAAAGATTGTAGTTGAAGTTATTTCAAAGCATAAAGCTATCCATTGGAGAGCAGGAGGACTTGTGTGGGAAATTTTAGCTACGAAAAACCATCTTTCCATTTTATAATTTTAATTTAATTCCTATAGAAGCTAATGCGAGTGTAGTTTGGGTTGTTACCCAAGTTAAAGATGAGAGTGTTGTAGCTATTGGCTCCATAAACCCCCATCCCCTCTTAAGTCTCTTTTGTATGTAGGTTGGATACCTTATCCACTAGACTCATAGTCTTTGAAATAGATATATTCCTTTGGCAAAGAAAAAGGAAAAATAAAATAAAAGGAAAAAAAAAAGAAAAGAAAGAAGAAAAAGAAAAAGAAAAAAGGTGGAAACTACACTCTCATTTATCTTTTTTATAAACAAGTCCCACTAAATGGGTAGGTTATAAAGTCTAACAAGTAAAAGCTTAACTACAAACACATATTAAGCCACAATGCATGAATCTTAGGAGTCACTAAATATTATTTTTGATACACACATTCTTAGTTATAAGTTCTTTAAGGTAGGGTACAACATAAACAAACAATCTTGGTGTCCTAGGCCAATAACAAAACCATTATAACCAACACTATCTAAATAAACAAGTCGATATCCATTTCCAAAAGCAACAATAACAAAATTGTCTCATAATAATCATTGTTATGTTAACCACCAATGATCTAGTTCATTACATCCATTGACCACAATGTGCTATACCACAAGTATGACTCGTCAAGAATTTTTGGATTTCTCAACAATTAGTAGTTGCAATTTTGCTACTCATCCACAACTACAGTGATATTGGTACTTAACTACAAGTAGTTATTCCATTCCACAATTTTATTCCAGAGTAGGATAATGAACAGTAGTCTGTAGCTTGCTTATCAACTTAGTTGTCAAGGATAAACAACATATAGAATTTACTTTTAGTCAAATAACAGTCAACTTCATTTACTAAGCTTTTGCAGGCGATAAACCCTAAGAAAAATTAGTATTCAGGTTATTTACTATTGAAATTAGGACTAATAACGAATTTTCTCCTAAATAGGTTAGATTTTCCAATAAGACACAAAAAATTAGATAAAATGACCTCATAAATTTTAATTTTGAAAATAAGAAATTTCGCACCCTATTTTACTGAAAAACTTATGTTTATAAAATTATTATATTATTGTTCGAAAACTCAATTTCGCACTCTCTAATTTATAACATACTAAGTAGAAATTAATTACCAAACACTAACAATTGATATATTAAATTAAATCACAATTTATAAGCACCTGAAATCGGTCCTAAAGCTTTAAGCCGGCCAGATAAACAAGCATAAATATGCTTGTATTGTTGAGCCCCAGATTTAATTTTAAAATTCATTGGCTTTCCTTAGTTTAATTTTATAATTGGTCCAGCCCGTCAATTACAAACTTCTCAACCAAAACTGTTTTTTCTTTTTCTTTTTTCTTTTTATTTATTTTTCGAAGGATTTTTTTTTTTTTTCAAAATAGAGCTTCCATTGTACATTGGTTGGAAAATAAAGTGTAAAGTCAATTGGGTAGGCTAGTTCTAACACAAAACCCTAGTCATTTTGAAAAAGTTGATATTCGTGGATTAAGGGACTTTTGAATATAAAGATTAAAAATTCAGTTACCAAAATAAGAATTTCTAAAAGGGGATTTCATAATAATGCAAATGCAAATATGTGGAAAAATTAGTTTCTTTTTTCTTTTTTTCTTTTTATTTATTTATTTTTTGGTATGGATACTCCTTTTGTACCTAGAAGGTATCAATCATTTGTAGTTCTTATTTTTAGGAATAAGAATAATACGTATTTCTAAATTTAAAAAAAATATATTTTTAAAAATACATAAACTTGCGGAATTTTTAAAACAGTTTTTTTCAATAAAACTGGAAATATGGAATGAGTTTCTTTCAGAGACGAAAAGATAAGTTTTCTTTTTTGTGGAAAAAAAAAACTCGGAATAAATGAACTTCTGCTGAAATAAGTCCTAAAAAAATACCAAATAAAACAAAAATCTTTAAAAATTAACTGCAGAAAGCTTGATGCTCGCAAGGGTACATAGTACCTATTACAGAGTCGCTTTAACTGGGAAAAAAAAAGAGAGAAATGGTTGATGGTGTTTGATAAAATTCACTTCTAAATTAGGGTATTTGTTGTTAAGGTTTTCATAGTCAAGTAGTATAAATACCAATTTTCAAATGGGATTTTAATGCCCTGGAATCTAGAGCATCACAACCCGCTACGTGTCACACTACCAAGCGACATGCTAAGGCTCTAAAACTCCATTATACTTCAAACCTGCTTATATACATTATCCATCATACTAATATAACAATAATCAAAGGAATGACTCACAGGTGATTCATTCCAAATGTCATTATTTAACAACAAAATCTCAAGCTGTAATTTATTTCTATAACTTCAATTTAACCATAAAACATCCATTTACAAATGTTCATAATTCTTGTCACTCTTCTTCTATATAGTAATAGTGTTCTCTTTCCATCTCATCCATGTAATGTCTCACTAAGTTTCCGTTCTCATCATACTCTAGTTGTTCATCATTTTTGCCTGTAGCTAAAAAAAAATATAGGAAGGGGAGTAAGCCTAAGCTTAGTACGCAAATACCACACCCACATGCGCATGACACACCACAATAATAGAACATGCATATATGCAATATTTATCCACAACACATTCACAATTCAGTTTACACATTAACACCAAAATAAATTATAACACATAGGGGTACTCATGACCCTGATACACACAAGTTTTGTCCTAGTGGGAACTGCCTCTACAAGCCTTGTCTAACCCTAATGGGAACTGCCACTGCGGGCCCTGTCCAGCCCTAATCTATCTCATTTCGATATACAACTCAATTAGAGACAACGCGGCATACCGATCATCGAGGTACCCCATAGGGATCTGCCACTACGGGCCTTTAGGCCGAGCCAAGCATAAGCAACATTTCTCATTCCATTCACATAGCACTATATTACTTCATGATACCATATAATTTACATTATATCTTGGTATTTCATTATTCCACATACAATTCATTAGATAGCTTCCTAACAATCACATACAACAATTAAAGTAAACACGTACTTGGTATCCTAGCCTTAAGCACTTCTTATCCCAAACTTAAGCTAAGTTGATATTTGTATAATCATTAATATATTACTTTTAGTACTAATCCAATTATAGTATACTTCTCCTAATTCCTCTTAATCTATTAAGTCATATAAGGTTTTATTAATTCTTTTGGTTGTGTGGAACTTGACTAATTAAGAAGATAATTTGATATACAATGATCATGTCTATCACTTAATATGGCTATATTAGAGGTCGTGTTCTCAACATGGGCTAGTACACGACCGTGTTAGGTGTCGTGTATCTTTAAGTGAGATTTGACTTCAATATTATTAGAACACGACCATGTTGGGAGGCCATATATCTCTTGGCATGACTTTTGGATTCAATACAGTTGAAACACGACTGTGTTGGGAGGTTGTGTTCTTCTCACTTTAACATGGGGGCAACACGACTGTGTTAAATGGTTGAATATCTCTCGGTACATTTTGATGAATCAATACAAGAGAAACACGACCATGTTGTGTATCCCTCAGTATGTCATTTGAACCCTAATTTTTTCTACATTCTTTCATCCAATCTTCTCATTTTCTAATCTTAAGCTTAAATAAATCTAAAAATATGAATTATAATTCCTTACTTGATTTGAATGTCGCTTGAACTTCTAAATTCAACCACTCTTGTGCTCGTTCAATCCGCCCTTAAACTCAACTCCTATAAACGACCCAGTTAAATCCATGATCTTTAATTCCATTGTTATAATATATCTATGTTATAAAATGAAAATCATTACCTTTTGCTCCATCGTGCTACCTTCTTGGATTACTTTAGGTTTTCTTGAAGAGGCTCTCTCTCTCTCCCTTTCTCTCTTTTTTTATGTCTTTAGGCTGCTATTGTGAAAATGTGTAGAAAAGAGAAGAGCCCTAGGTTAGTTTACTTATATATAGTCTTGTTAGGAAAAGACGAAATTGCCCCTTATCCCACATATCCATTTATGACCTTGCCACTCATTATATTTTTACACATATTTATTTATGTAAAAAAAAAATGTATATTACAAGGATGGACTGGATTCTAATATCTCATTTCCTATTGATTCTAATACAAAGTAGTTGGCCAAAAAATTAGAGCATTTGCTTGGAAAAAAAAAAGGACCTCAAAGAGATTTTATTTAGCAATAAAATTTTTGTTTTAAACTCAAAGTCCCTTAACTAAAGTTTTATGGTTTTAAAAAGGTGAAATTGTGCTTGTTAAAATTGATCCCTAAAGTAAAGTGGAAGAAAATTTCTATTTCTAACCTATGGTTAGTGGCTGCTCCAACTTTTGATTTTGAAATATTATAATTTATTAGTTTTGGTTAGGCATTTTATGTTGGGAGAAAATAGCCTAATGTAATCCTAATTTAAGGTTAAAAGCAATACATGTAATGTTTATTGTATGTTTGAATTAAGTAGTAAAGATACATTTTATATATTTATTAATGGTGAGCAGATAACCTTATTGTAACTTGTACCCTATAATATTTTGTTTGACCAATAGGTTTTGAATATGTATTGAGAGTCATAGAGTAGGTTTTAGGTACAATTTTTGATAACTTGCTCCCTTAAGGTAGCATTGGAGTATGGCATCTTTATACTCTATACCAATCTGAGAACTTGTAATTTAAGGTATACATAACATAAGTTCTAGGGTATCATATTGCACCTTGTAAAAAGGAAAAAAAAAGAGAGAAGAAGATAAACAAATAAATATAGCATAAGTTCATAATAGAAAATAAATCCTAAACTTAATGCATTTTATTTTCTACCTGTCTCTTGTCTCAATTGTACATTTCTATTATCTACCACACTTGTCCTATCCTAAAACTACTCACTCCTAATATACACTATATCCGGTAACATTATCCTCAATTTTCATTACTCAAAATGTATACCATCTATTTGCACCACAGCATAAACTACATCCCTTTCATTGTAATTATGCTAATATTATTAAGCTAAAAGTGTCTATTATGCTCCACAATATACAATAAATAATTTTAAAAGAAAAAAAAAGGAAATATAGGTAGGCTATTAGAGGGTAGAGGTGGATTTTTTATAACTACACTTTTAATGAAAATATTTTTTTAATAATTACTTTAACTAAGCTAGATAATAAAATTCAACTACAATGATTATAATTATACTTTATGTATTTTTTTTTATTTGAGATAGATGGATCATGGCTACACATTCCTCTTGTAATCCAAAAATATGGTCATATTTGCATTTAAGTAAGCATTGATAATTTAAGTGGAAATTAAAAGTTGTTTCCACCTTCCAATAAAAAATCTTGAGTAAACTACAATTGCAAGTTTGTACATTCCCTACCCATTTGAACAAAGTAGATACTTTTGAATACCTGATAGAGCCATTTTATACTCAATCTTTATAGTATGAAGTGTGTTAATTTATTATAGATTTTATAGAAATCATAAGGAAATGGTACTTAATTCTATTATGGTGATAAATCAGGTTAAATGGAGTCAAAGGTGCTAATTTAAGTAAATTAGAGAAGTCATCTACAATTTGGATCAAAGACAAGGATTTACACCGCCGGAGGAAAGTACATGGGCGTGTAGTTGAAGTACACGGCCGTGTACTTGGTTTTGAATCAACAGGAAAATGTACGGTTGAAGTACACGGCCGTGTATCTGTCTAGAAGGAGGCACGTGTTGAGGCACGGCCATGGTGCAAACCGTGCTACACACTGCATGAGAAGGAGAGAGACACATCTTGTGACACGGCCGTGGTGGAAGACGTGGTGGCAACCGTGGTGCAAACCGTGGTGGAAGCTTGATGAAGCCATGCCATATACTAAACAACGAGGAGAAATTGTGGAACAACGACCAGAGGATGACATGGCTTGGGATCTGGCCATGGTGGAAGCCGTGGTACACATTGGACACGGAAGATGATATGTGATTTATACACAGAGGAAGGCACGACTTGATATCTGACCGTGGTATAAGCCGTGGCAGACACTGATCACGGATGAAGACTTGTAAATTATCCACAGAGGAAGGCACGGCTTGGAGACAAGAAGATCACCTGCCATTCGTTTAACAATATAAATAGAATTAACCATAAAGGGTTATGGCAATCTTGAATCTTGGATCATCTTGGAGACAAGAAGAAAGGAGGAGGCAGAGCAGGCAACCGAGAATAGAGGCTTGTTATGTTTTTATTCTTAATTTTCGTTTTTATGATGAACATGTGTAGCTAAGAACGTTTCTAGCCAAAAGGTCATAGAAGTTTGATTCTCCACCAATTGTGAGATCTAATTGATTTGTATTTAATCTATTCTTTGTTTTTGGATATTCATATATCTTCTGAACGTCTTATCATTATTATCTTTGTTGATTGGTATGAATTAGAGCTCTTCTACTCAATTAGCAAGTTAATATATTGTCATCTAGAACGTCAAATCCGTAATTGTTTGATAGTTCTAGTCTCGGTGACATGATAACATGTTTGATTATAAAATAGATGATCGAATTCATGTTATGGAGATGTATGATCTTGTTTAAATAGGTTATCTTATAATCTATTGGTATGAATTGGTAGTCTCTCTAGTTTTTAATGCTATTGATAGATTAAATCTTAAGAGCTTGTCTAGGGTTGTCTAATCGATAAGAGAAATAATCAAAGAGCTTCTTTTGGTTATCGAAGAAGTACGGAGAGATAGGTTGTTAGAGTTTGTTAATAACCATAACCAGTTTATCTAGAAACAAGGATAGAAGACATTTGCATCGATGATCAATTCCTAGAATTAAACTATCTTGATTCCTTTGGCTAGGCTTTTATCAATATTCGATTTTATTATCTTGTTTCAATATTATTTTGATTCACAAACAAACCCCCCCCCACCCCCATTTTTCTTTTCCTCTTTATTCGCTTTGAATAGAAATATATTTAACCAATTCCTGTGGATACGACCCTACTCACTACTATACGCAAATCATATCATTGTCTAAGAGTAGGTTTTTATTTTTGTTGGATTCAACACCCATCAAATTTTGGCGCCGTTGCCGGGGATTGGTGTCAAATTTATTTCTATTCTTGTATGACTCGTTCTTCTTAGATAGGTGAACTCACATATAATCCAGAGATCGAGAAGACTCTTAAGAGGTTGCGAAGAGAAGCTAGATCATCCCCTGGATTGAACTTGGCATCAGATTTGTCTAATTCATCCATTGATTCTGAAAAAGAAGACGATATGGCAAATCCTGAAAGAACATTGCGAGAATTGGCTGCACCGGATGTGAATCAACAACCCCTTTGTATTCACTATCCCGAACTAGCTGTTGAATTCGAGTTGAAATCTGGGTTGATACATCTGCTACCCACCTTTCATGGTCTTGAGAATGAAGATCCTCACAAACATTTGAAAGAGTTTCATATAGTGTGTTCTAGTATGAGGCCGCAAGGAATAACCGACGATCAAATCAAGTTACGTGCTTTTCCATTCTCTTTAAGTACTAAAGCTAAAGATTGGTTGTTTTATTTGCCTCTAGGTTCTATAACCACTTGGACAGATATGGTGAGACTCTTCTTGGACAAATTCTTCCCCGCATCCAGAGCCGCTGGTATAAGAAGAGAAATTTGTGGTATCAAACAGAGGGACACCGAGACTCTTCATGAGTATTGGGAGAGGTTCAAGCAACTGTGTGCAAGCTGTCCACAACACGGGATATCTGAACAACTTCTCATTCAATACTTCTATGAAGGATTGCTTCTGATGGAGAGGAAGATGATGGATGCTGCAAGTGGAGGCGCTATAGTAAACAAAACCCCTGGTCAAGCTAGGGAATTGATCTCCATTATGGCTGCTAATTCACAACAATTTGGGTATAGGCATGATACATCTTCAAGGAAGGTAAATGAGGTAAGTGTTTCTAACCTTGAACATCAAATTTCTAACCTAACCTCCCTTGTGCAGCAGCTAGCTCTTGGAAATACCCAGCAGTTGAAGGCTTGTGGAATTTGTGCTGCTCCTAATCACCCTACCGACATATGCCCCACATTGCAAGATGACAATCATGAACACGCCAATGCTGTAGGAGGATTCTAGGGACAGCCATAAAGGAAATATGATCCCTACTCGAATACTTATAATCCTGGATGGAGGGATCATCCTAACTTCAGATATGGAAATAAACCACAAAACTTTCAACAATTTCAACCTAAGCCATCAAACCAAGTATCACAAGCTCCTTCCACTTCAGGTATGTCTCTTGAGGAAATTGTTAAATCACTTGCCGTTAATACAAAACAATATCAGGATGAGACAAAGCAGAGCATCCACAACTTGGAAAATCAGGTAAGCCAACTTGCTTCTTCTATAAACAGGTTAGAAACTCAAGGTAAGTTACCTTCTCAAACTATTACAAATCCAAAGCAAAGCACTAATGCAATTACCTTGAGAAGTGGAACGAAATTGCAGGGATCAAATGAGAAAGGACACCGAACCAATCTTGAGAAAGAGACTGAGAAAGAGACTGCGACTCCAAGTCAGCAGAACAACCAGATCAAAGGATCCCTTGTTGAACCACCAAAAGTCATGACAACAGCACCTCCTTTCCCCTCTAGATTAGCGAAAACCAAGAATGAAGCTGAAGAAAAGGAGATTCTTGAAACTTTTCGCAAAGTTGAGGTAAATATTCCTTTGCTAGATGCAATTAAGCAAGTACCTCGTTATGCTAAATTTCTTAAAGAATTGTGCACTAACAAAAGAAAGCTGAAAGGTAATGAAAAGATTAGTGTGTGTGAGAATGTTTCAGCTATTCTTCAGAAGAAGCTTCCTCCTAAATGTAAGGATCCAGGTATGTTTACTATTCCTTGAAAAATAGGTAATCTTGGAATCTCTAAAGCTATGTGTGATTTAGGAGCTTCAATCAATGTTATGCCTTTATCTGTTTATCAAAGCTTGAATGTTGGTCCCTTGAAGGAAACAGGTGTTATTGTTCAACTTGTTGATAGGTCCAATGTCTATCCTAAGGGAGTCCTAGAAGATGTTTTAGTATAAGTTAATGGGTTGGTTTTCCCTGCAGATTTTTATGTGCTTGACATGGAGAATGATGATTCTCATAATTCCTCAATGATATTATTAGGGAGACCATTTCTTAAGACATCCAGAACGAAAATTGATGTACATGACGGTAACCTCACTATGGAATTTGATGGCGAAGTGATTAAATTTAACATTTATGATGCCATGAAATATCCTAGTGATATCTCCCCTGTTTTTGTTGTGGATGTTATTGACCCATTAACGCAGGCTACATTTGATTTGATAGACGATGATGAGTTGAAAATTGTACTTAATAGGAGTCTTACTATTAATACATTGAAAACTCTTAAGGAGAAGCTTGTAATATCCTCTGATTTGCAGGACATGATTTGGGAGTTGGAGTCATTAAAACCTACCAGGTATGATGTGTTCTACATTAATTTACCCCCTTCTGACACAATACTTCTTCCCTCTATTGTGCAGGCACCAAAGTTGGAATTAAAACCCTTACCCGAACATCTAAAGTACATCTTCTTAGGAGAAAATGAGACTTTTGCTGTGATAGTCTCTAACAAACTAAGTACTTTAGAAGAAGAAAAGTTAATTCGGGTTCTAAGAGAGTATAAAGAAGCCATTGGATGGTCCATAGCCGATATCAAAGGACTAAGCCCCTCCACATGCATGCACAAGATTTTAATGGAAGATAATTGCAAACCTTCAAGGGAAGTTCAGCGTCGTTTGAACCCGCCTATGATGGAGGTAGTTAAGAAAGAGATCTTGAAACTTCTTAATGCAGGTATGATCTATCCAATTTCCGATAGCAAATGGATAAGTCCAATTCAAGTTGTTCCAAAGAAAACATGCTTGGCTGTGATTGAAAACTCTGATGGTGAGATAATTCCTACTCGGGTTCAGAATGGTTGGAGGGTTTGTGTTGATTACAGGAAGTTAAATGCGTCAACTAGAAAAGACCACTTCCCTCTTCCTTTTCTTGATCAGATGCTTGAACGTTTGGCTGGCCATTCTCACTATTGTTGTCTTGATGGTTATTCAGGTTTTCATCAAATTCCAGTGGCACCGGAAGATTAAGAGAAGACTACTTTCACTTGTCCATTCGGTACTTTTGCGTATCGAAGGATGCCTTTTGGGCTCTGCAATGCCCCAGCCACATTCCAAAGGTGTATGGTTAGTATATTTTCAAATTATGTGGAAAATATCATAGAGGTTTTCATGGATGATTTCACCGTCTATGGTAATTCTTTTGATTCATGTTTGACTAACCTTACAAAAGTGCTTCAAAGATGTATAGATAGGAACCTAGTGTTGAATTATGAAAAATGTCACTTTATGGTTGAACAGAGTCTCATTTTAGGTCATATTGTATCCTCTAAGGGGCTTGAAGTTGATAAAGCTAAGGTAGAATTGATTAAATCTTTACCTTACCCCGTAAGTGTACGGGAAATTTGCTCTTTTCTTGGGAGTGCAGGATTCTATCGACGCTTCATCAAGGATTTTTCCAAAATTACTCAACCCCTATGTCAATTGCTGCAAAAAGAAGTGACATTTGAGTTCGATGAGGCCTGTAAGCACGCTTTTGACACATTGAGGGATAAGTTGACTTCTGCTCCAATCATCCAATCACCTGACTGGAACCTTCCCTTTGAAATTATGTGTGATGTGAGCAATTATGCAGTTGGAGCCGTTCTTGGCCAAAGAGTTGGAAGAGCTTCTCATGTCATTTATTACACTTCCAGAACATTGGATAATGCTCAATGTAACTATTCCACAACGGAAAAAGAACTCTTGGCTGTCGTTTTTGCATTAGAAAAATTCAGATCATATTTACTTGGTACTAAGGTAATTGTTTACTCTGATCATGCAGCTCTCAAATACCTGCTCGCGAAGAAGGAGGCGAAACCAAGACTTATTCGATGGATACTCTTATTACAAGAGTTTGATATGGAAATATGTGATAGGAAAGGCTCTAAAAACTTAGTTGCCGACCACCTCAGTAGAATACCTATCAATGAAGGGTCAACACCAATACAAGATGATTTCCCAGATGAGTATCTCTTTTCTATTCAAAAGACAATTCCGTGGTATGCCGATATTGTCAACTATTTGGTTACTAAGACACTACCAAGTGATTTGTCTAGGGCTCAAAAAGATAAAATTAAAAGTGATGCTAAGTACTATGTATGGGATGATCCATATTTGTGGAAACATTGTGCTGATCAGATCATTAGAAGGTGTATTTCTCAAGACGATATTCCTTCTGTCTTGCAATTTTGTCACTCATATGCATGTGGTGGACATTTTGGCCCTAAGAGGACAGCTCAAAAGGTATTAGGATGTGGTTTATTTTGGCCTACATTGTTTCGTGATTCTTTTATGTTTTGTAAGTCTTGTGAACGATGTCAAAAAATTGGCAACTTAGGACGTAGAGACTAAATGCCACTTACCCCTATTCTTGCATGTGAAATATTTGATATATGGGGTATTGACTTTATGGGTCCTTTTCCTCCTTCTTTCGGTAATGTTTACATCATTCTTGCTGTGGATTATGTTTCAAAATGGGTGGAAGCCAAAGCAACCCGAACTAATGATGCCAAAGTTGTTGTGGATTTTGTTAAATCTCATATTTTTGCTAGGTTCGAGACACCAAAGGCTCTTATCAGTGATCATGGTACACACTTTTGTAATAGAGTAGTGGAAACTCTACTAAAAAAATACAGGGTCACTCATCGCACTTCCACCGCATACCACCCTCAAACCAATAGATTGGCAGAAGTTTCAAATAGAGAAATCAAGTCTATTTTGGAAAAAACCGTCAATCCAAGCAGGAAGGATTGGAGCACAAGACTTGAAGATGCATTATGGGCCTATCGGACAGCTTACAAGACCCCTATAGGCATGTTTCCTTACCGTTTGATATTTGGCAAACCATGTCACCTCCCTGTGGAGCTGGAACATAGGGCGTACTGGGCTGTAAAACAATGTAACATGCGAATGGATGAGGTTGGTGAGCACAGAAAACTTCAATTACAAGAACTTGAGGAAATTCGAAGAGAAGCTTATGAGAGTACTAAAATCTACAAGGAAAAAACAAAGAATTTTCATGATCAAATGATTTCCCGAAAGAATTTTTCTATAGGTTAAAAAGTACTACTTTATCATTCTCGATTGAAGTTGTTCTCTGGAAAACTACAATCACGGTGGATTGGTCCTTTTGTTATCACTAACATATTTTCACATGGTGCAGTTGAGATCGCAAGTCTTGAAACCGGTAAGAACTTCAAAGTCAATGGTCATCACTTGAAACCTTTTTATGAAGGATTTCAATTATGTAAAATTGAAGAAACCAGTTTAACTCACCCGAGTATTGCGATTAATTACAGGAATGTCTAGCCAAAGACGTTAAAGAAAGGCGCTTCATGGGAGGTAACCCATGTCAAAAAAAAAAAAAAATTCAATTTTAGTTTTGTTTTGATTCTAGTATTGTTTTGATTTTTTTCTGATTAGCTGCAGCAAGGATACATATCATCATATGACACTCTCTAGTGCTTAATGGTAGAACTCCAAATACTAGGGAAGTACCGGTATTTCCTTTCTCTTATTCTCTAATGTTCCTTAAGTTATTAATTCCTCTTTAATTGTGCTGAATTAGGAACAGTGAGGACACTGTTCAAGCTAAGTGTGGGGGAGAGGATAATAAAATATAGAGAATAGAGAACTGACTTATACTCTGAATGTTTGTCCTTAAGCAATTTTAAGCAAAATTTTTCAAAATTATCATGAAATCTGGAGATTGTACTAAATGTTGTCATAAGCATCTACAAAATGTGAAATTGACTTGTTCAAATGCTTTACTCACCTACTGTTGTGATTATAATACTTGGTTAAAATTAAGTAGCGAAATCCTTAAGAAACAAATTTACCTTGTATTTAGCTTTAGAATTGGAAGTCTAAGAGTAAGTTGAGTCCCTAAGTGAAAAATAAACAAGTTTACTTCTAGGTTATATTAGCAATTGTATACTCTTTGAAGTTGTTGGATAAAAAAAAAAAAAATCAAGCATAGCCATTACTCCAATAATTCAAATAATTGAGTTAAGAGTATTCAAACTTGAATGTTAGAGTGAGGAAGAGTCCGTAGGGGTATCTCAAAACCCGGTCACTTGAGTGACGAGCTCGGGATGTGCCGACTCAATGAACTCACTATAACGATAAGGGCCAAAAAAAGCAAAAGTTCATGAAATGAAGCGGGCAAAAACCCGTCAAAATAGATGCTTGATTAAATCAAAAGAATAATGAATGTAAACATTCATTGAATTAAACAAGACTTATAATAGAAAGGGAGAAAATCTATGGAAAGAGTTGATACTATATGCTTTTACTTTATGTTGCAAGGATTATATACTTGATAATATCCAATGAAGTTTAATTGGGTGTTTTTCCTTAGTGGATTAAGTATTTACTTTTGGAATAAAAATTCTTTTGCTAAACATGAGGATTAAAGTTTGTTTTGTTTAGATTAGCTATTAAATTTTGTCCATGATAATTTGATCACATGAAACCAGTTTGGTTGAAGTAGTAGACATTAAAATTACAAGTCATGAATTACAAATGAATAGATGCTTGGAATGATGAAAAGAAAATTCGTATAATCTATGACGGATTTCTCAATTGATTTGATTCAATTGCTTGAGGACAAGCAAGAGTTTAAGTGTGGGGGAATTTGATAGAGCCATTTTATACTCAATCTTTATAGTATGAAGTGTGTTAATTTATTATAGATTTTATGGAAATCATAAGGAAATGGTACTTAATTCTATTATGGTGATAAATCAGGTTAAATGGAGTCAAAGGTGCTAATTCAAGTAAATTAGAGAAGTCATCTACAACTTGGATCAAAGACAAGGATTTACACCGCCGGAGGAAAGTACATGGGCGTGTAGTTGAAGTACACGGCCGTGTACTTGGTTTTGAATCAACAGGAAAATGCACGGTTGAAGTACACGATCGTGTATCTGTTTAGAAGGAGGCACGTGTTGAGGCACGGCCATGGTGCAAACCGTGCTACACACTGCATGAGAAGGAGAGAGACACGTCTTGTGACACGGCCGTGGTGGAAGACGTGGTGGCAGCCGTGGTGCAAACTGTGGTGGAAGCTTGATGAAGCCGTGCCATATACTAAACAACGAGGAGAAATTGTGGAACAACGACCAGAGGATGACACGGCTTGGGATCTGGCCGTGGTGGAAGCCGTGGTACACACTGGACACGGAAGATGATATGTGATTTATACATAAAGGAAGGCACGGCTTGATATCTGACCGTGGTATAAGCCGTGGCAGACACTGATCATGGATGAAGACTTGTAAATTACCCACAGAGGAAGGCACGGCTTGAACCACGGCCGTGTGGTAAGGCGTGCCAGGCGGACGATTATTCACTTCTCGAAATTTACTTGAAAAAGGAAAGATATTTTCGTATCTTGCTAGCAAAAGATCACCTGCCATTCCTTTAACAATATAAATAGAACTAACCCTAGAGGGTTATGGAAATCTTGAATCTTGGATCATCTTGGAGATAAGAAGAAAGGAGGAGGCAGAGCAGGCAACCGGGAACAGAGGCTTGTTATGTTTTTATTCTTAATTTTCGTTTTTATGATGAACATGTGTAGCTAAGAACTTTTCTAGCCAAAGGGTCATAGAAGTTTGATTCTCCACGAATTGTGAGATCTAATTGATTTGTATTTAATCTATTCTTTGTTTTTGGATATTCATATATCTTCTGAACGTCTTGTCATTATTATCTTTGTTGATTGGTATGAATTAGAGCTCTTCTACTCAATTAGCAAGTTAATATATTGTCATCTAGCACGTCAAACCCGTAATTGTTTGATAGTTCTAGTCTTGGTGACACGATAATATGTTTGATTATAAAATAGATGATCGAATTCATGTTATGGAGATGTATGATCTTGTTTAAATAGGTTATCTTATAATCTACTTGTATGAATTGGTAGTCTCTCTAGTTTTTAATGCTATTGATAGATTAAATCCTAAGAGCTTGTCTATGGTTGTCTAATCGATAAGAGAAATAATTAAAGAGCTTGTTTTGGTTATCGAAGAAGTACGGAGAGATAGGTTGTTAGAGCTTGTTAATAACCATAACCAGTTTATCTAGAAACAAGGATAGAAGACATTTGCATCGATGATCAATTCCTAGAATTAAACTATCTTGATTCCTTTGGCTAGGCTTTTATTAATATTCGATTTTATTATCTTGTTTCAATATTATTTTGATTCACAAACAAAACCCCCCCATTTTTCTTTTCCTCTTTATTCGCTTTGAATAGAAATATATTTAACTAATCCCTGTGGATACGACCCTACTCACTATTATACGCAAATCGTATCATTGTCTAGGAGTAGGTTTTTATTTTTGTTGGATTTGACACCCATCAAATACCCTACCAATTTTTTATTTTTTATTTTTTTTTAGAATTGCAAAATTTTGGGATATGGTCAATTTAGTTGCACTAGACACTTAATGAGTCCATCACTTGCATCAAAAGGATCTTTTATTTCATTTTTTTATTTTTTATTAATACCAAAAGGTGTATTTTCATAAAACACTAAATGATTTCTTAATGGCCGAATTCTCCACTGGATGGACTTTAATGATATAATGTATAACCATGAGAAGGAAGGAGGTATTCCTAAATGTACGGGGGAGATGAAAAACTTCAACAATATGGTGTTAAATGCTATTCTTAATGATTTGGGCTTTCAAGACCCAAAATTTTCATGGTCCAACAATAGGGAGGAAGGAACTGTTTTGGAAAGAATTAACAGAGTCTTCAGATTGAATGAATGGGTAGGTAACTATCCTACTTCGTAAGTTTTCCATAGTGAATGAGTGGGGTCAAATCATGTGGGTTTAGTTGTTAATACTAGCTGCACAGACAAGAAAGGAACGAGTTTCAAATTTGAGAACATGTAGACTACCTTAGAGGCATGTGGTCATACTATCTCAAAAGCATGGCAAAGTTATCTACCTAACCATTGCCCTTTTTTTTCCGTTAGGGGGGCAAACTAAAGAGGTGTCAAGATTTGCTATTAGAATGGAGTAAGCGTGAACTTAAGAACAATAGGGTAGAAATCACGAACTTGCCATCAGAGTTGGTTGAATTGTAGAAATAAGGACTAGCTTCAAATCATAGGTAAGAAAAGTTTATTGTAGAAAGGCTTGATTTCTTTTGGAAAAGAGAAGAGATGTATTGGCATGAAAGTTCCCAAATAACTTGGTTGAAAGAAGGAGATTGAAATACTAAATTCGTTCACCAGTCCAACATGATAAGAAGGCAAAGGAATAAAATTTTTAGGATCAAAGACAATACGAGTAGTTAGTTGGACAACGAGGAGGCAATTGCTCAAACTTTTCATTAGTTTTACACTCAATTATTCAAATAAAAGAGGAGTCGAAACTAGGGGAGTGTTCTTGATTGACTTCTCTTATGTGTGAGCAACAATATGAATCACCAATTGAGTAGCTCGATCATGCCAAAGGAAGTCATGATTGCCACTTTTCAGTTAGGAGCTCTTAAAGCTCCATGCCTTGATGGTTTCCTAGGGGTTTTCCACCAATGCTACTAGCATATTGTAGGGGGTTCTATGCTAGACACTACTCTATCCTTTTTTAATTTAGGTATTCCCCCTCCTTTACTCAACTCAACTAATATTGTTCTCATTCCAAAAGTCCCATCTCCTTTAAATGATATCATCTTTGAAACCCAAAGTGCTTTTGTAACAAGTCGAGTGTTTCATGATAATACAATTGTTGAAGAAGAAGCTTATCATTTTTTTAGAACCAAACAAGTGAGCACTAAAACTTTTTGTGCCCTGAAACTGGATATGAGCAAAGTTTATGATAGGGTGGAGTGGGTTTTTCTACAAGCTGCCTTAGTTCATTTAGGCTTTTGTGAAACATGGGTCAAATGGGTAATGTCTTGTGTCACCTCAGTTTCATATAGAGTTTTGGTGAATGGAAAAATAGCTGGTCATGTGAGCCCATCTAGAGGAATTAGGCAGGGAGATCCCTTATCATCATATTTGGTCATTTTGATTGCTAATGTGCTTTCTCAGAATATTGAAAAGGCTGTTAATAGTGAACATTTGAGTGTTATGACCACGAGGAGAGCGTGTCCACCCCTTTTACATCTATTTTGTGCTGACAACTCTCTTTTCATTTTACAAGCAACTATGCTCAATGTGCAGGTTTTAAAGGACATGTTAGAGGAGTATTGTGAAGCAACTAGACAAAAAATCAACATCCATAAATCGAACTTATTTTTTAGTAAGAACACTTGCATTTAGTAGAAGGAAGAGATTGAAACAACTCTCAATGTCTTAATGACCTCCAACCTTGATAAGTACCTGAGCCCTTCTATTATATAGGGAAGATATAAAATAGAAGCACTTCGATTTGTGAAGGATAAAATTAGGGCCAAACTCAAAAATTGGAAGAGGAACCTACCGTCTCAAGTAGGGAAGGAAATTCTCATCAAAGCTATAGTCAATGCCATTCCTAATTCTTTAATGAGTTGCTTCAAGTTCCTTGAGAAATGGTGTAAGGAGGTTAATGCTTTAATTGCACAATACTGGTTGGGATAGATAGAGGATGAAAAGAAGCTTCATTGGCTAAGTTGGGATAAAATTTCTCTTTTAAAGGCTCATGGAGGCTTAGGATTTAAGGATCTAAATGACTTCAATTTAGCTTTACTAGCTAAGCTTACATGGAGGATTAATACAAATTTAAATGCATTTTGGGTAAGGATGCTTAAAGGACTCTATTTCCTTAATAAAACCTTTTTGTAGGCAACTACAAGAGCTAGAACTCCATGAGGGTAAGCAAGTATTCTCTAAGGTAGGGACTGCTTGATTAGAGGAGCCATGTGGCAAGTCAAGAATGAAACAACAATCAATGTGGCCATAGGTAGATGGATCTCAAAAATCAGTGAACATTCACCCTCCTTCAAACCTGGCATGAAGAACAAAGAAATGAAGGTTGCCAAGTTGCTTGAGGTTACCACCTAATCTTTGAAAACCAATTTACTCCATAGGCTCTTTGACGTCCACACATGTCATGCTATATTAGCAATCCTAATCTTAGATGGAAATCTCAATGATAGACTAATTTGGCCATGTGAAAGGAATGGTAAGTGTAGTGTAAAGTTGGCTTACAACCACTTACGGAGTAGTGCTACGCAACGTCAAATGGGCACCTTTTCTTCACACCAGTTGGATCTGACGATCTAGAGATAGGTATGGCATAATCCTTCACTACCTAAGGTCAAACATTTTGTTTGGTGAGCTCTCCACAATGCAATGGCCACCAAGAGTAGTCTTATTAGATGACGTGTAACTAAGGATAACTATTGTAACTTCTGTGTAGAAGAGGAATCAGTGGAGCATGAATTGCTATGTTACCCATGGAAATTATCCATCTAGTTTGCAACATTGGGTATTAGAATCAAGGTAAGGAAAGTCTCCACATTTGATAGATTGCTTCAATCAATCTTGGATGGCATCAGGGTACGGAAGAAAATAGGTGCTAGAACTATTTGCCAAGGTATCTATGGTGATGTGTTGTATTTGGAAATCATGATGTCGTGCACATTTTAATTTGCAAGCACCCAATGTGAATTGTACAATTGCCTCATGCAGAAAAGCCTTGGATGAATTACCATGTGATTCAATTGATCCTAATGATAGATCTCTAAGACCTCCAAGGGCAGAAGCACTTAACCTAAATAAGCCTCTTGATTCCACCAAAGATGAGGCCAATGATAAGAGCATGGACAGTAATGTGACTTTACAAGGGAGTATTCAACTAGTTCACCTTAGTTGCGATACGTATGAAGTAGTACTCGACTTGATGCACACAATTACATAGGTGTCGAATGCTATTTCTTCCTAACACACAATAGTAGATTGCCTGAGTTAGTTGGGTTCCTCCTAGAAGTGAGTTTATTAAATTGAATGTTGATAGGGCTCTTAACTCAGAATTGAGAAAGGCTATTGTTGGCTTTGTTACTAGGAATAATTGAGGCCTAGTGTATGGAGGTGGTGCTACTCGAATTAAGGCTAATCCAGTGGATGTGGTGGAATGTAAAGCCATCATTGAAGCCATTAAATACGCTTGCTCTAAAGGATGGAATTAGATGGTGATTGAACTCAACTGCATAGTTGTGTATGAGGCATTAATACACCCTGCAAAGGTATGGAGGTGGTGGAATGCAAGCTGTCCTTGAAGCTATCCAATATGCCTACTCTAGAGGATGAAATCAGGTGCTGATTGAACTTGATTGTTGATATGTTATAAATATATAAATTTTTTTAAAGCGAATTCTATCAGCAAGTGCACTAGGTCAGATCAAGTAATATAGTAATAAGTCAAGTGTCGATTCCATGAGGATTAAATAAGTACTAAACTAATATCAAAATTTATTATTATTTAGATAATCAAATTGAGAGAATTAACTAATTAAATACCAATTAATCTAATATACCTAGATTTTTACTAAGAACAGGAGAAAATTGTTATGAACATATATAAATTGAAAGTAGGAAAACCAAATCCACCCTAGTTTCACTAATCAAATTATCATCATATTATAATAATTCTTAGCTATGTAGATATTCATATGAAATTGTGAAAATCTTTGTTTCTTTTCCAAATAATTAAAATTCAAAAACCAAAAATTAATTTATTAGCTTCCACTAAACAAATTAATAGGAGATTCTACATTCAACTACAAATCTCCTAATTATATAGTTGACTAATATTCTATCCTAATTTCTCCTAATTCCAAAGAGAGAAACTAATAAGGAATATTGCATTAAGCTCTCAAACAAATTTCTAATTAGGTTAAAATAATCCTATTTCCATAGTTCTTATTTAAGTTAACTTAAGAAAGCCTATTGAGCCTTAATTTCCCTTCCAAGTTATTAAAATTCCTATAATCCTAATTCAAACATGAAATCAGAATTTAAAGTATAGGAATTACAATATGAATCTTCCACATATCTGACAATCTTATAACATAGCTATAATCATCATCTTAGTTATTCTAAGGTTTCATCGATTTTCCATAAATAAACTTAGAACATCATGGAATTGAAAACACAAACATAAATCAAAGAAATTATTGTAATGGAATTACTGATTGAAAGGAAAAATTTAGTTTATGAATTGAATAGAAAAGTATTAATTCAGAGATCCCCAATTCAATAGAGCAAGAATCAACCGCAATACAATAATCTTGCAAATCCTTGATGAAGAAGTCTTTCCTTGATGATTCCAATGGATTCAATTGATATAAAATTTAAGTACACCAATCATTTCTCCCTCTTCCCTCTCTAGGGTTCAAAAGTAACAAAAAGAAACGATAAGATAACACCCAAATTCTTCACATCCGGTATATTAATCAAAGCTAAAGGAATGTCTTTTGGTTGCTTCTCAAAGCTGGTGCTAAAGCCAGTAGCTTTTCCTTTCAAGGCTAGTGGCTTAGGCTGGCAACTTTCATCTTTAAGGCCGACAACTTAGGCTTAAGGCTAGCAGTTTAGGCAAGTGGCTTTGGTTATTAAAAGTCGATCTACTCGTGTTTATACTCTAAGCTTTTACCCAGTGGCTTTGGTTGTTAAAAGCCGATCTTCAAAGCTGATCTACTCATGTTTGTACTCTAAGCTTTTATAGACCTAAAATAGCATAGTACATCTAATTAAGTACCATTTCCTTATAACTCCCATAATATCAGTGAGAATTTAATATGATTTGTACAATAAAATTTGAGTAGAATATGCCCTTATCAACTTCCCTACACTTGAACTTTTGTTTGTCTTCAAGCAAAATACTTAAAATCAATGAAGTAATTTGTCATTGAGAATACAAAATTCCCTATTAACAAAATACTTGAAATTTCGGTGTCTACAATTCTAACCATACTGGTGTTTAATATAAGAAATCTAATTCAAAAATAAATACTCAGTCCTGCAAGAAAAAAAAACACTCATTCAAACTTCCATAGTTATTAACAAACATATAATCCCCTAAATCACTTATCTATAAATGGTCAAATTAGTGAAAACACATAGTATCTACTCTTTCCCTTGAATTTCTCCCTTTTTATTGCAAATATTATTTCACTTTTTTAAAAATAAAGTTTCTTTTTATAAAGAATCACTAAGTAAAAAAGTTTCTTCTACCTTTTTCACCAAATGTTAAAAATATTTTCAAAGAAACTTAGGAGAGGATATACAAGCTAAATTTACTAGGAAGTAAACCTGCTTGCTTTTCTACTCTAGGACTCAACTTGCTTTCAAATTTTTAAAAATTAAAAGCTAAACATAAGGTAAATTTGTTCCTTAAAGATATCACTATATAATTTCAACCAAGTAATCTAATCACACAAGTAGGTGAGTAAGACACCAAATTAAGTCAATTTAACCTTAAGTTGCTAGATGACTCTTAAGGACAAATATGAGTTCAAAGCGAAGATAATAATACGGGCTAAGATGTCATCAATATGAAAAAATATTCACTAATTCAAACATCAGTAGTTCATACTCAACTTTTCTATGATCCCTTCCCCACGCTTAAAATGAATAGTGTCCTCACTGTTTCTAATTCAGTACAATTACAAGGGAATAAATGATAATGAAATTAAGGAAAAAGAAAACCAGTACTTCCCCGGTATTTTGAAGAGATAGGAGATTGCATCAAAATTTTCAATCTTGGTCTGAACTGCTATGATCATCAGCTTCATCTTCTAATTGCCCCCCTAGAGAAGTCTCATGGTGCAAGTCCTGAGCTGCTGCTACATTCATGCAGGATACATCGGATTTGAATATATTAAATAATGTAGTCCAAAATTTCTTATTCTTCTTTTGCTCGTGCCTAAACTCCCTCTTTACGTCCTTAAGCTCATGCTTAACACCCTTAATGTCCTTCCTCAACCTCTCATAAGTACTATCAGGAAGAGTAGATTGGGATCTAGAGGCTCTCATGGTGGGGGGAATGTTTAAAGTCTTTTCAATATCTTCTAGAATAACTCGATTGGCTATCTTAGATAACCCCCAAGCCCTGAATGGTCCTGAAGAGATTTTCTTGCACTTTATGATCACATCCCCTTCATGGTGCTCAAAGATATCCATGCCTTTTAACAATGCAGTGATGTACCCTCCACAAAGAATAACTCTAGTTCTCGTATCCTCCACTTGTCTGGCAATAAAATTTGCTACTTCTATCCCAATATCAATTTTGTAGCCTAAAATCATACTATACAAGTATAACATATCAAAGCTTGCTACCTTACTATGATTGGTCTTCTTGTAATAAATGGTATAGGATAGAATGTGATGGAGCAACTTGTGCTCTACCGAGGCAAAGGTGGTAGCAAGAGATTTATAGAGTACAAAATCATCCCTCTTGGGCCTAATTAGTTGAAACCAGAATATTTCTACGTTCATGTTCAAAGGCTAGGCATTAGGGAGGTCTTCTTCAGCTTCTTTATCCTCATAATTCCCTAAGAAATATCAAAACTGTTTAAGATCAATTATGTGGACCTACTCATAAGCCTGGAATGTCATGATGGAATAGTGCTCATCATGCTCTATTTTCATCATAGATAAAAACTCAATTGTGACATTCTTATAGGTAGGTTCTCTTATCTCAAATAGCTTAAACCATGTCTTGTTTGCTACCATTTACTGAATCACCTACTCCATGTCATAATCCTTTAAAAGCTCTCAATCAAGATACTAATGACTCATGAAGCCCTTCTTCAACAATTGTTTCTTTCTTTCCTTGCCATAGTCTTGTTCAGATAGGAGCTCTATATGCTAACTGCTAGAAGAAGCCTCACCTGTAGCTTTTTGTTTCTATCTCCTAGGTTGGAGTTTTTTTGGGTAGCATACCTACATAATAATTCATATGAGTTTCTAGGAAAGAATGCATGATCCAGTAAATCACAGTGGATTGTGTTTTTTATTCAACAAATGCCCTAACATTTATGTGTGAAACATGATTTATAGTAGATATGTCTAATTCAGAATTATAAACATCAAAATAATAAGAACCAAGTAGATAAGTTGCCATGTTACTTACACTTTCATTAGGGAAAATCAAAGCTGGCAACTTAAGTTAGGCAACCTAAAATTTGAACAGCGTGGGAAAAATTTGTTCAAAAACACAGGATAGGAAAATTTTATGGTTAAGGTAGTTGATATCTTTCAAACAAAACAAAAATCCAACCTTATCAAAGGGAACATCAACTTCCTAAGAAAACACATGTTAAGTAAAATTGAACAAAATTTTCAGTTCATGAACCTTATCAACAAAATTAAGACCCCATAATGAATTATCTACATATAATTTAACATATAGGTAGTAAATATGGAAAAAGCCCTAATTTTTCATGAATCAATTTGGTTCAAGCCCTAGTTCTTACACATTGGGCATTTTTTTTTTACAAAATTCTGCACAAAACTAGGTATAAATCCACATGCATGTGCGTGTAAGCATAATTCCAACTCCGAGAAAAATAGCAATCCAACACAATCCAAACAACTCTAAGATTTACTAACAAAAAAATATAAATGTGAACTTACAAGAGTAATGAATAGAAGGAATGAAGACTTACTTGATGTTGATTGTAGTGGAGAGATGAAGTTTAGCTCCTTGAGTGTGAGTGAGTGCATGAGAGTTGTTAGAGAGAGTGATGTGTGAGAGTGAGAGAAATGTGGAAATGAAGAAGATGATGCGGAATACCTATTGAAATATGTTGAATAGAACACACATCGGCAACTTTTATCTATACGCCGTTGGCTTACATTATCGGCTTAGAAACTCCGTTTTTTTTTATTATAATAAATCTAAACTAATTTACCTTAATGCTATGCATGGGCTTCCTCCCATGAAGCTCTTAGTTTGTAGTCGCTAGCCTGACTTCCTTTGTGTTTTAGAATGGATTTGCCAGATCTATGATAGTGGCAACACTATTAATGTTTTCTCCTTTGTTGTAATATTTGAGGAGATAACCATTTACTTTAAAAGCGGCTTTCAACTCAACTACACCATAAGGAAAAACATTAACAATAACAAATAAACTAGACCATCGGGATCTCAACTTCTTGGGAAATAACTTCAATCAAGAGTTGTATAATAGAATTTTCTGCCTAGGAAAAAATTATCAGCTTAAAATGTTCTTGTCATGCCATCACTTAGCTCATTCCTTGTATATCCTAGCATTCTCATATGCTTCATCTCTTAATTCAGCCATCTGATTCAGCTAAAGCAACCTCTTTTCACTTGTAGAATGGAAATCAAAGTTAAGGTGTTTTATGGCCTAGTATGCTCGGTGCTCAAGTTCTACATGTAGGTGACATGATTTACCATAAATAATCTTGTATGGGAACATTCCTATAGGGTTTTTGAAAGCATTTCTATAGGCCCGCAATGCATCATCAAGTTTTAAAGATCAATTTTCCTAGTGCATTGATGGTTTTCTCTAGAATATGCTTTATTTCCTTATTGGATACCTCTACCTGTCCACAAGTCCGTGGGTGATAAAGGGTGGCAATTTTATGAGTAACTCCATATTTTGATAATAATTTTTCAAATTTCCTATTGCAAAAATGCAATCCCCCATCACTAATGATAGCTCTAGGAACCCTAAATCTTGAAAATATGTTCTTTTTCAAAAATCTGATTACAACTTTGCTATCATTAGTTTGTAAAGCAACTGCTTTTACCCATTTTGACACATAATTGACAGTTACGAGAATAAATTTGTTTGAAAAAGATGAGGGGAAAGGTCCCATAAAGTTTATTCCCCACACATCAAAAAGCTTAATTACAAAAATGTTGTTTTGTAGTAATTCATGTCTCTTGGAAATATTACTATTTCTTTAGCATTGAGCACAAATGAAATTCATGCAGTCATTAAACAGTTTAGGCCAATAAAACTCGCAAGATAAAATTTTAGTTGCAGTTCTTTCCACACCAAAATGGCCTCCTACTTCTGTAGAATGACAATGCTGTATTATGCTAAATTGTTCAGTTTAAGGTACACAATGTCTAATTACAACATCAAAATTCTCATGTTTGCACTCTAAGCTTTTATGGACCCGAAATAGCACAGTACATCCAATTAAGTACCATTTCCTTAGAATTCCCATAATATCAATGAGAATTTAACATGTTGTAGAATAAAATTTGAGTAGAATATGCCCTTATCAATTGCTCAATTATATATGAGGCATTGATACACTCTGCAAAGGCACCATGGCAACTTTGGCCCGTTATTCAAGATCTGACCAGATTATGTTCAAGCATTACCACCATTGAATTCAATTTGGTAAGCTAGGAAGCTAATTGTGTAGCGAATTGGATAGCAACTCAAACTTAGCAAAACCTCTATCTATCGAATTGGTTATGTGATTGTTCGAAGGAGCTCAATATCATCCTCTTAAATGATAGGTGTAGGGGTTAAATATCTGAAGTACTATTATCTTTATGGCCAAAAAAACAAAAAAAAAAAAAAGAATTCTCTACTGGACATGACTCGTTGAACCTTGGTTGTCAAATGGTGATCTACAAAAGATTTGTATGATTAAATACTCTCAAAAAATGGCAATGTCAAATACTTACAATTTGAATATTGATTAAAAAAAGAAAACTATGAGGCATAAGTCAAAGCCTTATCATGTAATATAGGAAAAATATTGCATAATTACAAAGCTAGAAAGTTCTTTCCTTTGCATTTTTCTTCTACTTGGGAAAAATTATATACCAAAAAATAAATGTTTGAAATCAAGTTTAAGTAGAATATGAAATATTTTTAGTGATTCAAATAAAGGATGATTGTTAAGTAAAGTGGTACAAATAAAAAATAATGTAGTGTAAAATGGTGTAGATAAAAGAAGACATTACATTAAAATGGAGTATAAAAATTACAAATCACAAGATAAATATTTGTATGTTTAACATGCTTGGTGACCAAGATCTAATGGTATTACATTAGAGCTATAACATCATCTTGTATTTGCACCACTTTATTTAACATTTATATTATACTTAAACAACTAAAAAGTTCCATCATTTATTTGAACTTTATTTTAAATCTTCATCTTCTGGTATATAATTTTTTCTTTCTACTTGATATTGTTGCTTAAAAAATCCAAATCGTGAAGCCATTAAGTTTTGACAATGATTTCTAGCATTTGCTGGACCTTGTACCATAGGGCAATCTTAATGGAAAAATTATATAATAGAGGATGAACATTTAGAGTCAAATGCAATTAGAGGATAAAACTTTAAATACACATTGTGGGTCTAGTATAAGACTACCAAATCTTGTTGACATGGCATATCAAATATACAAAACATACATCTCTAACGTATAGATTTCATGCTTTCTTTAAACTTAACATCATCCTTCATTTGCATTATTTTATATAATGTTACTGCTATTTGCACTACTTACATAAGCTTATTATCTATTTGAATGATTGAAAAGTTTCAACTCATTTACACTATTTTTATAATATTCACTATCTATTTCAACTTCTATGATGTGTACTTTTTCCCCATCTTAACCAACGAATCATATATAATCTAGGCATTTGATTTTCGTAGAATGATGAGATATGATGCCAATTGAGACTGATAAGGGAAGTTATTTTTCCAAGAATGCATTCAAGAAATTTAGGTGAAATGGCAAGGTAAAGAGAGAGAGAGATTAAAGTGGGTGGTTTTTTTCATTCAATTAATTTACCTAAAATGGTTGCAATTTTTTTTTTACCAAAATGATGTATGTCAAGTAAATTAAGAGTTTACTTATAACTTGTTATTAAAAGCGATTATGTTATGCAATCTATTTTTGACCTACTATAATAGGTTAAATAGATTAAAATGTGACTTTTTCTCTTTTCTGCTTTTTTCAAAGCAACTTTTCCTTTTTCCTTTTTCTTTTTAATTTCCTCTCTTTATTCCTCTTCTAAAAAATTACATTTTCTTCCTTTTCCATTTAAAATTCATTTTCCTCTTGTTTTGATATCATAGGAAATATTTCTTAAAAAATTTTGCTACACGTGTAGTAGTTTTATCCTAAAAAGTTTGTTATATGTTTTCTTATACAATATTATTTTTACATTTGTAGTAGTCGTATCCATAAGATAATATCTTAAATTAATAAATTATATGTATTTTTTTTATATATATTTATTATGTGCACTACTATGTTATATATTAAACAACATATGCATATAATGTAATATCATTAAGCACAATTTTCAATGTACATTTTTTATTTCTTATATATAATGTCACAAAATTTTATTTTTACTAATTATTTTTTTCTATAGTAAATACTCATACTAGCACATTGATAACTAAATAATATTTTAATAGTTCATTTAAATCTTATAATTGTTAACTATAATTTATTTTATTATATATAATAAGTTTATATCGTTGTATGTGCCATTACACTATATATATAATTATATTGTTATAATACTATATAGTGTTAAATATAGTGGTATCTAAAGTTATTTTGAAAATATTTGCAATGAAAATAAATACAATAAAACCATTTAAGCTAAAGTGCGAACTCAAAAAAAAAAAAAAAAAAAAAAAAACTTAGTATACAATGAATTGTGGAGAAAAAATGCTTTAGTTATATAGCATATTATGGCATAATTCAAGTAACATACTTAAATGTAGTTTTTTTTTTTAAATTACGTAAATATTGTACCCATAAAACATATTACAAAAATAGGTTTTGAAGTCGTGTATCCCGTATGCGACTTTAGTATAAAAAAAATTATGATGAAGGTGCAGACTTCAAGCAAAATGGTTGAAGGCACGGATGACGTTCGCGCCTTTAGTACAACCCTTCCTAATCCTCATTGTCCAATTATTTATTTGATTTATCATCACCGTTGATTTATAAACACGTAATAAAAGTACAAAAACTTAAAAATATAAATACTGAAACATAGAAACACAAAACACACACGAAAAACCCACTAACACAGATCTCATTTTTCTCTCATTCGCATGTAGGAAAGATGAAGAACAATGAGTGATTTTGCATAGGAAAGAAAAGATTTGTCTAGATCTAAGTATTTCTGAATAGTTGTGTTATTGTTTTTTAGAAAAGTTGAAGTTTTTATATCTGTATTAAAGTTTTTTATTTGTGTTTAAGTTTTGTTATCCATGTTTGTATTTGACATGAGATTTTAGAATTTTTTTTGTATAATTATATATTTTATGAAGAAGATTACTCAGTATTATTAGATTATAATTTATTAAATATTATTTATATAGATATTACATGCGTAACATGTAATATTAATTTTTGTATTAAGATAACGATTAGTTACTGTAAAGAACATGAAACATGTAGGATGTAGAATAATTGTTGTAGTATTATACAAAAATTTTGAAATATTTAGAGGGAAAATATAATTAAAAAATAATTTCAAAAAAAATTGAAAGAAAATTGGTTTGGAAATAATTGAATGAAAATTGAAATTGAAATTAAAATTAAAATTACAATTAAAATTGAAATTAAAATTAAAATGATAAATGATAGGTAATTTGTTTTTTTATAAATATTATTTTGAATTATTTTTTTGTATAAATTTTTCAAAAATTATAATAAAATTATTGTGATGAAAATTTGTAATATTTGAAACGTGAAGTATTTTGTACAGTGTTATGAAATGATATAGAAATGGTTAGAATTTATAGTAGCGAAAATGTTTTAAAAAATAACATTTGATAAATTTTTAGGAAAAAATCATTTTCTAATAATGGGGAAAAAAATTAATAATTGAAATATTATGAAAATTTATTTTTTTCTGAAAATTTTTAGAATGTTGTTATTGGAAATTATCATATTTATGGAAAAGCTTATAATTTATATAAATTATAGATAGGGGAAAAATGGCTGATTACGTGAAGTTGATGATTTATGTATTTGGAAATACTGTAGTCGATAATTGGGGACTGGAGTATGATAGGGATCTGGTGAAGAACTTGCAAATGAAGAAAAACATCAAGTACAATGAATTTTTATATAGAATATATCACAGTATTAGAGTTAATCCAATTGAAGTGAGGGTTGAGATAATACATAGCCATCCTATATTCCATGGGGGCAATATATGTTATGTGTTGATGGCAATCAGAGACGACAAAAATGTTGAAAATCTTATTGAAATAGCTAAATTGTATGGAGATCGTGGCATACAATAATTATTCATCTGAATTTCTGATAATTTTGGGGGACCCTTAATAAGGCAGACATTCGATACAAGCAATTAGCCATAATCGTCACAACACATTGTAGAAATGAAAGCAAAGCTATCAACATTTCAATCCTCAATTCCAACTTGATGGAAGTGAACGATGATGATGAAATAGATAGAGCAGTTACTCTAGTGTTATAGCGACTAGAGACACGGGATCCATACATTGTTCATGTGGGAGTGGAGGCTGTAATTGACACCAATGGTGGAATGGGTGTTGAGCAGGAGAGCAACAATAACGAGGAGAGTTCTGATGAGGAAAATGAGGAGAGTGAGAACAATGGAGATGAAGCAATGGAAGAAGAGTGATACGATTCCAAGAGCTAAGATATGAGCACCAAAGAAGACAAAGTCAATCCGCGCTATAGGTGGCAATACGGGGTCTAAAAAAGGACATAAGCGTCGGGAGGACCTAAGGCGAAGTTCGGCCAGCCTTAAGCCGGCCTTGAATAAAGGCCAGCCGAGTTAGCTTCAAGGCTGCAAGCCTTGGTGCTGGCCTAAATGAAGGCCGCCGGCCTTTGGTGCCGGCCTAAGTATTTAGGCCGCCGGCCTTGAATGGCTTCTCACAATTGTTTTTAGGATGATATAAATAGTCGTCTTTAGGGTTTATTCGAGACAGAATATTGTTTTTGGTTGTAAACAAAAACACTTTGAGCGGTGGGAATCTTCTTTGGAGATTTGTGAATATTGGGAATTGATTTTCTCTTTATTCTTGTTGTTCTTATCAAATTCTTTGTTCTTATAGAATTTGTGGCGAGCATTGTTATTGAATTCTTGGAATTCTTCAACCGTGGTGATTGATTTATAGAACGTGGTCTCTATCGTTCTATGATTTGATTGCGAATTAGTTTAATTTTATCAATCTTAGCATCTATAGATTGGTAATTTTTATCCATATCCTTGATTTTTATTCGTTAGTACCAAAATCTAGAAAACCCTAAAAATTTGTAACATTTGATTTTTATTGACGATTTGATTTGTGTGAAAGGAATTCGATTCCAATTCCGTGTCATTTGGTATCAGAGCAAAGGTTGGGTTCGTAAGGATTCAGAGCAAAGGTTGGATTCGTAAGGATTCAGAGCGAAAGAATTGATCAGAAAGCAGGTTAAATCGATAAGGCTGTTGAATCTCAACTCAATTGTAGTTTTAATTCAATACTATCGTTGGTTGGAAAATCTGGGAATTTATTTTGATGAGTATTGCTGTGAATTCGATTGTTGGGCGTTGAATTGGTGATTGGGCTGTTGTTGAGAATGGGGGTTTTGTGAATATCTTTGTTGAATTCAATTGTTGGGTGTTGAATTGCTGTGAATTGGTGTTTGGGGCTGCTGTTGAGAATTGTGTTCTTGTGAATATCTTTGCTAAAATTTTGATTGGTAGAAATGTCGTCGCATGGAAGTGTTCATAACAACAACAATGGGAATGATGCTGATAATGGGGGTGAGGTTGTGACTAGGGCTGAGTTCAATCAAATCCAAGAAAATCTTAGATTGATTATGGAGAGATTGGAGGTTAGGGATAGAAGAAGCCATAGTGGTGTAGGAATTAGGAGGAGACATTCTAGTGGTGAATCTGATGCTGGTAGTGAAAGGAGTAGGAGATGAAACAATGATGATAGGCGTAAGGGGATTGAAAACATTAAGCTGAAAATTCCACCTTTCACTGGTAGTAGTAAACCAGAGGAATTCCTAAACTGGGTGCCACGGGTTGAGAAGGTGTTTGACTGTTATGAGTGGGATGAGCGCATGAAGGTGAAAATGGCGCCTCTTGCATTCTTTGAATATGCTAGTCTGTGGTGGGATAAATTACAAACCGAGAGATGTAGGGCTGATGAGGAGAAAGTGTGTTCATGGGCTTTGATGAAAAGGTTGATGAGACGCAGATTTGTGCCAAACTACTATAAACAAGAGATGCTGATGGAGTTGCAATCTTTGAGGCAGGGTAAGACGAGCATAGAAGAGTATGTGAAGGAGTTTGAGACACCAATGGCAAGATGTGATATTAGGGAATCATTAGATGAATCCATAGCTCGTTTCATCAATGGGTTGAAGATGGACATTGCCAATGTAGTGGAACTCCAGCATTATCAGACTTTTGAGGATGTGATTAAATTAGCCAGTCGGGTTGAGTGGCATCAGCGCAGGCGGGATCAGAAATCATATCAACACCATAAGTCAGATGATGGTGAGAGGGAGAAGGAAAGGAAGGAAAAGGGAAAGGCAGTCGCTAGTGAGGCTGTTGACCAAACACAACAAAAGAGGAGCAGGGATATCAAATGTTTTAAGTGTTTAGGACTTGGCCATATTGCTTCTCAATCTCCTAATAAAAGGGTTATGGTCATAAAGGGGGACAATGTTGAGAGTGAGGAAAAAGAACAGAAGAGTACTGAGGCAGAAGAGGAAGATGAAGACATTATAGTGAATCCAGTACAGGGAGACTTGCTAATGGTTAAGCAGGATGAAGCTGTTCTTAACCAGAGAGCCAATTTATTTCATATCCAAGGCATGGTGCAGGGGAAGACTTGTTTAATTGTGGTTGACATAAGCAGTTGCACTAATGTTACTTCAGCAAGCTGGGTTACTAAGTTGGGTTTACAGGTAGAGTAGCATCCAAGACCTTATGCACTTCATTGGTTGAGTCCATAAGGAGTTGTTCATGTACACAAACAGGTTCGTGTTCCATTACTTATTGGTGATTATACTGATGAGATTGTTTGTGATGTAGTTCCCATGGAAGCTACACATTTGATCTTTGGAAGACCTTGGCAGTATGACCTTAGAGCCAAGTATGATGGATACACCAATGAGTATACCATTCAGCAACAGGGCAAGGCATACAAGCTTCTTCCTATGAGTCTAATTGAGGTACAACAAACAAGGTTGATTTGCCTTAAGAAGCCTAAGGGAAAGAGGAGTCTGTTTATGTGGTCTAGCAGGATGGACGATACAGATTCGAGGACGAATCTTTTTCAACATGGAGGGAATGATATGATTCCAAGAGCTAAGATACGAGCACCAAAGAAGACAATGTCAATCCGAGCTTTAGGTGGCAGTACATGGTCTAAAAAAGGAGGACATAAGTGTCGAGAGGACCCAAGGCGAAGTTCGGCTAGCCTTAAGCCGGCCTTGAATAAAGGCCGGCCGAGTTAGCTTCAAGGCCGCTGGCCTTGAATGGCTTCGCACAATTGTTTTTAGGATGATATAAATAGTCGTCTTTAGGGTTTATTCGAGACAGAATATTATTTTTGGTTGTAAACAGAAACACTTTGAGCGGTGGGAATCTTCTTTGGAGATTTGTGAATATTGGGAATTGATTTTCTCTTTATTCTTGTTGTTTTTATCAAATTCTTAGTTCTTATAGAATTTGTGGCGAGTATTGTTATTGAATTTTTTGAATTCTTTAACCGTAGTGATTGATTTATAGAACGTGGTCTCTATCGTTCTATGATTTGATTGCGGATTAGTTTAATTTTATCAATCTTGGCATCTATAGATTGGTAATTTTTATCCATATCCTTGATTTTTATTCGTTAGTACCAAAATCCAGAAAACCCTAAAAATTTGTAACATTTGATTGTTATTGACGATTTGATTTGTGTGAAAGGAATTCGATTCCGATTCCGTGTCAAAGAGTCTTTAACTGTACATACCTACTCGAGATAACCAATATATCGAGTGGAGTAGGCTGAGCTACCTACCATGCTAGTGAGAGATTTTGTTCTGTATTATAATTATGGGGGTGATAGTGGTTACATTTATTTTAAGTAAAAGCAAACCAATATTTGTAGTGGTTCAAGTAGTAGTGATAATTTTTACAAGGGCATGAGATTCAAGACGAAAGCAAATGTTATTCAAGCAGTGAAGTCTTACCATGTGAAGAACTATTGCGACTTCACTATTGTAGAGTCCAGCTCACTGCTGTGGTCTATTTATTGTTTGAGAAGGGATGACGGTTGTAAATGGAGGCTTAGGGCTAGAAAGAAGAAGTTGGAAGGCATGTTCGTGGTGACGAGATTCGTGGTTCCACACTCATGCAATAACCTATTAATTAGTCAGGATCACCCATAGTTGGATTGCAATCTCCCTGCTAGCCGATTTGTAAATCTTCTTAGAGAGAATCCCGATATGAAGGTAGACGAGTTGACTTCTGTTGTTGAATAGGAAGTTGGCTACAGGATTAGCAGGAGACGCGTTTGGGAGGGAAAGAAGTGGGCCATCGAGCTTGTGTATGGGAATTAGGAGAAGTCTCATGATGAATTCCCAAAACTTCTCAATGCAATTGAAACTATGAATCCCGGAACACGAATAGATTGGGGGTGAAGCAGATCAAGTAACCCTGGTGTATCCACTTTGAAGTGGGTATTTTAGGCCTTTGGGCCGTACATCGCAGTGTGGAGATTGCTCAGACCTATTGTTACCATTGATGCCGTCTTTCTGTATGGGAAGTATACCTATAAGTTGTTAATTACTTGTGACATTGATGGCAACAACAATATACTTACGCTAGCTTTCGCTTTGGTTGATTAGGAGACAGTTGAGGCATGGGGCTGGTTTTTGTAGAAACTGAAGGAATATGTCATTGGCGACTATGAAGGTCATGAAACCATTTGCCTCATATCAGATAGACACATAGGCATCAAATCAACTACCTGAGAAGCAGTGAATGGATGGCGGCCTCTATTTATGGTGTGGCAGTTCTGCCTTCGACAAGTTGTAAGCAACTTTAGCTTGGTGCATAAAAACACCTAGTACAAGAAGTTAGTCACATATGCCAAGTTACAAGCACAAGCTCATAAGTTGAATTATGTGATGGAGTAGGTGGGGATGATTTTGCCAGACACTTTGTAGAAATGCGATAATATATTAAGCAAATTTGCGCCGTACGACTCCCATTGAACCTAAAATTAGGAAATTTTATTTACTTTAAATGATAAATATGATTAATTGCAAGGAAATTAATATTATTACTAAGGTATCTGTGATATGTTTCGCTTATCTAGCGCATCCCTATATGTGTTGACTACGTGGGTGGGGTAGAACTGCGTGTCCTTTTTCATGTTCCACCGTGTCATTAGTAGACATCCGACTGGTACAGATAGTCCATGTCAACTAAATGGTGCGATGTGGGGGAATCTATTCTAGGCCCACACCTACAGCAATATGATCGCCCCTCCAATCTCATGTGCCGACTGTAAGGATGTGACACATAGTTGGCGATACAACTACGCTAGACATGTGGCCCCCAAGCTATACATCTCAGCGATGTCTAAATGTTCCAGTAATGGCAACCACATTATGTGTACAAGGGCACTAGATTTATCGATGAAGATAAATCCCCCCTACAATTGTAGAATGTATGCACGAGTAGCTCGATGTATTTGCTCTACCTTGGCATTCGGTAGGATTAGCCAGAACATATCGTGGAGTTATATCATACTAATGCGCTCGCCTCTACCACTGGACTTAAGTCTTGCCCCCAGCAATTCTTCACATATTGCTCCCCAATCTAGGCAGCTACTCCCTATAACTGCGTTTCCATCTATAAGGAGTTCCAGCTGGATTTCCACATCCTAGAGCGTAATGGTAAACTCCCTTACCGATATGTAGAATGTATGCATCTTTGGACGCTATCTCTCCACTAGTGTCGTAATCATGTGCCAATCAAAGGGTATAAATGGCAGTTGATTGACACCTTCAAATTCAGCCAGCTACAAGTATGGCTCCATTTGCACATCGAATGGGATCATATGCTCATCGTGATAAAGTGACAACTCACACCATTACACAGCGAGGGTTGCTTGCTCCTATGCCAACAACATGTCAAATGTTTTCTTATTTCTAATGCACCGTAAACGAATCGATTAGTAAACATCTGTTACCTCTCAATCCCAAACTGCCTGTGATCGATGATTGGCTTGCCGCATCAAGACTAAAGGATCAAAAGATCCAGGCTCCGTCTGTTATGCAAAACTATACAAATAATTTACATTTGCAACCAATACAAAATTTTTCACTAATTAAATTTATAACAATTAAATAACGATATATTAATGACTAATTACCTTTGATTAACGGATAATTAAAAACTAATTAATTTTATAACTCAATCTACAAAAGCATACAAATAATCCCACCTTGCAACAATTAAAAAATATTTCACTAATTACTTTTACAACAATTAATAACTAATCACCTTTAATTAATGGATAATTACCAACTAATTACTCTTATGACTAATTTTACTAAACCATACAAATATTTTACATTTCCTCCTAATACAAAATTTTTCACTAATTAATTTCATAGTAATTAATTGACGATATATTAACGACTAATCCCCTTTGATTAATGGATAATTAATAACTAATTAATTTTACAACTCATTTTACAAAACCATACAAATATTTTACATTGCCACCCAATACAAAATTTTTCACTAATTAATTTCATAGTAATTAATTAATGATATATTAATGACTAATTCCCTTTGATTAATGGATAATTAATAATTAATTAATTTTATAACTCATTTTACAAAACCATACAAATAATTTACATTTCCTCCCAATACAAAATTTTTCACTTATTAATTTTATAGTAATTAATTAATGATACATTAACGACTAATTCCCTTTGATTAATGAATAATTAATAACTAATTAATTTTAGAACTCATTTTACAAAACCATACAAATATTTTTACTTTGCAACAAATAAAAAAAAATCGCTAATTAATTTTACAACAATTAATTAAGAACTAATCATATTTAATTAACGGATAATTACCAACTATTTGCTTTTATGACTAATTTTACTAAAGCATACAATTATTTTATATTTCTACCCAATACAAAATTTTTCATTAATTAATTTTATAGTAGTTAATTAACAATATCTTAACAACAAATTACTACTAATTAATAGTTAATTAACAATAACTTAATTTACGGCTATGTTTACAAGAATACATTATCATAACATATATACACAATTCATTTAATAATTTTAATTAACAAAATATTTATAACTAATTAATTACTAATTAATAGTTAATTAACAATAACTACTACTTCAATAAAATTTATGCAGTACACATATTTACATATCATAAAATTTTTGCAGAATACTACTTCAATAATAACAATAAAATTAAATATTTTCTTAAGAAAAGATATTGTGATTTTGATGAGAAAATTTCTACACACGTATTTGAGTGGATTAAAACCTAAGTAAAACACAAATTCTGAAAAAAAATTTACAAAGTGAATTTTTGTTTTTAGAGGGAATTCAAAGATCAAAATGTGAAATGAGAATATATGAACTAAACTGAGGATTCTTATTTATATTTGAAAGTGTCGGTACAAAGTTTTTCCTGTGTATTACTATGTAAATTTACTGTATCACTTTTAAGTTTGCAGATATACTTTTACAATAATTTTATAGGTTTGCAGACATACTTTTATAATAATTTTATAGGTTTGCAGTATTATAAGTTTTATAAGTTTGCAGTGATAGATTTGTAGGGTTTAAAAAAATAATATATATATATATATATATATATTTTGCATTGAAGGCGTTGAGGTCCGTGCCTTCATTGTAATTTTTTTTTTTACACTATAGGCACATACGAGATCCGCAACTGCAAAACCTATTTTAGTAATATGTTTTACGATTATGTAATTTAAAAAAAAAACATTTAAGTATGTATCCCGACATAATTCATAAGATTTAAGAATTTCTTGAGGGGGGGGGGGGAGGGGAATAAAATCTATAACAAACATGTTGAATCTATTTTTTTCTACTTTTTTAGAAAAAAGAAGAAGATGTATCTCTCTCTCTCTCTTAAGAAGGATGGAAAACAATTTATTAATAATAATAGCAAGATGTATCTTTTTAAAAGCGACGACAAATCCTATCACTTTGTTACAATTGATTAACAATTATTTTAGGGGATTTTTATAGCAAGCTGACTCCTTTTATTGTCTAATGGGTAAAAAACTATGGAACTATCAATAGGCTAGAGTAGGTGTTTATAAGTTCATATAAAGTTCAACTAGTTTTACTGTAATAAGGAAGATATAACCATAACCGACACCAAATTTACTATTTTAGAGCAAAATTTATTATTGATAAGTGCTTTCTATTATTGTGGGCTTTATTTACCATTAATGGGATACTTGGTTACTATTGAGTAATTCCTGATTTAAGGGGGTTTCTATTATAAGTTGGCTCTTTTTACTATAATCGAGAGTATTTAATAGGTAATAAAACATTAAATTGTTGATAGGTTAGAGTAGGCTTTCGATAGATTCATTCACAAGTTCAATTGCTTTTATTGTAATTGGGGAGATATAGTTGTAATTCGTACCAAATTTGCTATTTTAAGGCAAAATTTACGCTTTTATTGTTATCGAACCTTATTTATTGTTAATGGATTATTTGGTTATTGTTGAGTAGTTACTAACTTAAGGGGGTATTTAGTGTAAATTGGCTCTTTTTTTTATTGAAATTAGGACTATTTAATGGGTAAAATACCATAAAACTGTCACATATTGAAGTAGGTTGTCAATAGTTCATGTAAATGTTCAACTAGATTTACTATCATTAGAGAGATATAATTTGCTATTTTTGGGCAAAATTCACTATTGATAGGTGCTTTTCACTATTGTTAAGCCTTATCTACCGTTAACGGGTTACTTGGTTACCGTTGAGTAATTATTGATTTAATGGGAATTTTATAGTGAGTTGGCTTTTGTTCTACAATTGGGGTTGTTTACTGATAATTGGCTATTTTATTGTAAATGGGATATATTTAATGTTAAGAGGTCATTGATTGCTATAGCATATTAACTAATATAGGTGTGTTTTTACCATATATCACTTGTTTTTACTATAATAGGTTGTTTCTAATACGATTAGATTCCGAATGAAAATCTACTTGTATGTAATTTTGAACAAATTGTTCTCGGGTTTAGATATTTGTGTTTTTGTTTTTTTTAATGAATAACTGAAATAAGTATCTGTAATCTCCATAAACTCTAAGATTCAATTATAGTGGCACTATGTTCAATATTTGAATAATATGTTGTATGGCTCTATCCTTCTTAGATGTCAAGGAATGCAAAATGATCTCACTATTTTTATCTTCACCCTCATGTACAAAAGCTTGTTCTTGAGCAACTACAAGAGATGCTAATCTATTGTCTCAGCCTTTATTTCTATCGTGGTTTATTCCTTTTTAGGAGGATTCATTTGAATTCTATCAATTCTAGAATCATTTAAACTCACGAGTACCAATTTTATCCTTTTATGGTCTTTCATAAAAGAATAAAATTCATGATTATCATCATACACTACTCTTATATCTCTTGCTTAGGATTTCCAGGCACTAAGTGAGATACAATGTAGGTATTATGTCGCATACAATTTCATTTAAATATCTACTTGAAGATGAAATTTAAATCTTTACCTGCTTAGTGATATAAGTTAATTCCCTACTCTCTTTCTGTCGAATATAATAAGATTGTGAATAAATTGTAGTTGGTAACTTTAGCCTCTCCACCGGAGCAATGTCAACGTAATCCTCATGATCAATTACAATGAGACAAATTACACCATTAACATAGCACTTGGTATCAAGTGCAACATTAAACCATATTAAACCATAGAAGGTTTAGTTGCAACATTAAACCATATTACCTTAAGCATTGACAAACTACTCTTGAAGTCACCTACTAACTCAACCCATATTAGAAATTCAAAATAATATTTTTTAATTATTTTTTGAATGAAAACAAAAATCAAGAAATTATAACTAACACTACCATGTCACATGCAATTGTCACGTTAAATCCCCCAAATTATTAGGCTACCAATACATGTTAGCCTCAATTAGTAACATCAACCACTTATAGATTTAAAATTTCTCAAATCAAGAATCAAATATTTACTAATGAAGTTGTTACCTCTATGTTTAGATCTATTAGAATGCCTTGTTGTAACCTCCAAGCAAACTCTAGGTTAACCCTAAGTAATCCTATGCTTTGTTACCAAGATGATATTATTAGATTCTGAAGGGAAATTTACTTGTATTTAATTTTGAACATATTGTTGTCTAGTGTTTAGATATTTGTGCTTTTGGTTTTTCTTTTAATGAATAATTGAAATTGAAAAAAAAAAGGATATGAACAAATTAATTAGTTGATAAGTCTATGGACACTACAACAACTTAATTTGAACTAGGTCTTTGTTGAATCTAATTAAAAGCCTATGAATGCCACAATTAGATCAAATAACAAATTTATTTGAATGCCATAATTCAATAGAATTGATAAGCTTGAAAGAAAGAGAAATCTCTTATTTAGGTTTTTGTAAAATTAATCATTCACTCTAATTGAAATAAACTATTGAAAAATATTATACTAAACCTTGACAGCCTCAAGGGCATGATATAATTAAATAAAAATTGGACTCTTGTTAATATTAATTAACACTAATTGTCCATAACTATTAATAAAATATTAATAAATAATAAAATAATAAAATAACTAAAAAGTCTAAAATATTGAAAAATAATAAATTACTGCATTAACATTACATGCATAAATCTTTTGAAGCTTAGTTTAGGGTATTAGTCCCTATTAGTTTCTTATTAGGAAAATAAGAAGTATCTATCAATAGTTTAGCAATGGTTGTTGATACCTTTGTTGATCCCTTATTGGAATATTAAAAAGTGATTAAATTGTGGATAATTTAGGTAAGACTATTGACAACTTCGTTTAATTAGGAGTCTTTTCCATCATGTCAATAGCTTTGGAGAAGTATATTAGAAGGCTGTTAATAGATTCTTAATATAGACAAATTCTATGTGTTTTCATTTAATAAGGAATCTTTTTTGTGCTTGTCTCATGGTGAAGCATGCCTTAGGATCTTCAAAATGGCATAAATTTAGACATGAGCATAAGAATCTTGTAACACCAAGAAAAAAGAATAAAAGAATATATATAATGCATATGCATATAATAAATAGTAGTTAAAGTAATTTTTTTAAATAAGAGGGACAATAATGTTTTTTTTTTTCTTAGATGCTATTTAAACCCCATGGGCAACCTTAAGGCACATTCTTCTTTCTCTTTTGGTGTGTAGGTTCTACAAAACAACCTCTCACTCTTTAGCAGATCTCCCTCACAATCAGTGCCATTCAACACAAAATCCATTGGTAAGTGCACGTGATTACTTCTTTTCCCATGTTTTGCTAGAGTACAATGGTGATAGAGTGTTGTTGGAATTTTGTGATGCAAATAGCTCATATTATTATAGGTTATTGGTGAAATCAAGACTAGTTAAGCAATCCAAATAGGTAATGGGTTATATATTTGTATAGATTTAAGTTTATGATGATGTATTGGTGAAAGGATTGGAGTTTGGGAAGAGGAAAAATGGTTTTTTTTTTGGGGGGGGTATGTTTTAGAGGAACTATAAGGGAGATGAGCAAAATCATGACCATGATCTTACCCATGTACCTACACATTAAGAACACAAAGCACAAGGCATGTACTTGATAGTGCAGTTTTTGACACAAGAGGTTCACAACTATGAACACGTCCATGTTCATGATCGTGAACCCTTGAAGTTGATCATGCCCTTGTTCACTCCTAGCTCTTTTTTTCATAGAGAGGTTCATGGTCAAGTATAGGCTCGTCAACCATCCCATGAACCTCCAAGGAAAACTTAAATGTGTTTTTTCTTATATCTTTTGGTTTTCTATGCACATCTAAACTAATTTAAGATAATTGAGAAATAGAGTATCACTAGCTAAGGCTCTAAGAATAGTTATTTGTATACTTTTAATTAGGTTACAGATTAAGTATATTTGGTTATTAAGCATATAGCGAGATGCTAAGTACATGTTTACTGTCTGTATATGTTTAGGATTAATAATTATAATGAATGAACTTAATGAGTAGATGTCTAATGGTATGTTTGTTACTTATGCATAGCTTAGCCTAAGAATTGAAGGTAGCAAATTTTTAGCGGGTATCCGTTGATTGGCATGTGGCATTGTCCCTTATAGAGTTGCATACTAAAAGAATTTAGGTAGATGTTAGGGGTATTAGGGTCAGAGGTGATGGTTCTTAACTTAGAGTTATATATATATAGTGTAGTGGGGTCATAAATACTCTTATGTTGTTTGCTAATTAATATAAAGATAATAATGAATTGGTTGTGCAGTGATTATTGCATTTCTGTATGTGTATAATGTGTTCATTGTGGCATGTGCATGTGTTTATAGTACTTAAGTATTGATTTTAGATTTATTTCTTTTTCTTTTTCAACTTTAGGTAGGTATGGTGAATATGATGAGTATGATGAGTTTAGGAATGTGTGTTATTACTACTAGATGGGGATGAGAGAGATTATTATTATTATTACTATGATGATGAGCAATAAGGATTAAAATGGGAGTTAGTTGAGAAGTTTATTGTTGATAATGGTTGGTGACTAGAAGTTATTTATATATACTAGGTTGTGATTACCCTATAGTTTGTAAAGATGAACTTGTAAACATGACTGAGGATTTTAATTATATAACTGAACTTAGTTTTCATATTTATCTTTAATTATAGTTTCTGTTAGAGTGACTCACATGTGAGTCATTCATTTTATTTATCGAAAATGTTATGGTTAAATTGAGGATTAAAGTTCAATAGGTGTGGAGTTATAGGAGTACTAATAAGCTTTTGCGTGTTGTTACATAGTAGCGACATGTGGCAAGATGTGATGTTTTAGGTTCTTGGGCATTACAAATCAAAAAAGAGAAAGCTTGGTTTTACTAAGGGCATGGTAGAGAGAAAATTTGAAAATTGCTATGTCTTGGGTTGTTTTCTATTTCAATTTCTTCTTGTGCTTTCCCTTTAGATACTTCTTGTTTATAAATTTGGCAATATATTCACGTTATGATGTCTCAAAATCATGATAAATTGAATCTTTCTTCATTAGCCATGAGTTTAGGTTTTTATTTTTTTCCCTTGTTTGATTTAAGTTCGATTTTACATATGTATTTTGATTCAACTAAAGACTAGAATCATGTTTTAGATTGTTTAGTTACCTTCCTTGTACATCATGTTAATTTCCTTTCTAATCTCTTCCATGACTATTGATGGAGAATTTTTTTTTTCCATTAAAATGATGTTAAGATTTCTTTTCTTCTTTTCATAATATATTTTATTCTACTTTTACATTTATTAACTCAATATGTTATATGTTAAAGGAATAAAATAAAATGGATAGTTAAAATTACATTGCCATAAATGAATGATTAAGATGAATAACCATATGATATAGTTATTTTTAAGGGACTGCATCCTAATAAAAAGGCCTTTGGAACTAGAAGGAATATTTTAATGAAGTCATGATAAAGTTTTGAGTTATTTTATTGTTGTAATAAGTTGATAACTACTTAAGCTACTCAAGCTATTTATGAATTTTCTTGTCAACTAGCTTGAATTGAAATTAAATCAAATTAAATAAAAATATCTTATTTATATTCATATCTATATTTATATTTTTAAATTAAATTTTACATTTAACTACACAAAATGCACTTTATGTAATATAATATATTTGAACGTTAAAATATAAGGATGTGGTAGCTACAAAATATAGGTTGTTTTGAGCATGTATTAGTTTTTGATTGGCATTAAGCTAGTTAGCCAAGATGGCAAAAGTACGTATAATTTTTTCTAGCCTAATGTCTTTTAATTTTTTTTGTATGTTTGTTATTATTTTTTATTATATTTTATCATTAAATATATTCAATATTTTTTTTAGTGTATTATGTAAATAAATATATTTCATATTATCATTTTGTTAATGTAATTATTATAGACCAATTGAAGTTGACACGTTTTATGGAATGACGTGAAACTTAATAAATTTAATAGTTCCTTTTTTTTTTTGTTAGAGTTTGAAAATGTTGTAGACTCAAATAGAAGGAAAAAAAAAGATTAAGATTTAAATAGAAAAATATTAATGATTAAAAGTATACTATTTTCTAATTTAGAAGTTTTGATTTAATTTTGATTTTATATTGAATTTTTGAATTTAGAAAAGTCATCGAACCATTGGAAACTAAGGCTGAAAATGAACTAATTGGGCTTTTTAAAGTTCAAGCTTGACTCACTAAAAAAATTATTGAGCTTAAGCCAAGATGAGCTTTTACTAAGCCTAAAAACTATAGGCTCGAGGTTGAGCTCATTAAAGAATTTGAAGCTCAAGCTTGTCTTATTTAAATTAATGAGCTTGAGCTCATTTATTTAAATGAGCTTGAATTTGACCTTGTTTAAATAATGAGTTTAAGTTAAAGTTCATTTAAATAAATAAACCTATTTATAAGCTTACTTATTAATAATATAAATAAGAGTTTACTCACAAACTTATTCGTGAATCAATTTGTCAATAATATTACTCACAAGCTTATTAACAAATCGGTTTATTAATAATATAAATAGCAGTTTACTTATTAGCTTGATTACGAATATGTTCACAAACTAAATCGTTAATAATATAAACGAACTTACTCTCAAGCCGGATCACGAAACTCAAGCTCGATTTCTTTAAATAAATGAATTTTATTTTAAGCTTAATTTTACTAATCAAGCTCGAACTAAACCAAGTTCAAAGCAAGTTATGCTCGAGTAGCACATGAATAACTCAGCTCATGAAACAGAGCTTTTAGTATTCAATCCTTCAACACTGATTTCTATGGAAGCTTATATATACATACGGACGAGAAAATAAGACTAGATGCGGGCATGGGGCATTGATTTGGCTCGACATGAGATGAACCTCTGCGTCTCAAGGCCCCTAAGACGTGAACCGTCGCTTGCCCATTGGCCTATAGTTTCATGCTAGATCCCTAGACTGGGCAATTTGACTGATTATGATCACGGTCTCCAGATCCGTTGAGCCTTTTTTTTTTCTTTTTTAATTAATGCTATTTCTCCTTTGCTCCTACCATTAATAAGTATCTATTTATATATGTTCAAGTATTGACATCAATCTCTACTGTTTATCAAGACTTTGATATCTAATGACATTTGAATGTAACATGTGTAAATTCTCCCTTCCTCATTATAATCATAAAAAAAAAAAAAAAAAACTCTACTAATTCATGTATTTTATTAAGGAAAAATACTATATATGAGAGCAAGGAGTCATCCCATAATTTTTTTGATATGAATCTAGAGGGTATAGAAGTAAAAGATGGAAACATAGATACATGGAATACTACTCCATTTACAATGAAATATAAATATCTCAAAAATAAATAGGATATTACCTCTATTCATACAAGAAAAATAACAAGAGTACACAATGTCTTTAAAATTTACAAGTAGCAATCATTTTGTAATGGTAATATTTTCTACACAATATGAAATTTTATATGTATCTTTATAACTAGTATTATAATTATCATTGATGTTCCTTTATCTAGTGTAACTCTTATATGCTAGAATAAAGCGATCATTCTCTAGCCCTAGAAACCTTGAGATGTTGAAGTTGGATATTGGAATGAAGTGGAATATAGAGATTAAGAATTAAAAAGAGATGAAGACAATGATTCCATTGATTTCAATGTTAAGGTAGTAAAGTACTTCCAATTTTGTAGATATGTGTGGAAACATTTTAAAATTAATTATTTATTGCAATTAGTATTGCTATTTCTTTATAGGATGCTACATACATTGCTTAGATGTAATTTATTGGTGTCCTCCACTTGCATGAAACTTTTACCATCCGATTTGTTTCTATTTGGTCACTTGCTTGAAATTTGACATCAAACAAGTCCATGTTAAGTGACATAGATACTCAAGCAAATGATTGAATTAGAGTAGATTGAGGATAACAACAACTCACTTGTAATCAAGGTGAGTAATGGCATAGGAAGTGATAGTAATAATGATTGAATACATAATTAGTTATGAAAAACTTCCATATATTTTGGAAGTTTAATAATACCATATTCATTTGAAAGTAAAATAAATGGATTCATCTCTTTTTAAATCTTAAATTCTACTTCATTCTAATCTCTAGCTTTATTACTAAACAATTAAAATAAAAAAGGAAAAAGGTTGATATAATTAGTGCTATAGATAGAGATACTAATGTTTATTGCAATACCTATGCTATAGAGAGTTGTTACATTTAATCATAAGAGTTGTGTAGCACAACCTATGTGTATGTGTTTGTAAATGAGGCAAATCATATATAAAATTAAGATTAATTTATAGGCAAATTTTGATTTTGTCCAAATTGAACATTTGAATTTTTTTCTTTCTTTCTTTCTTTTTTATTTTTGGCATGAAACATGCTCATGTGAGAGTTATTTATTTATTTATTTAATGATATAAATGTTTAAGTGATTGAATTGGAGTGGATTGGGCAATATATATTTAATGCAAGTTGAGGACAAGAACAACTCAACCATAATTGATGCAAGTGGTGACATAGGAGAGATAGTACTGATGGCTACAATACATCTTTAAATTTGAAAAACTGGTATTTTTAAAGTTTGGAAATATTATGTCCCATTAAAAGTGAAATAATTAAAACATTATGAGAAGCCCCATGTTTATCTCTTTTTAATTCTTAAACTTTATATTTTACTTCTTTCTATCACCGGCTTCATTATTCACGAATTAAAAATAAAATAAGAAGACCATATAAGTAACATTATAGATAAAGATACTAATATTTATTGTAATACATATGCTATAGAGAGGTTGTGAAATTGAATAATACATGAAAAATATCAATAAAAGAAATATTTTGAAGGAGTACTTTTTTTTTTCCTTTTTTTTTTAATTTTTGGGGGAGGGGGGTTTGGGGGGCACAAAGGCTTTGTAACCCAGCCTTTACGTATGTGTTTTTGAATGTGGTAAAGCGTGTATGGATTTGATTTAATTTGTAGGTAGAATTTAAGTTCCCTTAATCGATTATTATTAATAATTTTGAAGTTATGCCCGTTGAATGGACGTGTGATTGACAATTCAATTTTGGGTATTGTTTTTTTTTTTTTTTTTTGTCAAACATTATCATTAAGGACTCGGTGAGTGTCGATGAGCTCGCAGGGTCGACCTGCCCCTTGACTGATGGACTCGTTGGATTGTCACAAGCCAGCATCTCCGGTTTCCGATTAGGTGGTGGTATTGGACCGGATGTGGCAGTGTGGGCTACTGAGTTTTGACGTGACCCGTGCCCTCGCCCATGTCTCGGACAGACAGGCCAATTCAATACGGAAAAGTTGAAATCAAAAGAACTCGTGGGCAGAGGAGAGCAAGCGAACGGTCAATAACATATACGTTGCTGTCTCTGACCAAAATCAATCAATCAAAGCGAGCCAACAATTACGATTACAAGCGCTGACAATGGCGGGTGGGTAATAAATAGTCAACGGAGAGGACATTGTCAAGTGTCCAGCGACCTCCTGTTGTAAAAAGGGTCCCCTTCAAAATACCATCAAACGCGTACCCGATAGGGTCCGCATGGACCCCATAATTTCTTTTATCAGAAAAATAGAAGCATTTAAAAATAATAATAATGAGGAAAAGAAAAAAAAAAAAACAAAGCCGGGTCGGAACGGTTAGCAGTTAGCTATCCTATCAGCACGTAAAACGAAAGTACTTAAGAAAAGGCGTAACACAAAGATTTACAAAAAGAACGCCCCCCAGACACCATCTTTTTAGCTTTTCCCTTGCCCCTTCGTTTATTTATTTATTTTTTTTATGTTGGGAGTGGGGGATGGAGGGGTGTGGGCTTGGGTAGCAAAATTACCCATACGTTCGGAGAGTATTATTATTATTATTATTATCATCGTCATCTTTTAACATTATTTCATAAATATTATGCATTTACACTACAATCCATCACATACACAGACAGAGTTATAATTATGTATTTTCAATAATAACACCAATTAATAAGCCATCGTGGTTAACTTATCTTTCTTAAATACTTTTTAATAACGTATCCATAATAATATGTCATTCATAATTATATCTTAGTTTGGATTTTAAATGTGCATATTTGTATAGAATATTTTATTGAAAATATATAAATTTAATATTTGATGTTTACCTATTCTTCTATTTAAGTGGTTAACATTTTATTTTATTTTTTAATTTTCATTTGAGATCTTAATGCTTTTCAAATTTCACAAAAGAGAACTTTTCTCAAGTTCGTTAAAAATTCAATTCACCCTTGATATATATGAACTTTTAATTTCTCTATAATAATCAATTTAATGCAATAGTATTATTAATTTTATTTAATTCAATAATATAATAAAAAATAAAATATAGTAAAGAAAATTTGGAAAACAATCCTAAACCCTTATGGCCCATTTACTCTTTGAAGTAGAATAAATAGGAGAATAGAAAAATTATTCCTTAAAAATGATTTTTATTGGTAATAGGCTAAAAATTTATATTTTAATATTTATTTTGTATAAATTTTTGTAAAATTAAATTGGAAATATAGCAAAAAATATCAATATATCCTTATTTGGTTATTATGAAATATAACAAATAATTATTTATTGAGAGTTGGTAATCATACTGTTTAAAGTTTTTATTCCTTATGGATAAATGATAAAAAATACCATTCCACAAAAGGTAACAACTCTTTCCTATAGAAAGAAGGTAAAAAAGTTAACCAAAATAAAAAGTTATTAAACTTATTTATAAATAAACAAAATAATAAAAAAGTGTTTCAAAAATAACCATTCTATTCCTTTTCTATTTCATCCACCCTTGAAAACACTAAATTCCTGAAACCGTTCATGAATTAGTTCACACTTAAGAGACTTGGAACGACTGCGTGTTTGGTGGAAAATAATCTTCAAACGAACAACATAAGAAACCAAATTTGCTTCTAGACAGGTTTCAAAGTCCGAAATGTGCACCAAATTAAAAACTAAAAGTATTATCCTGTTGCTCACCGCATAGAGAAGGCACCCAATCCCTGATTCCTACCAATGCCATAGATTCAAACACTTCAATGGAGAAAACCGCCGCCCTCCAATTCTCGCCTGATCAATGCTCCAGCCTTATCACCTAATAAGGTACCAACCATTGAAAAACAATGCCTTTTTTTTTTAAAAAAAAAAAAATTTATTGATGAATCAATGCCCATCTCTTTAGCAAAAACCTATCTAAAATTCTTAAGTTACCAACCGCAAGGGGTGTGTTGAAGTATTTCCGTTGATGATTGGTCATGTCATATAGGTACAAGATGGATATCCAATTGCTTCTGTTGAATTATTTGGATGATACTTTATATATTTTGATAATCAAAGTAAAAAGGTGAATAATTAAACCTATTTTTCCATTCAATAAAAGTAAAAAGAATTGAATGGGGTCCCAAATCCAAATAAAGATAAATATTTAAAAATCGGATTCAAATATACCTATATTCCTAATCCAAAATGAAATGCAATGATGTAAGGATATATATATATATAAACATAGTATCTATTTAGATGTATCTCATTCTTATAATAAGAAAGTACAGAACTTTATTTCAGTCTAGTATGGAATGAATTTGTAACCATAAAATTGACTTGATCTTCAAATTATCAATAACAAGTTTGTAACCGTAGCCTATTCCTAATGAATAGAGCTACTAATCATTGAATCCATTTAGTAAAAGAACTAATTAATACATCCAAAAGCTTAAAATATGTATCCTGAGCAATTACAATAATTGAAGTCATTAATATTCTTAATATAGTAGATACTATCATACGTATAATCCTATTAAGCTTGATGAAATTGTTTGATCTTATTTTTTTTAGTGGAATAACTTAACTTTGGCTATGGAATCATTGAAATTTACCAAGAAATCAGAGTTTGAGTGTGCAATCCAGGAATTACATGTCCCACCAAACATTGTGATGTGTGCAAAGAAATTCCAGCCTGCATGTGCAATTTTTCAATGGAAATCATAGGTTGAACTTCAACCTGCATTTCTCATCCAAAAACGTGTTGGATTAAAAACCCATCTTTTCACTACGATTTTACTACATTATTTGCAAAATTACTTCTATCGAAATCATTTTTTTATAAAATAGTTTTGAAAAGGGGGCATTTTCATCTGTAGAGGAGGACCACAAAACCAAATTAATGAACCACTCTTTTCTGGTAGTCTTCTGGTTCATTTGCTAGAGATTTTTCATTATCATATTTCTAATAAAAAAATGGCATGACCTTCCAGGCCAATTATATGATTCAGTTTGTAATTTTTTTGAACATAAAAAAAGCAATTTGGTTTGGTTCAATTTACTGTTTGAATAATTTTTTCATGTGTTATTAATTTTTTTTTCTATATATAATTCAATAAGTTATGAAAAATTATATTTCATATAAAAATGATTTAATCTATTATTATTATTATTTTTATATTATTTACCATCTTTGATACCTATTTTATATATTTAAAATGATTTATTGTCTCTTTTAAGATAATTATGATTTTTATATCAATTAATAAATAAAAATATAAAATAAAAAATAGTAAATTACTTAATAAAAGCTAAATAAGAGGAGGAACTAAATGAGCAATATGAAATCATCTTTTTCAAATATACAATTTTTAGATTTTTATTGTCAATTCCATCTTTTTCTTTTTCTTTTTTTTTTTTTTACTTTTTGCAATTTGGTTCGATTTAATTTGTAATTTTTTTACTTATAAAATAACTTAAATTTAATTTAGATTTAGTTTGGTTTGATCCAATCTTATTCACGTTTGATGGGTTTGTTTTTCATCCCTACTTTTAACATTATTTCATTGCTCATATATCGATAATTTAATGGCGTGCAGACGTATGCCTGAGGTTGAATAGATAGATTCCACAGCTGTACGTTTATGCACTTACAAGTGTTGCTTCTTGTAGCTTTGACAAAGTTTATGCTTAGGCAACTCAAGAAGATAATAGAAAAAAAAAATCAAAATTTGTTTCGTCATAAGAGCTAAGCTTTAGCTGGTTTGGTGAGTTTCTTCTTCGTACAGGTGTCTTGCTGAGGAGTGGTCTTGTATTATTTTAACCTAGTCGTATCTCTCCAGGCTTTGAATTAATCAACTAGGGAAAAGGCTTAATTTGACTAAATTAGAAGAAGGGGAGATAGCTAGGGAAAATTAGAGTTGGTAACCGCCTGACAGAATTGAAATTTGTATGTTCAATCTAAGATCTATTCAATCGATTGAAACGAATTCAAGATTTTTCTTGCACTACGATTAAATTCAGCATTTAAATCGCAGAATCCTAACATTTAAAGTCAATGGTGATGTTTGTTCTATTGACCTGTACAAGAAATGTGATTGTTGTTTGTCTTAGTCCAGATTAACAACTATTCATACGGGGGATTATAATTTGACATAAAAGGATGTAGAATAGATTTGTTATTTCAACGGCAAACATGGATGTCAGGTATCTACCGAGGAAAATGTATTATAGAGGACTTGTTAACGGGTAAAGTAAAAATTTTTCACACATTTTATACACTTGTTATTAGAATTTTCCTTTGTGCTTCCCCCCCCCCCCCCCCCCCCCCCCCCCCCCCTAATGCTCAAGTGACACTTATTAACACCACCAATATACAGACATAAATCGACATTGAACATACTTGATCATTTTATGATGAATGACTGATATCTGTGGCGGGTCCATGACTATAAAAAAGTAATGCACACATTTTAATTTTTTTTTTTTAGATATAACAACAAAATTTTCAAAGAAAAAAAAAAATCCAAAGCTAGGGAATAATTGCTACGTTTGTCCCTCACGAAGTGAGATCTATTTTCCAAATTAAGCTTTGATACCCCTAAAGTGTCATGCACCGAACTCTAATGTTATGCCAATTTGTTGTGTGTCTTATCCTCTAATAGGTGTATATCTACTTTGTCTAGCCTTTTTTTAAATACTTGAAATGTTTCAAAACAAATATTGCAAGGGTGAGCTACAAAAGTCCAGAAAGTAAAAGCTCTACCTATACACACTTTCAATGCCACAATACAGGTGACCTTACAAATTGTTAATACACATTCCAAGTTGTTTAAATAGAGGGCAACATAGACAAACATCCTAATGACCAAGCCAACGCCAAAATTCATGCTTAAAACCCATATATAGGCTATATTTATAATATCAAAATCCATAAACCAACATTAATTATCTCATATTGAGCGCCATCTCCATGCCATAAATACCCTCTCTTGGTATATTAACTCCGCTACAACAGCTCATCAACAACAATTCTTCCCTTAGGGAATTTATCAAAAAACTAGCATATGCTACCACCCTTAAGAAGCACAATATTAACTACAATGCCAAAAACTCACAATTCACACTCTAAACAACAACAACCCAATACACACAAGTTCTACTACTTCAAACAATACATGAAATACAACCATAAATGTTAGAAATAATGTTTAAAAAGCCTAGATGATAATAAAGTAATAAAAAATGATAAAAAGAAAAATGATAGAATTGGATTCTGAATGTAAAATACAATAAGTAACAAACAAAAGCACGAAGGAAACATACTTTATATTATAAAACTAATATCTTTTATCTAACTGTGTAGAGGTAAGTATCGGAATGAATAAGCTGTTTGGAAACAATTATGATTTGACAAGGATGAATAGAAATGAAGAATGTTTTTGAACTTCATGAAAGAATCAGAAGTACATAAGTCAAGGACAAGAATCAAAACTAATTTTAAATGAATTAGAATTAGATTGGAAGAACTTTCCCAAGAAAAGAGTAAGTAAAAAACAAATTTAAATTCAATAAGATAGTTATTCCCAAATTCAAGATGAGTTTAGAAATTCGAATTTTTCGAGATATATGAGATAAAGAAATAAAGTTCAAGACCTACTTCTACTTGTTAAATATATTTGGGTAATATATTTGACCCGTTCCATTAAAGTTGGTTTTTAATATCATGGGGATTATTTTTATTAGATTAGTCAGAAATACACATATTAAAGGAAAGTAAATTATTTACTTAATGATTAGTAAGCCAAGATTATGAAGCATTACAAGGAGACTATTAACATCAAATGCATTTGATTACTATAGTCAAATATTGCATATTTGAAATTATTGAAGACAAATGAAAAAAAAAAAAATGGACAAGATTGAAGAATTAAAGCTGAATATTGAAGATTGCTATGATCAAGGTAGAGTGGATCACAAATGACCATTGCATTTCATTTATAAATACAAGGCTGAAGCAAGACTGAGAAGATATATAGAGAGATAACAAGAAGAAGACTTACACTTTGATGTAGTCAATGATCATTTAATTTGTTTTGTCAAAACACAAATCTTATAGAGGAATTATACTTGTTTTTCCTCATGACTAGATACTTCCTTTTGAAGTTGTAATTGTCTTGAGAGGTTTCTCTTTTTACTGTAGATTTGTGTGATTGGTTTTAGGAGAAGCTAAATGAGACAAAGTAGTAAGTGATTGAGTTGTGTGGTCGATTGCCTTGTAACCTTTAAAGTTTGATTATTATAGTGGAACAATACTGGTAAAGATGACTAGGTCTTCGATAGGTAGAGGTTGGAATGGTAGACTATTGTACAAGGTGAAATTACTATAGATCTATCACCTAATCTTCTAATCATGTACTCTTTTACTTTATTGTAATTTATCTATTTATGTAATCTTTCTTTTTTTTTTTTTAATTTTTGCAACAATACTTATTTAAATTTCCTTGAGACTAATCAAAATGGGAACTTTCAAACGTATTAGAAAAAGAATTTTAAATTTTTATAACAATCAATTCAAACACCTCCTCTTAGTTGCTAATTAAGAACAATAACAACAACTACACATATTGGTAGGAATCATACACTTACAGAACCCATAATCAGAGTGAGAGCCAAAGGATTACAAAATTTGGCAATGAGGGTCTTCTTTGAACAATTAGATCCCCGAAGACATTCGTTTAGTGTCTTCATTTACATTGTATAATTGTTTTGCATTTCATCAGCTACATTTGTTGGTATTATAGGATGGCGAACCAACACACTAATGCTTGGTGTGTTAGCTATTCTTGGACCTACAAAAGCAAGAGAAACCGACCTTACATTACTTGCATTTCACATGGAGAAACTGGCCATAGATCACTTACAATTCACATGGATGAATCATTGCTAAATGCTCCAAAAGGACCGATTTAAGCATCATTTGGTATGGTTGAATTTTCCTTATTTAGAATAGGTATAAATACTTGTTATTTAGGGTTTTTAGAAAACACTTTTCAGATTATAACTTATTGCTTTTCACATGAAGAGGGTTGCTTCCTTTCACAAAAACACACTCTTATTAATTTCTATTAGAGATTGTGGCGAGTGGGACTTCAATTGTTGTGAGAAGTATCAACAATTGCAAGTTGTTCATAATTCTTCTAGTGCGTCATATTTGGTATGAATTTGCAACCCTTTCTATTTTGTTCTTGTTGTATGAATTAAGGTTTATGAACAACTAGGGGTCATGTCTATTTGATTCGCAATTGTTCAATTGAATCTTTAATTAGCATTGTTTAATTGCAATTGGATCTTTAACACATCATAATTTGGTATCAAAGCTATGGTTTATGAAACGGAATTACGTGGGAGTTCTTGATTTCGAAATTGGGAATTAGGGTTTATGCAATGCAATTGTTCAATTGTTGATTTCATATACATCGTAACCGTGTTCTATCTTGATCAATTGCGGATTGAAGTGGGAAGGTGACTTGATTTCATATACATTGTTGTTGTATTCTATCTTGATCAATTACGGATTGAAGTAGGAAAGTGACATCTAGGGTGTGCCGTGAGTTCTAACTGTAGAAGGTGGAGAGAAATTACTATAATTAATTCCATAATTGTGTAGTAATTTCACGTTGAATTGCTTTGATTGCATTATTAAATAGAGTTATTGTAGAATTGAAGCTATAGAGAGTGTGTGTTACGGTGATTATATGTGTTCAATTGTAGGTGTGTGTGTGTTGCTATGGACTATGTGTTGTGTCTTGAGGTTGTGAGCACCGTGATTGTGTGTGTCGAATCGTGGGTGTGTGTGCGTTGTGGTTTAAGGTTTTGTGTACTGTAAGTGTGTGTGTTGTGTCGTGGGTGTGAGTGTGACCATGAAGGTTATGTTGAAGTGTTCTTGTGCGTTGTTGTAAAGAGTATTTAGTTGGAGGTATTGGTGTTGTGAAGGTGTGATTGTATATATAAAAAAAAAAAAAGAGAAAGAGGGAATTTGTCAAGAAGTAATTGAAAAACCATGTCAAATGATAGTGTGAATGGTAGGATTGGAAATGAGGCTAATAGTCAAGTTAGAGGAGGTCAAGGTCATTGTGCTGTAGGTGGTAGAACACTAGAGGAACAATTGTAGGATCTCAGCACTATTGTTGCCACATTAGCAACATGGGTAGATCAAATGACAATGCCACAACCACCAGTGGCAAATTTACAGGCACCCCTATCTTGGATAGCCCATTAGAATGCTCATAGGGAAGGAGCTATTGAAGGTAATAGGGGTAGGAGGATGAAAGGAGATTATCATGCTTTTAGGGAGGAAAGGGATGATAATTTTGAGAATGAGCCTTACCCAAATCGTGAGTTCAGACTGCCTCGGAACTTAGAATATGTAAAATTGCAGATGTGGGTTGGTCGAACCTCCTAAATAGACCCTAGCACGATTTTTGTTAGGGTTAAAGTATGAAATTGCCTACATTGTGGAGCTCTAGAGGTATGACACCCTTGATGAAGCCATCCAGCTAGCTCTAAAAGTGGAAAGGCAGAGGTGATCTAGCCTATTTAGAGCAGTAGGCAACAAGTATGGGACTTCTATAAAACTGTATGGTTTTGAGGGTAAACAGATTGATAGGGGGTGATATAGTAGAAATTTAGAAAAGAGTCTAGTGGAGCAGAACAGTAGAGGGGAGAAAAAGATAGTGGGGAAAGGAAAAACAGTTGCAGGGAATGATAATAAAGCATTTGTAGCTGAGACATCAGGAGGATGGAGTCGTCAGATCAAATGTTTTAAATGTCTGAGTTTTGGACATATGGCTGCTTAATGTCCAAACATGAGGGGAATGACTACTATGGAGGTAGAGAGTAAGGAAGATGGGGAAGATATGCTTGAGGCCACAGATCTGTCAGCGGTATTAGATGAGTATTATGGTGATGTAGATGCTAAAGTACATGAGGATAAGGGGAATGATCAGTATTTATCCATTAATGTACTACGCCAAGCTATGATTTCCTTTCCTACTAATAATGATGAGCAGAGGGAAAATTTATTCCATATCTCCTGTAGGGTATAAGGTAATCTATATGCTCTTATTATTGATGGTGTTAGTTGTACTAATATCGTGGCTACATCATTAGTGACTAAATTAAAACTAGTCACTATCCCACATCCCAAACCTTATAAATTACATTGGCTGAGTGAGTAGAGTAGTTTACATGCTACCCAGAGGGCTAAGGTACCTTTCAACATAAGGGATAAATATCATGATGAGATTATTTGTAACATTCTTCCTATGTGTGCATCTCATATATTACTTGACAGGCCTTAGTTGTATGATATGAAGGTTTCACATAATGGCTTTAGAAATACTTATATGTTCTAGAGAGAGGGCAAACATATAGTGTTGAACCCCATGTCACCTTCTGACGTACAAGAGGTATAGAGGTAGATAAATAATGTTAGGAAGAAGAAAACATTATTGGTGGGTTAGTATGAATTGGAGGAGGCCATCACAAATGAGAGTCCGATGTATTTACTGCATAAGAGGTATGCCTTAGAGATGGATGGGCATGAGTATCTACCCCCTATGGTATCTTAGGTACTGGATGACTACAGAGATCTTTTTACAGATGAATTGTCAAAAGGATTACCGCCTCTAAGAGGTATTAAGCATGCCATTGACTTTTAGCCAGGATCAGTTTTACCAAACCGATCTGCATACTGCATAAATCCTAAGGAAGCTAAGGAATTAAAGCGTTAAGTGGATAAATTGGTAAAACCGGGTTTTGTCAGGGAGTGTATCAATCCTTGTGTTGTTCCTACCTTTCTTGTCCCTAAGAAGGATAGCACCTGGAGGATGTGCATTGATAGTCGAGCCATTGACAAAATCACCATCAAATACATGTTTCCCATTCCTAGACTTGATGATATGTTAGATGAGCTCTCTTGCATTGGTTAAATGGCCAATTGATTGGTTGAATGGCAAGGTCTTTTGACTTACTTTGAACCTTATTTTTCCCATTGTTTTACTTGTAATTCACCTAAATAGTGTCTAGTGTCTCATTTCGGATCCCAAAAGGCCCTTTTTCTACAATTTTAAGGTCTTAACCTACCTAAATTCCAGTTTTAGTTATCTTGCTAAGACTTGCTTTTTAAGGACTAAACTTTAAAACCTTCTTGATTAGATACATTTAATGCATAAAATTAAAGGTTTAAAAATTTTCATTCATTGGATTAAATCTAAGGTTTATTTATCTGGTTTTAAACTTTCATACTTAACTTATTGGTTCCTTCTCTCATTTATTGAAACTTAGGATCATTTTGGTAATTAGGTTTTTGACCCAATTTAATGCAATGAATAGGTTTCTTGGGCTAGTGATGGGGCTTAGGAAGTTGGGTTCAATTACAAAGATATCTTAGGGAGATTTGACTTAATAGGTCAAAAAAAGAAATTGTTGAACTAGTATGTATACTCATGGCCTTCCATGGTTTTCTAGCACTTGAAAATAAGCTTGAAAGAGGCCCTTTTGAGCTCCTTTAAGCTTCTTACATGAACTTAAGATGGTTTTAGTAACATGTTGGGCTTATTTTATAAGAGTTTGGCTCATCTTATATGCCTCATAAGGAATTGGGCTTACATAAGCCTATTTACAAAGCCCATGCATTATAAGCAAAAAAGGCTTTAATCTTGTTAGTTGGATTGTTGGAAGTGATCTGATATTCATCATTGACAATTGATCTCATCTATCCATCTTAGAATCATGGTTAGAGGTTGGACACTAAATTCTAAAAGTAAGAGGGTCCTCCTTCTCATTTGGGACATTTTGAGCATTTGTAAGATTAAGAAAAATGTCAAAGTTTTGTCGAAAAAGTTCTACAGAAGATCAAAGCATCGGATTGATTAAATATGATCTAACAATAATCAAGAACTCCAAGTTTGATCCACTATCATGTGCATGTATCTAAGATACCAAGTTTCCTTATTTCTCCACTTATGCCTCTTCTTAACAGTATCCCTCCATGTGTTATTAGTTCAAAACTTCCCCAAAGTCAGTTAGCACATCTACTACACATGATTAGCCATTATAGTAACCCCCTAGGCAGAACATACACATATATATGTGATGTAGATTAATTTATATTAAGGTTCTTAAGAAGTGTAACTAAATTTCATCTCATAATGTAAACCAACCTTTTAGATAACATATTAGGATGGTTTGACCCTTCCAAAAAGCTAAATTTGGTGTAGTAATATCCTTTTGTCCACGGAGGTTTATAGACATAAAACGTAATTTGATCTAGATGTTACACCTTTTAGATTAGATCCTTTGCTCGTATTTTTATATGTGATAGTTTATAAATGTATATTAAGTAGGGATAGATGTAGCGCTATATAGTTTTTTTTTTTTTTTGTTAGGGGGTTGGGGTGGGTAGTGTTGGGATCAAAGTTTTTTGTGAAATGATCTCTAGTACTTAGTGCGATTCAAAAAAAAAAAAAAAAGAATAAACATTTTACCTTTTCATTGGAGATTCTATATAAATACATATATTAATTCAAATTTAATTATCAATTTACAAAAAAATGGAATTAATACATAAAACATGTGTAAGTTTTGTTATCAATAAAAATAAATCAAAAAAATTATTTTAAAAAGAATCAAATTCAATATAAGTAATTAGACAATTTGTTGCTTAATAGTTACCATTCATTTTCACTACATTAATAGTCAAAAAACAATCTTAGAATATTGAGTAATATGAATTATTATTTACTAATGTTTTATGTGATAAAATTGAAATTGTTGTAGCATTGATAATGTCATTATTATTTATGGTATGAGTACTTATAAATAATGTAATTAGAATTATTTAGTTAACTATTACTTTTAATAAATAAATTTAATTTTATTAGTATGGAAGAAAGAAAAAAATAGAAAGATAATACAACTCATTTAATGAAAGACAAACAATATGAGATTTGAACCAATAACTTTTTATTTACAATAATATAAACTTAATCAAATCTAATAACAATAAATAATTTATTTTTTAAAATATTTAATATATAATGTATTTTTTATAGCAAATTTCCTTAATTAATATTTTATTTTATTTTTTCTCGGCTTGGGGCCGGGCCCCTTTGGGTGTGTCCATGATATTAAGGATAGTGGATTTCCTTTTTCCTTGAGTTATTTTTTCATATTTAAGATTTTAAAATCTCCGCCCACATAAGCAAATGGAAAGTCGACAATAGCAAGTTATACGCTAGGATAAAAAAAATTACCATAAATGGTTGGTGAAAAATGAAAATTACCACGCACAGATTCTGATACAATGTCCATAGTGATATGGAAAGTGGTGGTGTTCCACCGTTGTGATATGATACTTGTCGAAACTTGAAGTGTGTTTTCGTGATTGCTGGATTATTCAAAATGTGAATTTGCGAAGGTCGGTCGATGTCATACATGGATATTTTTATTTATATATATATATATATGTCATAAAAATAATATTATAGATTAAGTAACTAATATAATAAATATTATAATAAATATAATAAGTAACAATATCGTAAATAAGTAAGTGGGATAAGGGGTAAAAGTGTTTTTTTCTAACGGAACTATAAAACCAAAACTAGCTTAGGGCTTTGTCCTTTTCTTTATTGGTCATTTTCCATCTAGAAAACTAAAGAGTAAGGGAGAGAACCCTACAAACGATCTTATGGGAAAAACCTAAAGGGATCTAAAGAAGCAAAAAAGTATGATTTTAGTTATTACAAGATGTCTTTTAATAAAAAAGACTTAACCACTAAATCATTTTGGTTGTTTATAGGAATCGAGCTTAAGGATGGATTGAACAAGCACAAAAATCGTTGAATTTGGAGTTTCAAGTGTAATTTGAACCAAGTAAGGAATTCTAATTTATGTTTTAGGATTTACTTAAGTTTAGGATTAGAAAATGGGGAGATTGGATAGATTAATAAAAGAAAAGTAGGATTCGTGAAACCTTACCAAGGGATACACGACTACGCAACATGGTCGCGTTGCTCCCGTGTTGATTACTCAAGACATACCGAGAGATACATGACCATCCAATATGGTTGTGTTACTCCCGTGTTGAACACAAAAAAATACACCGAGAGATACATAACCTACTAACATGGTCGTGTTGGCCCTGTGTTGAAACCAAGATACACATGACCTATCTACATGGTTGTGTTTCAACCGTATTGAATCCAAAACCCACTGAGAGATACATGACCTTTTGACAAGGTCGTATAATAGCCGTGTTAAGTTACATGGCTTCCAACATGGCCGTGTTAAGTGAAAGGCATTATCATTATATATCTAATCATCTCTTAATTAAACCACGTTTCATACAATTGAGATAATTAGTAAGACCGTATAAAACCTAATTGATTAAGAGACATCAATAGAGTTATATTATTTTTAGAATAGTACCAGGAATGATGTCTTGATGATTATACAAATATCAACTTAGCTTAAGTTCAAGACAAGACATGCTTAAGACTAGGATTCTAGGTATCTGTTTACCTTGTTTGTTGTATGTGATTGCTAGTTAGCTAAGTAATGAATTGTCTATGAAACAATAAAAAGTTAAAGTGTAATATGAATTGCTTGATGTATGTTGCTTGTGCTTGGCTAGGCCTAGGAGCCCATAGTGGTTGATCTCTAGGGGGCACCTCGATAATCGGTATGTTATGTTGTCCTTAATAAAGCCATGTATTGAAATGATCTAAGGTAGATTAGGATTAGATAGGGCCGCAGTGGTGGTTTCCATTAGGGTTAGATGGGCCCATAGTGGTAGTTTCTATTAGGACAAAATGTTATGTGTATTGAGGTCATGAGTACCTCTATGTAGTATAATTCATTTTGAGATTTGTGTATAAGTTGAAGTGTGAATGTGTTGTGAATAAATGTTATATATATGCATGTGCTATTATTGTGGTGTATCATGTACATGTGAATATGGTACTTACGTACTGAGTTTAGGCTCACTCTCCTTCTCATATTTTTTTTAACTGTAGGCAAGAATGACGAACAAGTGAAATATGATGATAATGGGAACTTGGTGGGTCATTAGATGGATGAGATGAGAAAAGAACATTATTATTATGTAGAGAAAGAGTTTTTGTAATTTGAAGTTTTATTAGTTAGATCAAAATTATGGAGATAACTACTGTCTCAAATATTGTTATTATTAAATAAAGAGATGTGAAAGGACTCATCTGAGAGGCATGTATTTAATGATAGTTATAATAATATAATAGATAATGTAAATGATTAGATTTTGAAGTATTGTAGAATTTACAATCATAACATATCGCTATATAATAGTAACACATAGTAGATTGTGATATTTTAGATTTTGAGGCATTATAGTCGATAACAATGATTTTCATGTTTATCTCTCTCCATTGATAAGTCAATGAACTCGAGGTATGCTTCTGTCAACCACCTACGGAGCACGATTGAGGAGTCGCTTAATTATAATGTTTGCCAAATAAAAATAAAATTGAATAAACATCATAAGCTAAGATAGAGATGTTAAACAAACAAGCTGTTGAACTGCTCGATGTTTTTCAATTCGAGGCAGTGCATATTTAATAATTTTGAAAAATCTGTTACATGCATGAGAAACTAAATAATTGGATTCATCCGGCCATATCTTATCCTAGGATGCATATTGTTACAAATTAAATTAAGGAGCCGTGAAATGTACGTCTTAAGGTACTTCATTTTGTTATTATTCCTTTTTCTATAATAATACAAATAATTATCTTCAGCCAAAAAAAAAAAAAATAATAATAGAAAAACAAGGTCAGCTCTATTCAATTAACTCTTAAATATGGGGTTGGTAGCCACCCGACTGCAACGTTTATAAGCACATGGCTTTATGTTGAGATAATATAGTTTACATATTTAGTTTCTTATGCTACGATGAAAGGCCAATTGCTTGCTTCGTATACACTTATAAGCTTACGATTTATGTTGAGGTTGACCAGTAAAAGTACCTAGGTACGTATATATATATATACATTAACTTATTATTTAGGAAATGAATTCTCTTATATAAAGTTATAAAATTTAATAATTGAAATTATTTAAAAATTTGAAATATCTTATAACATTATTATAATATTATTTTCTTAATTAAGGGAAACAAACAATGTACATGCGCATGCCATAACTTATTTATTACAATCATTTATACTAAACTTTTCTGCACTTGAAAAATTAAAAAAAAAAGAAATTCCTCAAAAGAGTGAGTGAATTCCCAACATGTAGCCGCAAGCATACATGCATGCCACATAGAATGCAAATATACGTATAAGCTTATAATAATGTAATGTCTACAAGTTAGTAACTCACTTTCATTATGGTTTATTAACATCTAATCCTAACAAGCACGAAATAGCAATCAGGTTACATACCTACATTTTGAATGTCTAGATTATTGCCAAATCTTGGTACAATGTATAACCCATATGTCATAGTTTATACCTAATGAGACTAAGATTTCAGCTTAAGTCTTTAGTCATTGATTAATAGCTATAGTTTAAAACTTAAGAGATTGGTTGGATAAAAATCTAATTCTACACTAAGATTTTACACTTGTTAGATAAGATTGGTTATTGACTATCATAAACTAAATCTTATAATTTAATCAATTATTGATGTCTAGCTTTTAGCAACTAACTCATCCATTTGAACTAACCATTCAATAATAATAAACTGCTTTCTATTTACTAACTAACTACATAATATCACTAACTATAATTTAACTAAAACTATTTATTATTTAATTATTAACTAACTATTACCTAAACCTTAAATTGTAATTTATTAAATAAGTTCCTAGCACTAACTTGTAAGAAAAATTGGGGTTGGGTATCCCCTTGGTAAGTTAAGTTGAGCCTTTTAAGGTTTGAACTTAACTAATTAGAAAAATTATCAAGCTCGAACTGAGTCGAGCTTTTATTGAGTTTGAAAATTACAGAATCGAGCTTGAGCTTGTTAAGGAATTTGAAGCTCAAGCTTGGCTCGATTAGATAAATGAGCTCGAGCTTATTTAAATAAATGAATCTGAGTTAGGGTTTGTTTAAATAAATGAGTTTTTTTTTTTTATGAGATTGTTCGTGAGCTTATTTATTAACAATACAAACTAGAACCTAGTCCTGAGCTTGTTAGTGAGTTGATTTGTTAATAATATAAATGAAAGTCTACTTATAAGCCTATTAACAAGTCAGCTGATTAATAATATAAATAAGAGCCTATTTAGCTTGCTTATCAATCTTTTTGTGAGTCAACTTGTTAAGAAAATAAACAAGCTTACTAGTAATTCATGAGCCGACTCGTTAATAATATATATGAGTCTTTTCAAGTCGGCTCGCAAACTTAAACAAAAGCTGAAGCTCTACTCGTTTAAATAAACTTAAATAAGCTTTATTTTAAGCTTAAACTTAGCTAGTTTACTAATTGAGCTCAAGTAGCTTGTGAGTGGCTCAACTTATTTGCAAATCTAATGGCCTAATTAGATCAATTGCTCCTAAACTATAGGATGGTGACTGCTTACTTAACTTTTCTTTTTCTCTTTCTCTCCATATATATATTTTAAATTAAATCCTTTAAAATCTCAAAATAAAACATACTCTTTATCCATAACATTATGCTATTGTGAGCATAACTCGTATCATATTCAATCATGTGTTTATAAATTCGTTAATAGTTAATACAAACAAGTCACTAATATCTAATTTCCCACTAAAAATATTTTAATGACTTTCCATCTTTTTAACAAATCAAAATACTTCATTAATGATGTCTATTATGTATAAGCCAAAAATCAACATAACTTCAAAAATTCAAAAGCACTCCTCCCATCAATTTTTTTTTTCTTAGTGAATCATACCCCACTTTTCATCTATGATACCTTCTATCACAAATTCAATGCATAGCGAAAATCAAACATTCATCCATAACTTCTTATGATAAACAACTCATAAATTCTTACAACTCTTTAAATTATCAATTCTTTAAATATAATCCCCTTTAATACCAAAAACTTTAGTTTCATTTCAAAAATTACTAAACCCAGGATCTGTGACCCTATGATCAACTTGGTTCCAAATCTATGATATTGACATCCATTCAACCCCTATTATAAAAGTTTTTCTACCAAAAAAAAAATAAATTATACCTTTCCTTCTTTGTTAATAAAAAGAACAAATCTTTATCTCATAGATCTATGTGCTATTTCCATCTATAATAATTCCATGATTAAAAAATCTTAATTAACAAGGTGTAAATGTTATCTTAATTTTGAAGTTTGTGAAATTTCTCTTTTTCTCTTATGCGCCACTATCAATCTCTTAATGATAGCTTCATTTTGATTTCCATTAAATTAATGATACAATAGCTCATAAAATGTCATAAAATCAATAGTCGTATTAATTTATTACTTACTTTTATTAGATTCAAAATCTTAATATTCCTTTAATGGTTGTACCACCCCTTAGTGTAAGATCCACATAAAAATAATATGAAACAATCTAATAACTTGTGATTAGATTTAAACTAATGTAGTAAAATGGATTTACAATAAAGGTATGGTTTAACTTTAACCAAATCAAAGATCTACAAATCTCCTACATTTCTCACTAAAAACACTAGCTTTATCTTAAATATCCCTAATCTAGGAGAGTTTATGGTGTTATTTAAACATCTATATCACAAAAATGTGAGAAATCAAAAGAAAATTTCATAAAGTCAAATCCCCTTACTTAGCTGTGGAGGCTCATGGTACAATAGGGCACTCTAGGGTCTCTTTTAGCTTTTTAATCTTGTGATTATGGTTTCCTTGTAGTTTATAGCAGCTGCTAGGTGCAAGCATGCACCAAATTAGTTGTATATGTATTCAAATATTGTATATTAATCCAATAATTATAGAAAAAAGGAGAAAATTACTGAAGTACCCCTCATTTTGATTTTATTTTTTGGGGTATTTCATATCTACTACATTATAAATATAAATGGATTAATGTCATAGTTACTACCCAAACTTTGTCAAAGTTTACAATTAAGTGCTTGAGCTTTCAAAAAGTTAATTTACTACTTAATTAAACTATTTGTAACCAATTATACTAACTCGACATAACTTTGCTAATTTACATTTGTAGACGTATGTAGATATATTGACCAACCCCTACTCAACATGTGGCATATGACATTGTTTTAATAATATTACAACCACATAGGACTCCATTGGATTGAAAATTAAAAAAAATGGACACATTAGAAATTAAATAAAAAATGAAAGATAGAGATTGTGCAAACAATAACTACAAAATTAATTAAATGAACAATGTCTTCTCCATAACAACTTTCTTTACATGTAAACCTAATTGAATTTTGTCATGGAAAAACATTGTTTAAAGTTAAAATCATGAAATACCAAGAGAATCCTAAACCCATATTTTAAATTAAATTAAGATAAAGGCTACTCATGAGGCTAGAAATTCAAGAGCAACTTTTGTGAGGGCATTGATGGCACTAACATTTTCTATAGTGGAAAAATGGTGGTCATTGAAGCATTTGCCTCAATTCACATATGACCATTCCTAATAGTAATAGGTGCACTAAAGGCAATGAGATATTTATAATCAATCCAAATCCTTAGACACCAAAGCTAACTATAACCTCACATGTTATCAAGGCCCCTTTACAAAAACTTGGAGCTATGTCTCGTGTATATAATATAATATATATTATAATATATGCTATGTACATATATAATTTATATGATATGTATAAATATACTATGTTTTGCATTTCCCTAAGGTTTGGTTTTTTTTTTTTTTGATTAGGAAACATCTAAATTGAAAAATAGAAAACCAAAATGTTTGGTTTCCAAAATTTCCATTCAACCAAAGGAAATTATAAAATTGAAAATTCAATTTGACTTGAAAGTTTAATCCTTTCACATCCCATTTACTCTCATATCTTTAAGTCAAACTTCAAACTAAGGTATCATTGTTTATTTTAAGGAGAGTGTTTTCCTCATTTTAATATGCTCATATGCAAAAAATGCTACTTAAGTTGATGGAACAATTTTTTCTAATTAATGAAAAATCCATGCAAACTTTTGCGAAATTTCCCATTTTCCATTTCTTTAATTTCTTGGAACCTTATAAACTAAAACTAGAGATAATAAGGTAATTTTCGCTTTGAACTTTCCCTATTAATGAACTATTAAGCTTATCCCCTTCTTTATAAGGAAACCATTCTCTCTCTCTCTCTCTCTCTCTCTCTATATATATATATATATATGTATACATTAATATAGTAACACCTTAGAAAATAATTATTAAAACTAGAGATAATAAAGTACTTTTTGCTCTTGGCTTTCCTTATTAATGAACCATTAAACTTATCCCCTTCTTTACAAGGAAACTCTTCTCTCTCTCCCTCTTTATATATATATATATATATATATATATATAATGCAATATATATTAATATAGTAAAACCTCAAAAAATAAATTAAAACCAGAGATAATAGAGTAATTTTTGTTCCCAAATTTTCCCTATTAATGAACTATTAACCTTATCCCCTTCTTTACAAGGAAACCCTTCTCTCTCTCACCCTCTTTTTGTCTTAGGAGTTATAGACCAAATTTGTGATTTAGAATTACAAGTAGGTTTTCTAATTGGCACACAATAATTGTTTAAGGAAACTAAATAAAAGAGTTGGAAATTTAGTGAATAGCAAGTTGTGTTAAGGTAAGAAAATCATAACTTTAATTAAGAATTTCATGACATTGGAGATTAATCCACTTCTAACAGTTTTAGGTGCTTGATAAAGGAATAGTCAAAAGAGGAAAGGGAAGTGATTGCAAAAAGAGATTGTAAGCATGATTTTAACTTCCACATACTCGTTGTAAGGTAAGTGAAGGAAACTTGTTTATTGTGTTAATCTTGAGAAAAATGATGAAAGCTAAACCTTAGGTGTATGATCATATAGTTAGAGAAATAAAACTATAAAGTTAAGGATTTAATCACAATTGTTAAAGAATCTATGAAACCCATGATAAATTTGAAGGAGAATTCAGAAGTTTGAGCTAAAACCAATGAATTATGTAGATTTTGTAAATTAAGAATTGAGGGTAAGCAATTTATTTGAGGATAATGATGATTTGAGGATTTTGGATTTAGCATATGTAACTAAGGATCTTAGGGTTAGAAATATGACCTAAGAAAACTTAGGCCAAAATTCTAGTTAGAAAATCTAAAAAAAAAGGAAAACTAAGAAAAAGTAATTGACCAAGTTGAGATTCCCGACTACTCAAGGAACTTGACTAACAAGTTAGATGGTAAGTTGACTAAGTTTGGAAAAAACAAAAGTAGTTTAACCTAAGCAAGAACTAGTATAAAGAACTAGGGAGAGTGATAATTAGGATGAGAAAATTGAGAAGTAGGAAACATAGTTACTTCTAAGTAGGATCTATTTAGACTATTTTGGATCTTCGTAAACCAAATTAAATGAAAATGAGTTTTTAAGAATAAGAATGTATGATCCTTTAGTGTAGATAAGTTATTTATTTATTATATATAATTATAAGAGTTGTACCAAATTCAAGGATATCTCAAGTTGGTGAATAGTGTTTAGGTACATGATTATTATTGTTTGTTAGATGTGTGAATAAGATTAAATAACCATTAATTTGATGATTGCTGATTGTACTTGTATCGAGGTTAATAACCATTTCTGATAGGTGGGTTATGGATCGGATGCTCGCCACCTTAGGGAACAAGAATTTAGGAGAAGAAATGGTTGGTAGCTTAGGTGCTAAATCCCTCATGCTTGGACTTTTAAATTTAGATGCTAATGATTTTTGATAGATTGATCCATATGATCATTTTGGTTATAATCTATTATGGGAGAAACATTGGCAATTACTTCTATGAAGATTATGAAGAATAAAGAACTTAGCTATAGCTTGAAAGACTTATGAAAGTTCTATTTACTTTTATAATTGAAACTATTGATGATAATTTTAAGATAAATAATTTCTTTAGTATGTTGTGGTTCAAATAATGAAGAATTGTGGACATAATTTATAATTTGAGAGTTTGGATGAACAAATATTATTATTATGGATTTTAGTGATGGCTTTTGAGATATGCATGTTCATGCTTAGAGGAGTATGTAGTAAAATTGTTACAATATGATAATTTTGGAGCATGTCGTATGATATATATTGTTTGATTCACAATACAAGAGCTAAAACTTGAAAATATTGTGCTTATTTTTATTAAATCAATGAACATAGGAAAGCATGCTATTTTTATTTATTTATTTTTAAAGTCTCATTTAAAGTTTTCATAAAAATTGTTAGCTCATTATTGCAACTTCTAAAGTTTTTTCTTTTTTTTTTCTTTTTCCTTTTTTTTAATTATTATTATTATTTAGAGCTCATGTACAAGGATTGGTTGTGTCATCTTAGGGAGGACTTTATTACTCCAACTGAGATGAAGTTGACTTCTTTGTTCTGTATTGGTAATAAATGCAAAGTTGTTTCCATTCAATGGGAGATAGAAGACTATTCATGATGGGCATATAAAATCAAAAGTGTGTTTAATTACTTTGATCATGTTTTGATGGGGTTAGCATCATAATTACCGATTCTACATTTTGATAGCTATGTTAGGCATGGATTGAAAAAATTAAAATGAAATAATAGTTAGTGAAAATATAATGTGATATTTATTGAAATTACAATATCATCAACAATTTCTAAAAATAGTATATAAAAGGGTTAAGACCCTTACAATTTTATGATGTGATTATTAATATTTTTCTAGATAAAACATCATACATAGGGGGGGGGGGGGGGGGGGGGTGGGAGGGGTTGGGGGTGTGCAAAAGTAGAAGAATTACTTAGCAGTATTGTATGTAACCATGTTGAGATTTAAAAAGCTTTTTGTAATATGACACATGAAATAATCCAGGTTGGATAATGAAAAATGGGAAGCTTTTATCAACCATTTATGGTTCCCACCACCCCCAAACATTTATATAATTTGAATTCTTGCCAATTGGGTAAATTACAAATATGCCCTTTTATTTTCTCTTTATGTGGAAATCACTACTTTTGCTAAGCTATAGGTAATGGATTCTGAGCATCCGAAACCAGGAATAATATTCTCCTTTTTGAAGTGTAGTAGCTAAGGAGTCGTCTCTAGATGATTCATAGTGCAATATGCCTAATTTTGATCATGGAAATTCATGAGTATCGAACCACAGACCGATATTCACCTTTTTTCATAGGAAGTAGCTAGTGATTTATTTACACATGATTCATAACGAAATCATGCTAATAAAAATACTAACTAATAATACTGTGGAACCTAAGTGTGTATCTGTTGAGCTTCTATAACACACTAAATCTTTTCACCGATGAGGCTAGTACTTTAAGTAAAAAGGATAATCTCATGTATTTTTGTTTCTAGACTTTGAAAGGGAGTCAACTTCTACACCTTAAAACCAAAATGCAAGAAAGACATGAAGCCTAATAACCACTATTTATATGGCTTCAATGTTAACAACATAATCCCCAAGTTACTTCCTTCGAACATCCTCACCCATTTAAATGGCTATTACAAACTAATCCACAACCTATATAACCTCTCTTGGATTGGGTATAAGCATCTCGCATCCTATCCTTCCACTTTATAGTAATGTCAAGTCCCATTAAGTGGATATCAGTAACTGATCCAAGACATATATACCTTACCCCATATTTGGATTAGGTATTCTATGTTTGTATCTAACTTAATCGCTTTTTCTTAACTTTTCTACCCACTATAATTGCCATTATAGGTTATTCCATGATTTGCTTACCTTTTCATGCATAAAATGTAGGCATCTCACTATATGCTTGCTCAACATCAATTTACACAAGCAACACAATAGTGGAATAGTATCGATTAGTCACTTGGAATGCATTGGTCAAGCATCAATCCCATCTCTATTTACCTATAATTAATTATACATTAAATTGATAGTATACTCGAACAAAAAGGGGATTGTTGTTCAATCAACAAATGTTGAGTTGGTTAATCAAACAAAGTGAGAGATGGATGTTCTCAAATTGATTAGGTTCAATCATGTGCACTAAGACTTGAACCACTCTTCACCTAATCTAGTTTGTCCATTTACTTGAAGTTTAGTAGACTGGATTCTAAGTTCACTAAATTTATACTCGATTTGAAAATTGAAAAACTTTCGTCCTGATTTATTAAGTTCCCATTTTATATAATAGTTAGTTTTTACTTATTTTATTCATCTCTAAATACACATAATTAGATTAATCCCATAACATCACACTTTTGCTTTGAAGATCCATTGAACTAAATCTCCATTTTAATATGTGCTTTAACCTTTTTTCAATCTAACTTGATAATGCTAGTTAATCCTAAGTTAATCTTGATTTATTAACATAACTCTATTTCATTCTAATTATCTTATCCATGTCTAGCTTAGTTAGGTTTTCTAAATAGTTGAATCTAAGTGTAAATTAACAATAAGAATCCAAATCAATGAAAGATGGAATAGAGACAAGTCACTAACCCCAAGAGAGAGGGTTTTAATCCCTTGGACTACGGTAAAACCAAAGTGGGGTTCAAGAATGAAAAGGAGGCAAGTAAAAAAGATTAGGCTTAGGGTTTATTTCATTAGGGTTTAGGTGTTCGAATTTTTAAATGATAAATTACCTATATTGCTCCAATTTTGGTTTAATTTATTTGGGATATTTCACCTCAGTAAAATATATTCTGTAAAATTTTAACTCATTATCATGCACATCCTTTTTATATTGTCTAATTTACTGGTCAATCATATTTTTTTCCAATTTTTTATTTGGGAAGATATGTCAGCTCTTCAAAGCTGGAGAAATATTCATAGTGTGTTACATTAGCATTAAACAAAATACTAGGACATGATTACGTCTTTATAAAAGTTTCCATGTTTTAGTGTTGAAATTGAAAGTTTTAAAGCTCGATTGCTAAAATCCAAATATTTTAAAGAAATTTTGATACATTTTCCCCATTTTACAGGTCTCAAACACCTCACCTTTGTTTCCTGGAAAATAAACGCAAAGCTTCTTGAAAAGAATCATCCATGAGAATGCGATGACAGCCATGGTCAACTTTTGAAGTAACAGGAGTAACTGAGTAAGATTCCACCAATCAGCATGCATATAATGTATGCATCCCCTTTTTATTCTCGGATTAGCCGAACACGTCCTTATTGAATACCAAATTCGGTTTTTATACGCATCAAATAAGTTTTGGATGAAAAGCACACTATTATAACAGCTCTTGCCATACTAGATCACATTTGTTTTCGCTAAAATACTAGATGATCTTAACGGATTCGACATCATCAGATAAAAGCATTTTCTTAAGAAACAAAAAGGAAAAAGACAAACCATTGACGTAAACGGAAAATGATTGCCGACTTCATCTCACCGTCATAGAAATCAAGTAAGCTTGAAGAGTGAATACAAACCGAACAAAATGCAAACAAGTGGACACACTGATAGCCACAGCCAGGTACACTGTTTCTGGGGACATGATTAATACCCTTTAATTTCGTAGCTACCCAAAAATCACTTCCTTTACCTCACCCCATTTTTCAGGTCATTACTCATTAATGCATAAAGCCAAATCCATCTTTTTGGACTCTCGAGTTCCTCTATTCCACCCACATATTGTTACTAGAAATATTATTATTATTTTTTGTCGGCGGTGGTATATAGATATATGTATAGACACGTTGGAATTTCTACGCTTAACTAAATTCGCCGACTATAATGGTAATATCTCACATCACCATATTCATCCCCTTATTGAAGGTCTTCTACGGTGGGAGGGCCTTCTTAGCTTTATGTGCAAAAAGATACAGGAGCAACTGCTGTCTGCCTCCTCAGCATCAAAACAAATAGAGACTTGGCTTGTGGTTGCCTTTCATTCCATGATATATTTCCAACATCCCTGAGGTATATACTGTCCAAATAAATCCTCCAAAGTGGGTACAGGATATATCTCCAACATCCCTACGGTATTATTCAAATGAATCCTCCATGAGAAGCTACATATAATAATAATAGGGTAAATATCATATTTATTATATCAACAATTATCAACATCAATAATCAGTTATCTAAAATTTTAATTCAAAATATCAATTTACTACATAAATTTTGTCTATTTTTATTATTAGCTATCTAAACTTTATCCCTTCTTACATCACTCCTAAAAAAATGACAAGATTAGAATAATTACTGAAACATAATGCACTATAGAGTTACATCAGAACATACTAGTGTATGGCTTATTCATAAGTTTTAAAACACCAATATAATTTTTGAAAGACCATTCACCTATTTATATAAATACCTATCATTGCCTTAAACGATTAGTTTAACATCCTTGAAGTCTATCGATAATAAAAGTGATGCGGACATCGTAGCTGACACGGGTTGATTGGGCGTGTCTTTACAAGGCACGGCCATGTAATGTGTCTGGAAGCTCCATAGAAATATATACAGCAGTATACACGGTTCAACGACACGGCTGTGTGTTGAGTCTGGATAATTCATAGAAACATACACGGTAAGAAGGCATGGTCGTATGTTATGTCTGAAAAATCCACAAAAACATACACGGTCGTGTGTTGTGTTTGGAAGACCCACTGTGTTGTGTCTGGAAAATTCACAGAAACATACACGGCCTTAGACATGGCAAGAAGGCACGGCTGTGTGTTGTGTCTGGAAGACCCAAAGAGACATACACGGCCTTATACACGGCCGTGTATCAGCCAGATGACAGACGTGCATACATATATTTATTCCCACATGTACATAGATATTTCCTTTTTTAATTGTTTTCTTGAAGACTGTAAATAGTTTCTTAGGTCATTTTAGGGTTAGCTTTTAATCTCTTATCAAATTATAGACACTTAGAGAAGAGTTTTCTCTATTTCCTCAATTATGCGCAATTGAGAATTTCAAGGAGTAAACTCATATTATTCTTTGTTTATTCATGAGGTCCAATCCAAGAATTGGTCTCATGTTTTACGCTTTCTACGCTGTGTCAGTTGATATCAGAGCAAGGCAATTTCCTGCGGAGATGTCGGCTAACGACGGTGTTGACGGCGGTCGCGTTCTCGACCTAGATTGGGATGCGGAAGTCCAAGGAGTCAATCAATGGGCTCCAAGGACAGTGGTCGAAGCCATGGAATAGAGGCTTGAGCGTGTAGAGTAGCGCTTGGAGGATTTGATTACGCGTTTCGACGCCATGGTGATGGGCCATAACGGAAATAGGGACGTTGGTGGAGATCGACTAAGGATAGCAGTCACTCGTGGTGGTCCTATCAATCAACTTGCAGCCACAAATCATTGGAATCAACGGCTAGATGAGAGTTCTTCTGAGGAAGAGGGTGATTTCCTATAGAGGAGAGGGCAACAACAAAGGAGAGGCGGTGTTGGTGGTGGTAGATATCGTGGGATCGACAACAGAATTGAACAGGAGTATGGTAGCGGATATCGAAGAAACTACCAGGGATACGATCAGGCAGATGGCGGTGATTTCCGTCTCAAGGTAGATATTCCATCATTTAATGGTAATCTTAATATAGAATATTTCCTGGATTGGCTTGCAGAACTCGATAGATTCTTCGACTATATGGAGATACCCGAGGATAGGAGAGTAAGGTTGGTTACGTGTAGGCTGAAAGGAGGGGCATCTGCATGGTGGGATCATTTGTAGAACAGGAGGTAAAGAGAGGGAAAGCAACCTATAAGAACATGGTACCGCATGATGAACCTGCTGCAAAGGGATTTTCTACCACCCGACTATAAGCAGATTCTCTTCCAGCAGTACCAGCGATGCCGTCAAGGACAGAGGATGGTGTATGAATATACTGCCGAGTTCATGAGATTGGCGGAGAGGAATGATCTGAGAGAGACCAAGGGTCAGCAGGTAGCGCGATTTGTTGATAGGTTGAAGCCCTAAATTAGGGATAAAATTGGGGTAACGATCTTCAAAACTGTGAACAAGGCAAAGAATTTGGCCCTTAGAGCCGAGATGATGATTCAAGAACAAAATGCGAGACTTAGTGGGGGCAAGAGGAATTATGGGTATGATAGTGTTGGCAGTGGCAGCCAAGTGGTTAGTGAAAGGACTAGGGGAGTAGTTAAGAAGCCTGTTGGAGGTCTAGAGAAGAGGGAAGACAAGGCTGAAGGGAAGAAGCCTCTTGAAATCAAAGAGACCCCAAGGCAAAGTAATCCGTATGCTAAACCAATTCTGGGAAAGTGTTATAGGTGTAATCAACCGGGGTACCGATCCAACAAATGTCCGAATCGACGGACTATAAACATCGTCGAAAGGGGGGAAGAGGAGGAAGTGTGCTGTGAACCGAACGATGAGGATGAATATTATGATGAGGTTGATGATGGAGTGGAACTGAGCTATGTGATTAGAAGGATGATGCTGGCACCAAAGCAGGAGGGTAGTTTACAACAACACCAGTTGTTTCGCACTAGGTGCACAATTGGTGGGAGAGTGTTCGACCTGATTGTTGATAGTGGGAGTCGTGAGAATATAATTGGGAGAGAGGTGGTGAAGCAACTTCAGCTGCCAATAGAGAGAGATCCGAACCCTTACACCATAGGGTGGATTAAGGCGGCAGAGCTGATTAAGGTGAAGGAGAGGTGCTGGGTTCCTTTCTCTATAGGCAAATATCGGGATGAAGTCTATTGCGAAATCGTCGATATGGATGCTTGCCATTTGTTATTTGGGCAACCATGGCAGTTTGACATAGATGCCCAACATGCCGGGAAAGAGAATAAGTATAGGTTGGAGAAAGGGGGCGTGAAGTACACATTGCTGCCATTGAGGATAAACGACTAAAGACACAAAAGGCTGAAGGAAAATCCTTTCTGACAATCACTCAATTAGACAAGGAGATAGTTGATGACCTAAAAGAATCCCGGGTGATGCATGCACTTGTCGCGAAAAATGCTGGAGAAAAAGTTAGTAGTGAGGAGGTTCTAGAAGGAGTAAAGGGGGTGTTAGAAGAATTCAAAGAGGTAGTGCCAGAAGAGTTACCAGAAGGGTTGCCTCCATTGCGTGACATCCAACACCATATTGACTTGGTGCCTGGGGCTAGTCTTCCTAATCTCCCTCATTATAGGATGAGCCCCAAAGAAACGGAGGTCCTATAGGAGAAAGTCTAGGAGTTATTGGATAAAGGATTTATCAAGGATAGCATGAGCCCGTGTGCTGTTCTGGCGCTATTGACACCAAAGAAGGATGGTAGTTGGAGGATGTGTGTAGACAGCCATGCAATCAACAAAATCACAATTGGGTATAAATTCCCAATTCCTCGCATTGAAGACATGCTGGATAAGCTGAGTGGAGCGGTGATATTTTCGAAGGTGGATCTTAGGAGTGGATACCATCAGATCCGAGTCAGATTTGGGGATGACTGGAAAATTGCTTTCAAGACGAAGGAAGGGTTATATGAATGGTTGGTCAGCAATGTACCCAATACCTTCATGCACGTAATGAATCAAGTACTTAAGCCTTTCATTTGTAGATTTGTGGTAGTGTATTTCGATGATATCCTAATATATAGTAGGAATGAGGATGAGCATTTAGTGCATTTGAGAAGTGTATTAACTGTGCTAAAAGAGAATAAGCTTTATGCCAATCTCAAGAAGTGCATATTCATGTTAAAGAAGTTGCTGTTCTTGGGTTTTGTAGTGAGTGGTGAGGGAATAATGGTGGATGAGGACAAAGTAAGGGCTAATAGAGATTGGCCTACTCCCAAAACGATCACTGAATTGAGGAGCTTTCTAAGGTTGGCGGGGTTTTATAGGCACTTCATATGGAATTTCAATACTGTCGCTGCCCCATTAACCGAGTGCTTGAAAAAGGAGAAGTTTCAATGGGGTGAAGAACCTGAGTTTGAGTTTGCTGTGCCAAAGGAAAGATTATGTAGTGCACCAGTGTTGGCGTTACCAGACTTTGAAAAACTATTTGAAGTGAACTGTGATGCTAGTGAGGTAAGTATTGGAGCAGTGTTATCTCAGGAGAAGAGACCTGTTGCCTTTCATAGTGAGAAGCTCTGTGAAGCTAGGAGGAGCTGGTCCACTTATGACAAAGAGTTCTATTCCGTGGTTAGAGCTTTGAGGATGTGGGAGCATTACTTGGTAGGGAAAGAATTTATCCTGTATTCAGATTTTGTAGCTCTAAAACATCTGTGTAGTCAGACACGTATCTGTAAAGACATACATGCCGTATGGATCCAATTTCTACAAAAGTTTCCATTCCGCTTGATGCAGAAATCTGGGGTTCAAAATAAGGTGGCGGACGCATTGAGTAGGCGAGCTGATTTATCGATCACCATGAGGGCTGAGGTGGTAGGTTTTGAGCAGATGAAGGAATTATTTGAGGAGGATGTGAATTTCGGGACTATATGGAAAAAGTGTATCAATCAGGAGCCTAGTGATAGTTACTATATCCTGGAGGGTTACTTAATGAAAGGAAATCAACTCTGTATTCCTGAATCATCTTTGAGGGAAAAGTTGATTAGGGACCTATATAGAGGAGGACTAGCCGGACATTTGGGGCGAAATAAGACTCTGGCGGCAGTGGCTGCAAGATATCACTGGCCTCAGCTGAGAAGAGATGTAGGGAGAATTGTGCAAAGGTGTTATGTCTATCAGACACCTAAAGGACATTCTTAGAATACTGGGTTGTACACTCCGTTACCAGTACCTGAGAATATCTGGAAGGATCTAACTATGGACTTCGTTTTAGGTTTGCCTCGTACTCAACGAGGTGCTGACACTGTTTTTGTGGTTGTAGACAGGTTCTCTAAGATGGCTCATTTCATCCCTTGTAAGAAGACAGCTGATGCACAGGGTGTTGCCAAATTATTCTTTAAGGAAGTGGTCAGGTTGCACGGGGTTCCCAAGTCAATTACATCAGATAGAGATACTTGGTTTCTTAGCCGCTTCTGGAGGACACTATGGTACATGTTCAATTCCTCACTCAGTTTTAGTAGTACAGCCCACCCTCAGACTAATGGCAGATGGAGGTGACGAACAGGACCCTTGGCAACTTAATACGAAGCATTTGTGGAGAGAAGCCAAGACAATGGGATTTGGTGCTTTCTCAAGCTGAATTTGCTTACAACAGTTTCATCCATAGAACTACTGGGAAATTTCCTTTTTCAGTGGTCTATACAAAAGCGCCATCTCACGCATTGGATTTAGCTCTCTTGCCTAAGGGTATAGAGTCCAATGTAGCTGCAAAACACCTGGCGGAATAATATCAAGCTGTGGCATCTGAAGTGAAAGAGAAGATCTAGTAGGCTAATGAGAAGTACAAGAAAGCTACAGACAAGCACATGAAGAAAAAACTGTTTGAAGTGAGAGATCAAGTGATGGTGTTCTTAAGGAAAGAACGTTTTCCCATGGGACTTATAGTAAACGGCAACCAAATAAGTATGGCCCTTACAAGATTGTTACAAAGATAAATGATAATGCGTATGTGGTCGGACTTCCTGAAAGCATGAAGATTTCAAAAACCTTCAATGTAGCTGATTTATCTCCATTCCACTATAATGACGAACCTCTATATCCGGAAGAGAACTCGGGGTCGAGTTCTTCATTGGTGGGAGAGAATGATGTGGACATCGTAGTTGACACGGGTTGATTGGGCGTGTCTTTACAAGGTATGGCCGTATAATGTGTTTGGAAGCTCCACAGAAACATACACGGCCGTATACACGGTTCAACGACACGACCGTGTGTTGAGTTTGGATAATTCACAGAAACATACATGGTCTTATACACGGCAAGAAGGCATGACCGTATGTTGTGTTTGGAAAATCTATAGAAACATACACAGCTTTATACACGGCAAGAAGGCACGACCGTGTGTTGTGTCTGAAAGACCCACTGTGTTGTGTCTGGAAAATCCATAGAAACATACACGACCTTATACACGGCAAGAAGGCACGGGTGTGTGTTGTGTCTGAAAGACCCAGAGAGACATACACGGTCTTATACACGGCCATGTATTAGCCAGATGACGGACGCGCATACATATATTTATTCCCACGTGTACATAGATATTTCCTTTTTTAATTGTTTTCTAGAAGAGTATAAATAGTTTTCTAGGTCATTTTAGGGTTAGCTTTTAATTTCTTATCAAATTACAGACACTTAGAGAAGAGTTTTCTCTGTTTCCTCAATTGTGCGCAATTGAGAATTTCAAGAAGTAAACTCAGATTATTCTTTGTTTATTCGTGAGGTCCAATCCAATAATTGGTCTCGTGTTTTATGCTTTCTATGCTGCGTCAAAAAGCCTAAAAAAAAGAAATGCATAAAGATATGACAAATGGAGAAGTTGAAGCATGGAAATAAAAGGGCCCTTGTTAGAGAAATAGTGATGAGTGAATGTGAAAAAGTACAGCTTGTATTTTAGAGTGAAATGGAACGAGGTACTTGTAGGTGTTTCAATATAGCTTAATAAGGAACATATCAACAGTAATTACGAATGATTGGAATTAATATCAATTAATAATAAATCTTCATAGGCAAGGGCAATTACTATAGGTTTTGGATACCGTCAAAAGAAGTAAAAAATAATGTGAATTAATGAAAATTGAATTCCAGTTGGCCCAATTTATGCAAAACGCGAAAGGATTAGATTGCTGTCTCGGGCCCTAAAAATGTACAAACTAAGATAGACCTTATAAGAGCTTTGAAGAGCATATTATATCATCACGGATAAAAACAGACTCGAGACCGAATCTCGCGGCTATCCCCTACGCAAATGAGAGGGGGAGGCAAATCCATCAATTTCACTTGATTTGCCCCAAGCCGTGTGTTTGTGAGGCCTATAACTCCTTTACTTCTTGTTCACAAGCTAAAGAAGAAAGTTTGCTACAATCCAATAGTTAAACAATGTGGGACTTGCCATTTTAACAATACTCCACACATTTAAAAAAAAAAAGGAAAAAAATAAAGAAATTTTAGTGAAATAGCTTTCTGGGCTATGTGATCTAAGTGCAAAATATTGAGTTTAGTGTCTTTTGGACTATGAACTAGACCTAGAATTAGTGAGAGATAAATTACAAGGAGTCGATAATGTATTTAAAGTTTATAAACCAACACCTCTTTTAATGAGTTGCAGTTTTCATCCACGCGGTTGTGAGCAAGTATGCTATGCGCTTGGTGTGGTATTTCATGAATGCACTGGTGATTTCGCTACTTGTCACATAGAAGCAGCCTCAATCCAAATTCACATAGTGATTTGTTAAGTGTATCCGACTGTTGATATACCACCAATTTTGAATATGATAATCATTGAGAGCTTATGGCTCATCTTCACTTCATTTGCAAAGTAATATTAATCCCACGCCATAAGGACTATATTAGCTTTCAATGCTATGCAGGGCCATCAAATGACCTATTATTAACGTATGAGCCCACTTCATGTAATCTTAATGTCATTGGTTGGGTTATCGCCATTCACGATCTCAAATTGGCTTAAGTTCCATTCGCCCCAATGTTTCATATATGAATTTTCTTCCTAATGGTTTTGTCAAAATCTTGTCCATTCGACTTTCAAGCATTTGTAACGTACTGTAATGGATTGTAGTTTACTTGCTTGATTTGCTTTTGATGCAGCAATTTCATATTGTGCCTTTTCTCAATTGTTTAGTAGCTTTCCCTATTTTGTACTAAGGTTTGAATATTGAAGTTCCATATAAAGCTATTGAGTCCTTGAAATGCTTGAGAAGACAAAGCGAGTTATCATGTCGACATGTGAAATGGATAGAGCTCTTGGAATTCTTTGCTTATATCATCAAATATAAGTAAGGAAATGCCATATTGTCGCAAACGCATTATTGTGTTATGATGTTCTTATAAACACATACGAGCTAAGATGTGGGTATTTGGTGTCTTAATCAAGCATTATGCTACTAATGATGATTTTACCTCTATTAAACCTGCCTATGTGCATGGGTGTGCTTGTTGGCGTAGAAGCTTAACAAACTCGAATTATACATTAAGTGTGATTGCTTCATTAGCTGTAGTTGACACTAGGCCCGTAACCATTCAAAAAATGTGAATCATAGATTGTGTACTCCTTGCCTGCTAGGGGTTGAAAACTTGGGATGAAGTGGCCTATATAAAGATGTATTATTTTGTTCCAATAACTAAAAATTGTTGTAGGGAAGTTTTAAGTATTTTTGAGGTTTTACTATTTGTGTTTGTAGATTTTAATAAGTAGTATTATAAAATCTCATATATATATATATATATATATATATTTATATAGTAGGTGTAAGAATATACCGCACAGTTGTTACGTGCTAAATATGTAGTGGAGCTAACAAGGACACTTGCTTTAACTTATTGTGAAAAGTTGGAACACTCGTGTGTGCATAGTTTTCCACTTGTCATCATTCCATGATATAATTAGCAATCTACAATAAGGGATGAGCGTGTCAATCCCAACTCCTAAAAAGCTTCTCCACTCAAAAGGCTATTTCTCTCTTACTTTTTTGGCCTTTCTATGGCATTTGTTTCCATTTGTATTGCTTGATTTCCACTTAATAGTTAAAGATACAATGCTTTATTGGAAAAAGTATATTTGTAATAATTAATGTTTACTTATTTTTCTAATTAAATCATTAATTTTTTTTCTTTCTATTTGAGTTTTTAACTTTTTTTAAATCTTATAAAAATAAGACTTTTTTTTAAATATATTAAATTTTTTCTTTCATTTAGAATATGTAGTGGCTTTTTATTTGTCTTAAACTAGTTGGCTAAGATGGATTTTTTCAATCCCTTTTCTTAATTTTAATTGTTATTTGTATATTTTTACTATTTTAATTATATTATATTATTAAATATATTTAATATTATTTTTTATAATATGATGTAAGTAAATATATTTAATATCATTATTTTATCAATTTAATTATCATAAATTAATTTGAAGTTAATGCATGTAACAAATTGATGGAAAATTTAGCAGATTTAACAAAAATCCATTTTTTTAAGTAAGATTATGAAAACACTAATGACTCAAATAAAAGAAAAGAAAGGTTAATAATTCAAATAAAAAAGTAAATAAACGTTAATGGTTAAAACTGTATTTTTCCTTACATTATAATACTTTCAAGCTTAACTAAGAGAGATTAAACTACCCCATTTTTAATAGGTTTGTGAAAATGCTTAATGTAAATATAAGTGTAACTGCAATATAAAATGTAACATTAATCCTTTATTTCCATGATTAAGATCGTATGTTTTTAGGGTCTAAAAATTTTTTATGTGATAAGAAAATACAGGACAATTATAATATGCTCACAATAGGGATAGCTACAATTTTTAATAGGAATTAATTAATTAATTAATTATTTTTATTTAATTATATGTATTTTCAATATAATATGAAAAGAGAAACAAATTCGACCCACCAACGAAAATTGCCATCCCTAATAGTGTTTTTCATATTTAATTAAACTTACAGCTAACCCTTTTGTCTAGCCAAAGGGTGTTTCCCATTGGCTTCATTTTCGCCTTCCCCGATGACCCTAAAGAATAAAAAAAAAAAAACCCTCTCTCTTTCCATAAATCTCAAAAAGGTGGCCATCCTCATGGTCAGGTCAAACGACTTAAATAAACAAATAAATACTAAAATAATAAATACAAAAAATTCCCACACTCTTTTGACATGACTGGCTTCTGACACGGACTATCTCTCTCACTCACTCCCACTCTCTCTCTCTAGTTTCTCTTTCTACACAAAACCAGGGCCGGAATTAGCTAGCTGTAGGGAGAATCCGTGTGTGGAATTTGAGCTGTCTATGAAAGTTTTCTCCCACTCTCTCTCTCTCTCTCTCACATAGCGGTCCATAGCCCATAGGCAGGCAGGCAGACAAGCCTATATAAAGGGCTTGTAGTTCACTTATTTTCTTCACACAACTTGTTCTCAACTCTCCACTCTTCTCTACTTACTATTCATACCCAAAACCAAAAAAGAAAAAGAAAAAAAAAAACTGCCTTAACCCACGATCAAACTAAAACATCATGGAATTCTCATCCAAGTTTTATGTTCTGTGTTCCATTCTTGTTTCGATCTTCTTCCTCAAATCTCTTCTTATGTTTTTCACTTTCGGCCGCCGAAAATTGCCCCTTCCCCCTGGTACCTTAGGTTGGCCTTACATAGGTGAAACCTTCCAGCTCTACTCTCAAAACCCAAATCTCTTCTTTGCCTCAAAACAGAAAAGGTTCATACATACATACCTAACTCTATACTTACTTTTCATTGGTTAATTTGAATCTAACACGGAATGGGATTGTTTCTTTGATTTTTGCCATAGGTATGGATCGATCTTCAAGACTCACATATTGGGCTGTCCATGTGTGATGATTTCAAGCCCAGAAGCAGCAAAATTTGTGCTCGTGACAAAATCCCATCTCTTTAAACCGACATTTCCAGCAAGTAAAGAAAGGATGCTGGGCAAATCTGCCATTTTCTTTCATCAAGGACAGTATCATTCCAAACTGAGGAAGCTTGTTCTTCGTGCCTTCACCCCCGAAGCAATCCGAAGCAGGGTTTCCGATATTGAGTCGATCGCCCTCGATTCGATCAAATCTCTCGATGGAAGATTGATCAACACCTTCTTGGAACTGAAAACAGTAAGTTTCAGGCTCCTTGTCGACCTGCAAATACAGAAAAAAAAAAAGCAGCACAAGGAACAGGGTTTTGAAGGGAGCGAAAACAGGGCTCCCCTCTTTTTCATGTATTATTGCCTAAAATTGGAAATTTTTGACTTAAACCAGAAAAAAAAAAAAGAAAGGTATAAAAGAAAAGTCAAAGTTGCATTATTTCGGAGGTAGTTTGAGAATTTTGACTTAGGACTGCTTTGTCCTTTCTTTTTGTGCAGTATACTTTCAACGTTGCACTCCTTTCCATATTCGGAAAAGATGAGATCAAGTACAGAGAAGATCTCAAAAGGTGTTATTACGCTCTTGAAAACGGGTACAATTCCATGCCCATTAATCTACCTGGTACGCTCTTCCACAAAGCAATGAAAGCCAGGAAGGAGCTGGCACAGATCTTGGCCAAAATCATTGCATCAAGGAGACAAATGAAACTTGAACACAATGACTTGCTTGGATCTTTCATGGCAGACAATGAAGGCCTAACTGATGAACAGATTGCCGATAACGTTATCGGTGTAATCTTCGCTGCCCGTGACACCACCGCCAGTGTTCTTACATGGACCCTCAAATACCTTAGCGAAAACCCAAGTGTTCTTGAAGCTGTCACAGTAAGAACCTATATTATATGATAATTTACTTTTTAGGATCATATTTAGTTTCATATTATAAGGAAAGTTGATTTACGTTATTTGATTAATGTTGTAATGAAAAGTTTTGGGGGAATGTGTTGACTTTTTCCTTTTTTCTTTCCAGGAAGAGCAAGAAGCCATAGCGAAGAGTAAAGCTGAGAGTAATAGCGGTGAAGGGAGAGGTTTGAGTTGGGAAGATACAAAGAACATGCCGATGACTTCAAGAGTGGTTCAAGAGACGCTTAGGGTAGCTTCCATTCTGTCTTTTACTTTTAGAGAAGCTGTGGAAGATGTTGAATATGGTGGATATCTTATTCCCAAAGGCTGGAAAGTTTTACCTCTCTTCAGGATTATTCACCACAGCCCTGATAATTACAAGGAACCTGAGAAGTTTGATCCATCAAGATTTCAGGTAATTACTCCATTTTCCTTTTATTTATTTATTTTTATTAACACCAAAATAAAATAAAATAAAATAAAATAAATAGATAAATAAATGAAAAATTTACAATAAGTCAATATTCTGCTCAAACGGATCACCAACTAATCGAAAGGTGTTACAATTTTGTATATGATTTTACCAGGTGAATCCTAAACCAAACACATTTTTACCATTTGGAAATGGGAGCCACTCGTGCCCAGGGAATGAGTTGGCCAAATTGGAGATTTTGGTGTTCCTTCATCATCTTATCACAAAGTACAGGTTAGTACTATATCTCACTCTTTGGTTCGGATATATATAATGGAAAATGTTAACGAATCTTATGGGATTGGGATCAATCATGTGGTGGTGACATTATTGGGCTTCGTTTGTTACAATTTTGTGCAGATGGACAATAGTGGGTTCACAGAACGGAATTCAGTATGGGCCTTTCGCCCTTCCCCAGAATGGTCTGCCCCTAAAGCTCTTCTTGAAGACATAAGTCCCGTCATGCTAATGCTAATTCAACCCATCGGAAGGGAAGGCATTTTCATTTCTATCCGTAGTATCTGATTGCCCAAGACGACTAAGTCAGAAAGAAGACCACCAAGAGTATCTTGCCCGCCCAAACATCAACCAGCAACAACAACAACAACGGGAATGTAAAAATGTACAGAAAATCGTCTTCCAAACCAAATCGAAGGCGGATAATTTTAGGGGAATAAAGATTGAAATAAAAGAGAGAGCGGGCAAGCATAATCATATTCTTTTGAAATTGAAAGAAAAAAATAAGTAACAATTAGGATATGAAATGGGATTAGGGAATGTTGTATTGGATCTTGGGTTTCCCACAGGGATTCTTATCCGCATCAGGGTGTACTTAATTAATCCTGACCGGAGTTCTGATTTGCAGCGAGAGACAGGGAGGATATATATGTAAGTGGGCGTTCAGCCCAGCTAGGGTCATTTTTGTCATTTAATTTTTATTCAAAGTCCGCAAGGCATTCAATGAATATCTTGAATTATTATTATTATTATTTCTCTTTTCTCCGTTTATCATCGGGTGGATACTGTTCCAATATCTCTTGTCTCTTACATTGTACCTGCATGGAAGTGGCGCTATCAGTCAATCGATTCTACGGCAGGCAAATTTTCAATGATTGGTGTTCCAATAGTTCTTAGACCTTGAATACTCAGAACGGTTATCCTTTTCCCGAACATGAATTTGACAAATATGTATGCCAGAAGCAGCAGCACACGGATATCTTTTGAATCACTTTCGTACCTTTTATATATACATACATATGTATATATATAAATATAATGATACAATCATAAATATTATGGTATACATACAGTAGATAGATGTATCAATATTTTTAGCTTATATTTAATCACTTATAATCGCTTGTCACATCCTGCACAATTACTTTTTAAAAGATTCCATCTATATTTATATCCCCAAAAGCGCTGAATTACGTGCTGACTAACAACCTCATCTGGAAATTGTGGATCCCCGGATATTTAACATTTTGACTCTTAAGTTTGCGCGAGAAGAAAAACATAAAGCGTTTATTTGACCAAAATGTATAGAAAGGTTCTATTCTGGCAATAGCATGTGTCTGAGCATGGTCTGTCAGTAATCGGATTTTTTCGACTAAACATACGAGAATAAAAAGACTTTTTCGAAAGCCCCTTCATTGTCAGTGCATGTATTATCTCGTCTCCTTCATCCCTTTCCTTCCTCAACAACCCCAGCTAGGCATCTTATTTATATTTGCTAACATATAGCATTAAATCATTTTCAAATATAATAAGAAGCCCATCTCTTGCAGCAATAAATCCAAGAGATAAAATGCCACTCAGCAGCATATTGCACCTATAAAATTAACGATACTGTAGACTATATAAAATATATCTAAGCGCATGCGTGGAGACCATTTTTATGCCACCAGTTGATCAAAATTAAAGTCATATGCCATTATCCTTCTTTTTAAGGAGCCAATTATATGCACATGGACGCATGTTTAACTAATAAATAAATTGGAGATATACATGTACATATTTTTTTGTCTACTACTAATACATTTCATAAGGCAATCAAGTACCTTTATGTAAATTCAAATTTAAGTTATAAGTACAGATAGATAATAAATATCCCGACTTGAACATATTTGCTATCTAGAATTACGATAGTATATATATATATATATATATTGATGATGATGGAAAGAAAAGAAAAGTAGTATAACAACGAAGTGAAGGAAATATTAAGATTTATTAGTATTTAAATTAGGAAACAACAAGAAAGTTTTAGGACCCAAAAGATTTCGATCTTCCCGGAAGTATTAGAACTAATTTCCCGCACGGCTGCACCGCATCAAAGATAAAAGCCATATACATAACACTTCCAAGGGGACATCAATATATACACGGCCGCTATTTTTTCCACAAATATACATGTTAACATGTAATATATATATATATTATAAATTAGGCATAAGATCAAGAAAAATAATAAGTTCAATGTATGAGAAGTAGTTTAGTCTCTTTATGATCAAAGTATTTAAAACCTTAATTAACCTATTATCTCCCGTTTTTTCTAGTTATATAGTTGAAATCATAGAGATGCTTTCAGACACATATAGGGTAATTTAATGGAAATCTACAAGATCAACTCACTTTCACTAGGTAAGGGTTTTGATTGTTAAGATGTATATCCTTGATTATAAAATCATAGGATTAAATGATTTTTAGTGATGTGTTGTTAGAATTCGAAACAAGGGATGAGACATAATGAACATAGATGTAGGATCAAGTAATTTGGGCATTCCAGTCACAAATTGAAGCAAGTTTACAAAATTTGTATGATGTATTAGCATTAACAAGTTAATCGAACTAATTTGAATTTGATTCATAGAAATTAGGGTTGGGCAGTTAATTGGAGAAGAGAAAGAAGCGGATTCTCAAAACGGAAGGGTACATCTATGTACCTTCATTGTGTTGAATGGAGTTGAAATTTTGCATTATAAAGGATACTGATGCGTGAACCTTAAGTATATTAAACCTAGAACCCGACATATGCTATTTGAATCAATTCCCCGGATCGTCTCGAATAAGTAGCACGGAACTAGACCCCAATCACATTTGTTGACTGAAACCTAAGTTATCAATTAAGGAATTTCCTCAAGCAATTCGGTTGAAGAATTCCAAAGGAGAGTTCTTTTGCAAAGAACAAAGGTAGATTTCTTTTCACAAAAAGAAGTGTGGTATTTTTCAATATTCAATATTCTTCTTTTGTGCTAGCCCCTTACACAATTTTATAAGGAGTACATGCAACAATAAGATACAAAACCTAAGTTTCCTAATCTAACTTGCATCCATGTCCTCTCATGAACCAAAACAAGTAACTAGTTATGCTAAATTACAAACCAAAACAAATATTAAAACATTGCAAAACAAAACCGCAAATCCCCTTTCCTTTTTGGTTTAATAAACAACATTTTTTATTTTAGGACTTCAAATCCTTGCATCCCTCCATGAAAACGTGAATCACATTGATAGGTGCCGGTTCTCCTTTCATGTAATTTGATTCCTTGGCTTGTAGGTCCATGACTAGTCCTTGTAGGGCATCATTCATCCTCTTTACTCTAGCTCGAGTCATTAGATTTCCAATTCCTTGTAATGGATCTTGGGATTTTAGTTCTATCCTCTTAGGTGCTAGATGATTCTCATCGTTCCCTCTTTCCTCGAAAAGATTCATCCTTGAATTACCTGCATTATAAAGAGTAAGATAAAAAACATTAAAGGTGGCGCTTACATCACCATAGTGGCTTAGTAAGTCTATCTTGTAAGCATTGTCATTTATTCGCTCCAAGACTTGGAAAGGTCTATTGCCCCTTGGATGCAATTTGGACTTCTGCTGTTCGACAAATCATTCGTTCCTCAAGTGCACCTAAACCCAATCTCTTGGATGGAACACGGTTTTGATGTGTCCCTTGTTGGCTTGACGAGCATAGTGTTTGTTTTTCTTCTTAATGTTAACCTGGGCTTGAGTATGTAAATCCTTAACAAATTCTACCTTTTTTGTTCCATCTAGATCAATAAACTCATTAGTAGGTAAAGGCAATATATCCAATGGAGTTAAGGGATTAAAACCATACACAACCTCAAATGGAGAATATGATGTAGTAGAATGTACTATCCTATTATATGCAAATTTTACATGAGGTAAACATGTTTCCCATTGTTTCAAGTTTTTATCAAGTACAACACGCAACAATGTAGAAAGTGTTCTATTAACCACATCTGTTTATCCATTAGTTTGAGGATGTGCCACAGTGGAAAACAGTAATTTTGTGTTTAGCCTATTCCAGAGAGTATGCCAAAAATGGCTCAAAAATTTCACATCTCTATCACTCACAATAGAGTTAGGCAAACCATGTAATTGTATAATCTCCCGAAAGAACAAATCAGCGATATGTTGTGCATAATTAGTTTTAGAATAGGAAATAAAATGAGCCATTTTACTAAACCTATCAACAACAATGAATATGCTATCTTTGCCACCCTAAGATCAAGGTAAACCTAATATGAAATCCATGGATATGTCAATCTAAGGTTAACTAGGCATAGGTAATGGGAGATACTCCCCATAGGGCATTACTTTGGATTTAGCCTTTCTACATGCAATGCATATATCACACACAGTTTGCACATTGTGTCTTATCTTAGGTCAATAAAAATGTTCATGCAAAATGTTCAAAGTTTTCTTAATACCGAAGTGTCCCATGAGTCTGCCCCCATGTGTCTCCCTCACTTACAACTCACGTATGGAACTTTTAGGCACACATAATCTATCCTTCTTAAATAAATATCTCTCATGCCTATAAAAGTCCATAAACCCACTTTCAGAACAAGCAGCCAAAATCTGACCAAAGTCAACATCATGTTAATATAAGTCTTTCATGCATTCAAAACCAAGCAGCTTTGTATGTAAAGAAGTTAACAGAGAATACCTTCTAGATAGTGCATTAACCATTACATTTTTCTTACCCTGCTTGTATTTGATGACGTATGGAAAGGTCTCGATGAACTCCAACCATTTGGCATGCCTCTTATTCAACTTTCCCTGCGTCTTCAAGTACTTCAAACTCTCATGATCTAAATGGATGATGAACTCCTTAGGCCATAGATAATGCTGCTACATTTGCAACGTCCTCACAAGGGCATACAATTCCTTGTCATACATAGGATAATTCAGAGTAGCACTGTTGAGTTTTTTTATTGAAGTACGCTATTGGTTTGGAATCTTGCATTAACACACCACCGATACCCTTCTCGGAAGCATCACATTCAATCTTAAAAACTTTCTTAAAATTAGGTAATACTAACAAAGGGGCGTTAGTTAACTTACCTTTCAGAGTCTAAAATGCGTACTCATGTATTTCCATCCATTTGAATTTGGCATTCTTCTTGATAAGATCATTCAATGGAGTAGTAATGGAGCTGAAGTCCCTCACAAATTGTTTGTAAAAGCTAGCTAGTTTATGGAAGCTCCTGACTTCATTGGCGTTCTTTAGTGTTGGTCACTCCTAAATTGCCTTCACCTTCTCTTCATCTACAGCTATTCCATCTGCACCTACAACAAAACTAAGAAAAACCACATTTTTCATACAAAATGTGCACTTCTTTAAATTGGCATATAATTGGTTTTCCTTTAAAATAGTAAACACACTCTGCAGATGTTGTACATGATTATCTAATGTTCTGTTATAAATCAAAATATCATCAAAATAGACAATTACAAATTTTTCAATGAAATGTTGCAGAACATGATTCATCGGTCTCATGAAAGTGCTACGTGCATTTGTTAACCTAAAAGACATTACCATCTATTCATATAACCTATGTTTGGTTTTACATATAGTTTTCCACTCATCTCTTTCTTTTATACGAATTTAATAGTAGCCATTCTTTATGTCAATTTTAGAAAATAAATGTGCACCATGCAATTTATCAAGCATGTCATCTAATCTAGGGATATGATGTCTATACTTAACTGTGATTTTGTTGATTGCCTTACAGTTAACGCACATGCACCATGTTCCATCCTTTTTGGGGACTAAGATGACAAGAACTGAACACGGGTTAAGACTTTTTTGCACAAACCCTTTCTCCATTAGTCCATCAGCTTGCCTTTGAATTTCCTTAGCCTCCTCAGGATTAGTTTTATAGGCTGGCCGATTAGGAATGGATGTGCCTGGCATGAAATCAATTTAGTGCTCTATCCCTTGTAGTGGGGGTAAGCCTTACATCACCTCTTCAAGGAACAAGTCCTCACATTCCTGCAATAAAGACATAACCACACTAAGCAAAATAGGATTAAGGTCAGCATTAGTAAAATATAAATCCTTGTACATAAGTACAAGTAATTGTTGCTTGGCTAGCATTGCACTCATGACCTCACTCTTCCTTGCTATGCTCTCTACTCTTTATGTTTGAGGGTCTTTTCCCTCTTTACTCACCAGTGTTTGTTTTTCACTCTTCTTCTTTTTCTCTTCACTCTTCTCTCGTATACTTAAGTGTTTCTCTCGAAATTCTTTTGCAATCCTCACTTGATCCTCATAAGCTTCCCATGGTTTTTGTGGTGTAAGAACTACTTTCCTTTTGTTTAGGACAATAGAATATTGGTTCTTGTACCCATCATATGTAATTTTCCTATCAAATCGGCAGGTTCGTCCTAATAATAGGTGATTAGCTTGCATAGGTACCACATCACACATGACTTCATCTTTATAGCTCCCTATAGAAAAGGCTATAAGAATCTGCCTGGTCACCTTTACTTTCCCACATTCATTCAACCACTATAATCGATATGGTCTTGGATGTTTCACAGCTTTCAACTGCATCTTATCTACCAGTAGAGTGCTAGTAATATTAGTGCAGCTGCCACTATCATTATCGAACTACACACCTTACTTTGCACATGACACCGTGTATGAAATATGTGCTTACATATAACTCTCCACTCACGGGTCTCTCTAAGTCAACATCCTCATACTCCTATGATGGTGACTCCTCATCCTCCTTAGAGCTGATGCTCTCTATATCTCCATTGTCACAGAGGATCATAGCTCTTTAATTTAGACATTGAGATGCAATGTGTCTAAATCTCGAACATCTAAAACATTTGATATCTTTAGTTCTGGAAGGAGGTTTAGTGTTAGTTTTTCCCTTAAATGTAGCAACTGGACTCTTAGCCTTCACATCCTCTTTAGGCTTTGAATTCGTGGAGTTCTTCTTCCAATTAGACTTCCATGAAGATTTGGAAGTTGACGTAGACCTTTGATCACTCCTATATTTTAATTGTCGCTCCACTTTGATTGCTTTATGTAATAGTTCTTCCATGTCCGAGTAATGGTGTAAATCTACCACATCAGCAATTTCCTGGTTCAGACCATTAATGAATCTAGCCATAGTTATCTCATAATTCTCCTCCACTTTAGTCCTAATCATGGCTATCTCCATCTCCTTATAGTAGTCCTCTACACTCTTGGTCGCCTGTGTCAATCCCTAGAATTTCTTAAGTAAATCCCTATAGTAGTGACTAGGGATAAACCATTTCTGCATTATGGTTTTCATCTCTTCCTAAGTACTAACAGGTCGCTCTCTATACCTGCACTTATTACACAATAACTGATCCCACCATACATTAGCATAATCTGTGAACTCTATTGCAGCCAATTTAATCTTCTTATCCTTAGTATAGTTATGGCATTCAAAGATATTATCCATTTTCCTCTCCCACTTTAGGTACTACTCAGGATCATTCTTCCCCGGAAACGTTGGTATTTTCATCTTAATACTACCTAGGTTACTGTCCCACCTTTGGGTGTTCCCTCTCTCCCTCACGTTATGATATTCACCAGAGTTAGAATCCTCTCCTTCTTCTATCCTAACTCCTCCTCTAATCAGACTACCTATGCCTCGCCTGACAGTAGTACTGTTAGACAGTTATCTACTCCTCTCCATCTTATCCATTCTTTCATGGATCTGTTCAAGCTCACTAGTCAAAATCCTTTTCATCTCTCCCATCAACTCCTCAAACATCACCCTATTCTCACCTCCATTTGTGTTTTTCCCCGACATATTTCTACAGTTAAACAATAAATTAATATCATAAGTAAAATATGTTCCTCACAATTCACTCGTGTATTGCTCTCAAGTAGTAATACTCTCACAATCCACTCGTGTATATCTCTCACAAATATGTCCTCACAACCCGCTCTTGCAATACCTTGCTAGGAACTTGGATTGGAAAACTCCTCAACACAATCACTAAGTCAACACCTAATGATCACCTTTGATTTCAAGTCACGGTAAAATTGAGAATAAATGTAAATTCCAATAGATATGACAAGCTCTTACTATTAATTTCGGGAGCAAATCAAGACAATTGCCTATCATGCAATTCAAAGGACAAACAAATTTACACCAAATCTAATAAGAATTATGGAATGTAATTCAAATGCACAATTTAGAAAGAACAAGATATGTGTTACGATTGGAATTGGAAAGTGTATTTTGGCAATTGAATTGTAACTTGCTAAAACAAAATTTTTCTTTTGTGATTTTAGTACTTGTATTTCTTCCACAACCAAATCTGTGATTCTTTTTTTTTTTTATACGTATTCTTCAAAGAAGGAGTAAGAATTGGGTCACAATTGATTTGCAATGACTAAGCTAGACTTATGTGTTGTCAAACTCCAATTGTTCTTATAACCGAAATAATTTATTGTTTTTATCGAATTTAGGGTATGAACAAGAAGTATGGAATTGAATAACAAGCAAATAAACAAAGGATAGAGATTAGTTGATTTAAGAAACCTACTCTAATACCAAATGATGCTTGAACCCTAGGTATATTAAACCTAGAACTTGACGTACGCTATTTGAATCAATTCCCTGAGGATCGTCTTGAATAAGTAGCATAGAATTAGACCCCAATCACACCTATTAACCGAAACCTAAGTTATTAATTAAGGAATTTCCTCAAGCAATTTGGTTAAAGAATTCCAAAGGAGAGTTCTTTTGCAAAGAATAAGGGAGGGTTTCTTTTCACGAAAAGAAGTGTGTTGTATTTTTCAATATTCAATATTCTTCTTTTGTGCCGGCCCCTTACATAGGTTTATAAGGAGTACATGTAACAATAAGATACAAAACCTAAGTTTCCTAATCTAACTTGCGTCCTTGTCCTCTCATGAACCGAAACAAGTAACTAGTTAAGCTAAATTACAAACCAAAACAAATACTAAAACATAGCAAAATAAAACTGCAAATCCTCTTTCCTTTTTGGTTCAATAAACAACATTTTCTATTCTAGGACTTCAAATCCTTGCATCCCTCCATGGAAACGTGAATCACATTGGTAGGTGCCGGTTCTCCTTTCATGTAATTTGATTCATTGGCTTGTAGGTCCATGATTGTCCTTGTAGGGCATCATTCATTCTTTTTGCTCTAGCTCGGGTCATTGGGCCTCCAATTCCTTGCAATGGATCTTAAGATTTTGGTTCTATCCTCTTAGGTTGATGTGCCTAAATTAGGGGTTAAGCACATGCAATTGGAGCAAATTATAAACCTTAAATGCACTAAACCAATCTTGGTGCAAACTACTAGAAGTTGCGTGAACCTTAGTGGAGATGCAATGAGATCCGAATGCTCAAAGTTGCAATTACAATTCTACAATGATAATTTCCTCTAATATAACAATAATCACAAGTAAATCCACGTGAATAATACACAAAAACAACAAGATCCAATTTCATGATCCACTTTCCCAACAAAATGATCTACGGCTCAAAATGATGCTAAATTGAAGGTTAAAACTAAGGCTAAAACCAATCAATTAAGCAACAAGTATTTGATTACAAATGCAATCAAATTCGGTTAATAAAACATCCAATTCAACCCTAGATACTACTCACTACAGAAAAAAGGAAATTGTAACAAAGTAAATTTGATATTACTCACAAATTAACCTTGAAGCCACTCGCCACAACCTTAAATTGGGATTTGAAATTGATAAGAGCAATTGAATTAGAAATAAACCCTAACCCTCTTACGTAAAAGTGAAGTTCTATTATGAAAAATTCTCTCCCCAAAAACCTACTTAAGCAAGTATTTATACTTGCTTCCTTTAGGGTTAAAAAGTTCACAAAATTACAACTATGCCACTTTTAGGATGACCGGTCCTAAAAGACAATTATAAGCAAATGAAAGTGTCCCAAAAGAATTATAACATAAATAGTCCATGTAAATAACAAATATATATATATATAAATTAGTCTTCAAGATTCCGGTCTTTAAAGTACTTTCGAAATGAGTCCTGATGAGGATCTTGACTCACTCAAAAGTGTAGATGATTTGGCACCTTTTAGGATTGACAAATGAACCTATTGGAATGCATAACAAGTATATGATATGAGAGAAGAAATTAAGTTAGCTTCCTCAGGATTAGGTTTCTCATGAAGGATTCTCAAAACCAAGTTGTGTAGGCCCTTAACTCGGACCCAAGTGATAGGTCCTGTGGGAATCTAATTCTTATCATAGGTGTTAGATGATCCTCATCAGATACACTGCATAGTACACGGTTTTATACCTTCCTACGTTGAAATACATGTCCAAGTACATGGTCGTATACTTGAACATGTTGGAAAAGTTTCATACACAAAAGCTATATGGCCATGTTCCCTCTTGTGTTCTTCTACATGGCTACATACACGGTCATGTTGTTCTAGAACATCCATATTTCACTTCTACTTCATTTTTCTACAATTTCAAGCCAAGATTCATAGACAATAAAACAATGGGGAAGGGAAATGTGTAATTAGGATATGATTAACCACTTAGTAAACTTATATTATGTTGTAGGATAGAATTAAACTCAATCCTTTATACTTGACAACATTGTATACTTTTGATAGTGATGTAGGAGCTAGTTGTGAGACCACTCCTCCAGTTACACATTTACCTTATTTGTTGATTATGTATGATAGTGTGGTTCTTTTAATGAATTTAAATGATATTTGACTGAAATACGTTTGTTGCTTGTGCTTGGCTTGGCTTAAGAGCTTACAGTGAAAGATCCTTAGGGGATCCTAATGATCATTATACAATATTATTCTTAATGGAGTCCTATATTGAAATGATCTGAGGTAAATTGCATTTACGTGTGTTTGTATTGTGGTTAATGTGGCATGCGTTTCTTTGTGTGGTACTCATGTACTAGGCTTAGGCTTATTTCATTTATTTTTCAACTGTAGGTAAATACGATGAGTACGTCAAATATAATGAATATGGAAACATAGTTTACTATTACCAAGATAAGAATGAGGAAGAGTATCACTATTATTATAGGGATGAGTAACATAGAAATATATTAAGGAGCTTTAGTAGAACTTGGGGATATTTGAGTGAAGACTTATAGATTGTTATAGGCTAATAAACATGTCATGTAATTATGTGTTAATGGAAGTTTACAATGGTATTTGTATTAAGGTAGATATACAATTTTTCTAAATTTATAGTGATTGGAATAATTCACGTATAAGTCATTCATTTGTATTATTTGAGTTATAGTTGTATTAATGTATGGTGGAGGTGAACAGTTTGAAGTTGTAAGGGTGTTAGAGAGCTTTAGTATGTCGCTACCTAGTGGTGACACGTGACGAGTTGTAGCATTATAGGAATTGAGGCATTTCAACTTAGTTGGTATTAGAGCTTAGGTTTTAATCAATAGAGTATCGATTGAGATCTATAGAGCATAGGTTTGAAGATCTTAGGTACTAGGCTGATGATCAATAGGTACAAGCTTCGATCAGTGGGAAGCAGGTGGTGTTCTTTAGATGAATTAGGTATTAAATCTATAAGATGGTGAGATATGAAGAGAGTGGGGGGAAATTATAGGTCAATTACTTTATTTAGTAGTTTATTTTACTGTAATTATTATCTTCATTTGCAATTTCTTTTAAGTCTTTATTTTTATTTATATATAAATATGTATATACGTGTAGATTTATTTACATAGGTGTATACCATCACTAACTTTTAAACTGACTTTAACTCTCATATCTACTTGGTTGTCTCCTCTTAAGCAAAATGCCTCTAAGAAGAATCACAAGATTAGGCTTGTCTAAAGTTAGATGGGATAAGGATGCCCTAGATGAAAGGTACCCTCTAAGACTACCACAACAAGGAGGTCTAATACCAACAACTGACATGACTACGCATTTGTTGGAGACTATGAATGCCTTGGTAAGGATGATAACACAGTAGCTGCAATAGGCCATGAGACTTGCTAAGCCTATGAAAGACCAATTTGGGTTAGATAAGATTATCAGGCTAGTAAAAGAATTCCATCCAAGACTAAACGATCTAGTAGAAGTTGATCATTGGATCATAGAGATTAATAAAACACTTGCTGCGTTTAGAGTGCCAGAAAATAGGAAGGTGGATTATGTAACCTTCATGCTAAAAGTGTCGGTTACAGATTGGTGGGATAGTGTCTTCAGATTGGTAGGAGCACCTATGGGTTAGCAGAGATTTAGGAAATTAGTTTATGAGAAATATTTCCCTTGTAGCATTAGGGACAGGATGGAGGTAACATATTAGAATTGTTAACAGGGTAACTACGCTATAGAAGAGTATGAAGTGGAGCTGAACTACATGGTCAAATTCTTACTAGAGACAATTCATATTGATGATGCGTCAAGGGCCAAAAGATTTGTAAGGGGTTTAGAACCCAATCTTCAGCATGAGGTAGGATCTTTCCAAGTTTATGGAACAAAGGTAGTAGATAAGGCTAAGTTTATGGAACAAAGCTGGAGAAGGATAGAAGAGTAGTTATCTCGTAGAGCTAGAGTGGTATTAGGAAAGAGGCCAACCCCTAGTACGACTTATTCAGCTAAAGGGAAGAGGCCTGTAGTATACTAAGCCAAACCTATAGCCTTCGCACCTAAGCCTATTTAAGCAAGACCTATACCACTTGCCTTGCCTCTACCTCCACCAACAAGACTAAGATGGAGATGTCTTCGATGTATGGGACTACATGAATTAAATCATTGTAGTTGGCTTAAAGGAGCTTGTTTCTCCTATGGTAAAACAAGACACACTAGCTAGATATATACTGAGAAAGCTATATCACAAGCATTCTATTATAATTGTAAACTGAGGGGTTATAGATCTTTTGAGTGTGGTTTTACCATGAATTAGAACAAATTCCAATGTAATAGGTAGTAAGACCTCCACCTAGAGTACTAACGGGTAGATCCCAAAACATAATACTGAGGTAGAGAGCACCAAGTTGTGTTTTTGCCTTACAACAACAACAACATTAGGATACTCAAGATCAATATATTATTACAAGTACACTAATCATCTACTCAACTACTACATATATACTATTTGACACGGGTGTGGTGCATCCCTACATATCATCCGACTTTATGCATGTATGAGGTTTGAAACTTGTGTTGCTGAATGATTCCATGATTGTGAATACTCCTTTAGGAATGGTAAGAAGGTTAGATCAAATGTGTAGAGATGTTAGGATCAAAATACAAGAAAAAGTAATGTTAACTAATTTATTTGTGCTAGAGATGATGGGTTTTGATGTCATTTTAGGGGTAAGCTATTTAAATACTATACCATCATTGATTGTCATAATTTGGTGGTCTATTTCAATTTTCCCAATGAAGATTCAATTATATTCAATTTAAAAGCTCAATTTTCCTACTTATGAGTTGTGGGATAAGAGTAGGATATCAACACTACTAGTAGAGGCTAGACAAACCACAAAACTAGAAGACATACATTTTGTGAAGGAATATACACGTCTTTTCGAAAAACCTACTAGGCTTACTGCCATTCAGGGAAATGAAATTTTGTATTGATTTGGTATTGAGAACAACACTAATATCTAAAGTGCCTTATAGAATGGCACCTTCTGAATTGTTTAAGTTGAAGGCCTAACTTCAAGAGTTACAAGATAATGAGTTTATTAAACTAAGTGTTTCACCATGGGATGCACTAGTACTCTTTATTAAGAAGAAAGATGGGAGCATAAGGTTATGTATTAATTACAGGTAGCCGAATTGAGTCATTATCAAGAATAAGTACCCCCTCCCTAGAATAGATGACTTATTTGACCAATTGTAAGGAGCTTAGGTTTTCTCCAAAATTGACTTGAGATTGGGATATTACCAACTAAGGATTAAGGAAGAAGACATTCAAAATATTGCATTTAGAACTCAATACAGGTGTTATGAATTCTTAGTAATGCCTTTTAGGTTTACAAATGCTCTAGTTACTTTTATATATCTGATGAATAGAGTATTTAGGGATTTTCTACACCTAATTGCAGAAGTATTCATAGATGATATACTTATCTATTCTAAAAGTAAAGAGGAATATGAAAAACATTTGAGATCAATTTTGGAAAGATTGTGAGAGGAGAGATTATATGCAAAGTTTAATAAATGCAAGTTTTGGCTGGAGCATGTATCTTTCTTAGGACATGTGGTAAATAATAATGGCATCTCAATAGATCCTAAGAAGATAAAAGTGGTGGTTGACTGGCCAAGACTAAGGACTATGACATAGGTTAAAAGCTTTTTGGGACTAGCTAACTACTACAAGCATTATGTGGAAGAATTTTCTCATTTAGCGACTCTATTGACTTAATTAACAAAGAAGAGGGCAAGATTTGCATGGAATGATGAATGCGAAAATAGCTTCATAACATTAAAGGAGAATTTGGTAATGCCTCCAATGTTAGCACTACCTAAGATAGGCGAAGAGATTAAGATCTTTAGTGACGCATCCACTTAAGGTTTGGGATGTGTGATGAAGATCACATTAGGAGGATTGGTTTAAGGATGATCAAAGATAAGATAAGGAGTTAGGAGCAAAGAGCATGGGCCTATTCGAAGTGCGGATCATGAGGACGGAAGTCGGGGATGCAATCAAATGTCGACAACTTCAAGATTATTGAAGACAACCGGCCTTGGAGGCTTAAGCCATCGGCTTAAATGGCTGGCTTTGAGGAGAAGGTCACCGGCCTAAGTGAATTGGCATAGTACATGAAGAGATAGGTCAGCATTGTAAGCTTCCGGCCTAAGTGAATCGGCTTTCAAAATAATAAAAGTTGATTGGAAGTCAAAGTAAGCTGCTGACTTAAGTGCCGACTTAGGTAAGAATTATAGGCTAACTTTAGTCAAATTTAGGTCGCCGACGTATAATGTTTTCCTTAATCGCATGTAGGGTTTTTTTTTATATGTTTTGTGTACTTTTGTTGTAAGACTATAAATAGTCGTCACATTTGTAAAGATCTTTTGGTAAAGCTTATTCATAATTTGAGAGAGATTTCTCTTTGGTTCTTTGAAGAACTAATTGAACTCATTAGATTTTGAATTTGTGGTGTTCATCCCTTAACTTATCAATTGATCATTCCATAATCGATTGTGGTGTTATCACATATACCAAGTTTTTATCTCGTTTATAGACAAAAGGTCGTGGTGTCCATCGTTCTTGAGAGATCCGTAGGTTGTGAGGTTAGCGAATCAAGTGTCGGGTTTCGTCACGGATTGGCGAGGTTCGCATCATTTGGTATTAGAGCAATCGGGTTTATCAGGATCGCCTATCGTGTTATTTCATTTACTTGTTCTTAGATCTAGGGTTTGGATATAAAAGAAAAAAAATTCATTCTTTGGATTGATCTACAAGTAGATTTCAATTTGATTTTTATTAGTGTTTGAAAGGAATTGTCTACATTTCATATCTCAAGAATTAAAAGAAAAAGAAAAAGAAAATTCGCATAAAAAAAAAGAAGAAGAAGAAAAAAGAAAAGGGAAATTGTTGTCAATTGGGTTATGTTGATTTAGAATTGGAGATTGAGTGGAGATTGTTGTTACTGTTTGTGATTTAGAGTTTATTTTGGTGATCCTTAATTGAATTCTTAGTGTTCTATAAATCTTGTCAAATCGTGATACAAAATTGCTGTTGGAAAAGTTAGGTAGATTTCTATAGGAACAAAATCCGATTGGACTGTTCCAAAAGAACCGAAAAGAGAAATTTTAAGCGGGTAAGGATTAGTGAGAACGGCAGAGCGATTTGAGTGAAACACATTAGCGAGTGAATTTAAGAGATTATATTTTATTACTCCTAACATTGTCTTGTGCAGCAATATGTCTTATAGAAAGTCTTTTGAAAATGTTGATAGGGAGGAGTTTGTTGTTCAGGAGAAGTTGTTGGTAGCCAGGAGAGTTTGGAATGTACAGGTTAGAGAAGAGGAAGAGGTGCAAAGGGAGAATATTTTTCATACTAGATGCCTAGTTCAAAATAAGGTATATTGTGTGATTATAGATGGTGGAAGTTGTACTAATGTGGCAAGTGCAGCTATGGTTGAGAAATTAGGATTTTCCACTAGTGAGAATCCTCGACCTTACAAATTGCAGTGGTTGAATGATGGTGGTGAACTAGGGGTGGACAAGCAAATGCTAGTTACTTTTCACATTGGAAGGTATGAAGATAATGTTTTATGTGACTTAGTTCCGATGCAAGCTACTCACTTATTGCTTGGACGACCATGGCAGTTTGATAGGAGGGTTAAGCATGATGGCTTTACCAATAAGTATTCCTTTGAGTACAATCAAGGGCCAGTTACTCTTGTGCCTTTGGCCCCTAAACAAGTTTATGAGGATCAACTGAAATTGCAAAGAGAGTGGTCAAAAGAAAGAGAGTGAAAAAGAGACATTGAGTGAGAGTCCAAAAGAAAAGGAGAAGGAATATGAGGTTTGTGAGAACATAAAAATAAAAGCCAAGATAAAAGAAAATTTTTATGAAGATCAAGTGAGGCTAGAAAGAGAGAGTGAACAAAAGGGAGTTAGTAAAAAAATTAAACTGAGTTCTATTGTAGAAGAAAAGGAGAGATGGTCTGAATCAAAGGAAAGAGAAAAGAGAGGAAGAACATTGAGTGATGAGAGAAAAGAAGAGTGAAAAGAAAATTTTGATGAGAGACTTAGTGAAGTTAAGGATGTTCTATTTGAAGGAATAAAGAGATCTGTTGAGGTGTATGAAAAGGCCAAGCTCAATATTGAGCTACAGAAGAAGCAGTGTGCTAAACGAACTAGTAAAGGGCATCATCAAATTCTCTTTGAACCTGGAGATTAAGTTTGGGTGCACATGAGTCAAAGGCGATTCACATCACAAAGGCGATCAAAGAGGCTTCTAAGAGGTGAGGGTCCATTTCGAGTCCTCGAGTGCATCAATGACCACATTTATAGATTGGAATTGCTAGGTAAGCATCCAACTAGTACTACTTTTAATATTACTGATTTGAGTCTTTTTAATGCAGGTTATGATTTGAGGACAAATCCTTTTCAAGAGAAGGGGAATGATGAAGATCACGTTACAAGGATTGGTCTAAAGATGATCAAAGATAAGATAAGGAGTTGGGAGCAAAGAGCACAAGCCTATTCGAAGTGCGGATCAGGAGGACGGAATCAAAGGCTGATAGCTTCAAGATTATTGAAGATAGCTAGCCTTAAAGGCTTAGGTCACCGGCCTAAATGGTCGGCTTTGAGGAGAAAGCCGTTGACCTAAGTGAACTAGCATAGAACTACATGAAGAGATAAGTCGACATTGTCAGTTGCCTACTTAAGTGAGTCGGCTTTCAAAATAATAAAGGCCAGTTGGAAGTCAAAAGTAAGCCGCTGGCTTAGGTGTCAGCTTAGGTAAGAATTATAGGCCGTCTTTAGTCAAATTTAGGCCGTCGGTGTATAATGTTTTCCTTAGTCGCACGTAGGTTTTTTTTTTATTTTTTTTATATGTTGTGTACTTTTGTTGTGAGACTATAAATAGTCATCACACATACATTTGTAAACATCTTTTGGCAAAGCTTATTCATAATTTGAGAGAGATTTCTCTTTGGTTCTTTGAAGAACTAATTGAACTTATTGGATTTTGAATCTATAGCATTCATCCCTTAACTTATCAATTAATTGTTCCATAATCAATTGTGGTGTTATCACATATACCAAGGTTCTTATCTCGTTTATAGACAATAGGTTGCGGTGTCCATCATTCTTAAGTGATCTGTAAGTTGTGAGGTTAGCGAATCGAATGTCAGGTTTCATCACGGGTTGATGGGGTTTTCATCAATGTGTACCCATGTAGAATGGGAGAGTCATCACACATGCCTCTTTTCAATTGGAATCATATGAGGAACTACCCCACACATGACTTAGAGTTAGCTACAGTGTTCTTAGCACTGAAATTGTGGAGACACTACCTATATAGTAAGAAGTGCAAAATCTTCACAGAATACAAAAGTCTAAAATATTTATTCACTTAGAAGGATCTAAATATGAGGCAAAGAAGGTGGTTGGAGTTGATTAATGATTATGATGTGAAAGTCAACTATCACCTTAGGAAGGCAAATGTTGTAGTGGATGCCTTTTGTTGGAAGAAGTAGGTTAATATAGCAACTCTAATCACCTCTTAAAAATCGATATTGAAAGACATGTACAAGTTAGAGTTAGAGATGGTAACATGTGAAGTGGGAATTAGATTAGTTAGTCTTTCTATTCAACCAACCCTTCTTGATCGAATTAAGGCAGTACAATTCGGAGATTCTAGAATTCAAAAGATCAAGAGTAGAATAGAATAGGGAGAAATAATTGAGTTTAAGGAGGATGCTGGAATAGTAGTAAAATATAGTATGAGATTATGTGTACCGGATAACACTAAATTAAACAAGGAAATTATGAAAGAAACTCGTTACTCAAGATACACGATGCATCCCCGAAGTACCGAGATATATAAAGATTTAAAGAATTATTATTGGTGGAGAAATATGAAATGGGAGATAGCAGAATTTGTATCTAGATGCATGACATGCTAGTAAGTTAGAATTGAGCATTGAAGACTAGCTGGTGAGTTACAACCACTTCCTATACTTAAATGGAAGTGGGAATATGTAACAATGGACTTTGTTATAGCTCTCTCGAGAACAAAGGAAAAACATAATGTAATCTAGGTGATTGTAGATAGATTGACCAAATTAGCCCATTTTATACCAATTAGGATGAAGTCTATGTTAGAGAAACTTACTCAATTGTATATTAAGCAAATTGTCTAATTACATAGTGTGCTAGTCACTATAACTTCTAACAGGGATATACAATTCATTAGTAGATTTTTGAAAATTTTACATTGGCCTTAGGTACTAAATTACAGTTTAATATTGCTTTACATCCTTAGATAGATGGACAATCTGAAAGAACTATTCAAATTTTAGAGGACTTGTTGCGAGCATATGCTTTAGACTATGGTAATAATTAGAATGATCACCTATCTTTGGTAGAATTTACATACAACAATAGCTACCAATACTATTCAGATGGTTTCGTATGAAACACTTTTTGGTAGAAAGTGCAAATCCTTTACGTTGGAATGAAGTTGGTGAAAGACAAATAATAGGACTAGAGATAGTGTAGGAAGCTGTAGATAAAGTGAGGGTATTAAGGTGGAGAATTTTTTTGGCTTAGAGTCGCTAGAAAAGTTATGCAAATAGAAGGCAACAAGAGAGTAAAGCTCTATTGAAGGCTTCTCTAACCAAGAGAGTAATTAAATTTGGTTTAAGAGGAAAGTTAAATCTAAAGTATGTAGGTCCATTTAAAATTTTGGAAAGAATTGGCAATGTAGCTTGCATGTTGACTCTACCACTAAGTTTGGATGGGGTACAAGAAGCATTTTATATATCTATGTTAAGGCAATTTAGAACCTTTAAAGGTACAGTCATATTTATTCTCTATTGAAAGGCCTGTAAGAATTGTAGACACTAAGAAACAAGTATTGAGGAGAAGAGTGATTCCTTATGTCAAAGTATAACGGACAAATAAGACAGAACATAAAGTGACATGGGAGTTTGAAGAAGATATAAGAAGGAAGTATTCGGAACTTTTTCCAAACATAGGTAAATTTTGAGGATGAAAGTTTCTATAAAAGGGGAGAATGTAAAATATGTATATATATATATATATATATTGTGTAATATAAATTAAGCATAAGGTCAAGAAAAGTAATAAGTTCAATGGGGGAGGGGAGGCAGTTTAGTCTTTTTATGCTCAAGGTATTTAAAACCCCAATTGACCTATTTCTTCCCTTTTTCCCATTAGCACAGTTGAAACTATAGAAATGCTCTTAGACACATGTAGGGTAACCTAACATAAATCTAGAAGATCAACCCACTTTTACCAAGTAAAGGCTTCTATTGTTAAGATGCATATCCCTGATTATAGAATTGTAGGTTTCAATGATTTTTGGTGATGTGTTGTTAGAATTCGGAACAACGGGTGGGACGTAATGAGCATGGATTTGAGATCAAGCAATTTGGGGTTTTCGATTAAAAATCGAAGTAAGTGTACAAAATTTATATAACATATTAGTATTAACAAGTTAGTCAAATTAATTTGATTTGGAATTATAGAAATTAAGGTTGGGGAGCTAACTAGAGAAGAGGAAGAAGAGGATTCTTAAAATAGAATGGTACACGGTTTGGTACATAGACGTGTACCTTCACCGTGTTGAATGGAGATGAAACTTTGTGTTATAAAGGATACGTAGCATGGTATATGGGCATGTACTTTCTTGCATTGAAGAACACAGTCAAGTATATGGCCAGCTACTTAAGCGTGTTGGAAAAGTTTTGTACACAGAAAGGTACACGACTATTCACATGACCATGTTCCCTTCCGTGTTCATCTGCATAGCCACATACATGACCTTATTGTTCTGAAACACCCATATTTCACTTTTACTTTATTTTTCTACAATTTTAAGCCAAGATTCATGCACAATAAAATAGTAGGGAAGAGAAATATGCAATTAGGATATGATTAACCACTTAGTAAACTTAGATTATGTAGTAGAATAGAATTAAACTTAGTCTTTTATACTTGATAGGTTAATATATCTTTGGTAGTGATGTAAGAGCTAGCTGCGAGATTACTTCTCTAGGTACATATTTACCTTGTTTGTTAATTATGTATGATAGTGTAATTCATTTAATGAATTTAAATGATATCTGACAAAAATGCATTTGTTGCTTGTGCTTGGCTTGACCTTAGAGCCTATAGTGGCAGATCCTTAGGAGGCACCCTAGAAATTAGAATACGACATTGTCCCTAGTAGAGTCTTATATTGAAATGATCTAAGGTAGATTAGAGTTAGATGAGGCTCGTAGTGGTAGTTCCTAACTTAGGAGAGCACTATATGGTATGGTAGGATCATAAGTAGCCTTATGTTGTTTGTTGGCTAAATCTAAGATAGACAATTTGATGATTGTGATGAGTATATTTGTTGCATTTATGTGTGTTTATACTATGGCTAATGTAGCACGTGCATTCTTGTGTGGTACTTACGTATTGAGATTAGGCTCATTCCATTTATTTTTGAACTGTAGGTGAGTACGGCAAGTACATCAAATATGTTGAATATGAAAACATAGTTTCCTATTACCAGGACAAAAATGAGGGATAGTATTACTATTATTATGGGGATAAGTAGCGTGGAAATATATTAAGAAGCTTTGGTAGAACTTGGGGATCTTTGAGCAAAGAGTTATGGATTGTTATAAGTTAATAAACATGTCATGCAATTATGTGTTGATGAAAGTTTATAATGGTATTTGTATTAAGATTGATGTACATTTTTTCTAAATTATAGTGATTAGAATAATTTACCTATGAGACATTCATTTATATTATTGGAGTTATTTCTGTATTAATGTATAGTAGAGATAAACAGTTTGAAGTTGTAAGGGAGATAGAGAGCCTTAGCATGTCATTACCAAGTAATGACACATGATAGGTTGTAGCGTTTCAAGATTTAGGGTAATAAATAGAGCTTGGAAAGCGGGTCGGCTCACCTTGACCCGTAGGTTGAAGTGAGCCAGCCCACGATGGCCCACACATGTTGCAGATTGAAGAAGCCGACTTGCCCTACCTTGCAAGCCAATGCGGGCCGGCCGCCCCACACATAGATTTTTTCTTCTTTTTTTTTTTTTTTACAAAATTAGAAAATTAATTGGTATTCATCTTAAATTATTTTAATTTTTTTTTTTTTTACTATCTAATGTCTTGATTTGACTATCAAAAAGGTTATACTTTTTTCAAACCTTTTTGATAAGTTGAAATAATTTATATAAACATTTTATAAAAACAAAAAAACTTATACAAACCTTTTTTATAAGTTGTTGTGATAATGTGCTCATTTATTTACATTATTGTTTAAATAAAAAAACTATACATCTCAATTGTGTGGAACTCCTAAAATTTTTCCACATTTATTTACGTTATTGTTTAAATAAAAAAACTTATATATCTCAATTGCGTAGAATGCCTAAAATGTTTTTACATTTACTTACATTATCATTTACGTAAAAAACTTATATATCTCAATTGCATTTTGAGCTATTTAAAATTAGTCGTATGATCGAATGATTCAGCTTTTGTGTTACACAAATTTAGTTTTGACTATCTAATGTCTTGATTGACAAAAAAAAAAAAAAAAATGGAACTAACTTAATATACATTGTGAAGACAACATAAATAGATTTACATATACTTAACTCTATTTATTATTATTATTATTCAATTCATTCTAGTTTTTCTTTTTCTTTTTTTTTTTAAACTGTGCGAGCTAGGTGGGCTAACCCGCACCCTCATCAACATAGCCCATCTCGACCCTCAAGCCACCTGCGGTGGGAGCAAAAATAGCTTACTCATGTTGTGGGCTAAAAAATTTTGGCCTGCCTCGTAGGTTGGGCATATCCCACTTACTTGCATGATCATGTTATTTGACGGACTATGTGGAAATAAAGTCTTATGTTGGCCATAATAGAAACAAAAGAACAATAAAGAGACCACATTATTTTATAGACTTTGTGGAAAAATAGAGGAGGATTTTTAAATTGAGTTTATTACCAATAGCTAGTAAATACAACTGTAAATATCTATACATACAATTGTACATAACAAAATAGATTTGTAACAATCATCGCTATAATAGAAAGGCAATAGAAATAAGAAGGGCCTTTTACCCAAATTGTATTTTACATAAAGGAGTGATCTAGAGCTTGAAGTTTAGAAGTTCTTTTCTTTTTGTTACCTACAAACACACGTTCAAAAAACCCTAGGTTAGAATATAAAGAAACCTTAATTTTTTAATAGAGGAAGAAAGAAATGAGAGAAGAGAGAGAACATAACCTATGGTTTTATTTTATTTTTTTTTCAATTGCAAAGTTTTGCAAAAAGGTTTAAGATATTTAGGTTAGGTTTTTTGTAGGCTAACAATTGGTGCTTTCATCAATCCTTTTTCACAATTCCTTATGGTAGAGTACACTCGTGGTATTTCAACATTATAGGAAGAAATAAATTTGTAAGTTAACAAGTTTGATGAATATAAACAATAAATAGATGCAAGATTTTTTACTTTAGAGCATTTAATGGTAGAAATGAATGACAATATGAAGAATATGATGAATTCTTTCAAGATATAATGTGAGAATTAGAATGCACCTACTAGAAAGATAGTTCTTGAAGAGAAATCATCATTTTTTCATAAGAGCATAGATGAATCTTATCCTTTTTGTAGAAATATTAAACTAAAACTTCCTAAATTCTCGAGCAAACATCCTAAATCTTAGATTTTCAAAATAAATCAATTTTTCGATTTTCATGATATTTCTATTTCAGATAGAATCGACATAATTTCTTTTGCTATGAAAGATGAGGCTTTACATTGGTTTCAATGGCTTTCTAAGAATAAACTATTATCTACATGGCCTGCTTTCCTTAAGGCATTATGAATGAGGTTTGGTCCATCTTTGTTTAATGGTTTTCAAGGCAAATTATCAAAATTGGTGCAATACGACATAGTGGTTGAGTATTAAAGTGTGTTTAAAAATCTTTCTAATCATGTAACCGACCTTTCTAAGAGTTTTCTTCAAAGTTGCTTCATTTTAAGTCTTAAACTTGAATCGTAAGTTGAGGTATTATCATCAAGACCCACTTCTTTAGTTGAAGCCATGAGTTTAGCTAAATTGCATGAATATAAACTCAACAGGATATTACAACCCTCTCATTCATATTCTTTTCCTAAACCATTTTCTTCCACTAATTGTACTATTTTTTTTTTCAAACAAATACCTCCCATTACCTCTAAACCAATTGACTACCCCTCTTTTTAATCCAAACATTGCACCTACAGAAAAAGCTTTACTCATTAAAAGAATCTCTTGAGAAAAATTAGTACAGAGATATGAGAGTGGTCTTTGTTACGATTGTGATGAGAGATTTTATAAAGGACATGTGTGTAAGGCCAAGTTCGTAATGATTGTTCACCTTGATGAAGATAATAATGAGGCATTACTGTTAGAGGATGAGTTTATGGAGGAGAAAGTGGATATTCAAGAGTCTCATTTAGAGCATGAATAGATGGGGATTAGTTATAATACAAGGAATGGTTCTTGGAAAAATAGTTCAAATTTTGGTAGATTTAGGTAACACACAATTTTATTTAGTATGGTGTGGCAAAAGCATTGAGTTTACCTATTCTTGTTATATCTCCATTTTTAGTAATGATTAATAAGGGAGATAAATTGAGGTGCTCGGGAATATGCAGTAAAGTATCCTTAATAAATCATAATGTAGAATTCTTGGTTAATTTTTATGTGTTAGAAATTCAAGGGGTTGAATTGGTTTTGGGGATTCAATGGCTTATTACATTAGGGCCAATTACGATTGATTATTCCTCGCTATAAATGACATTTTAGTGGAAAGGGAATAAGGTGGAGTTTCAAGGGAATTCTTGTATTAGCCTAAACAGATTGTGCATTCTCCACTAAGAAAGTTGGTTAAATATGACAATGTAGCTTGTTGATTTCATTTGATGGCTCAAAAGGAAACTTCATCTATTAGTACTACCAGCTTCAGTACTGTTAAAGCACAATTGAGTGGACCAAATGATGTATTTGTGGCTCCATCATCATTGCCACCTTTATTAGATGTCCAATATTATATTCATTTGAAGGATGGAAAAAAAGCTATAAATGTCAAACCATTCTAATATCCTTATTTCTAGAAGACAAAGATAAAAAGATTGATCAAGGAAATGCCCGACAGTGGAGTTATTAGATCGAGCACTAGTTCTTTTTCTTCCCTAATGCTTTTGGTAAAAAAGAAAGATAGCTCATGGAGATTTTGTGTAGATTATAGGGCCATTAATGTTTATGTGAACATACTTTCTTTTTTAAGAAGAATAAGTTTTCTTTTGCTTAGTCTAAGATTAACTATTTAGGCCATATGGTGTCAAAAGAGGGAGTACAACCAAATCCAGAAAAGTTAGATGCAATATAGGAGTCGCGTAAACCTATGTTTGTAAAGTAGTTGAGAGGATTTTTAGGTATTATAGGCTATTGTAGACACTTTGTTAAAAAATATGCCAAGATTACATCACCTTTAATAAATATGTTCAGAAGAGATTCTTTCAAATGGACTCAAGAAGCTTTAGTTACTTTTGATCAGTTCAAATTAGCCTTAATGATTGCACCTATTTTGGTTCTACTAGACTTCACTAAGACTTTTATTGTTGAAAGAGATGCACTAGGTATGGGTTTAGGTGATATTTTGCACCAAGGCTTAAAACCTATTACTTATTTCAGTAAGAAGTTTAGTATAAGATTATAGAATGCCAATGCTTATGTAAGAGAATTAGTGGCTTTCGTTAAAGCAATAAGAAAATAGTGATAATATTAGTTAGGTCATTATTTTATAATTCAAATAGATTAGAAGAGCCATAAGGAACTATTGATTCAAGTCATTCAAACACTTGAACAACAACAATATGAGATTGAACTAATGGGATACGACTATGAAATACAATATAAGCCAGGATCGGATAATAAAATAGCTGGTGCTTCATCAAGACAATTTGAGGAAGACTTTCACATAATGGCTTTGTCTATATTCTCTTTAGACTATATTACTTTGATAAAGCAGGAGTTGACAAATGATTTAAACTGTTTATCACTAAAGGATAAGTATGAGCATAGGGAGTCACTTTAGTTGCCTTCGAGAATCAAGAATGAATTACTTTTCCTAAGCAACAAGATTTTTATTCTAGCTCATTCTAGCATTATTCCAACTTTAATGTTAGAATATCATGCAACATACACTATAAGAAAATTGACTTTCAAAGATGGAAATTTTTCTCTTTGAAAGTACTAATTTTTTTTTATAAAAAACCTTTAAAGATAGAATTTTTGTCACAAATTTTTATTGCAGAAATCATCATCACTAATTCTATTTAGTGATGGATTGTATATTTGTTGCTAATCTACAACAAAAAATCTATCTTAGTTTTGTTGCAAAAAATGAACAAAATTTGTTACAAAATAGAATCAAAGACAAAAAATCCCCTCGCAAATTAGCAAAATTCCATTAAATTACAATTAAATTATTTTAACTAAAAATATGATAACTTGACTAGATCACATCACACCATGATAATTTTACTTACACATTAAATCCGTTATTGATTATCCCTTGTTAGCATGTTTAAGTCTCTTTTCATTAAGACTTCCTAGTGGGTCACTTATCTTGATAGTATTCTTCCATGAGCATGCTTAACTTTTGAGTTTTGTATAACCCATTGTCACAACACCAATATATGTTTTTGTCATTAAAGTTGTATTTTCTTATATATAGTTAATAATGTATAACAAAATATCTAACTTATAATAAATTATGTATATTAATGATATAACATTTATCTTATTATTTAAAAATATTATTATTATATTATTTATATTATATATTATTATATAAATTTATAAATAATAAAACTTTAATATATAAGCCCGATCATTTAATACTTTTATAAATATATTATATGATATAAATATATCAAATAATATATAATATTTTAAATAATTTATATGTACATACATATAATATATATATATATATATATTACTTTTAGAGATAGAATTAATCTATCTCTAAAATCAAGAAAAATAAAATTGAAAACAGATTTGTGATGGTTTTTTTAAAATATACATATAGCATTAAAATTTTAACATTTATTGTTATAGTATTAGAGATGAAAAATGTTCGTCTCTATAAGATAAGCTTATATTTTTTACATTTAGAGATGGATTTGCAATGGAATTTGAAAATAAATATTGCATCAAAATTTTTTTATTTGCTACAATAAAATCAAAGTCATAATTTCAACTTAATTAAATCCCTCATAAAATTGTTGGTAATTTGTCTCTGATTCCATTGCAATAATTAATAAAATTATAACAAATATGTCTTTTTTAGGTAGTAAAAAATTTGTTGCAAATCCATCGTAAATTTATACTTTTAGAGATACATTTTTTCTATCACAAAATTTAGAGATGGATTTGCAACAGAATCTAAAAAATAAATATTGCACCAAAATGTTTTTGTTTCAAGAAATAAAATTAGAGACAAAATTCTGACATTGTTGAATCCCTTGCAAATTTGTTGGTAATTGGTCTCTAATTCCATTGCAATAACTAATAAAATTCTAAAATGTGTCTTTTTCAAGTAGTAAAAAATTTGTCGTAAATTCGTTGTAAATTTATACTTTTAGAGACAGTTTTTTTCTATTACAAAGTTTATGTCTCTAAAGCCTAGTTTTCTTATAGTGACTAGTAGGGGGTCATGCTAGTGTATTAAAGACATTTAAGAGTTTGAGTAGTTTTTTCCAATTAGCAAGTAATGGGAGTTGATATTGAGAAATTTGTGAAACAATGCCATATGTGTCAATAAGTGAAATATTTACCCACATCCTCGGCTAGGTTGCTTCAACCTTTCCTTATTTCACAATAAGTTTTTGAGGATGTTGCTATGGATTTTATTATTAGTTTACCACAATCACATAGGTATTTAGTAATTTTAGTTGTTGTGGATTGTTTAATTAAATATTATCATTGGGGTCCATTTCCATCATCATATTTAACAATATCAGTAGCAAGATTATTTGTGGATATCATAGTAAAACATCATGGACTATTGAAGTGCATTGTATGTGATAGAGACAAAGTATTTGTTAGTCGCTTTTGGCAAGAGATTTTCAAATCGAGTAAGACATAGTTATGTATGAGTTCAACTTATCATTCACAAACAGATGGTTAAATTAAAGTACTCAACTAATGCTTGGAACACTATTTGAGATCTTTTGTAATGGACTCCCCTAAAGAATGGCCAAACTTTTTGCCTTAGGTAGAATATTGCTTTAAAATTAGTGATCACACTAGTACCTAAATGACTCCTTTTTGTGTATTGTATGGTTGAGAGCCTCCTAAAATACTAGATTATATTCAGGGATTCAATGGAGTGGAAGTTGATGACTAGGAATTGTTGGGTCAAGATGAGATATTATGATTGTTGAAGCTCACTTTGACTGCTTAACAATGTATGAAGACCTTAGCCAATCAAAAGAGAATAGATAGAGAGTTACAACTAGGTGACTTTGCATATGTCAAATTACAACCATATAGGCAAACTACTTAAGTGAATAGGCTTTCTTATAAACTTTCTCGTAGATATTATGATCCATTTAAAGTCATTGAGAAGATAGAACCAGTTGCCTATAGATTGCAATTATGGATGGCTCTCGTATTCATTATTGAATAAAGTGATAGGTAATGTCAGAGATTAGTGTTCTTTACCAATTGAGGATTTTGCTAACTATCCTATTGTTAAGCCTTTGGCTATATTGGATGTTAGACAACTACAGAAGCAAGGTAGATTAGTTCCTCAATTACTTGTTTAGTGGGAGACACTAGCACTAGAGGATGGCGCTTGGGTAGATTTACAAGAATTTTAAAGAGATTATCCAACTTTCGACCTTCAAGATAGGGTCAGTCTTTCGAAAGGGGTGGCAACTATTACAACTAAGGAAACAAAGTCTCACGTTGCTTAGACAAAAAATACAAAACATTAAAGAGACCACATTCTTTGGTGATAGGAATCAGATTCCCATAGGACCTATCACCAGGGCCCGAGCTAAGGGCCTACACAACTTAGTTTTGAGAATCCTACATGAGAAACCTAATTCAGAGAAAGCTAACTTAATTTCTTCATTCCTATTTTATACTTGTTATGCATTCCAGCAGGTTCACTTATCGGTCCTATAAGGTGCCAAATCACCTATACTTTTGAGTGAGTTAGGAACTTCATCGGGACTCATTTTGAAAGTACTTTGAAGACCAGCATCTTGAAGACTAATTTCTTTTTATATATTTGTTGTTTACTTGGACCATTTTATGTTGTAATTTTCTTTTAGGGCACTTTCATTTTATTGTAATTTTCATTTAGAACTAGCCACCCTAAGAGTGATATAGTTGTAATTTTGTGGACTTTTTAACCATAAAGGGAGCAAGTATAAATACTTGCTTAAGTAGGGTTTTGGGGGGGGGGGGGGAGGATTTTTTCAGAATACACTTGATATTTTTGTGATAGAATTAGGGTTCAGTCTTAGTTCAATTCCTCTTATCAATTTCAATCCCAAGAGTTGGAATTGTGGCGAGTGCAACATGGAGAAATTGTGAGTTATATCAATTTCTATTTCTTATGTTTCTTTTCTTCTCTAGTGAGTCATATCTAGGATTGGATTGAAGCTTTCTTGGTCAGATTTGATTGCATTTGTAATCAAATTATTATTGCCTAGTTGATTGGTTTTTAGCACTTGTTATTTACCATCAATATTTGCTTCATTTGAACCGTGAAATCAATCCTTTTGGAAGGTGGAATTGCGGTCATTGTTCTTGTTGAATTTGTGTATTATTTCACATGGTATTTAAGAGTATTAGTGATCATCGTTAAGGAATATATCATTGTGATATTTCATTTCATGGAATATATCATTCGGATCAATTATTGCATTTAGGGTTCACGCAATAATATTGCTCCAAATTGAACCGAATTGACCTTGTCTTTTGGGGATTGTTAGTTGGATTATTTTGCTTGTGCTTAATTCCCATTTAGGCACATCATTTGGTGGACTCTGTGGAAAAATAGAAGAAGAATTTTAAATTGAGTAGATATAACTATAAATATCCGTACATATAACTATACATAACAAAACAAATTCGTAACAATCATCACTATAAATAGAGAGGCAATAGAAATAAGAAGGGCCTTTTACCCAAATCTTGTTTTACACAAAGGAGTGAGCTAGATCTCGAAATCTAAAAGTGCTTCTCTTCTTTTTATTACCTACAAACACACATTTAGAAAACCCTAGCTTAGAGTGTAAAGAAACCTTAATTTTTAACTAAAGAAAGAAAGAAATGAGAGAAGAGAGAGAACATAACCTATTGTTTTGATTTAATCATTTTATCAATTTTGGAGTTCTGTAAAAAGGTTTAGGGTATTTGGGATAGGCTTACCATACGTTACTAAATCATTATATATATTTGCATATATTTAAAGTTTCTTAAAAACATATAGCATGTAGCGTTCCACTTGCTCTTTACTTCCATACCTTAAAGGCCAAGGAAATAATCAACCAGATCCTAACTTAGATTTCTAAACATCAAAATATGCATAAAAGGAATCTTATAGTCCTTAATAAACTTTACTATATATAATTTTGCATTCCATGAGCAAGGATGTGGTAACCCCCATCATGTACCTATACCACAACGTGAGCATGTGAATCTCTAAACACCACCAAAACCACATTCTACCGTAACATCTCTATAAACTCTCACAAAAGGTTGCATCACATAGTTTAAATGAAATAAATGCTCAATTGAGCAATCTGCCGTAAATATGTTTACATCAATAAATCCAATAGTCCTAAAACACTAACTAACAAAAATCTCTAAATTTCCGACAATGCATAACTATGTTTATGAAATAGAAACTTAAGAAGATAGGTTATCCATTTAGTCATCGAAGTATTCAAAATCTTTATCATCCAAACAACTCCTATAGGATAAAACAAGTCAAATCATAAGTTATCATATAAGTCTTAATGAGACATAGTAAGGTACATGAAAATTAAAGTCCCATGAGGGGTGAATGCATAGTCTAATATGATAGCCACTACAAGCAAACATGCATGACATGCTAAGAAAATGACAACCGCACTTAATACTAACACAATAGACCACTATTTTATTATCTTACTAGTCCATGATTTCCACTTTTGATATCTCAATGCTCTTGGTCTCTTGGCATAAGCACAAGCATAATCAACAAAACAAGTTAGAGGTTTTAACAATTTTCATATCATTTCTTTTGCTAGCCTACACACTTATGTAGCATCTATGTCTTCTCAAGGTTCAAAGAAAACTAAACAAAAAAATCATTCTTTTTTTTTCCTTCTATTTTCTAAATAAATATAATAATAATTTTTTTTTTCAAAACTTGGGGTACAAGACCCTATCGCTGCTAACCACAAAATAAGATTCCAACTTACATTGCAAGTGGTAAGGATGAGTTGGTATAATATGGGAAGGGTATGAGATCTTGCCTATATTGTACCCAATAAGGTATATGTTCCTAAATTTTAAAATAGGAACCTAAACCCTTTTGGAAACTATACCTTGTAAAACCAAGAACCTAAAAGATACCTTGTGGAAATTGTAAAATTTACCCTCTTTTTTTTTTTTTTTTATAAATTTTAAGTTTCTATAATATTTAAAAAGTAGTTTATGTATGATATTTAAATTCTTCATATCCAAAACGTATTGAACTTGTAGCAAAATATGTGAATTAAAAGAAGCAATTTTTTCATATTTTCATTATTTCAAGTTTTTGTAATTGACCTAGTTAGCAAGTAAGATGGAACGGGGGGAAAGAATGGAAAACATTAAGTTGAAAAGGAAAATGTCGAAGAATAAGAGAGAATGAAAAATATAAAATAAGAGAGGCAATGTTAGTTTAAATATTTAAGATTATTAACTTATGGCTTAGGTTCTCTCTCTCTCTCTTTTTTCCTTATACTAAAACATTTATTTTAAAAAATATAATATATATTTATTAATATTATCTAATATCTTTTTATGGGGTGGGTATATGATACTCTGAAACCTATATGCTACATAACTTAGAGTACAAGGTAGGAAGATCTTGTACTTGTACATATACCTTATCTTAAGGGAATAGGTTTTCAAAAATCTATACCTAGAATTTATCCTATAACCCTTAACATTCACTCTAAACTTATTCGATTTAGTAAAATATGGATAGGTATCCATATTTTATGAGAATAGGTTTTCAAAAATCTATACTTAGAATTTATGCTATGACCCTTAACACTCATTCGAAACTTATTTGGTTGAGTAAAATATAGGTAGGTATCCCGTATAATAAGGTTACCCAATCACCTTTAGTAGAAGGCAAATCAAAGTTCTAGGTCACCACGTGGTAGCAAATGGGTGTAAATGATAATAAACAACATAAACGTTTAATGTTTGGGCTGAATGGGATATTGGGTCAAATTATGACTAATGGTATCCCTTGAGCCCTTGTAGGGAGAAGTCATGAACATACTTTGATGGCTTTTAAAGGGACTTTGGTTTGGACATGTATTTGGCTCATTAGTTTGTCTGTATTTAATAAGGTACAAAGTAGGTAATGTCTATTATAATACTATCATACTAAGAATCAACCATATTCATGCATTTTCCTACCACAATACCATGAACCAAACCAAACCACTCGTCGTTAAATTCCTTAAGATCTCAAACATCCCTTATGCCCTCTAAATATTTTGACAATAATTCCCAATTAGGTTGTTGATGTTGTGCATTAGTTTTGTGCTAGTTGGAGTGATGTGTAGTTTGTTTTTGGAATTATAAAGGCACATAACAGGCAACTAAATAATTATGAAGGCCTGTTTCAATAATTGAGACATTGGGCTATCTTACTTAAATGATTAATTATTTACCCTCATGGAATCGAGATAAATGAAGCCTTCTGACCTCATGAATCACCTTGATAATTATGGATTGGTTGCCTTCAACTAGCCGAAATACCTGTTTGCATGGAAAGAAAAAAGAAAAAAGAAAAACAAACAACTGAATAAAATATAAATTGGGAAACTACAAATAGGTTACATATTCTTATGTTGACCCATTTTTTATGTATATCAACAAGAGAATAAAATAAAAATTACCAACTGGATTTAATTTATGGGTCATCTTACAAGAAAACGATCAAACTTATCCGACAATATAAATGGAGGTCTGTGATATATAACTGCATGCTCAAAAAATCTAAGGTCACAATGATACACACCTGCCATGGTTAAAGTAAAATCAATTCCATATCCACAAAATAAATTTGCAACCCTGCATGAAACATAGGATAAAATCATCTAAATCATGATACGAAATCCTTTTACACAAGAAACATTACTGCAAATGAAGTGTTGTTCCTAGAATTGATCCAATTCCAAGCACTATTCAAGGGAACGGTGCAGCAACTTTCGAATACAGTAACAAATGAAAACTTGGGTTTATCTTTTGTGTACTTTGGGATTTATGGTGATAAGAAATAGTAAGCTATAAAGGATATTATCAATAATTGAAGTTGATTTAACAATCGAATTAGGGGAATTGAAGTTATTTGATGGACATGATTTACAATCTTTGGAAATCAAGGGGGTTAAATAGAAATACCAGATATTACTCATAGGTAATTCTAATTAGGAAATACTACAATCAATTACGAGAATTGATTGATAAGATCCAAGAGATAATCTTTAATGAAGAAAGATTAGAGTTTTCTAAAAGAGAACTTTTCAATATTCATAAAGCAAAGGATGATGCTATTTGTTACAATAACGATGCTAAAATACCTCCTTAACCTTAATTTCGAACTTGTAAATAGCATATAAAATACAAATAAAAGTAAAAGAAGTTCGTAAAAGAAATAACAAAGTAAAACAATTCAATCACTTCAAGCAGCACCCACTTAGATGGATGCTCACCTTGGTGGAATGGATGATCATAAAAAGCAACCAGTAGCTTGGATTTATTGAGCTAGATGAATGGGAAAGGAAGGCAGTTGGATTGATATTCTTAGAATTGGACCTGGTCAGATGGGCAGTCGGTTTAGTTGAATGGGCCATTTTGAACCTATAATTATTCGTTTTTAAGTAATTTCAGAGTCTTTGGTACTTTATCTTAATGCCTAGTCATTCCTTGACTTGTAGCCATTTGATTGGAAGCGTGATTCCTATATCATCACTTTGGGAAAGCAAATATTTGCCCTCAAATCTCGAATTATCTTGAGTTAGGGTGGTTTTTAATATGCTTTCAAGTAAATAAACTCTTTTGCTATATCTTTCTCCATATAATTCTACCCTCCTTGATCTCTCACAATCATAGGAATCAAAACAATTTGTTTTCCATCCTTTCCAAATATGTAGATATTCTAAACTCATCATATAACACTCTCTTGTTACACATCCATGGACTACCAAGCAGTATATGAGTTACATCCATGACTACAACATCACATAGGTACTCATCTTTATACTCCCCATTCTTCGGTGGAACTTTAACCTGCTTATTAATATAGAATTTATCTCTTTCTCCAAAAAAATTCAAAGTGTATGGTTCTGGATGGGGTATTATTCCTAAACCCAAAGCATATACAAAAGTTGTGGAGGTAACATTTGTTCAACATCTACTATCGATCAATAAGGAGCATGTTTTACGCTTCATTAAGCATGGGTAATGAACTTGTTGTCTCTCTATGTAGCAATAGTTAATCACTCTTGAAGTTAAGTTTTCCTAATGACAAGGGGCACAAATTATACAAGATCCCCTTTCTCGATTTTTACATTAATACAATCTTCAACTTCAAATTCTTTCATCTACTCTCCTATGTTCTTTTCCTTCCTCACTCTCCACTTCATGTTTAGGAGCATCACCATTAATCACCATAACTCTTCTATTTGGATACTCAAAAGCTAAATGTCCAAATCCCTAACATTTGAAGCACTTAATCTTACTTGATCTCCTCTTATGAGTTATTTTCATTCTCCTGCATTTTATATGGAGTAGGGGTGTTTTTTTGCTAGTACACTCTTTTCAATGTTTTTGAACTTCATATACTTAAACCTTGAATCCATGGGCATCAATTCTTTGTTAAGCTTCTCTTTAGCTTAACAATCTTTAATCTTATGACAAGAAGTTTATGGCTTAGCCCTATTCCTTTGCTTCCATCACATAACCATTAAGGTTAGATTGATGACATCATCCAAGGTTTCATACAATTGTACATCATCAACTATTTCAAGCTAGAAATAAGCCTCACCATAGGTTTCATCATATTCTAAGTAGTAACCTCAGTCTAGTTGTCATCTCCCCTTTTGAATCCTAAGGTTATTTTACAATAAGGTAGCATACCTTATAAACTCTAAAGATGCCAACTTGATTGTAGTTGCCCATGTACCCATGACATTTAAATAGTGGCTCTATCTAACTCTCGTAATCTAGATAATTGTTTGGCAATTCATGCCAAACTTTGGAATTGACAATTTAACAATATCAAATCAACTCACCTACTAGTTGGCAACTCCTATACAATTCCCATCAAAATTGTCTCCCCTTCCTTAACCAATTCATCAACTTCATGTTACTTTCTATCATGTCTACTCTCATAAGACATTCCCTTAAACTGCACTCACGCCTAAGGTATGTATTAATGTAGCTTGCATAGTTCTGCAATATTAGTTAACTACTAATTTAAATCATCCATAGTGGTATTTGGTTCCCTTCTCTTAACATTGCCATAATTATTTCTAGCATTTGCAACCTCATTTCCACTCATTCTAAACATTTTTTTTTTTTTTTACTCGTTACCATTTCAACAACATACAACAACAACCTAACTTTAACCAATCAGCTACACACTGCACAAATAGTTCACTCAACACGCAATAGTATCTCAACGATAGCTACATAGAGCAAACTCTAAACCCCTTACTATCTAGAAAATAGATAACCTAATATAGTCTTCACATGCTCCAACACCAATGAATTAAATACTTTCAACAAAATTGATAGTTTCTAGACTTACCAATAGCGTGTTAAATATTGATGCCTTGATACCAAATTAATTGTGATATGCTTAGAATTGATTTGATTCCAAGGGAATGGTACAACAACATTTGAACATGATAATGAATAAAAATTTTAGGTTTTTGTTAACATGGAAAATAGTAAGCAACAAAAGATATGATTAAAGATTAAAGTTTATTCAGTAGTTGAACTAATGGAATTGAAGTTCCTTGATTGATATGACTCACAATATTTGGAAATTAACAAGGTTAGTTAGAAATACCCAATATTACTTACAAGTAATTCTAATTAGGAATCACTAAAATCAATTACATAAATTGATTGATAAGATTAAAAAAATAATCTTCAATGAAGAAAGGTTAAGGTTTTCTCAATGAGATTACTTTTTAATATTCATAAAGCATAACTTTACAATAAAGATGGTTAAATACCTCCTTAACGCTAATGTCAAACTTGTAAATAAATAGGAATATAACATAAACTTAACAATTTGATTAAAGATTGTGATTGTCTTGACATGAATGGAGGCTTTCAGTGCTTTGGAAGAAGAAACATGAAATAACAAGATATAGGAAGTGGAGATAGAATGTACAAAGGGGGTAACAAAAAGAGAATACTTAATTTGTAGAAGAAAAAAGAAAAGTGCAAAAAATTATCTAAAAGCAAAGTGCAAATAAGACTAATAAAATCTATATTGCTAATATAACATGAACATTGTTCTTCCACTAAATTAGAACAACCCTATGAAGCAACAATAAAAGCAAGGAAGAATATTGTAAAGTAGTCAAGCAAATCTAAATGTACTCAACAAAGCTTAATTTTAGTATGTAGGATATAAATATAACCAACTTGATAATATCAATAGAGCATTCAACAATTATGACAATTTACATGTAACCAAAGATAAATGATGAGACATTTATAGAGATAAATATGATAAGGAAAAACATTAGTGAAGAAATTTTTGGCTATGTTTTAAATAGGCTATAGAATCCAACCTTAGTGAGATTGCAAGAGGGGTAACAAATAAATGTGAATGTGGTGCTAATTCCTCATTCATGGATAATTATATTTACCAACATATACAACTTTAATTGAAATGACTTCCTTCACGAGAGACATATTTATGGATGGATAGTAGTTCAAATCTAGTGAGAGAATGATGAATAGAAGTTTATGTGATGATTTAAAATACTATGATGCTACAACCATGAATTGGCTCAACATAGCATTAGTTCTAGGGGTATTTCTTAGATTGCTCATCTCTATTTGTAGAGATAAATTAACAATATATTTCTTTATATTTTCTTTATATGCACTTGATTTTCTTACCTTTAAAATTGAAAGGATATTAAAAAATAAAAAATTCTAAACCCCTGTATGACTATTTTTCTCTTAAAAAAATAAAATAAAAAAGAGTTTTCTCTCTCTTTTCTTTCTTTCTTTCTTTCTTTTTTTAAGTAATTTTTGTTAAATTTTAGTTTATTTCTAACTATTTTATCCAAGAACAAAACCATAAAATATGATCTACATGTACAATTGTAAAAACTCAATTTTAAAGATAGGAAGCTAAGTAACTATGAAGTAAACATCAATGTATATATTTGCAATTTAACCAATTAGTAGTCCATCATTCATACACTAGCATAAACCTATTACTATTGTTTTAAGTGTCATCATTTTTTCAAATTAAGCCACTAAGGTCCAAGCCTTAACTAATATCTTCGAAAGCAACTCTGTGCTCTTTCATAAATATGAATAATCTATAAAATTAAATAAGATATTTACATACCATATATATATATATATAATATTTGAACACCCAACAATAAAAAGAAAAATGCATATAAGACGTATAAAATAAACTAGGATTCTTGCTAATAATATCTTTTAATCATAATAGTACCACAAAGAAGGGACAGTAGTGATACGTCTTACAAGAACTTCAATTCAGAGTTCTTGTTACTTTTGGTGACTCAACACCTAGGCTACCAACTAATCAAGGGTTACGTCTATTAACAAGCTATTGCAGTACAATTAAAGCAACAAAAGAATAATATAATTTACAAAAAGAAAGAAAGAAAGAAAGAAAGAAGGACTACTCATCTATTTTACATGAGAAATTAACTAAAATAATATTATTTAAAAAAATTACAAAATAGGATACCTAATAAACTTATTCTTGAAATAGGTTGTAAAGATACGGATTGAGAATGTGCCTTTAACAATTTGTACTGAAGGTATGTACTTAGAATATGCTTTAACGCGCATTCAGTACATATTGCAAAATCTTTTTTTTTATTTGAAAAAATTTATCATTGAATTTTTTTTTATGAAAAAGCATATAAAGAAAATTAAATTTTCTCAAATTATTTTTTTAAATTAAAAGTTTACATAAGAATAACGAAAAAAAATTCATAATTTTAAAAATTATAAAATTGATTTAAAATTTATTAAAAAAAATTCGCTTCCCTTTATCTTATAGTATACCAAAAAAAAAAAAAACAAATTGATTTGATTTGCTTTTTCAACTTTGAAAAATCATAACTTTCGTTCGTGTAGAGTTACAAATGCTATAATATATAAAAAAAGACTGATTGAGTCTATTATAGCTAGGGCTTAATAGCTATGTCATTTGCTATTTTTTTTTAGGGTTAAATTGACATGTTTTTATGGCCTATTACTACTAAATAGATAAAAAAAAAAAGAAAAAAAGAAATTGTATTGAAGGTACATTCCAAATATGCACTTTTAATACGAATTGTTGAAGACACATTTTGGTCCATTTTTTCTCAACCTATTTTAGGAATAAGTTTGCTAAGTATCCTATTTTGTGAATTTTTTTTTTTAAATTGTAATATTTCAGTTGATTTCCCTAATTTACATTGCTCTTGTGATAATTTATGAGTGGAGCTATGGTTCATGCCATCTCAAGTACATCTTCATGCCGAATCTGAGCAAAGTTAATCTTGCTTCCCTTTCTCAAGGGATCTACAAGAGCTTGAGCTTGGATTCGATAGTTATCCTTCTATTGAGCCAAATGAGAAACATTACGGTCATAGTTGAATCAATATATATGTATCTTACCTAATTAATGAAAAGCAATAAAATATTTCAACACGGTTTCTTGTATGCCATTATTGATGCTTCATCTCCTTTATTTTCGCCCTCATCAGTGGACAGATGGAAGGAAAACTAATATCTACAAGAACCATTAAAAGGAATAAGGTGGAAACTACGTAGGTTCTTACATACAAATTAAACCTAATATTTGAATTTGATGGGTTTTGGATTTTAAACAGAGTAGGATAAGGACACCGTTGAAAGTTTATACTAAGAGATACTATTATTAGCAATACTGACCAAGCATGAATTTTGTTTAAGCCTATATCAAGAACAAGTTATGAATTGCACTTCAGTAAAGGTTATTCAAGTGAAGGTTGCCAACACAACCGAAGCCACTTGAAAAGAATCCACTGCTCCCTAGATGGGAAGTATGATTCACACTCATACAAGACGACTAACAATGATTTCTTTCTTTTCGCCCGTTACTTCATGTGAGGGCCATACAAAGCAAAAGGAACTAACTGGAATAAAATCTACAAATCGTTACCTCTAATATCAAATGACTACTAGAAAAACTTAACATAGAAACATAATGGTTTAATATTAAATTCAAACGTGGAAGTATTTCACCTTGTCCATATAAAGCTAACATATCTTATTTGGCAATAACAGCACGTAATAAACATTGACTCCTTCGATAGAGGAAATTGAAAATAGTTATTATTTAACTTATTATTCCAATGTGACCATCAAATCTCAAAGTTCTTTCCTTTTAGCCATTGAGAATCAACTACATTGATCCTATATCTTGACCACAACTAATTCAAACCTCAAAACGAATCAATAGCCTAAATACTCATCCTTGCAAAATGCAAATTAAGGGCTACACAGATAAAATAAATATTCTAAAGCTATCAGCAACAAGCATGAACGGTAATAACATCTGCCAAAAGGATAATGGTTTTGCTTTTGGGATCTTGTCAAGGAGCGATTAGTGACAAAAATATTGATGATAGCTACTTTGTCTTTTGTGTTTAGAGTGTGAGCTTTCTTGGTAGAATCTATAGTGATTAGGCTTAAGGAATTGCTAAGAGATTAAGCTAGTAAACTGAAATAAAAGTAAATAATTATGGCTTTCTTTATTTCTCATAAGAAGAGATATCCATGCAAGACCTTTTAATATAACCATAGAATATCTCCTACAAATAACTGTTGGGATATAGCTCATACTCTCATATGACAACAAAGCACGTGGATCCTACTCCAAGCTGAGCAAGTGAGGGTTCGGGGAAGCTGCCTCAGCGGGGGTCTCAAGGGGCAACGTTCCTTAGACACCAGAGGCCTTTTAATATTTAAGCTCATATTTGTTCATTAAAAGTTTAGGTTTGAGCTCATGAATAACTATTATTATATATTCTTTTTTTTGCTTGTAATTGAGTGATGTAATGAGAAACGCGAGGTGCTAATATAGTGAAATCCTCTGCTAGATGTAGCTCTAGTTAACGGATGAACTAGGAGAAAATCTTGTGTTTCTATTTTTTTTTTCTCTCTCTTTTAACTTATTTCGTTATTGTGTGTTGGGCCTATCAATAACAATAAATTTGGAAATTTTTTGATAATATTCACTAAGGATAATTATAAAATCAACAAATAAAATAACAAGATACATCTGAATCTTACTTCCATAGATATCCCGAACATTATCTTCTCATCATCAATGAGCTTGTCTGTAAATTCACTCTAGAACAAAACTTCTTTTTATCAAATGCTTGTATCATTGGTCACTACTTCCTTATTATGGCTAGTATTTGTGTGATGTGTGGGAGTCATGTACTAGCTAATATGTTAGTGTGTGCATTTGTCATCACTACAACAATTTTAAATTATCATGACAACTTTAAGGGACACATTTTAATTTACCATAGCATTCAAAGGCTAGACAAGACACAATAAAAAAGGCGATGATTAACCCAAGGTATTGGCACACATTATTAAGAAACTAGGTTCCATATCTTTTCAGGCTTCCCTCTCTTTTGTTTTTGTTTCTCTCTAAATGTTTCCGATTCTTTTTATTTCTTTTTATCCATTTCTTTTTTCCAATTTACACCTTTGGGTCTATTTCATCTCTCTCATAAACTCTCTCTCTCTCTCCTCTTTTTGAGAAATGCTATGGATCACAAATAACAAAATTGAAATCGAAACCCAGACCATCAAAACCTAACTTTAGAAATATAGCCATTTAGTCTAACTCCAAGCTTAATCTCTTTGAACAATGAAGATGCTATTCTTCCTGAAAACCCTAATGGGAAAAACCATAACCCTAGAGGTTGGATCCTCTCACACCATTGACAATGTTAAATCTAAGATCTAAGATAAGGAAGGGAACTCCTTAGACCATCAATGTCTCATATTTGTTGGAAAGTAGCTCGAAGATAAAAGAACTTGAGTTGACTACAACATCCAGAACAAATCAACCCTCCACTTGGTACTACACCTTCGTGGCTGCACTAAGAAGAGAAAGAAGACCTGCATGAAGTTGAAGAAGATCAAGCACAATAAAATAAGGTAAAACTCATGGTTTCATAATTTCATATGGTAAATGATCTTGGAAAGGTCTAGATGTTGAGGAAGAAGTGTCTTAGTGGAACTTATGGTGTTGGTACTTCATGGGGAATCATTTCAAATGCCATAATTGTGGTAACTATGGTCTTACTTATATGTGAATTTTGATGCTTTAATTAATGTTTTGATGTTACTGGTTTGGTTGTTTTGTGTGTGTTAGTTTTTGAGAAAGGTGATAAAGATATGGAAGTTGAGGAGAATCCCTTTGCAATGGATCCCATATTAGATGAGGATATGTCCTACAATGTTAAAGGTTGGTTCATTGACCCATTCCTTCAATTTTATAAATTTGATCTAGTTTTGTGTGTGGAAAGTTGTAGAAATGGAGTTAGAGTAATTTCTTTACCAAGCTATGTAGATTGTAGAAAATGAAAATTTTTATTTCACTCAATAGTGTCATTGTGCACATCATAATCATCATCATGTTAGAAATCACTAATTGGCATAGACCAAAAATTAAACTAGGTCATATATCTGTAAACTAATCTAACCATGTAAATATGCAATCATCATGTACTTTAATTGCTAGATGCCCCATAAATTTATGGCCTTGGTTAAAATTAGCTTTTACTTAATAATGTTATATGCTTTATTCTGTTTGCACTATGTAGTGACATGATACATTGAAGCATAAATATTTCTTGGAATATGACATGCTTAATAGAGATTCTATTATAATATGCTTGTATTTTTTGCGTATCCTTTCATTTATTTTGTCTCTATGTTGACTTCTTTGATCAACATAGGAGATTGCTCTAACTTGATGGAAGAATAACTATAATTTGCTTTGAGGGGCTACTCTTTCTCTAAGGTATTTGTCAAAACTACTACTAGGTATGAAGAGCCTACTATTCTTGCTTTAGAAACACCTTATAAGTGGTTTCAAACTTAGCATGTATTTTATATTGTATTTGATTTCAACCATGAAGCACCATTTTAATGAAATTTACATAGAATGGATTACCATAGAATTTTTAAGATTATATTCTTGCTGAAATAAATATATGTAGTATTTCTATTTTGTGTCACTATTCCTAACCAAAATAATTTTCTCTGGTCCTATTCACGAACAAAATGTTAAATTTGCCTATTAAGCTTTTGTACATTTGTGAATTAACTTTGAAGTAGAGAAATTGGTTATAATAAGTACTAAATTGTATAACCTATTTGGAATTGAAATACATGTACCAAAATGAATTGTTGCTAGATTTTTCTCCTTTTAATAAGTGCCCTATAGTGCAAACCCATTAAAGAAGATAAAAGGTTTTGTGGACTCATTTTGCTAGGACAATATGTGATATGATTGTTATTAACTTTTCTTTTTCATTTTTACATAAGAAGTCATTGATTTCAAATGAAATCAATGTTAATGTCACAAGATAGATGATGAAGGACAACCATGAAATCTATTTCATTTTTTTTTTCTTTTATGGAGATTTTAGTCATATTGTACATGTAATGATTAAAAAATATGAACTCTAGGCTTCCAACTGTTTAGAATCTCAATAACTACTAAGAGAGAATAATAAGAGTCTAAGGAGTTATAATATATGAGCTCTTATTTTCTTATAATTTTAAATATAATATGACTAAACTTCTAGTAAAACTAATAGTATTTTAGATTCCATGGTGTCTTGTTTCAAGGAGAAAACTAAACAAGGCCATACAACTTTTTTATTGGCATAGCATGAATTAGGAACATTCTCACTTATTTTATTCATGCCCTTGTGCATGTGAAGACTTCTAAGCTTTGGAAGTGAGAAGTAGCATGATGGTTGAGAGAGCAACATTTGCTCGATAGCTGCAATAGGAAACACAACCAATAAATCCTTAACTCCCAAAGGACGATATGCTAGCTTATTAGTATTTGGGGTAGTTAAGGTGCTAGTTCTTCGCCCTAGACCTAGTACTATTATTAGTATGAGTAATTGGGGACTTCTAAGTTTTGAGTTAAAATGTTATGGCTCACCATAGTTTGAACTACCAACAAAGAATTGTTAGCGAGTGACTATCATCAAAATGAGTTATGACTTGCTATTAGGATGGTTAAATATTGCCTTCTAATTTAGGTAGCATTTATTCTATATACATTCTTATGAATTTGGTTTAGGTTAATAGTGCTATCACATCTATTAAACTCATCATAGATTTGAAGTTAGATCACTGGTATCACTTTACTCTATCATCTTCTTGTGTAATGAGCATAGGCCTTCACTGTGATATTTCCCTTCTTTTAGGTACCCTAGGTTTCAACAATTTATTTATTATATTATTGTCCCAATTTTTTTTTTATGTACATATGTTTATGGTGGCAATATTGACTCCTAATTTTTGCTTTTTGTTTTTTTTTGTTTTTAAATTTTCCTTCTTTTTGCAAGCTTGATAATCAATTGCTATTATTGCATGACCATAAAGTTTTAGAAGACTCGATTTTTATTTCCTTTCATGGACGAGTCTCAATAAGAAGCTTAATTCACTCAGTTAGGCAACTTTTAGCAAGATAACATTGCAAGTTATGAAAAAGCCATAAAAGCTTGTAAAATTTGGTCAATGCCTTCATATTTATCTTATGAAAGGTATTTCAACAAATTATTATTAAAATTGAGAACTAATATTGAGGTCATTGATGGACAAATCTATATTTCACTTAATTGAAAATTTCATTGAAGGTAAAATTTATCCTTACCTGGAAAGGGGGGCTACAAATAAATGACTTAAATCCACTTGTGTGAGTCTTTTTTATTCTTTTCTTAACATTATTCCATAGTCTTTTTTATTTGATAAAGTTAGCTTACTTTTTATTTATTTTTATTAATTGTTCAAATAGATTTGACTTTCACTTATCACCTAAAACCCAGATTGATGACAACGGATTTTGATGCCTTTATTATATGCTTCTCTTATAACTATGTGGGTTTTAGGTGAAATAGAGTAAATTATTATGGGTGTACACTTGTGTCTACTCGCAGCGCAGCATAGCTTTATTCTTATATGAACTTTTGTCTTTGTAGATATTCTTATCTTCATGACACAACTCTATAGGTGATTTATATACAATGTAGCATTTGGTGTTAAATATATTAGATATGAATAAAAGAAGAAGGGTATTTCATATTTCAAATGCAATTGTGCCTACTTATGTTTGTCCATTGAAGAATTACATATGAGATTCACCTGTTACAAGGGCCTATCATGGCCAACTAAAAATTGGTATAGAAAACTTTGTGTCATTATTTGCATATAGTATAATCATGCTCTTAAAAGGCTTGCCTCTTAAAATTTTAAGCCTTAGTTTAACAATTTAAAAAGTTTAACATTATGTTGGATATCAAATGAAAGGTTTTAGTACTAGAAAATGCACATCATAGGATGATAATTATATTAATGATGAATTATGTTATGGCTATGTAGTCTATGCTAATTATGTAAAACTAATAATTTTATTTGTGGAATTTATCCAAAAACATTTTTGATGTAAATACTAAATATTTAAATTGATAAAGCAGTGAATCATGTGTTGCTATTGCTTTAAGTAAGCATATCTCATGTACAATTCAAGATTGGCTTTTTTGTTTTACTTATTTTTTAATTTTTTATTCTCCGGACCTCCTTTAGGTTTTTTATTAGTTTAACTCTCTGTATCATGTTGAGTCTAGCATCTTGTGGATTTTTCTTTAGATCATAATACATTATGTTATACATGAATTCTAGGTGGTTTATCTTTCTTGTCAACATAATACAAACAAATGTAGTTACATAATCAAGGATAAGTATAACATATATTGTTATTAAGCATTATAGTAAATGTCAAAGGAAATTCCATCTACCTGTTCAATTGATTATCATATACACTATATCGTAGCATAATTGTCTTACTAAAGAAAAAGGTTTCTTCTCATCCTTAATTTTGCTTGCATTTTTGTTGTTTTTAGCATGAACTACTTATTTACCCAAGAAAAGAAGAATTAATGCATTGTTTTAATTTTTCTTTTATGCAATTTCTAACTATGAGCATGGAAAACAAAAAATGAATAGCCAGCATGGAGTGTGTGCAACTTAATGTCATGCCTACTTAGGAGCCTTCATTCAAATAATTTAGTTACCAATATTTGAGGTTAGTTTGTTTGGAACATAGTTTTTAATACTTTTTTTTCCCCATCGAATAAGACAAGAAAATTCTTTAAGGAGTTTAGTAAATGCATGCACAATGGGCCATGCCTAAGAATTGTATTAATATAAATAAAAAAATTCATTTGCATGAAATATAAAGAGATTGAGGGGCTCATTAATGTGTTAATTGCTTTAAATCAAAAGCAAGGAAAAATAAAAAGAAAATAATGAGTGCACAAAGGAAATGGCTCTAGCAAGAGTCTGTTTCACACTATGTTGGGGTTATTTAAGAACTATTGTTTTAGTAAAAATAAATTTGAATGCTCTAGGGTTTATTGTTGAAATTAGACAGACCAATTGAAGAGCTTGATTTCATTTACAAGATTTTGAGCTTATACTCGTGTATTTACATTAAATGCATTCTTAATTTGCCATTGTATGTTCTACTATTGAAAGTAAGTGAAAGCTTTAGTTAGCCACTTTATAGGTAATTTTGTTTTTAACTACATTTGGAGCTATGTCATTATGTATGATTTATCATTGTAGTTATGATCCTCCTTCACCAATGCAATGTTATGAACATGACTAACACTGTTGGTGGTATTATGCCCTACATAAAATAGTCGTTTTTCTTTTGTGAAGACTACTAACCATGATTTAGGTGAATTGAATAACCTATCTTGCTATGGCAACATATGGTTAGAAAATTATTAACGCGTGATTGTAAACGGAGTTGGTACTCCTAATGCTATAGTAATGCCCAACTATATAAAAGTGTCAAAAGAGTCTACTTAATCTAATTATTTTACTTGTGCGACTACTATTGCTATCCAAAATCTAGCAATGGATTATTATAATTTATTTAATGGCATAATTTGACTAATAGGATCAATTGTTGGAATTATTAAGAAGAAAACTAGGTCTTATTTTTCCATTATTTAATAAATAGAGGTAGGAAAGTGAACGTATAAATTAACTTGGGCCAATGATACTTAGTCTTTCTTGGTGAATTGTAGAAATTACAATAATGGAGAAGACCTAACAGTAGTAGTGTATCAAACTTGATCATGGTGAGTGATGTTAAAGCATGCTATTTATGTATTCTTGATTTTTTTTTAATGTATCATTATATTATAAAGGTTTTTGCTATACATTATCTTGATCAAAATTGTTTGTTGCTTTATTGTAGTTTATAGGTTAGAGATGTTGTCTTTCTACATATAGAGGAAGAAGTGTGATTGGAAGAATTGTGGCTATGGATTAATTAGCAAATGTAGGAGAAGAATTATGGTCGAATTGGTATAAAGTGAATGCTTAGGTTTCATTGAAATGGGATGAAGTGAATGTTCGGGTTCCTCATTATGCGACTTGTTTTAAATGAAGATGAAGATTGAAGTTAAATGTGATTAGACGCTGATTGAACATGACATGCATGTTAGCAAATACTAAATGGATCTATCAAATAGAACTAAAATGTTCTTTTTGTTGGAATAAGTTACTTTTACTTTTACTTCATTCCTTAAATGATTTTAAGATGCTTTACAATGAACTCAAAGTATGTGACTCGTAATTTGTAAAGGGAACTCATTATGTAAAAATTGAATATTTGGGCTCATTTGAGGGGCAATTGAATATATTTCTCATGCACATGATGTGTTGCCATTTTTTTTTTTAATAGAAGGTCCTATTTTGTTATAAGATATGATTGTTATAGGTTTTCAATAGAATGTAAATTCACTTATTTATAAAAACAGGATTATTGATTTTGACTAAGAAAAGATCTATTAGGATAGAAAATGTATCTTATAAGATATTTGTAGATGAATAGATGCTACTATTATGATACATTGGAATGTCACAATAGTGTTACTTATAAGGACATAGATTGTGTCTTAATACATTAAAGAAAACCTCCTAGGAAGCATAATATGTGCTTTAGAAATATTGTAATGACATAAAATTGTATCCTATTTACCTAATAGGATGACATTCTATGTCCTAATATTGATATTTAATTCATTAAAAATAAAATTATAGAGATGATTAGATGCATTTTGATGTCTATGAACTAATCTATTGAGACACTTTGATTCGTATCGAAAAGTACCATATATTAGGACACAATATGCATCTTAAACATCTATTGCTACACCCACCTATGGGGACACAATAGGGACACAAAAATTTAAAGTCCTAATAATTGAAGTGTCCTAATTCGTATTCTTATAGGATACAATTAAGTGTCCCAATAGATAAAAATTGTTGTAGCACATGTAGATGGTATAGTGTATGGTTGCATGTGTTTGGTCATTCTTTTTCATTTTTATATTGACACACATTATGCGTTTTTAGATTAGTGATGGGGATAGTTATTTATAGATTTTATTGCATCATTTTAGGAGAAATAAATAGGAAAACTAAATAAGAAAATTTTAGTTATCCATAACTACTAATTCACTTGCCTATATCAGGTAAAAAAACAAGATGAAAAGCGTTTTTTCTCTTAAGAAATTTAGAATTATCAAATTCTAAGAAGATAGTTGGTTTTCTTTAAAATTGAGCCCTAGTAAAGACATTGTTGTGATTCTCTCTTAATGAACCCAAAAATTGCTATATGAAATTGTAGTAATTAGTTAACCAGAGCTAACTTAATGGAATAATTGAAGTGTTTATTACAACAATTTAACAGTTTTATCACCATGTACAATGTGGATAGAGCACAACGCAAAACATGCTAACATCTAATAGCCTAACTTGCATCCCTTTCACATATAACACACAAAAAGTGGTTGACTATCCAAGAGAAAAAGATAAAGAAGATAAAAAAAAAAAAGGGAAGATGATGATGACATAAAACCAATTTTATTGAGATAAAGCAAAATCAAAGGAAAAGGCAAAGAGCTTTTTTAGCTCCAATTCTAGATAAATGAAAAATATTCATTAGGTATTATACATTACGTATTATGTATACATGGCATGTAAATATTAAAATCTTTTTGGTTTTGCATACCATGTTTACGTAACACATAGGTGTAACACCCATTGAATTTTTTCTCCAATCAAAGATCTTAAGAAGTGGAGTTTCTACTACTAGCTTGCTTTCCTCGCACTAGTTCTTAAAGTGCTATAACCTTAGGCAATATTAAGCCTACTTTGCAATGGTTTTGTCTAAATGAAGAAGAATACTTAGCTACTGTTTGTAATGCATGGCAAAGATTTGTTGTAATTACAAATGCACCATTCTTTTATATATATATCACTTCAAATTCACCTATGACTACCAAACATTTGAATGAATATGATGACTACAAAGATTCTAAGAGTCACGGCTTTGCAAATTTTCATTTTTGCTTGTTTGTGTGGTTATAATTCCTACTTAGCAAGAATGGAGAGATCACCAAAGCATCCCCAATGTTATAGGATAGAAATATATACATCATGAATAGGAAAGGCACGGGATGTACAAGTCTTGCTAAAATAATGGACCTAACAAAGCTACGTATCTTTTACAAATCTTCAACTTGAAACTAGTGAAGTTTAATAATGATGGCACTAAATACAGTATTGTATATCCTCAAGTTTTCTATGTGCAATCATTTTCATCAATTATGTCAAGTCTAAGTTCAGCTAGATAGAAAGACACATTCTTCTTTTCCAACTGCTTTCATAATAACCCACTTAATTGGAAAACCCCCAACTATCATACATGAAGTCATGCATATCTCAAAGTTAGGAGTAATGTTATAGCCAATATTTATGTAGTATGTAGGCATGTTATATTGGCTAATATGTCAATGTGTGTATTTGTCATGTAAATGATGTAACACATGTCAATGTATGTAGATCACTTTTATTTTTATGTTAATGGATATCACGTGCCTTTAGATCAATATTAAGGATAGCTTTTTACAATTTTATTGTGTCATCATAGGAGAAAAAATAGGAATATTGGAATTACCAAATTCTAGAAGATTGTAGTAGGGAATCCTTTTAGATATATGTTCTTTATTCATTTTAGTGTACTTCCCTTTCCATTTCCATGTGTATCTCTTTTATTTTTAGTAGATATCTTTTCTTTTTGTTGTATTTTATCTCATTCTCTTCATATCCTAGGTACATCAAGTAGTTTTTTCTCTAATAGAAATTAAAATTTTTAGAAGATTTTTCCTTCTTTCTTAGAGGATCTTTTCACTGTCACTGGTTATAGTATTAGTATTGCAACTCTTGTATATATATCTTTCTCCTTATAAGTAGAAGTTTATGAGACTTTTACTCCATTGTTCCTTCATGGTATTGGAGCTCCAACATAATTTTAAAAGGATACAATCAAACCACAAAAATGTTGTTTGACCTTAGTTTAATCCTATAAAGCATTAATTGGTTTGTGCATAGCCCACCAATAAAGTTGGATCAATTTTACAAGCTATTGACAAACTTTAGGGATCAAGCCCATTTATAATTGATGCAATAGGAAGATTTGGCTTGAAGGGAATAGAATAGAGATTGCTTGATTAGTTTAGTTACTTTTAACCTTTCTTAGTAAGCTTGTGTGTTCAACATACTTTTCCATGGTCTTAGAGTATAAGTAATCAAATGTGCTTAGAATCTAGTTATAGATTTTGAACACGGTTATTTCATGCAATTAATTATCAAGTGTAGAAATTTAGTGTCTCTAATACCCAAAATATGAATAAATTACAATCTTTATGCTCAACAAATGAATGAAGTTTGAATATTTTAGGTTTTTCTAAAAATAAAGATGTAGAAAGGAAAACTTTTATGGGTTTTAATTGATTTAGAAAAAATGAAAAGAAAAGGATATAAGCAACTGATTGAATTAGGTAAAATAATTTAACTCGAAGGATTTTAAAATTTCACAACCAATAATATCTAAGATATATATGGAAGTCAAAGAGGATTTAATTCATTTGCCAATATGACACATGGTAGAATAATTAAGGATTGCTACAAGCAAAGCACTTCAACTAATAAGATCAATAGGCTGAACACTTTCAATAACTAATGAAAGGTCTCATACAAACTACTCAAAAGGGTAATAGGACTAATAGTATTTTGATCAAAATAATTCTCCAATCTATAGAGTTACAAGAGTATTTATTCACAAATACAAAAAAACTATGATGAAAGGAAAGTTCTAGAAAGAAATAAAATAACCATCTATAAGGAAATAAAATAATTCCCTAAATATTTGAATCCCTAATTCTTCAATGTACATATGATTGTCTTTTGTGGGGGTTTATGGCTCAACTGCAGGGTCACATGAGTATTACATGCAAATGCACTGCACGTAGCCTAACAAGGAAGTGATGTGTGTGAGGATGATCAATAGGTGATTGAGATGGGATGAAGAGTAGTTAGTCTTAAACAAGGCCTGACTCTATGTTGACAAGTGTGTGTTTTATGAAGTTTGATGTGGGAATGTGGTAATTTTAGTCTTTTGAGGAAAATTTGGCAAAGTAACAACACCTTTTTCCCTAAAAGAAGTCCCCCCTTAGTGAGGAGACTTAAAGTATTTATAGTGTTTGGTTGTAAATCTTGTTTATCAGATGATGATGGTGATCAATGGCTCATAGCAAATGAGGCCTCATATGGGTTTAGGCCCACCAAAGGCCTTTAGTGTGTGTGTGTGTGTGTGTATGATTTTTATTTAAGAAAGGTTGGATTGGGCGAGCAAATCCAACGGGCCCTACTTCAATCCTATCATGCCAAATCTCTCTTAATCATCTCATGATATGGACTTTACTCTTTATGCCTTGTCACCTCGGCTCAAAGAGTCAAATCCATTAAAATAATAGGTCATAAGCTTATGAATTAGATTCAGTACCCTTACATTTTTGCCCCCTGACCAAAGTCCCTTGAGTGAGGTCGAAGGGATTTAAGTATCATATGAGCCTCCATCTTGGCTAGGAAATTACTTGGCACATATATGCTTGTAGAATAGTTGCACTACTGCCGTGTATACTTACACAATATTAAAGCCTTGCACTAGTGCTTGCAAAGTAATTTAAGTTTTTCTTAGAGCACAAATACATGATATCATTTGATCACGCATGTGGCTTTGGCTAAATGAAATTGCATCATTCCTAGATACCATAGAGTATAGAGTGGGTGTATAAATGATAGCTTCTTTAACGATCAATGAACTTGACTTGAATTGGTTTATCGTTTTTCTTTTTCGAACTTTTCTTTCCTTTTCTTTTTTTTGAAAGATTGTAAATAATAAAATATCATTAAAAACTCTATATGCATTCTCAATTTTTTTTTAGTATAACAATAAAATAAATGAATGTCCTTTTGGAACAAGGCATAGGCCAATAGCTTATTGGAAAGACACATGCACACATCCTAGACATCTTTTTTTGAAGCCCTCTGTACATGAAAAAAGATTCCAGATGTTGGACAACATGCTTAGTGGGTACCATAACCATTATCACTGGTTCGTCTCTCTCTCAAATGGTTATTTGACTTTTCACTATTGTTTTACTTCCTTTGTTGGTTATTTCTCTTATGTTATCGTTCTTGTTTAATTTCCCTGAATGTGTAACTTCTTTTCGCTGTCTTTGTTTTTTTTTTTTTTTTTCGTTGCTCATTCTATATTTTCTTTAAGTTTTCTTCTTGTTTTTGTTCCTCTGTTCTTGGGATGAGTGGCTCTCTTATGGCCTTCTGAGGCTCGAAAATAGCCTCTTTGCAAAAATGCGAAGTGGGATTGCCTCAGTGAAGTGACGGAATGCAGTGGTGTAGTCACTAGAAGAGAAGGCGGCGTTGCCCTTTGCTTTGGCTTCGTCGGCCATGAGAGAGAAACTGCCAGATAGATAGAGCGAGAGACAGAAGGAATTTATTATCCTTGTATCAACCCCCCTCAAGGGGGACAAAAATTTAGGTGCATCGAGCTGTTGCAAAGGATGGTCTGCAGGTTGCAATGAAAATCCAATATCCTGGCGTTGATGACAGCATTGACAGTGATATTGAGAATGTGAAATTTCTTTTGGATTACACAAGATTGATACCTAAAGGGCTTTATCTTGATAGGGCTATGAAGGTTGCCAAAGAGGAACTGTCTCGTGAATGTGACTATGAGCTAGAGGCAAAGAATCAGAAAAGGCTCCGAGATCTACTGTCTGGAGTGCAAGGGTTTTATGTACCATTGGTGTTGGATAACCTTTCAAGTAAAAGAGTGTTCACTACAGAGCTTGTTTCTGGAATCCCGATTGATAAGGTGGCTTTGCTTGATCAAGACACTCGTAATTATGTGGGGACGAAATTGTTGGAAATCACATTGATGGAGCTATTTGTCTTTCGTTTCATGCAGACTGATCCTAACTGGGGCCACTTTTTATATGATGAGGCTGCCAGATCATTTAATCGCATCTATTTTGGAGATGCTCGTGATCATCCCAAGAGCTTTGTGGACAATTATCTACGAATGGTCGTTGCTTGTGTAAATGGAGACAGAGATGCAATGATCAAGATGTCACAAAAACTCAGATTCCTTACAGGAAGGGAATCAGAAATAATGTTAGATGCTCATGTTCAGGCCGGTTTAGTTGCGGGGTTGCCTTTCTCAAAGCCGTGGAGGGGGTGCATTCCGAGAATTGAACTCGGGACCTCTCACAAAAAATGTATTTGAATACCTCGAATTTATTTATTGTTATACATTAAAATGGAAGCAGTTATGGAATCTGACATGGAAGGGAGCAGTCTGAGTAGTACGTCCTCTTGGTTGAAGAAGTTAGCTTAGCAATTTCCCATAGCACCTTTTCTGTCGACATAGTTTCTAGGTGAATATTGCTAGAGTAGATTCTATTTGTTGTATTGTATTGCTCAGTGCAATCCTTTATAGTTTATTTAAAAAAAAAACAACTTAGCTTCCATAGTAATGTTGAGTGACTATGATTATTACATCAGTTCATATCTCTTGTGTTCTTTCTTTATTGTAGGACATTCTGGTTCAGTAGCAACAATAGAATGACCATAATAATTGCATCAGACCTTGTGACATAAATTTGTTCCTTATCGCAGAGCATTCTTGTTGCTAGAGAGCTTTTGTTGGTTAATTTCCATTAGGTAACCCTTGATAAGTTAGAGATAAGGTTTCTCTCCCATTACGAAAACCTTCATGGTTTGTGAACTGTAATTTCAGTATCACACACACATTTTTCTTTTTTACTCAATCAACTTTATCTTGGATGGTGGCACAAGATGACTATGATGATTGTGTCGAGGCATGTCACTTGTGTTCATGCTTCATTGTGGGACATTCTTGTTCATGTGGTAACATAAAATGATTGTGGTAGTTGCATTAAACTATGCAATTTGAGTTCATGCTTCATTGTGAGGCATTTCGGCTTCTAGAAAGATCCTTGATGGTTGGTTGGGGATCTCACTCCCTCATGTAGATTTTTTTTTTTTGAAATAAGTTTGATGATTTAGTAGGGTTTCATAGGATTATGCTACACTCTTGGTTGATGAAATTATTACTCACTGTTTTTCTTTTTTTTTTGTAAACAAAACGTTTTTTTTTTTTATTCTAGTGTTTTCTTTTTAGCATCCTTTCTTTTTCATTGTAAGAGTAATCTATCCTCATTCACCTTTGTAGGTAGTAAGGCCATTAGGAGACTTTCAACACTTTTCTTCCCCCGTCTTTTTCTTTTTTTTTTCTTAAGTAGTATTAGTTAGATTCGGTCATTCCTACCACTTGCAAAGGGTAAGGACACTGGAAAGGTTAAATCACGTAGTGGGATTAGTGACAAGGGTAAAGAGATAGTAGCATATTCTAATGGTCACATACCCATGGTGCCTTCTTATCGAAGCAAATGGCCTGACCTAATGATTAAGGAAGATTTCTTTTGGAATTGCATAAGCAAGAGAGATACACATGAGCACCAACATATTTCATAAGACGGGAGCCTAAGATCGAAGTTAGAGAGAATATAGAGGAGACTTCTATATTACGCCTTAGGAATGAAAGGGGGGAACTTCCCTTATCAAATACTCAATTTTTTATTCATAAGCAAGACGTGCTAGGCTAGCGTCCCTGTGTGAATCACATCATGGGTAACCCAAGATATGTGGATACTATGGAGTGTTTAGAGATTTACTAACCTATCATGATTTCCTCCCATTTTGGATTTCCTCGACCAAACAAAACAGATTTTTGGTGAAGTATTATGACTCGCTGGAGTATACAGACACACACTTTTGTAACCTCTTGGGGGTGAGACTACTCCTACATTAGAGGACGTGTGCACATTCTTTCATATTTGTGATTTTGGATTAATGGACATTATAACCATTGACGTCACTAAGGAAGATGAAGAAGTCATATCGGCTTTAGAAGCAGCAATGGTGGTGGCCATCAATAGTGGCAAGAAATCTACTTTCTCTACATAGATCGAATACTATTTTGAGCAAAAGAATTTAGATGACTTAGATGATCGATACAAGTAAGTTTGTCCTAGTCCCACGTATGATGACTTCCTCTTTTTTTTTTTTTTTATCGTATAAGGTTTAGTTTAATTAACTTGCTTACCATTTTTGTTGTTCTTAGGTTCGAGCTCGAGGCCTTCCTGGTATGTTGGTTGTCTTTGTGTGTATTTCCTAGTGGTCCAATCGATGGTGTGAGTCATCGGTTTTTTTATTTAGCCATTCATTTGGCGTGTGGCATGCCTTTCACTTTGGGATTATTTTACCTTAGATCTTTGTATTAGTGTCTGGACTTGTATCATGAGGCTTCAGTTCGATTGAAGGGGCATTACATTGTATTGTCACATGTCGATGTGGTGTTTTTGCAAGTATTCTTTGTCGAGCGATTCAAAAGATACTTTAGTTCGCCTTCGAATAGACCTAGTCCTATTAAGTCTTGATTCTTCATGTAGATTGATAGAAAGCCTTTAGGTTCGCCATTCCATGTGATAGATGACATGAAGGAGGTGAATTTTCGACCTTACACGAGTAGATTAGCCGATTATTTGTGGTTTCCAGAATTTTATCTCAAAGGTTTGAAGGATATGGTGAACCTTCTCGAGGCTCGTAAGAGACTCAATACTGGTGAAGTGGGGTTTATCTTATGGTGCTCACTTGGGGATCTTCCTTCTCTTCATGATTGGAGAGATTCCTCTAGTTGTTTTCTAGAGTGTAAAGTCATGTTATACTCGCTTCACAGAGTAGCCCATTAGTTTGGTTTCGACTAAGGAGTTCCTCAAACCATCCACATAAAGGAGGATTTCAATTCATGTTGCTAATCACTCAATCCTATAGATTTTAGAGATGTTCATCTTGATATGAGGCAATTATATTTCCCCTCTTTATCACGTTCTGGACTTACCTCTGTCGGGTAGTTAACATACTGGACTAATTGCTTAGACAATTTTCAGAAGTACATGGATACGTCCATTAAGGAGGAGCTACCCAAAGAGCCTATTTTTAAATATGACTTTCAATTTCATCTCCCAAATGAAAAGGTAAAGTCATCTACTAATGCGAAGAATAAAGCACCGAGTAGTTATCCTACTCCTTCTTCATTGGTTATGAGGCAAGTAAAACGATCACGTGTTCAAGAGGTATTACCACTATTTATACGTATTTTATTCCTCTAATTTTCAACTATTACTATGCACTTATGCTAACTTTTTCCTTTCTTTTGTTATAGGACGACAAAAGAGATCACATTGCTACTGATCCCTTCATTAGTCCTTCAAAATCGACTCCTCCTAGCATTGCACCATTCCCTAGTCATTATGGTGTTGGGAAGGAGCTTTGAATTAGGGATCATCCCACTATTGTTGATGTTACAAATGAAGAAGATAATAACAAGATGGTTGATTTGGAGGATACTCTTAATCATAGTATTGATAGTGGTAAAAGTACTCCGGTAAATCTTGGTTATAGGGAAAATGAGCCTTTACTGAGTAATAATGTTGAGTCAAATGCTGCCATTTATATGGATGACATTGATAATGATGAGATTAGACACTTCGATGAACATGACATTTAAGCCTATGCGAATGTCTTAAGAGAGGCAGGACTTGTTGATAACCAAACAGATGGGACACTGAATGAAGCTTCAATCAAAATTGCTATGTCACGTGACACACCTGCTCTTTACATCAAGGTCACTTTGCTTGTGACTCTTCCTAGCATCATCTCTTCCCCAATTATTGAAGTGCCAAGACAAATTGAAGAGGGCTCCTTGAGTGTACTATAAGTAGCTTCATTTCACGGGTTCATGGTTCATTCACAGCTCTTGCCTTTGCTATAGCTCTTGTATGAATTGGAGGGGGAATTCTAGTCTGAAGCAATTTGCCAAGGCTCCAAATTGAGTACCACCATGGTATCTATGCTTGGGTAAACTATGTCTCTTCTAAATAGACATTGGAGTTCATTATCTAAAAAGGAACTGAAACTCATCATTGATAGTGTTGAAGGAGCACGGGCCCTGAAATTCAAAGTTGATAGCATAGAGCCTATCTCGATTGAGGCAAGGAAAGCTTTAGGTAACCAAAACTTAATGAAATAGTGTAAGGGAATCTTAGAGGAACTGTCAAAGATTGATCTCAAGATAGAGGCAAATTTATCTGGTTTGGATGTTAATTCCTTAATCAGATATGTTGTAGGTTTTGATTGGGCATTACCCCTTTTATGTTTTTTTTTTTTTTTTGTATGTGATATGCAAACTCATTTGATGAACGGTGATTTTTGTTGTGATTTAAAGGCTGGCTTCATGTATTTATGGATTTTCTCCTCTCTTTTTTTTTTATCTTATACTGATAAATGATATGTTATTCATAGCGTGCTTAGTAGCTGCACTTTACGTAAATAACATAATAGGGGATGAGTCGATAACAAATCTCTCGACTTTTTAGAGAAAATTCTTAAGGGAGTGTTACCCACTACTTAACAAGTCGCTTGTAGAATTACTATAAAGTACATTGACTAGTAGAATCATCACATTTATTAAGGGTGTTATGCTATGCACTTGGGAAGTAATTTTTTATTTCTTAATCAGCATGGCATAACCCTTAGAACATTACGCATTCGAGAGATTAATCTACTACTAAACTGCAACAATGTAATGTGCGCTAAGGAATTAAATTTCTATCCTTGCAGCAACAAATGAAATCTTTGAAACAAGAAGTTGGAAGTAAGTTCTCATGACTTGAGATGAGTTTTCATTGATTTCACTTCTTATGTTCATTCAGCTTATTAAAAATGAAACTTTTTGATGTACTGGAAATTGATAGGAGCTATGATAGCATCCGTCTTTAGATTATGGAGCATACAATAACCACTATCGTGAAGTTCCTCAATATTAAAAGGTCCTTCCCATTTGGGCATAAACTTTGGCGTTGGAATACCTCGGTGCACATGATCTGTTGCTCGAATTGCAACATTGCCCTTTTGAAATGACCTTTTCTTCACCAAGTGATTATAAGCTACACCTAGTTTCTGCTGGTAATGAATTAGCTTATGTTTAGTAGTGTCTCACCTCTCCTCTAAGGCTTCAAATCTAGCATATGTAAGGCGCTTGGTCCAAGCTCAGCATTTATGCCTAAACGTGCGGATGGAATCAATACTTCCACTTGGACTATTCCCTTGGTACCATATATTAGAGAGAAAGGTGTCGCTTGAGTTAGCTTTTGCTTCGAAGTTCTATACGCCCAAAGTGCTAACGGCAGCTTATCATGCCATTCCTTATCGTTATCATGAACCATACGACTTAACACCTTTAACAAACTCTTATTGGTGGCCTCTACCTAACCATTGCCTTTTGAGTAGTAAGGCATAGACTTAACATGATTTATACCATAGAAACCATCAATTATCATACATGAGTATTGATGAAAGGACTACCATCGTCAGACAAGAAGTGCTTTGGAATGCCAAATCTACATATAATGTTCTCCTTCATGAAATTTGCAATTGCTAGTCCTGTAGCCTTTTCCAAGGGGGCAGCTTCCACCCATTTCGTAAAACATTCAGTTCCTGCCAACATCCAAATACACCCTCTTAACGGTAGCTAAATTGGCTAATCAAGTCAAATGCCCATGTATGGAAGGGCCATGGCGTTGTTACGCTATGGAGTGTAACTACAGGAGCATGAATGGAGTTGCCATGTTCTTGACAAACGTGACATCTTTCAAAAAAATTGAAAGTGTCAACTTCCATAGTTAGCCAATAATAACCGATGTTGAGCAAGTGGTAATACAATTTTCTTCCTCTTTGATGCTCTCCACATTCTCCGGCATGCACTTCAGTCAATATCGCTTCTGTTTCAGGAGGTGTAATGCATCTAAGAGGCTTTCCCATGAATGAGACCCTATATAATTTATCCTCATGTATAAGATATTTTCTTGCCTTTGTTTTTACAAGCCTTGCATCTGTACTATCGGTGGGCAATGTATTGTTCTTTAAGTAGTCAATGTACGGACGCCACCAATCACCTACGCCAGCTAAAAAGTTACATTCCTTCTCATCAAGTAACTCAGAGCACTTGGGACAATTTGCTTGTACTTAGAATGCATCCTTGGACATCGATGGCCAATAATATCCTACGCGTTGAATGTGACGGTACAAGGGTGGCCCCTCTTCTCCACACCAAATCTTGTGGTATTTGTCCAATTTCAAGCAAGCTTCTTTTATCCCAACACAACGAGACAAAACACCCTCTAGTCCCTTGTAATATAATGCTCTGTTAACTTTAAGGAGGTTCTTCAGTGTTGAAATAGAAGTTACACCTAGGTATGCTAGCTACTTCTTTAGCGATATACACCAATCATCATGTGCTTCTTCATTCTCATCAACAAGATCTAATGTAGTACATGGCATAGATTTCTTAAGTACTCGAATATCCAAAGCATTACTTGCATCCTGGATTGGGATTTTTGAAGTTAATGTGGCTAGAGCATCTACATAGTTATTGATAGATTGAATTGTTTGCTCATAGCATATTGATTGGAATTTTGCTATCGGCGCCTACACTACAGCCTTCTAAGGTGCTAGTGCAGGTTCTTTGAGTCCAAACTCATCATTGGCTTGCTTAATGATCAAATTAGAGTCACCTCGAATGCATAGCTAACTTACTCCCACCTCTTGGGCGAATATCAACCCTAGCAACAAGGCTTTGTACTCAACTTCATTATTGGTGCAATAAAAATCAAGTTTAAATGCCAATGGTATTTCCTAACTGTCGGGTGAGGTTAACATAAATCCCACTCCCCATCCCTTACTTCCTACAGAGCCGTCAAATTGAAGTGACCACTCCCCTTCCGGTTTAATCATGAGGGAGTCTTCATGAACCTCTATTGGAATAGTATCCACAATGAGGCTTTCAAGCGCATCGGGGAAGTGTGCTAACAAATCGATTGGAGCTTGTGATTGATGGCCATAGGGGAGTGAACTATGATGTCAAACTCTCTAAGAAGGAGTAACCACTTAGCAACTTGACCTGACAAGGCTGGTCAAGACAATAAATACTTGATGGGATCTGAATGTGTGATGAGATTGACCTTATGCGCCAAGAAATAATGCTGTAATTTTTGCGAGGCAAATACTAGCGTAAGACAAGCTAAGTAGTTAACATCACTCCCTTGAAGGGTTTTATAAAGTATTTTGACTATTTCGATGTCTTCTATAAAGTCATGCATCATATCATGAAATATGACAGTCATAGCTCTCTAATAGGTTGCCCCTGTAGTTTTTAGTCCAAAAGGCATGACGATGTAATAAAATTTTCCTACTGGCATTCTGAATGCAATACGCACAGCATCTTCAATAGCCATCTTGATTAGCTATTGAAACCATCCATGAATGAAAATAATTCATATCCTATCGTTACATCAACTAATGTGTCAATATTCGGTAAAGGAAAGTCATCCTTTGGGCAATTCTTATTTAAATCATGAAAGTCGACATAGACACGTATTTGGCCATTCTTATTCTTTACTAGTACGGCATTAGCTAACCACCCAAGATGTCCAATTGGCTTGATAAAATTTGCATAGAGTAACTTTTCAATCTCATGCTTGATTTGAATTTCAATCTTAAGACGGAAAATCCTTCTTGTTTGCTTCACAGGTGCAACTCTTAAGGTGACATTCAACCTATGTACCACTAGGCTAAGATCAAGCCCTATCATTTCTTCGTATACCCAAGCAAACACATCTCGATACTCCCTTAATAACTCTATAAGGGGAGCCTTTATCTCATGTAACAAGCATTTATTAATGAAGATTGGTCGCGGCGACTCTCCAGGTCGCGCTAGATCCCATTCTTCTATTTCCTAGACTTATGCTTTTATTTGATCCTGTAATTAATGTGGGGCAGGCTGAACATCTTGGAGTGGTATAGGATTTGATGAGGATATACACTCATCAAATCCTTGTGACCGTCATAAGCGATACACTATTCGCCCATCATCCCTAACATAACTTTCAATTTTGATTGGCTTCTTGTTTCTCTTTCTTCCTCCATGACAACTACGCATTTTCCTCTTCTTTTGTTAGCCTTACTGAACCTCATCTTACGTAGGTAATGGAATATTAGTAAGGCATGCAATGGTTATCTCTCCTTCTTTAGCAAACTCATCAAAGAAGGTTTACTCTATAAAATATGGTTCATCATTCTCAAAGGGATTCTTAGCAGTGGAGATAAACACATCCTTTCCTTTCCAATGGCCCTTGATACATTGATGTAATGTTGAAGGAATCAGATTGTGATCATGCAGCCATTTTCTTCTTACAAGCAAGTGGTAAGATACAAGTGCATCGATCACATGGAAAGTCATAGAGTCATGTATAGGACCAACCTTGGGGTCTACATTAACTCGTCCTAGTGTCTTTATAAGAGAATGATTGAAGCCATTCACCAAGATAGGTTGTCTTACAAGTTTTCAAATATCGATTCCAGCGACTCTAAAAGTGGACATTGACATGATGTTCAAAGAAGAACTAGCATCAATAAATATCCTCTTCACTAAATAGTCATTAAGTTTTCCTTCAACATACAAAGGACTATTATGATTCAAAACTTTGACACACATATCAGCTTCAGTGACTAAGATTGCATTTCCATGGGCATGAGCCATTCTTTTCACAGGTTGTGCTACACTATATTCTACATATTAATCTTCTGAGGTCTGTGTGAGTATAGGTATTGCTACAAGCTTTGCCTTCTCATCAAACTCGAGAAGGTTGAAGAAATTTCTAAAACTTGATGTTTTCATGAGCGCTGCAATAGTAGGAAGGCACTCATCCTCCTCAACTTAAGCTTGCTTTCCCTTTATCTTGTTTGTTTCAGCAGGTGGTTCCTCATTCACTTCAACGGTAGTACGGTCATGAGTGATGGCATTCACCACTCCTCATTGATTGTTATGAGCTGGAAGAGGGTTGTTACAAATATTGTTTTCTTCAATAATGAGCTCCCTAGTCCGTATTCTCTCATTAAATATCTTCTTCAAAGTAAAACAATCTTTGGTAGAATAACTTACAATTCTATAAAATCTGCAGAACTTTAGGTCATTCCTTTCTTTAGAAGTTAGAAGATGCTCAACCTTCGAGAGCCTAATATTTCCATCTCGAAGCTATATATCAAGCATTGTATGTACCTTACCCATCGGGCACGAGTATATAGAACTTTCAAACTTGGACTTCTCCACTCTAGGTTTCTTTCCTGCCTTAGGCTCCTCCCCTTGAATGGAATTCACAAATGAGCCTCTTTTGTTGACCCTTGTATGTTCGCCCTTTTACCTCACAACCGAGTTGTTGGTTCGTCGTGCATTTTTTACTAATGCTGTGAATGAAACGAATAATAGATTCTCTAAGTGAACAGCATATCTAGTGAACATCCCCCGTATGCAAATCTTTACCAATTCTCCCATCACAAATATCTTGGATATTGAGGGAGCGCTCTCTAAACCTCTCAATATAGTCCATAAGGTCTTCTCTTGGCTTTTGGTGGATTCTCCCCATGTTAGTGAATGTGACCCTTTCTTCAATCAAGAAAAATTTTTCGAGAAACATCTTACACATGTTCCCCCACGAGTCTACTAACCCTGAAGGAAGATTAGCATACCATGTATATGCCTTCTCAGTGAGACTTGGAGAATTTCTTAAGTTTCAAGTCATCATCCAGCCCATAGACTTCCGACGTCTCAATGAACTTCAACAAATGCTCATTGGCGCTTCCTTTTTTACCATTAAAGAGCATAAACTTAAGACTTACATAGTCCTTGGGTAAAGCTTTGCAGCAATATGCTGATGATATAGGAGCTTCGATTCTAAAATCCTTATAACAGACTTCAATTGTATTTCTATTAGGTATGCATCAAAATCCTCCTTTGTAACCAATGAAGCTCTCAGAGTAGAGGCTTCAAGATCTACTGGTGTGATAAGGACAGAGCTAAGGTGATTCAAGTGTTCAGCAATAGTAACACGTGGGGTATTGTGTGAAGACGAAGGGCCCCCAATTTGAATTCTCGCTTCTCTGATTACAGCTGCCAGACATTATGCAGGTGTAAGTTCTTAAACCGGTGCTTACTCCTCAGTTGCTACTTGATCATTGATGACAAGAGGGTTAGCTTATCGAGGTGCTTGAGGAGCTCACTACAATGTAGCATGTATGGGATTTGGCAAAGCCTCACCTTGATATGCATTAGCAGTGGCAGCTACAATAGGCATTAATTAAGTCATCATAGTAATGAAAAGGTCTATCTTCCTACTGTTCTCTTAGATTGCCTGCATAACTTGAGTATTATCAAGTGCGTTTTTTGGTGCGGTATTCACTTGGTTTACATCACCAACAATGACAGGTGTGATTTGCTCAGTAGTTTCAACATTAGCCTCTAATTCTTGGTTATTCCTGTCAGTAGAGTCAGGTATTCTTCTCTTTGGATGTGTCATATTATCAACTTCCTCGAGTCCCCAATGGGGTTGCCAAATAAATGTGGGGGTTTATGGTTCAAGTGCGGGGTCACGTGGGTATTACATGCAAACTCACTATACGTAGCTTAGCGAAGAAGTGATGCATGTGAGGATGATCAAGGGGTGATTGAGACTGGAGGATGAGTAGTCAATCTTAAATAAGGCTCAACTCTATGGTGATAGGTGTGTGTTTTATGAAGTTTAATGTGGGAATGTGGTAATTCTAGTCTTCTAAAGAAAATTTGACACAGTAACAACACCTTTTTCCCCAAAAGAAGTCCCCCTTTAGTGAGGAGACCTAAAGTATTTATAGTGTTTGGTTGTAAATCTCATCTATTGGATAGTGATGGCGATCAACGGTTCTTAGCAAATGAGGCCTCATATGGGCCTTGTATAGGTTTAGGCCCACTAAAGGCCTTCAGTGTATATATGTGTATGAGTCCTATTTAAGAAAGGTTAGATCAAGTGAGCCGATCCAATGGGCCCTACTCCAAGCCCACCATGTTAAATCTCTCCTAATCATCTTATGACATGAACTTTGCTCTTTGAGCTCTATCATCTCAGCCTAAAGAGTCAAATCCATTAAAATAATAAGTCATAAGCCTATGAATTAGATTCAGTACTCCTATATCTTTCTTTATTAAAAAGATTTAGAATAGTATCCATTTAAATTAAGGTTTGCCCACATAAATAATCTTTAGAAGCAACGTTGTTAAAGCTTCTTCTATCATGTTTGTTAGAAGTTTTATTTTTAAGTGTTTTTGAACATCTTAGCATGTCGTCAAAAGTAGTGGTAGCCCTTCTTTTAGAACCTCTCTTGAAACAAGAAGCTAGCATGCATTCAGAATCACTAAGCATTCTCCTTGATGGCCTAAACGTACTTTTGAGTTGAGTCTTGCAATTCAAAACTTGATATTCACCAAGCTTCCCCCTACTATCAAAACCTCAACCATATCCACTTAAGTCTAACTTCTTTCATAGCTTTCTAAGATCAAGTTTAGACTTTTGATTCCCATCTCAACTAAATGAGTCTGTAATTCCTAGCAATGACGGTAGGCACTTGGGAGTACACTATAAAAGGAAGCTTGCTTTGATAGCTCACAATTTCTCACGATTATGTACCAAGTTCATCAGATCCTTCAAACCTAAACGATAAAATTTGTTGCACATCTTGTACCTAGTGGTGGCCTTCATGTAAAGATGGGAGGTGAATTCACTTGCATCATCAATCTATTGGAGATCTTAATCGATGCCTAAGCTCTAGGATAAATAAGGTTGAGATTGCCCTCGACATTAAGGGAGAAGGAGTGTTGTCAAAATCGCTTATAGAAGAAAAGTTATTGGAAGACTTAAGTTTATATACAAGGCTATGACATAGGCGGCCCATTAGTTGCACAAAAACACGGTGTTACAAGTCTGGTCATCAATATAACAAAGCCCAAGGAAAGGAGGGTTGGCGTAAGACAATCACCTTAGGCTAAGCGAATGATGTATGTATTACTGTGCACTTGTCTAATCATACAATCTACATTTAGAGTGTAATTTGTAGTGTTTCTATTATGTTAACATTATAAAAATAAAAAATTACACATAAGATAGATCAATATATATTTAGATGGGGGGTCTTGGCAAGAGTAGTCACATGCATATCACGTAGGTACCGCACTACATGTGAATTCAGAGAAAAGTGATTCAAAGATGGCACATGATGGGATGACTAAAGGGAGAGAGGTAGGGAGGAGGAACAGGCAATCTCAAGTGTCTCGAATGCATAAGTGACAAACAAGGCAGCTAAGGGGACCTCAAGTGTCAACCTTGTAGTTCTTGGATAATGGAGATCATTCGTTGCTTAATCTCTTGTTTCATCTTTGAGAGTAGAGAACTTTTGATGGAACACCGTTTCTCTAATCTTTAGAATTTGAGAAAAAGGTCCTTAATGAGGAGGAATGAATGAGTATTTATAGACTTTTGGACCTAATGACATCCATTAGATCACTTTAGCAATCAACGAACAAGATGGAAACTGCTCATTTTAAGGTTATTTTAATGAGCTTGCTATGAGCTCAAGACTAGTATCCTTCCTCATAAGTACATGAACCTGCCTAAGGTTGGATATGGATGAAGCAGTCCAACGATCACTATTCCAAGCCCACCAAGCTAATTCTCCTTGAGTTATCTCAATAATTAGATTAGACTCATTAGGTCCTGTCACCTAACCTAATGAGTCAAGCCAAATAATTAATAGGCTTAGCCTAATATATTTACATAATATTTTTAGCCCTCTACATTTTGCCTCCTGACAAAAATCCTTTGAATGACATCAAAGGGGTTTGGGTAAATAAGCCTTTTTAATGGCTTTGAAATTGTTTAGCACATGTGTGTTTGTTGAATAGTTGCGCTGTTGCCGCATACACATCTTACGTGCTTCATATCACAAGAGCTTAGAGCCAACGCTGCATATAATTTTGTTTTTTGTTTTTCTTTTTGAGTGTGCAAGCTTATAGCACCATTTAATTATGTGTGTCTCCTTTAAGTCATTGAAATGACTTTACTCATAAAACAACATATGCATAAATGTTTCTTTAATAGACAATCCATATATATATATATATATATATTTCGAGTATCTGGCTTATCAAATTGCTTTCCATCATTTTTTTTTATATGGAGTATCTAGCTTATTAAGTTGTCTTTAATGCCTCCATTCTCTGTTAATGACTTCAATTGACTTGCTGATTATACTCCATGGAAATGCACTAGTAAATCCACGTATTATGTGTACAATAATTTTGATAGTAGTAGAAGTTCTTGATAATAATAGTAACTAAATGTTTGGTGCCACCTTAATGTATTGAATATCTTTGACATATCATTGAATTAAATAATATATATATATATATATATATATATATATATTAAACCACTCCAAATCTTTGATAGAAGATTGCACTTATCTTTCCTCTATTTTTTTTCTTTTTTTTTCCTTTGGTAGGTAATAATATCTCCAGCAATCTTCTTTGTGAAATTCACTTCCTTATATACTTCATATTCCATCTAGTAATTATTTGTTGCCTCCCACATTGTTGATTGACATTCTTTATATAAGTCTACCATTCCATTGAATGGAAAGTGCATAATTTATCTTCAAGCACAATCCTTCTTTTCCTTATTTGTCTTAAGATGATTGCTCCTCTTAACTTCATCCTTACTTTATAAATTAGTCTGTCCATGCTTGAGGTACTCACGTTAGTAGTGAAGTGCTGAAAGTTATGCAATACATATCTTTTTCTTTTTCTTTTTTATAGTTGCTAATAACTAAAGAATCATTACTTTCACTTCCATTACAAGTTCGATTCTAGGATAAAGGCTTATTATTGCTTTGTCGATCGTCATTGTGCTTCAACATCTTGCATCGCCGGACATCACAAATGAGGTTCTTCCATGCTCATAACTTTTCTTTTTTTTTTTTTTGAGACTCAAACACCATATAGGACTTAAAACCAAGAGCACTAGAGCTCAATAAAAGGATAGACTCGCTGCATAGCAGCCAACGATACAAACTGAAGGCGGACACAAACGCTCACTATTACTTTGCTCAGACGACATAACCCCAAAACTTTATTCGAAAAAAATATATATATGATAGTAAAAGGAAGAAAAATAGTTTATAATCCCCAACTATTTCTCTTCAACTTCCCCGTCTTTCTCGTCCTCACTCCAGAAGCATTTCAGGATTGACTTGGGAGAGTTGCAGCCTTCGAAACTAGCAAACGAGACATAGGTAAGCAACCCGCATGAACTAAGAACTTCATGACCTGTCTCTTTAGCTGTGTAACCCTTCAGATTAAGCGGGAAAATCGACTTCAGATCTTCGTTGACAGAATCGGTATGTAGAGCGACAGAGAATTCAGTTGGCTGGAAGCAATCCAAAACTCTCTCAATAAGCCGAGCCAAGTTATTCTCATTTTTAAGATCATATCCAACAGCTTCAAAACTAGCATAGCTAAATCCGTCCTCCGGAGTGACATGAATAGTAGAAATCGCATCTTCTTCAATAGAATTCATGGAGTAGCCACAAGGCTCGAAATCAAATCACATATCTCAGACTTAGGAAGAATTTTTCTGATGCTAGAAGCATTGGTCATTTCTGCTGCAGAAGGAGCATTCGCTTTGAAAAAGACGGATGCCTTTTCATGATCCAGACCAGTCATGCACATCTCAAGAGTATGGATCGGCTCAGAATGGCTCTTGATCTTAGCGAAAGCAGTATAAACATGCCATTTCTGCGTCTTGTTGGGATCACCCATCAAATGAGCCTTACTGCCTAAACCAAGGTGTCTAAAGTGACGATCCAGTATAGCTACTTCCTCGGAAAAGCTGCGGTGCGAAAATGACTGGCATCAGGAAATATAAAGCTTCCTTGAGTATACTTCACCGATTTGACAGAGAATGACAGAGAATCAGCCAGCAGAAGTATAGCCGGAATCGAAAGAAGCAACTTGGTTGTTCCGCATGTTCTGATGATAAGCTTGTTGGGGAAAGTTGCAGAAACGAAAAATAAAGAAACAGAGCAGATGAGAATACGTTGATGTTTTCGCGAGCAAAACAACCCTTGCATAACACAAAATCAGTTCAGCGTATTAAATAGGTAATACATAATAACTAACTAACACATAAAAAGGAGATTATTTTGCCACTAACTCTAACATTAATCTAGACTAAAACTGATGCATAACAAACAAAGAGTAATTCAAACTAACCGTTATATTTTTGAATCATCCTTCAACACTCTCCCTTGATTCAAAGTTGCAAACTCCAAGTAAAGATCTAAAATAGACATGTTTGTCTTGAGGAAGTGATTTTGTCGAGATGTCAGCCACTTGCTCATTTGTACTGCAATACTTCAAGATGATTGAATCATTTGCAATCAGCTCTCGAATGAAGTAAACTCGTATATCAACATGCTTTGTTCTTCCATGATAAGCTGGATTTTTTGCCATTGCAATTGCTGATTTGTTGTCACAATAAATCTCAGTTGCTTCCATTTGATTTTGTTGAATGTCTTCAAGAATTCTCCTCAACCAAATGGCTTGACATGCTGATGCCGCTGCAACTCCATATTTCGCTTTTGATGTTGACAAGGCGGTAGTAGGTTGCTTCTTTGAACTCCAACATATGGTAGCTGATCCAAGTCCAAATACATAACCTGATGTGCTTCTCCTATCATCCAAACAACCAGCCCAATCACTATCATTGTATCCAATTAACTTGAACTTTGAAACACGGTCATACCATAGCCCGAAATCAATCGTTCCTGCAATATATCTCAGCCCTCTTTTGGCAGCTCCAAGATGATGCTTTGAAGGATAGTTCACAAACCTAGAAATTACTCCTACTACAAAAGCAATATCAGGTCGTGTATGGCTTAAAAATATTAATCCTCCAACTAAACTGCTAAAATACTTTGCATTGGCTGGATCAGGTCCATCATCAACCTGCAGTTTGTCGCTCAAATTCATTGGTGTGGCTGCAACCTTACAATTTGACATGTTGAACCTCCTCAGCAAATCAACAGCATACTTTCTTTGTGATACAAAGATCCCATCTTCGACTTGCTTCACTTCTAACCCAAGGAAATAATGCAACATGCTTAAATCTGACATTTCAAATCTCTTTTTCCTGCAAAGTTTGAACTCATTAATAAGAGAAGAAGAAGAACTCATATAAATAATATCATCTACATAGAGGCAAACAATGAGGAGATCATTGTCACCTTGTTTCTTTCGATAAAGATTGGGTTCATTCTTACTTCTTTTAAATCCATTCTCACACAAATATGAGTATATCTTGCTATACCAAGCTCGAGGAGCTTGCTTTAGCCTGTAGAGAGCTTTTCTCAATCTATACACATGATCTTCCTTGCCCATAACAATAAATCCTTGAGGTTGTGATACATATACTTCTTCTTTCAATTCACCATTTAAAAAAGCAGACTTGACATCAAATTAGAACACATGCCAATTCATTTTAGCAGCTAAGGCTAGAAGAGTTCTTACTATTTCAAACCGTGCAATAGGGAAGAAAGTGTCTTCATAATCCACGCCTTGTTGCTACGAATATCCCTTTACTACGAGCCCCGCCTTATGCTTTTGGATGCTGCCATCTACCAGATACTTAGTTCGAAAGATCCATTTAACTCCTATAACGTTCTTGCCTTTAGGAAGCTTGACCAATTCCCATGTCTCATTTCTTTGAATTGCTTCAATTTCTTCTTTCATGGCTCCTTGCCATTCTTCCTTTGCTACTGCTTCATCAAATGTAGTTGGATCAGCTACATATAGTGCTTGTGTTGTCTTTCGTACAATTCTGTTAATGGCCTATACTTTCTTGGAGGACTATCATTTGATAAAGACCTTCCACTTGACAAACTTGAAGTAGATGAGCTTGGAGAAGCCAATGGAGATGAACTTGAGGAAGGTTGTTGTACTTCAGTTTATGGATCTTCACTTTCAGCTGGAACTTCGAATTAAATGCCATTTGAATTTTCATGCCAAGACCAACTTGCTTCTTCGTTAAAGATCACATTCCTGCTAATTATCACTTTGGCACTAATGGGATTATACAGCTTATATGCTTTTGATTCATTGCAATAGCCAATAAAAATGCATTTTGTAGATTTATCATCAAGTTTTCTACAATTATGTGAATCAATCAAAGCATAAGCAACACACCCGAACACTTTCAAGTGAGTTACCCATGGTTTTCTCCCACTCCAAGCCTCATAAGTTGTCATGTTCTTAACAGCCTTTGTCGGTGAGAGATTTGATAAATGGACAGCTGTTGTAATACCTTCTGCCCACAAATCATTTGGAAGTCCTCTACCTTTTAACAGACTTCTTGCCATCTCAACAACGGTACGGTTCTTTCCCTCAGCTACGTCATTTTTCTCCGGTGTATAAGGAGCGGTTAGCTGCCTATGTATACCTTCTTGTTCACAAAATTGCACGAACTCACGAGATAGAAACTCACCACCTCGGTTTGTTCATAATACTTTGATGGAGCTTCCACTTTGCTTCTCCACAAGTGCCTTGAATTTCTTGAACACCTCAAATGTTTCAGACTTGGATTGCAAAAAATATACCCAACTGAAGCGGCTATAATCGTCTGTGAATAGCAAGAAATATCTACTCCCACCAAGTGACATTGTTTACATTGGACCACACAAGTCAGCATGAATAATTTCAAGAATACTAGATGCCCTTCTAGATTTCCCTGTACGGAATGGTTTTTTACATTGCTTGCCATATACACAGCCCTTACACACATCTAATGACTCTATTTTAGGCAAGCCAAAGACCATCTCCTTTTAACTTAACAATTTCAAACCCTTTATATTCAAATGCCCATACCATAAATGCCACAAACTAGACTCATTATTTTCCTTGACAATAAGCGCATGCTTTTCAACATTAGAGACTTCAAGTGGAAATAATTTATTTGGTGTCATGTGAACATTAACTATGATTTGATTTGATTTTTTATCTCTAATTACACATGAAGCATCATCGAACAAAATTGAATATCCACTAGCCATGAGTTGCCCAATACTCAACAAATTCTAAGATAATTTAGGGATAAAGTAGACATTATAAAGGAGCTTAACATTACGATGACCACTACTGATAGCCACGGTTCCTTTGCCTTCTACTTGCATTTGATTATCATCACTAAGTCTCACCTTCTCCTTAAATGACTCGTCGAGCTCCTTGAACAATGGCTTCACTCCTGTCATATGGTTAGAACACCCACTGTTTAAGAACCAAATGTTGTTGGTGCCTGATGTGTGCCCTTGATAAGCCATGAACAATTTGAGTTTCTCCTCCTCTTGTTCCACATAACTTGCTTGACTCTCTCTCTTCCAACATTCAGCCTTCACATGCCCAAACTTCTTGTAATAATGACATTGAACATCAGCCTTATTCCTCCACTGTTGCTGCTGTTGCAACTGAAGATTCTACTCTTCACCTTGTCCTTTACCATGACCACTACGACCAGGAAATCTCCCTCTACCACGTCCTCAACCAGTTGTAGTCCTTTTTTGATTAGACACCTCTCCTTTCACGTGGAATGCCTTCTCACTACTCTTCTCATCTGCTTTATTCAATCTTGCCTCATGAGATTGTAGAGATCCCATTAATTCATCGAATGAGTATGTTGCTAGATCTTTGGAATCTTCAATGGCTGCGACTACGTGATCAAACTTCGACGTCAAGCTCTGTAACACCTTTGCAACTGTGGTTTGATCAGAGACAACTTTTCCATATGACTTCATATGATTAACAATTCCTGCTACACGAGTCATAAAATCTTGCACCGACTCTCCATTTTTCATTTGCAAAGTTTCAAAATCACGACGGAGAGATTGAAGTTTGATGGTGACTACCTTTGATGAACCTTGAAATGATGTTTTCAAAGTTGTCCAAGCTTCTTTAGTCGTGTTTACTGCAGCAATCTTTGAAAATATTGACTAATGAACAGCTTGTTGAACGAAGAATAATGCTTTGTTATCCCTTTTCTTATTTTCTTTCAACCTAGCCTCTTCATCCGGATCAGGATAGTCGTGCTCAACCAAGTCCCATAAATCTTGCGACTTGAATAGAGTTCTCATTTTGATGCTCCAAAAATCATAGCATTCGCCTGTAAAGATAGGAATTGCTGGTTGAGAAAGATTCATAACATTATTGTTTATTGCCATGTGTTTCACACCCGGTTTCAAACAAAGTTGGCTCTGATACCAATTTTTTTGGGGAAAGTTGCAGAAACGAAAAATAAAGAAACAGAGTAGATGAGAATACGTTGATGTTTTCAGGAGCAAAACAACCCTTGCATAACACAAAATCAGTCCAGCCTATTAAATAAGCATTACATAATAACTAACTAACACATAAAAAGGAGATTATTTTGCCACTAACTCTAACATTAATCTAGACTAAAACTGATGCATAACAAACAAAGACTAATTCAAACTAGCCGTTATATTTTTGAATCATCCTTCAACAAAGCTTGTATAGGTAGATAAACAAGCTGGACTCTGACAGAGCGTACGAGTCGAGATAATCTTTCGATAGTTAAGAAACAATCGTGCAATCAGTAGGTTTTAGGATTTCATCCGATTAGCCTTTGGACAGTGCATGGAGGCCACGCCCATTAAGATCAACAAACAAGCCTGGCTCAAAAGACTTCACTTCAAGCCTTTTCTCATATCCTTTGAATCCAATTGCAGAAACTGGTAAGGCCATCTTGCTAAGCTTTCAGATGAAAGGAATGTGTTGCTACTAACTGAAAGAAGTTACAGGAGAATGAGATTTGACAAGGGAAGTAGAAAAGAACAGAAGGAAGGTATATTATTGCTAAAACTACAAAGGGGCTATTGAACTACTTAGACGGTCTCATAATGGCTTGCGGATGCAGTTAGAGTATGTAACTCTTTCGGAGAAGGCTGGCATCTTCCGTGCCATTACTACTTCCACTTGCCTATGGTTCCTACATATGAGTGGGTCAGAAGTGTAGCGGGTGATCATCTGTTGTTAGAGTATTCAGACTCATACATTCATCACTTCTTGCTTTAATTCCAATGTTTCCTTCCATGTTGACCCTTTGCAAGTGAGATAGCAGCTTGACAAGACATATGTCATTGTAACCTTGATCACAAATTTTCCTTGAAGAGAAAATATGAACCCTGTTCCTCCAAATTTGCTTCAGTTTTAATTAGCAACTTTGCCAAATTTGACAAGCGATAGGGACTCCATCCCTCTTCTTTCTTTAATCATGAGTATGACAGGAACCTCATTCCTTTTTCTTAGTAGAAAACTCTCAACATGAGCATCCTTATCCACCTCAAGGTCAGATAATACTACTCTCTTGAAGAAGACTAGGATCCTTCATACCATTATTACTTCCACTCAACTGTGTTCCCATATAAGAGCATGATGGAAGTGTGATTCTCATGTTCCTTTGAGTGGTTCCCACTCAACTGTGATTTTAGGTCCAAGCCATAGACAAGAGTAAGTATTCTCATTTTGTGTAATTACATGAATAAATCTTATATCGATTGCTCATGAATTTCTTGTTATCATTGTAGGCAATAGAAGTTGGTTTATCAATTCTATTAGAGAAAGGATGTCACAAGGTCAAGTATAGTAGACCTCCAATATAGCGAGCCTGCATGCAACAGACCTTAACAGGTCTTGGGTGTAGTGAGCCTCGACTATGGCATGTGTTACACATAGAAGGACTTGAGTATAGTAGGATTGGTGTGTAATAGGCCTTAGTAGGTCTCAAGTACAGCCAGCCTCAAGTGAATCAAGTCTTGAGCACAGTGAGCCTCAAGCGGACTGGAAGGTCATCATCAAAGGTGATTTGGTCTTGTGCTTTATGAATGAATGAAGAGAGCTACCTCTCTTTGTCACCTAGATTATACTCTCAAGTAGTTATCCTCCAGGTCAAAGTGTATAGCTCTTTTGAAGAAGACCGGGACATGTATGTGCCGATTGGAGATTGCATCCCTTGACAGGCTATTATTGGTCAAGCATCCTGGAAGCTTTTTTCTTTTTAGGTTGACGATGGTGATAGCACTAAAGATCTAAATGATCCAATGAAGCTACTTTGATATCGAGGTATAAGTTGAGGAGCAAGAATGATGCTTATGTTTATGCGTTGCTTCTTTGTGTGCTGCACCTAGGATATCTCTCCTTCCCTAGTTGCTAACATGTCTCATCGAGACGGGGTAGCAACATTAGATTTCTAGTAAAACTTTTTCTCTTACGATTTTGTTGTGCCATCCCATTTGATAGTGCCATTAGAGAGCCTCTTGGTAACTTCCACTATTTAAATATGTGTAAGTCATCATGCGTTTAGGAGGCGATGCCTTCACTTAGCAACAACAATGCAAAGACCCACTTAGAGGGGCATCATGAATATGAGACCACTTAAACTCTTAAGATCTAAGAAGCCTCTAAAGTCATCTCGTGCATTAGAGCATAGTCCTATTTTGCTAGCAATGATGTATATAAAAAAAAAAAATTATTTAGAGAAGATATTCAATCGCGCTTAAGCAGCAATAATGGCATTCATTGCTTGAAGTCGTGAGCTCTCTTTCACTAGTCCAGGGAGTATTTCCCACTACTTGACTATTTAGTATAAGTTACTAGGAGATTAAAAATACTCCATGATAAAAAATTTTATGATTTAGCATAAGTAGATTGATTTTCTTACTTAGCTGCAATGGGCTTATGATGAGCCCAGGACATAATCATGTGCTTAGGAGTCAAAGCTCATACCAACCTACACTATTCATGTCTGACTTTCTATCATGTGATTGGGAATGAAAGCTCTTACCAGTTTGCATTGTATATGCTTGACTTTTTGTCATGTACCTAGGAGTCAAAGCTTTTACCAGTCTGCACCGTATATGTCAAGCTTTCCATTGTGCACTTAGGAGTCAAAGCTTTTACCAATCAGCATCAATGTTTACACTACCCCTTATATACTTTGTTTTAGTGAATCATAAATCTTGTATAAATTCTAACATGATGATTCATTAGGGCATAGGAGTAAATTAGCTAAATGCTACTCAAGTTAAGAAGTAGCTTCATGGCTAGCTTTAAAGGAATAAGCAAATCTTGCTCATAATTGGAAGCATTAGCATAAGAGCTAAATGTTAAGGAATTGCCTAGGCTTAAGGAATGAGAGCCGTGATGCTGAGGTATTACTTGGGCTTAAGGCAACGGAGTCATGATGCCAAGGCTTTGCTTGGGCTTAAGGCATGGCATTCAAGATGCTAGGGCATTACCTAAGCTTAAAGTACAGGTATATAAGACTATACTACAATGATTAAAATAAAATGGAACTTTCATCATATGTGGAAAAATTTGCTCTTTATTTACAAAATAAATGTCAAGTTTTAACCTTAACTTTAGTACTTAATAAATCACCGATCACTATCAAATGAAATCTTTCATAAAATATCCTTCTTAAACCTTAAAAATCTATCTTCTTCAAATCTTGTAGACTATCATAAGTAGTACTTTTTTTGCCCATCTTCACTAATGAACTTTCTACTCACTTATTTCTTTTTTGCTTTTTCTTGCCTCCATGAGAACCTTACATTCTCTTCTTTCTCTTAGACTTCTCCTGAGTGTCTTCCCAAATGGGTAGTGATGTGCCAAAAGGTTTTGCAATAGCAATCTCTCCCTCTTTAGTGTATTCATAAAAAATGCGGCTTCAATGAAGTATGCCTCATTATGCTCGAACGGATTGTTCATAGTAGGAAAGAATATGTCTTTTCCCTTCCAATGGCCCTTAATGCACTGATGTCATGTTCAAGGTATGAGACTGTGATCGTATAACCACTTTCTTCCAACCAAATGGTGTTAGGATACAAGTGCATAGATCATGTGGAATCATCTGGAGCTTTGTATAAGGCCTACTTTAAAGCTCACATTAACATAACCTATTGTGTTTAAAGGCATGTTAATGAAATTATTCACTGTGATAGGTTGTCTCACTAGGTGTTGGTTATCTATCCCTGTAGCCTTGAGTGTAGACATCAACATTATATTTATAGAAGAGCCATTGTCTATGAATGTCTTCTTAATGGGATGCCCATTTAGCATGCTTTCCACATAAAGAGGACGTTTATGAATGGGATTATTGGCACACATGTTGGCATTAGTAAAGAGAATTACTTTCTCATACGCCTTTGCCATTCTTTATACAAGCTGTGTGATATGCCTAAAAACTAAGAATAAGCACATGCAAATGAATCAAAGAAACAACTTCAATTCACAAGATCAAATCATGTTCAACAAGCTAGGAAATTACATGAATCCATGGTGAAAATGTAATAAGTTCTGAATGCTCAATTGTTGCAATTACAATTCTACAAAGATAATTTCTTCAATATACAATAATCACAAATGAATTCCACGTGAAATACACCAAGATGAACAAGAACCAATTCCGAAAACCTCCCTTCCCACAATATCCAATTCACGGTTCAAAATGACAAACAATTGTTGATGGTGAATCATAAGTATGATAATTACTCAAAATAAACACACTATTTCGAATTGATACCAATTCAAATCTGACCAAGAAATGTTCTAATCCAACCCTAGATATTACACACTAGAGAAGAAAAAGAAAACACAACAATTAGAAATTGATATGACTCACAATTTCACTTGTTGCACTCGCCACAATCTCAACTCTTGGGATTGAAATTAATAAGAGGAAATTGAACTAGGGAAACCCTAAGCTCTCTCACGAAAATGTGATGTTCTAATATGAAAAATGGCCTTCTTAAACCCTACTATAAGCAAGTATTTATACCTACTCCCTTTAGGGTTAGAAAATGCGCAAAATTACAACTATGCCACTTTTAAGGTGGCTGGTCCTAAATGGAAATTACAATCAAACTAAAACTGTTCCAAAAGAAAATACAACATGAAATAGTCCATACAAATGAGAAATATGTAAAAGAAATGAGTCTTCATGATGCCGATCTTCAAGATACTTTTGAATTAAACCCCGATGAGGGTCCCGACTCGCTCAATAGTATAGGTGATTTGGTATCCTGTAGGACTGATAAGTGAGCCTGCTGGAACGCACTACAATTATAATGTAGAAATGTAGAAAATAGATTAGCTTCCTCAAGATTAGGTTTCTCATGCAAGATTCTCAAAAATAAGTTATGGAAACCCTTAGCTTGGGCCTTGGTGATAGGTCCTATAAGAGTCTGATTCCTATCACTGTGTTAGACTACACTCCCTGTATTGTTTCCCTATGATTTGGGTAAGGGCAATTGCTGCCACAAGACATGCATCCTCATTAAACCCCAGTAGGTTAAAAAAAATTATGAAGTTAGCCATCCTCATTAGAGCAGCTACTTCTGGCATACATGTATCCTCATTATTCCCAATCGTAGCTTCTTATACATTATGTACCTTAGCATGTGACATATCTCCATCTTCAGTACTAGGATTGTGGATGATGGCACTTGCAGTACCCTGTTGATTATTATGTGTAGGAAGTGGATTATTACAAACATCATTGTTTTCTATGAGAAGTTCCCCATTACGAACTCTATCATTAAAAATCTTTTTCAAAGTCTAACACTCTTTCGTAAGGTGACCTACGAACATATGATATTTGCCAGACTTAGGATCATTTTTCTTGTTTTGTGTTGGTAAACAATCCACTCTTGGGAGCTTGATATTCCCTTCTTGTAACCATTGATCAAACAAAGGATATACCTTTCTCATTAGGCATGGGAAAGGGGGGATTGATGTAGATCTTCGGAATGTATCATTCCTTGGCTTCTTGTTGTCCCTAGGGGTCTCAACCTGGGTCGAGCTAGTAGGTGTTGCTTATTTCCCAAACCTCCCATTTTCTCCTCGTTGTCTTACAATAGAATCATTAGTTCTCCTTGTAGTCTCGACAAGTGCAGGAAAGGAACTTAGATTAAGATTTTCTAAGTGGACTATGTACTGAGTAAACATCCCTTGGATGTAAATATTCACTAGCTCCCTCTTATCACATACGTCTTGGATGTCCAATGTTCGCTCCCTGAAGTGCTCTATATGATCCATCATGTCTTCCTTGGGGTACCGTCATGCTCTTCCCATGTTTGTGATCTTGACCTATTCCTGAATAGAGAAGAATTTCTCTAGAAATAGCTTACACATAGACCCCCATGAATCAACTGACCCTATAGGGAGGTTAACATATCAAGTGTATGCCTTTTTGGTCAGTGATTTGGAAAATTTTTTGAGCTTCAAGTCATCATCCAGCCTGTATACCTCCAGGGTCTTGATAAACTTAAGTAAATGTTCTTTAGCACTCTCTTTCTTACCATTGAACAGGATGAACTTAAGACTAACATAGTCTTTAGGATACGGCTTTTCAACAATGTGCTAGTGGTAAGGGAGTCTTAACTATGGTACTCCCATAGTAGACTTTGCTTGTCTTTCTCTTTATTATATGTCTAAGTCTTCCTTCATTACAAAGGAAGTCCTTAGGGTAGATACCATGGAAGCATGTGTGGGAGTAAGTTGACAGCTAAATCCACCAAGAGCATTGGGAGGTGGAACATCTAGTTAAGTGGTTTGCTCCTGAGGAATGTTCTCCTCATCCATAGGAGGGTTAATAGGATGAACTACATGTGATGAGTTGCATGGACGGCACCTTGTTGCGTAGCAATGTTGGTGTTTAGTAGAGCTATACCTTGTTGCACAGCAACAATAGTAGCCAACCCTATGATAAGTGGTGTAAGCATGGTCATAAGTTGATTTAGAGCTCTTGTGTTCTCCTACATAGTCTACATCATTTGTGCAGGATCTATGGGAGCCTTAGGTTGTGAATTTCCTTAACCAGTATTTTGTGGTATTTGAGGCAGGTTTTACTCTATCAGTTCAGTATTAGGATCTTGTTCTTGATAGATATTATCAAATAATCCCCTCTTCCTAAGGGGTGTCATTACTCTTCTACCACTTAACTTTGTCCCCAGTAGAGTCGCCAAAATGTAGATGGAGGGTCCTAGTAGGAATGGCCACGTGCATATCACGCAGGTATCATACTGCATGTAAATTTAGAGAAAAGCGATTCAAAGATGGCACGTGATGAGATGACTAGGGAGAGAGAGGCAGGGAGGAGAAACAAGCAATCTCAAGTGTCTTGAATGCACAAGTAACAAATAAGGGAGCTAAAGGGACCTCAAGCGTTAACCTTGTAGTTCCTAGGCAATGGAGATCATTTGTTGCTCAATCTCTTATTTGATCTTTGAGAGTAGAGAACTCTTGGGGAAACACTATTTCTCTAATCTTTAGAATTCGGGAAAAAGGTTCTTAATGAGGAGAAATGACTGAGTATTTATATATTCTTGAGTTTGATGACATTCGTTAGATCACTTTACCAATCAATGGATGAGATAGAAACAGCTCATTTTAAGGTTAACTTAATGAGTTTGCCATAGACCCAAGACCTACTTAAGAAAGGTTTGATGTGAATAGACTGATCTAATAATCCCTGTTCTGAGTCCACTAAACCAATTCTCCTTTAGTCATCCCAATAATTGGACCAGACTTATTAGGTCCTGTCACCTAACCCAATGAGTTAAGTCAAATAATTAATAGGCTTAACTCAATATATTTACATAATATTTTTAGCCCTCTACAATATACAATAAATTAGTAAAAAGGGTTCAAAATGAGAAATGGTGAGCAGGCTCCTTCGTAAGACATGGATTGAGAATAAGAGTGCTGCAGCTTGTTTGAAAAAAAAAAAAAAAAAAAAAGGAGAGAGACATCACGAGTTGGCAACTTGTAACTCTCTATTACGTTGGAAAGCTTCTTATAAAACTGGAATTTGATATTTCGGTATTTCGGGGTTCCATCTTGAGAAAATTCAACTTGTGTACATATAGATAGCAACAAACTTTTAGTATTTATAAAGTAACTAAATGCTCTTATTTACAGAATAAACGAAGATATGTGGGGTGCGTGAATTAACAAGGGCTTTACTGATAATTCGCCGCACGAGTACTGAAGCTTTATGCTTAATTAATTAGTCGATTTGTTGGTGTAGACCAAAAGCCCTATAGATTGAGCCAACCAAAGAGGGTTATCACTTCGGGGCAAAAATTACGTGGTTATATCGATATTTCTATTTAAATAAATAAGAACATGGCTCGTGAAGAATCCAAAGATATGGAGCTGAGCGGCTTAAAGAACTGCTAGCTCGTGCTCAGCTTATATATGCAAAACAAATGCTAACATATGGACAACTACAACAGCTAGCTAGTGCTAGGATATAACAAAAACAACACACTCTTGTACGCTATTTGGTTGAAGTAAGTGGGCTAGCTCTATTTGTGTCTAAGATGAAAATAATACCGTAACCTTTGGGACTCATATTCCTCAAGGCCTGAATTTAGGGCATAAGCTCGATGGACTAAGATCATCCAGGACAATGGATGATGTTGTCTTTAAGTTAAGCTGTATCATTTCTTTTTGGCTTCGATCACCTGCCTCATTCTTCAGCAAATTAAAGAATTAATATTATACCTCAGTGCGGTCATATATGCTTATTGACTCATTCATTTGTATCCTTTAGTCCTAACAGGAAGATTGTATACAAGGACGCCCAGACCACAGGACAAGATTATTGTGATGAACGCATACGCGTAAGCTCGCCACGGATGTTTGCTTTCTCGCATGGCATTAAACTCCGCGATGAATGTGGATACAGTGCTCAGACACCCCAGCAAACCCAACTGGAGGCCTATAGAGGTAGTATCACAGGTCTCGGTATTCACCTGCCATACCAATTAAAAACCATGTAACTATGTATCAAACTCATAAAATATTAGATCCACATCACATCACATCTACTGATGAAATAAAAGCTTCCTAGCTAAATGTGTTAGAGTAAGACCCCACACGGAGACAACATCCTACTTAATTAAAACGAACTTTAAGCTTTAGACGATTGATTTACTCACACAGACGTATATACCAATTAGCAAAGCAGAAAACCTCCCTCCATGTCCAGATCCTATCACTTTCGTAATTCAATAATATTTTGAGATGAACTCGTTGCATAAATATGGAAGAAAATGATAGAAAAGTGTGGCTGACTTACTGCTTTCTTTGTTGTAGAGAGTGCTGCCATGATACATGCCGCAGAAACATTGGCGATCATTGTCCCAAAAGGTACCCATTTCAATAAACCAACCTTTCCTATCCCACGCCCATTGAGACGTGCTAAAAACCATCTGATCCAGACACCAAAAGGTGCGACTGTGGAAGCCAGCCACAATTCCGGTCCATTTTCACCGTTATTGAACTCATGTTTAAGCAGTGTTCCACTAATGGCCCACAAGAAGCATGTCATTAAAAACAAAACGAGCATGACTGCAAGGTGAGGAGTACGATTGTTCACTCTGCAGTCACTTCCTGTATTAAGGATTCCATCATGAATAAGCCACCTGAAGCCCTTGGCTGTTTCCATCCCAAGAATGATGGAATAGGCTGCCAAAAACAAGCCTAAGAGAAAGCCAGAAACGAGAAGACCCACTTGCCATGAAGACTGAGCTCAAGCATTTTCTGGTTCCAGCCACTGAAAGTTGTGACGCTTCCCAAGTAACCAGTTGACAAACCAATAGCAAGATGATCTGAGACTTGTGCTATATCTCCTTTAAATACAAAACCCAACCAACCCATCAAGAATGAGCCAACCTACATTATGAATATAGTCATTCAATGAGAATGATGACCAGACATCTCGAAGCAGCATAAACAAAATGCTAAGATTGCAATTATAGGTAATATGGATACATTGCATATCAACATTCATTTACATCCCGAGGAGAAGTAGGCATATATAATTAGTTCAAACACAAGGTTCAACAAAATCTCTAGATTCTCAACATCAGTCAATTGTTGAATTTTAGCTTTGTTTACATCCTCATATGTGAAGTAGCGAATAGTTAATTCCAACAAAAGGTTTTATATTTTAAATAGCCTTAAGATATAAAACTAGTAATTAACCCTAAGGGTTGGCCTGATAAATGAGGCACAAAAATTGTTGCAATAATTTGCACAAGGTTTCAGGTTCAAAGCACTCCATCAAACTACTTAAAAAGTGCAAGGTATACCGAATTGTTAGTTTATTGCTTATTAAGATAGCAAATATCTTAGTTTTTGTTTGTTTGATTCAGCTCTAATTTCTTGGAAGTAAATAAGTTTTTTTAGATTCATTTTGCTACAATTTAGGATGTTAAACTTATCAAGTTTATTGCTTCTATATTTTTAGAAGCTTGAAAATATTATGAATGAAGATTAGATTTCCGTTTTCGTCTTGTGTGTGTCCTCTATTTTCCTTGCTCTTGAAACAACAATTGGTATCAAAGCTTTATTCTTGAGGGATATGTGTTGAAGTCTTCTCCAAACGCCATGGAAAACGAAGCAAGTTTCTCTTCAATTGCTCCACCAGTGTTTGATGGAGAAAACTATTAGATTTGGGCAATCCTAATGGAAACTTACCTAGAAGCCTTAGATCTTTGGGAAGCCGTGGAAGAAGACTATGATCTGTCAACACTTCCAGAAAATCCCACCATGGTTCAAATCAAAACACATAAGGAGAAGAAAATGAAAAGGTCGAAGGCCAAAGCATGCTTGTTCGCTACGACATCATCAACACTCTTTACAAAAATTATGTCTTGTAAGACAGTCAAGTCCATCTAGGACTACCTTAAGCAAGAGTATGCTGGAGATGAAAGGATTAGAGGAATGAAGGTGCTAAATCTGATAAAGGATTTTGAATTGCGAAAGATGAAGGAATCTAAAACTGTTAAAGAGTACTCAGATAGGCTTCTTGACATTGCAAACAATATCAAATTGCTAGGATCAGAGTTCAATGACTCAAGGATTGTCAAGAAGATCCTCGTGACAGTGCCTAAACACTATGAAGCAACTGTAACAACACTAGAAAATACCAAGGATCTATCAAAATTTTCTTTAGTAAAATTGTTACATTCATTGCAAGTGTAAGAACAAAGAAGGCACATGAGGGAAAATGTTAGCACCAAAGAAGCCTCGATTGCAAAACACCATGGAGCTGATAAAAGCAAATGGAAAAAGAAGAAAGGTGAAGACGGAAATCCTCCTTTTGCATCAAGCAATAACAAAGGAAGAAAAGGAAACTACAAGGGCAAGTACCATCCGTGTAGACATTGTGGCAAAGAAAGTCATCCACCATACAAATGTTAGAGGAGACCAAGTGTTCCAAGTGCAATCAAATGAGACATGAAGCAATTATTTGCAGAAGAAAGATTCAGCGGCAAGTGAGTGAAGCACAAGTTGCTAAATAAGAGGATGAAGATCAGTTGTTCGTAGCATCTTGTGTTGCAAACAATTGTTCATCCGAAAGTTGGTTGATTGATAGTAGATGTACAAACCACATGACCAACAACAAAAAACTCTTCAAAAACTTGAGGCCAGTTGATATTACCAAAGTTAAAATTGGTAATGGTGATTACTTTCCTGTTAAAGGAATAGGGACAATGATCATATCAAGTGTTGAAGGTTCAAAGAACATATCTGATGTTCTTTATGTACCTGTAATTGATCAAAACCTGCTGAACGTAGGATAGCTGATTGAACAAGGACTTAAAGTTATTTTTGAAGAGAATTATTGCCAAATACTTAATGCCACAGGTCAGAAAGTTTTGAATGTGAGGATGAAAGGAAAAAGCTTCTCTTTCGATCCAATCAATAAAAAACCTACAGCTTTCACCTTGGAAGCAAGTAACACGGAGATATGGCATAAGAGCCTTGGTCATTGCCATTTGAAGAGGATGAAATTCCTGAAGGAAAAGGAGCTCACAATTGGACTTCCAACATTTGCAAACTACCTACCAGCATGCAATGCTTGTCAATATGGTAAGCAAAATAGGAAACCATTTCTAAAACCATCTTAGAGAGCTACATGCAAACTGTAGCCGATCCATACAAATGTTGCAGTGCTACATAGAACTCCATCCTTAGCAAGTAGTCATTACTATGTTATATTTATCGATGACTTCATAAGGATGTGTTTGATTTTTTTCTTAAAATATTAATCAGAGGTAGCTAATGTGTTTTGGAAATTTAAACGAATGGTAGAAAATCAAAGTGATTGCAAAATCTAAGCTATAAGATCAGACATTAGAAAAGAATATACATCAAAAGAATTCAATATGTTTTATGAAGAGACAGGTATCTAACATCAACTTATAGCTCCATACACTCCACAGAAAAATGGAGTGAGTGAAAGTAGAAACAAATATATAATGGAGATGGCTAGATATATGTTGCATGATAAAGACTTGCCAAAGAATTTATGGGCAGAAGCTACAAGCACGGTGGTCTTCTTGCAAAATAGATTGCCCACTAGAGCATTGAAGGACAAAACACCTTTTGAAGCTTGGTATAGTTACAAACTTTCACTAAACTTTCTTATAGTGTTTGGTTGCTTGTGTTTTTCTCATGTTCTAAAGGTTTAGCATGATAAGCTAGATAAGAGATCAGAATTAAGCATCTTTATAAGCTACAGTTCTACATCTAAAGTGTACAAGATTTACCAACCACAAACTGGAAAAATTGTAGTCAGTAGAGATGTGGCTTTTAATGAAAATGAAAAATGGAGTTGGGAACAACCAAAGGAAACACAAGTGACCATATAACAATCGATCTTGCCCTTCCAATCTAGCGAAGATTAAGAAATAGAATAGTGGTGAGAAGAAATGGAAGATGATCCACCAGTTCGAGGAACTAGACCACTCCAGGATGTCTACCAAAGATGTAGTGTTGCTATTTGTGAACTAGCTAGCTATGAAGATGCCTTTAAAGATCAGAAGTGGCAAAAGGCAATGGAAGAAGAGCTAGCAATGATCAAGAAAAACAAGACCTGGGAGTCAGTCAATAAACTAGCTGATAGAAAAATCATTGGAGTAAAATGGGTGTTTAGGACTAAACTTAATGCAAATGGATTTGTCAACAAGTATCAAGCAAGACTTGTTATCAAGGGATATGCTCAGATTTTTTAAGTTGGTTACTTTGACACATTTGCTCCAGTTGCTAGATTGGATACAATATGATTAGTATTAGCAATAGCTGCACAACATGGATGGAAGGTACTTTAGCTGGATGTAAAATCTGCATTCCTAAATGGTTCTTTACAAGAGGAAATCTATGTTAAGCAACTTGAAGAAGAGCTAGCAATGATCAAGAAAAACAAGACCTGGAAGTTAGTCAATAAACTAGCTGATAGAAAAATCATTGGAGTAAAATGGGTGTTTAGGACTAAACTTAATGCAGATGGATCTGTCAACAAGTATCAAGCAAGACTTGTTATCAAGGGATATGCTCAGATTTTTTAAGTTGATTACTCTAACACATTTGCTCCAGCTGCTAGATTGGATACAATATGATTAGTATTAGCAATAGCTACACAACATAGATGGAAGGTACTTCAGTTGGACATAAAATCTGCATTCCTAAATGGTTCTTTACAAGAGGAAATCTATGTTGAGCAACCTGAAGGATTTGTAGAACAAGGCAAAGACGACAAGGTGTACTTGTTCAAGAAGGCCCTATAAGGTTTTAAGCAAGCACCTAAAGCATGGTATAGCAAGATAGATAAGAGCATCTATCAAGCTTAAGATTTGTGAAAAGAATGTCTAAAGCCACACTTTATGTAAAACGAAAAAGGGCTGGTTTAATTATAGTTTCTCTTTATGTTGATGATCTTTTAATTACAAGTGGAAATATTGAGCTAGTTGAAGAGTTTAAGATAGAAATGTTGGAAAGCTTTGAAATGACTGATCTTGGATTAATGACATATTTTTTGGGAATGGAGATCAAGCAGTTAGAAGATGAAGTTTTCATATATCAAAGGAAATCCTTAAGAAGTTTCACATGGAAGATTGCAAGGAAATGACCACTCCTATGAATCAAAAGGAAAGCTTAAGCAAGGAGGATGGTGTAAACAAAGTTGATGAAAGTTACTTCAGAAGTTTAGTAAGATGTTTAATGTATTTAACTGCAACAAGACTTGACATACTCTTTGCTGTAAGTATCCTATCTCGTTTCATGCATTGTGTTAGTGAAATACATCTCAAAGCTGCAAAAAGAGTGGTTAGATACATCAAGGGAACAATCAATCTTAGTGTAAAGTTCAAGAAGTGTCAAAACTTAAATCTACCAGGATTCTCCGATAGTGATTGGGGTGGATCCATAGATGACATGAACAGTACATCAAGATATTGTTTCAGTTTAGGATCAGGCGTATTCTGTTGGAGTTCCAAAAGCAAAGCACCGTAGCTCAATCCACCGCGGAAGCCGAGTTCGTCACTGCTGCAGCTGCTGTAAATCAAGCTTTGTGATTGAGAAAGTTGCTATGTGACTTACATTTGGAGCAACAAAATGATACAAAGATTTATGTTGATAATCAAGCAACTATTGCAATCTCTAATAATCCAGTCTTTTATGGAAAAACAAAAAATTTCAAGATCAAATTGTTCTTCTTAAGGGAAGTGCAAAAACAAGGAGATATAAGTCTCATTTATTGCAAATATGAGGAACAACTTGCAGACATCTTCACAAAACCTTTACCAGCAAACAGGTTTGAATTATTGAGGCAAAAACTTGGAATTTGCAGCTCTTAAAAGCATGGAGGAGTGTTAGTTTATTGCCTATTAGGATAGCAAATATTTTAGTTTTGGTTTGTTTGATTCAGTTCTAATTTCTTGAAAGTAAATAAGTTTGTTTAGATTCATTTTGCTACAATTTAGGATGTTAAACTTATTAAGTTTATTGCATCTATATTTTTATAAGCTTGAAAATATTGTGAATGAAGATCAAATTTCTGTTTTCGTCTTATATGTGTCATTTGTTTTCCTTGCTCTTGAAACAACATTAATCGATGATGGACTTATAAGGTTTTTCATGAGCCTTGAAGGCAAAGGACTTGGTATGGGGAAAACTTGACCTAAGAGATGGCAAAGGAGAAGTAATTAGTTGCGTTGCATTCCATCAATTAAGGTTTCTTAAAACACCGAAGCTTTTTTATTTTCATAGTTATATCTCTTAAAAATGATATCTTTATTTGATCCATCATTATTCGAAAATTCAACAAAAAATGGTAACAATTCATCTTTTATACACAACTGTAGCTCAATGGAAACCACCACACATATAATCATATAAGGAAAAAACAAAAAGGTAAATAGAGAGGGAAAGAGCTAAAGGATGGACAAACCATATTAGATGGGTAGATCAAGGTACAGTATGGAGCTATCACTAGTTATGCCAATAACATTAGGACCAAACAGCTTTTGAAGTAGAAACCTTGTTAATGTTGGCAGAGAATAAAGAATGCACACAAGATACGAATTTTAGCAACAATGAAAAGATTTGATTTCATTCATATTTATACTATTGATCATTGTCAATAATGCAAAAAATAAGAAAAGATAGTTTTTGAACTAATAAGATAAACACAAACTTTAACAAACCATATATTCCTAAAAACTTACTGTCCTAATTCTTGAATCACTTATTTAACACTCCCCTTTAATTCAAAATCACATACTCCTAACTTCATTGTAAAGAACCAATGCTTGGCTTTAGGAAGTGACTTTGTAAATATGTCAGCTACTTGATCATTTATGCTGCAAAATGTGAGAACCACTTTTCCATCGGCTACCAACTTTAGGATGAAGTGATGTTAAACATCAATATGTTTTGTTCTTCCATGAAATGCTGGATTCTTTAACATTGCAATTGCTGATCAGTTGTCACAAAGTATTTCTGTTGCTTTTGCTTGTTCAAAATGAAAATCTACAAGGAGCTTTCTCAACTAAAGAACCTGATGTGTTGCTGCCAGTGCTGCTATGTACTCTACCTCCAAGGATGAAAGTGCTATGGTTTCTTGCTTCATTAAGCACCATTTTACAACGCCTGATCTAAAGCTAAAGACATTACTTGAAGTGCTTTTCCGATCATCTAAACTTCCTACCCAATCACTAGCAGAATATCTAAACATATTAAAATCAAACACCTTAGCATACCAGATGCCCTAGTTCACGATTCCTGCTACATATCTGAGTATTCTCTTTGCTACACCAAAGTGTTGTTTTGTGGGACTATTGATAAACCTAGATACTACACTTACTAAATAAGCAATATCAGGTCTAGTGTTGTTAAGTAATTCAAACCTCCAACTAAGCTTCTAAATGTTCTTGCATTGGTTTTGTCTATCCTATCTTCTTGCTGCAATTTCTCGTTTATGTTCATAGCTGTATTTGAAGTTTCACAATTATTCATCTTAAATCTCTTGAGTAAATCTGCTACATACTTCTTCTGACATATAAATATCCCATATTCACATTACTTCACTTCAAGACCCAAGAAGTACTTCAACATTCCCAAGTCAGTCATTTTAAAATTCTCCATCATGCTTGACTTGAATCTTTCAATCAATGATTTTAAAGTACCTATATAAATCATATCATCTACATAAAGACATATTACTAGAAACTCACAATCATCCTCACATTTTAGATAAAGTGTAGTTTCATTTTCATTTCTTATAAACTTATTCTTTTGGAAGAAGGTATCTATTTTGCTATACCATGTATAGGAGGCTTGTTTCAATCCATATAAGGCTTTTCTCAATTTATAAACCTTATTTTCACGTCCTTGTTTAATAAATCCTTCAAGTTGTGAAACATATACTTCTTCTTCTAAATCTCCATTCAAAAATGCAGACTTAACATCAAATTGGTACACTAGTAATTCAAATTGAGAAGCTAAAGCTAGCATAATCCTAAGGATTTCAAAACGTGCAACTAGAGAAAGTGTATCATCAAAGTCAATACCTAGCTACTTTTAGTACCCTTTTGCTACCAACCTAGCTTTGTGCTTTTGAATGCTTCCATTAGCATTAAACATGGTCCGAAACACCCACTTGAGTTCAATGATGATTGTCTCTTCGGGAGCATCAACTAGCTCCTATGTTGAATTTTCCTCAATGGCTTCCATCTCATCAGCCATTGCATTTTACCACTCAGACTTTGCTGTTACTTCTTCAAAGCAACTAAGATTCAATACATATAGTGCAAAGTTGCAAGTTTCATAAACTTCCCTTAATGATTTGAATTTTCTTATCGATGACTCACTTGAAGAACAATATATAGGATAATGATAGTCACTTGAATATGTGCTGCTTCTTGTAGGCGTGGATTCTGCAGATGATGAAATTCCATTCGCTACTACTGCTGCACTTTCACTTGACAAATTTGTCATGTGAATTGGAACCATAACTGCATCACTTGTGCTCCAATTCCATGTGCCTTCCTTGAACATCTCTACTTATGATAACTTTTCCACTTATAAGATTATACAAATGGCAAGCGTTGGATTGCAAACTATAACCAATGAAAATGCATTTTTCCAATTTGTCATCCATTTTAGTGCAAGTGTGCATGAGTACATATGCCAAACATCCAAAAAGTCTTAAGTGACTTACTTGAGGCTTCTTTCTTGTCCATGCTTCATATGGAGTGCGATTCAAGACAACCTTAGTAGTGGAGATGTTCAAAAGATACACAGCTATTGCAACTACCTCACACCAAAAACAATTTGGTATTTCCTTTCTCTTCAACATATTCCTAGCCATTTCAACCACTATCCTATTCTTTCATTCAACCACTCCATTTTGTTGTGGCGTGTATAGAGCTGTAAATTCCCTACGAATCCCCTACTCATCACAAAAATTTGTGAACTCTTTGGATAGAAATTCACCTCCTCTATCTATCTACAGCACTTTTATATTCCTTCCACTTTACTTTTCCACCAAGGCTTTGAATTTCCTAAAGTTCTCAAAAGCTTCTGATTTGAACTTTAAGAAATACACCCAGCTCAAGCATGTATGGTCATCTATCAATAATAGAAAATATCGACTTTTACCCAACAACATTGTGTTCATTGATCCACACAAATCAGCATGAATTAGATCAAGGCACCCTTAAGCTTGCCATGATTTCCCAACTAGAAATGATCCCCTTCTTTGTTTCCCATAAATGCATCCCTCACAAAATGTAAGATCACCTATTTTTAGCAGATCGACGACCATGTCCTTTACATTCAAGAACCTTAATCCATTAGCATTTAGATGTCCATACCATAGATGCCATAGCTTGGCCTCATTATCTCCTTTAACCATGATTGCTCTACTCACATAATTTGAGACATTGAGAGGAAACATGCGATTTTGTGTCATGCGAACAACCGAGATCACTTGTCCTAATCTTTTGTCACGTATTACACATGAATCACCATCAAATACAGTTGTGTAGCCACTAGACATCAGCTGACCAACACTTAACAGATTGTGAGCTAAGCTAAGCACGAATTGCACATCATAGAGAAGTCCGATGTCTCTTTGGACGGTTTTGATTGCAATTGTGCCGTTCCCTTCTACCTGGACCTGCTTATCATCACCAAGTTGCACTACACTCTTCTAAGATTCATCAAGATCTTTGAACAGGGAATGTGAGTGAGTCATACGGTTTAAGCATCCACTGTCAACAAACCAAACATCACGCACTACAATTGGAGTATCAGATTAAGCTAACAACAACTTGCTTTCATCTTCTACTCTCTTCGTGAATTTTGCGACCTTCTACCTTTCCTTCTGCTTGTTCCAACACTTAAGTTCTTTGTGTCCATATTTCTTGCAGTAATGACATTAGATTGTGCTTTTGAACTGGCGCCAATCATTGTACTGACCTCGTCCTCTGCTGCATCGTCTTCCAATACCACAAAATCTACCTCTATTTCTGCCTCTGCCTCTACTAACTGGCTCCTCAAACTTTCCTCTATAATTAGACTCCCCCTTCACTTGAAACACCTTTTCATCACCCTTTTCAGAGGACCTGTTCAATCTATTTTCATGAGCAATCAGAGAGCTCATCAATTCATCAAAGGTGTAGGTGGTTAAGTCCTTAGATTCTTCGATTGCAGCAACAATGTGATCGAAGCTTCTTGTCAAACTTCTCAGAACTTTGCTCACTATGGTCTCATTACTTATTTCTTCACCATATGTTTTCATCTAACTGACAATTTCTAATACTCTAGCTAGATAAATTTACACAGACTCCTTCTCTAGCATGGTCAGTAATTCGAAGTTGCGACGAAGAGATTGCAACTTTACCCGAATCACCTTTTTATTACGTAAGTACTCTTGTTTCAGTATTTCCCATGCTTCTTTGGACGTGTTTGCTGCTGCAATTCGAGAAAAGATCTCATCATCTAGAGCTTGTTGTATGAAGAACAAGGCCTTCGCATCCTTCTTGCGATTCTCTCGCAATTGTGCATCAAGTTTACCATTCAACTCTACATATCCATTCTTTACAAAATCCCACAATTCTTGGGACTTAAATAGCATCTTCATCTTCAAGCTCCAAAACTGGTAGTTTTGTCCTTTGAAGATCGGGATCAAAGGCTGTAAACTCCCACCTACACCGTTGCTCGCTACCATGAGTATTTGCTTGTCTTTCCCTCACGTTTCTCTTGCCTTCCACAAATGTAGGATCGAACCCAGAGCAGCGTTTTAGTCTTTTTCGCAAGCTCTGATACCAATTTTGTTGGTAAAGAATAAAGAATGTACACAAGATATGAATTTTGGCAACAATGAAAAGATTTGATTTCATTCATATTTATACTATTTGATCATTGTTAATAATGCAAAAATAAGAAAAGATAATCTTTGAACTAATAAGATAAACACAAATTTTAACAAACCAAATATTTCTAAAAACTTGCTATCCTAATTCTTGAATCACTTATTTAATAGTTAAAACCTGCGAATTTGAGACAAACTAGTAATAGAGTACTAGACTAAATTAACGATAAAATAAGCAACAACAACTTAAATTCAAATTATGGAATCTCTTACCACATTACTGGCTTATTTAAACAAGGATATGAAGAGTCCTTCTGACATGTACCCAGGTTAAAAAAAAAAAAAAAGAAAAGAAAATTACAAACTATTAGATTAAGAGTATAATATGATGATATATGCTTGAATGAAACAACGAAAAATTTAGTCGTAGTTACGTCAGAAACCCGGCCGGCAGGAGAGTTATCCGTCTTACCCCAAGAATTCCAAAGAAGGCTAGATGAGTAAGGCATGTAAGGTATTCCATCCACAAAGGGAAGATCCTTTTTGGGTCCTGCACAGCACAGTTCAGAACATGGGGTTAGAAACCCTTGACAAAACCATGACCAGAATTATTACTATGATGATAAATTTTCGGTGAATGTTGTACTAATATTGCTCATATTATAAGAGGTGTTTCTTTAATTATTGATCTCATCGAAATGTCCATAATTAAAAGAATCTTTGTGAATGAAGCTTACTTCCTTGATGTGCTTGGATTCTAATGTCGGATTGGTGGAGAGAGGGGACGATATGATTTCTTCTGGCAATGTTGATACGAGAGATACATTATTATTCACTGATGCAGGATCGCGAGACCAAAATTCATTAGGGTGCAGTAAGGTATCATCAGTTACTGGAAAAACCATACCCTTCTAGCACTAGCGGACTATCCGATGATATTGAAGGTGTAGCTGTAGACCCGCTCTTCCTCCAGCTCCAACTGTGAAGAAGTTCTCGATCTCCTATATCACCAACCTCTGAAACAGCTTCAGTACTATATTCAACGGGAATGGCATCTTCTATCTGATGCTGATGTGGGGGGTGTACTTGTACTTGTACACCACCTGCACCTGACAACAGTCTGAAAGAATGCCGTCTTACAGAAGAAGACCCTGCACTGCTACTTGCATCTGTCCGACCATATGACATTGACATGCTTCGCCTGGGTTCAGTCTCAGAGTTTTGACGCTCTATTGATATCAATTACAGAAAGTACACGAACAGAAGTACACGGTCGTGTATGTGGTAAGAAAGTGCACAGAAGAGTACACGGCCAAAGTACACGGCCGTGTATCCCCTGCCAGAATGTGTACAGAAACGTATAGAAAGTACACGGTCAAAGTACATGGTCGTGTATCCCCTACCGGCCAGCTTGTGCTCTCCACGATTGTGATATCCATGATCTTTGTAATTTAGGCAGATAGATATTAGAGATATTCTTGTTATTGACTTAGCTAATTTGTAGAAGTCGGTTTAGGAAGGAATAGATAGCATTCTCTTGTATATATATATTCAATAGGTGGAAGAAAGAAATCAGAGAAAAAAAAAGATTTCCTCAAACCATTTTCCTATTGTTCTGTTTTTAGCATGGTATCAAAGCCAAGCTGAAGCTATCCTATTCAAAGAGGCAGACATAGCCGAGAGTGATAGGACAGGCAGTGCAAATGGTGAGGGAATGAACCAGAGGAAGACTATTTCTCCATATGACATCACGTCCAATGACAATCCTGGAATTGTGATAACGTAAGTCCAATTGAAAGGCGACAACTATGATGAATGGGCTCGGTCTATGTGAACAGCCCTAAGAGCAAGAAAGAAATTCGGTTTTGTTGATGGGACAATCATACAACCGGATGAGGAGTCTCCAGATCTCGATGATTGGTGGACCATCAACTCGTTGCTAGTGTTTTGGATTAGGAATACCATTGAATCCAATCTTCGTTCTACCATATCGCATGTGGAAGTAGCGCAAGATTTGTAGACAGATATCAGAGAAAGATTCTCAGTGGCAAACGGACCTAGGATACAACAATTAAAGGCGGAGCTTGTCGAATGTAAACAGAAGGGACTTGCTATCGTGGAGTACTATGGAAAACTAAAGAAACTTTGGGAAGAACTTGCTAACTTCGAGCAAGTGCCAACCTGCAAGTGTGGAATGTGCAGGTGCGATCTTGGATCAATTCTGGAAAGGAAACGAGAAGAAGAAAGAGTGCACCTGTTCCTCATGGGATTAGATGAGGATATATATGGTACAGTGCGATCTAACATACTAGTTCAGGATCCATTGCCATGTTTGAACAAGGTTTACTCAATCCTGGTGCAAGAGGAACGAATGAAGACAATCGTTCGAAGAAAGGAAGAACGAAGTAATGTCATGGCCTTTACTGTTCAAGGGGCAAATGCAATTCACAGCCGCAATGAAGGAAGGGACAAAAGCATGATCTGCTCAAATTGTAAGCATGTTGGACATGAAACAGAAAATTGTTTCAAGATCATTGGTTTTCCTGAATGGTGGGGAGACCGGCCTCGTGGAGATGGGAAAACGAGTAATCGGGGAAAAGGACAACAACAGCAACAGAAAACCGGTGCAGGAGGAAGTCAAGGACGAGGGAGTTTCTTGCGTGCGAATGCTGTCCATACTGCCGAAGGAAGTTCTTCAGCAATGCCTGCACAGGATGGAGAAAAAAGAGGGACTATTGAGCTCAATAGGGAGCAGTGGCAAACATTGTTGGAGATGTTGGAAAATCAGAAATCATTGGTGAATGAAAAGATGACTGGTAAGCATGTCAATATTCCTTGGATCATTGACACCGGCGCATCAAATCATATGACAGGTAGTTTGAGAATTTTATCTAACACGCGAGAAATTCCCAGATGTCCTGTCGGATTGCCAAATGGAAGTAATACTACAGCAACTAGAGAAGGATCTGTTCAACTTAACAAGAACATTTTCCTCAAAAATGTTCTTTATGTGCCTGGCCTAAACTGCAATCTAATTTCTGTATCACAAATGATTGATTCTTTAGATTGCATTGTACTGTTCTCTGATAATCTATGTGTTGTTCAGGACCGTGCCTCCAAGATGCTGATTGGTGCGGGTGAACGAAGAGATGGACTCTATTATTTCTGGAACATACCGCGCATATAGGCTATGAAGGCGAATAGAGTAAATGTTTTTTATCTTTGGCACAAGAGAATGGGACATCCCTCTCCAAAAGTAATCGAGTTGATTCCAGTAGACGATGTTAGGAATAGAAGTAGTGTTATGAATAAGTGCTGTGACGTATGTCAACGTGCAAAGCAAACCAGAAATAATTTTTGTCTTAGTGATCATAGAGCCTCTGATATTTTTGAATTGATTCATTGTGATTTATGGGGACCATATCAAACTCCCTCATCATGTGGTGCCTCGTATTTTCTAACTGTAGTAGACGATTACTCTCGTGGTGTGTGGATTTTTCTGTTAGTGGATAAGAAAGAAGTGTCTCAAACCTTGAAGAATTTTTTCTCTATGGTTGACAGACAATTTAACAAATAAGTTAAAATTGTACGAAGTGATAATGGCACCGAGTTCACTAGCATGAAAAATTACTACCTAGAGCAAGGCATTATCTTCCAAACCTCTTGTGCTGGAACGCCACAGCAAAATGGCAGAGTGGAACGGAAACATCGCCATATCTTGAATGTAGCGTGTGCTCTGCGTTTTCAAGGAAGTCTCCCAATTGATTTCTGGGGAGAGTGCATTTTGGCAGCAGGGTACTTGATTAATCGCACCCCATCCTCAATTTTGCATAGAAAAACTCCCTATGAAATCTTATACAATCAGGTGCCTACATATGAGCATTTAAGAGTGTTTGGATCCTTGTGTTATGCACACACTCGCGGGAAGACAATGGACAAGTTCGCAAGCAGAAGTAGACAGTGCGTGTTTGTCGGATATCCTTATGGGAAGAAGGGATGGCAGCTGTATGACTTAGAAACCAAAAAATATATCATCTCACGAGATGTCGTTTTTTATGAGAATGAGTTTCCTTTTGCTTCTGTCGCATCCAAATCCCAAAGTGATGTTGCCAGACCAGTAAACGTGAGTGATGTCTTCAATGAGAATGACATGTTTACAGTCAGGGGGGGCATAACAGAACACACTGCTCCTATACACATTCAAGCGCCTATGCAAATGACAGCAGAAGAATCAGAGGATGAAGGGCTTCCAACAGATACAGCAGTAGATGCAGACCGCGAGCAGCTTCCAGCAGATCCAACAGTAGATGAAGAACAAGAGCAGCTGCAGTTGGGGCGTGGACATCGTCAGAAGCAAGTGTCAGTCCGTTTGCGCGATTATGTTACTCATACACTTTAGAAATTGAGTCCATCCCGTTCCTCACCCAAACCAGCGCATCCTTTAGGTACACCATATCCTATAACACATTATGTGAGCTGTGACAAATTTTCTGAGGGACATCGAGCATTTCTTGCAGCCATTACAGCAGATCGTGAACTAATAACCTTCTCTAAAGCCATGAAAGATGAGCGATGGAGACAAGCTATGTAGCATGAGATACAAGCTTTAGAGGATAATGGCACCTGGGTGATTGACAGCTTGCCTCCGGACAAGAAAGCTCTCGGATGTAAATGGATTTATAAAATCAAATACAACTCTGATGGCACTGTTGAACGCTACAAAGCAAGACTAGTGATCTTTGGAAATCATCAGATTGAAGGGATTGACTACACAGACACATTTGCTCCAGTGGCCAAGATGGTGACAGTGCGTATGTTTCTGGCTGTTGCTGCTGCCAAGAACTGGGCCTTACACTAGATGGATGTTCATAATGCATTCCTACATGGCGAGTTGCAAGAGGAGGTGTACATGAAACGGCCTCCCGGTTTTCAGGTCTCAAGCGTTGGGAAAGTGTGTCGTCTTCGTAAGTCCCTTTATGGTTTGAAACAAGCTCCTCGTTGTTGGTTTGCTAAGTTATCTGCTACATTGGTCGCTTATGGTTTTAAGCAATCGTATTCTGATTACTCCCTCTTCAGTCTACAACGAGGTGATACTTGCATCCATCTTCTGGTTTATGTTGATGATTTAATTATATCTGGTAACAACCAAGCTGCTATCCGAAGATTCAAAACGTATCTTAGTGAATGTTTTCACATGAAAGATTTAGGATCTTTGAAGTATTTCTTAGGTGTTGAGGTTGCACGCAGCTCTGAAGGCGTCTTCCTCTGTCAGCGTAAGTATGCGTTGGATATCATTTTGGAAGTTGGATTGCTAGGAGCCAAACCTGCCAGTGTTCCTTTGGAGCAACATCATCGGTTGGCGTTGGCTACTGGACACCTGCTTGATGATCCAGCAAGATATCGTCGATTGGTCGATCGCCTCATTTATCTTAGCTTCACAAGACCAGACCTGTCTTACAGCATTCATGTCCTCTCTCAATTTATGCACCAACCAAGAGTTGATCATTAGGACGCTGCTTTACGTGTTGTGAGATATCTGAAAGGGCATCCAGGACAAGGTATTCTGCTACATAGGGAGAACAACATGTGCTTGTCCGGCTAGTGTGATTCGAACTAAGCAGGCTGTCCTCTGACTTGCCGGTCACTCACAGGTTGGTGTGTTTACTTCGACCACTCGCTCATCTCTTGGAAGACTAAGAAACAACAAACCGTATCCCGCTCATCTGCTGAGGCTGAATATCGATCCATGGCAATGACAACTTGTGAGCTGAAATGGTTAAAGGAACTATTGTCTGATCTTGGTGTGGCTCATCCTTCTCCTATGCATCTTCATTGTGATAGTCAAGTTGCCCTCCACATAGCTCAGAATCCAGTGTTTCATGAACGCACCAAGCACATTGAAGTCGACTGTCACCTTGTTCGTGATGCAATTGTTGATGGCTACATCCGTCCATGTCACCTCTCAACTCATGATCAATTAGCTGATATTTTTACCAAAGCACTAGGAAAAGTCCCACATGATCGTCTCCTATGCAAGTTGGGCACTTCGAATCTTCATGTGCCAACTTGAGGGGGGGTATTGATATCAATTACAGAAAGTACACGAACAGAAGTACACGGTCGTGTATGTGGTAGAAAAGTGCACAGAAGAGTACACGGCCAAAGTACACGATCGTGTATGTGGTAGGAAAGTGCATAGAAGAGTACACGGCCAAAGTACACGGTCGTGTACATGGCCGTGTATCCCCTGCCAGAATGTGCATAGAAACGTATAGAAAGTACACGGCTAAAGTACACGGTCGTGTACACGGCCGTGTATCCCTTGCCGGCTAGCTTGTACTCTCTACGATTGTGATATCCGTGATCTTTGTAATTTAGATAGATAGATATTAGAGATATTTTTGTTATTAACTTAGCTAATTTGTAGGAGTCAGTTTAGGAAGGAATAGATAACATTCTCTTGTATATATATATTCAACAGGTGAAAGAAAGAAATCAGAGAAAAAAAAGATTTCCTCAAACCATTTTCCTATTGTTCTGTTTTTAGCACGCTCCATATATCACAATAACCCACCAAACTTCCAGGGCTTTAATTGTTTCGTAATGAATCTAGAAATAGCGCCGACAATTAATAATATGCAAAATTAATTCAAGAATAATCACTACACAGGCTATATATATATATGTGTGTGTGTGTGTGTTAAATTCACTATATTTTCTGGCGGTTTGTATGTGCGCCAACGTCCAACGACGCAAAGCATGACATGTATATTCCGAAAAGTCAAACTAATCTTGCCATCAGAAACTCAAACACACACACAAAGCGCGCGCGCGCACACGGACACATATAATATATAGACAAATAAATACATGGCAGAAGATCGAAAATGCATGCGGACAGATTAGGGAAGGCCCCATACTTAGTCTTTGTCTGGCGCTAGCTTCACTTCAAATTAATCCTTCCATATCGACAAATAGATGCAAACAAAGAATAAATATTTTGTTAATCTTGTGAAATTCCTATGAAAACGCTTTTAAAGTAATTTAATTATATTCCTATTATTTCTGACCATATAAGAAGAAATGTTTGGTTTTACCATTAGTTAATATATATATATATATCATAATCAACATCCCGAAAATACACAACAAGAACACACGAAAAACCTAGAGTTAGTAATCACTGTTTAAACAAAACAATCACAAGCCCACTCATATTATAAATTAAAATCAAACGTAGGATTTAGGAGCTAAGCCTATTAATTAAAAAGAAAAAGGGTAAAATATTCTAAATCTCATAATGCTTTTAGCTTTTATGAAAATAATTCGAAATTTTAGATGATGGTACGTACTTATCGTTGTAAATGAATTGTAACAATGAAAAAGGATATGCTAATAACCAGTAATATAATTAGCTAGCACTAGCAGTAACCGGCGGTCAGAAGTAATGGTAGCATGGTGGCAGTTAACGTCGTATGAAAGTGACCAAGAAGTAAAGAGAAAATGTTAGTTTTTCAACATTTTAATTCCATGAGAAAACGGCCCACTGATTTTATGATAATTATTGACTTGAAGAACAAATAACAGCATAAAGAAGATAACTAAGTAAAGGGTTGCGTGCGGATATACACTTGTTTAAAGAGATTATAAAAGAAACATGCATTTTCTTTCTATTTATTCATTTATTTTTTGAATATATATAGACATATATATATATATTACTTATTTATTTATTTATCATCTATCTTATCACATGCCAAACGGATATTCCGTTAAAACTTTTCTTAAATGAATAACATCGACATTGGCAGAATTTATATTGACAAAAAAGTATGCATCATCTTATAACCAACCATACTATATGTGAAAGCACACCTTAGTTTTGTACATAAATAATATAACAATGGTTTCAAGTGCAATAGTTACGGAGACCCCCTTATTTAACGTGCTCGCGTTAAATAGCAGGAAGTGGAAGGGGGTTAGAAGATATATAGATAGATAGATGAGGTGTACAATATACAAATGACAAATTTTTTATGCCACTGAATTGTCCAGCTTTTAACCAATCTGCTGGATAACAGAATTGCCCAGCTCTTACTAGGAAAAGTAAAGTTTGATGATCGCTATATCAAAAAAAAGAAAAAGAAGATCAAACCTAATCCCAACCCAGAGAAGCCTAGTAAGCATATCATTGACAATCCGATAACGAGCAGACCAACTCCGACGACAGATTCCAATAATTGAGAATAAAGCAGAATCGTGTATATCTAGAATATCATAATGAAAAATTAAAAGATATTTATTATTGGCTTCAACTCAATAATAATAAGCATGATGAAATCAAATAAAGCACAACCATTGCATGCGGTGGGGGAAGAGTTAAAGATAGAGAGAGCTGACCTCCAGTTACACCCACTTGTTTAATACTATACTTCGATTCTGTCTTTTTAAAAGGAAGGTTGGCTCTAACAATTCCATCTCTTTCTACCAAAACAATCGAAAATGTTTCAAAAACAAAAACAAAAAAAAATTAAGGCACAAAAAGTTCACGTCCTTCTTTATCTTTAAAAGTAGGACGTCCTAACCACTCACAGCTATTCCATCCCCGTTGAGGAAGTTGTTTCGTCTTCTGGTCTTTCGGGGAGTAGACGATGGGATTGATGGACATATAGATTCACTCATTTCCTTGATGATGTAACGTATACAAAGAGCATGTAATTTAAAAAAAGAAAAATGGAAAAGTTTCTAACTAATGATGTCGCCATCAGTAAGTCAAACCAATATATATATATATGTGCACTTGTAACGTGAATAAAAACAAGGCTAGAAGATCCAAATTAAAACTAATCCCCAAATAATGTCGTTATTTCCAGACCACAATTCCGCATGCGGACAGATTAGGGAAGACCCCATATACTAGTGTTTGTTTGCAAAATATTGACAAAATAAACGCAAACAACAAAATAAACAATTTGATATTCATTCTTGTGAAATTCCTAATGATAAAGTAACTTAATTTGTATCATTTCTGACCATAATAATAATAATATGCTACAGTTTAACCATTAGTTTATATTATCAGAATCAAATTTTCTTCCCAAAGGTATGCAGAGAAAGAATAAGAAATGATTACCAACCAACGCCTCATACTAAAATAAATAAATAAAAAAAAAAGAAAAGGAAAGAAAGTTGCAAATACACGCCTTATTTGCCCATATGAAGCAAATGCAATGAAAAAACAGAAGCCTTTCTTGTCCTTTGATATTATTTACAAAATTTATAGGAAAAAATTATATAACATCTTATCAAAGTATGCATTGTGTAAATTGTTGAAGATTTAGCTGAATCAATCATCTAAACTTTCGTCTAACTCCATTGTTGCAGAGAAGAAAATGCAGAGTCTCGGAAAAAAAAAATTGGTAAAATGAGTTAAGTTGTGATTTTAGTTACAACGACCTATTTATACCATAACTTGCACAACAACAAATACAAAATTGACACATGTAAATTACAAATAATCAAAATCCGCATCCCCTTTCAAGTTGAAGCTTCTCAAAGTCCCAACTTGACATATAGATTTTTGAGATGTGAAACTCCCATTGACTTGGTAAGAAGATGTAATGCCCCTAAACTTGAAGCATTACGGCCCGCCACATGTCACTACTGTAAAGTGACACACTAAAGCTCTAAACTTCATAATACTTCAAAACCTAATTATTTATATTATCCATCACACTACTATAACTTCAATTAAATAAATGACTCTCAAATGAGTCATTCTACATCTCTTTATTTAATAACAACAATTCTCAAGATAATAATTATCTATATAACTTTAATTTAACTAATAAAACTTTAAATTACAAATATTCAGATTTCTCCACAAAATAATAATGTTCTCTTCCTATCTCATCCATGTAATGCCTTACCAAGTTCCCATTCTTACCATATTTCACTTGTTCGTCATTCTCGCTTGCAGCTAAAAAAAATAAAGGAAAGGGGGTGAGCCTAAGCTCAATACGTAATTATCATACCTATATGTGCATGATACACCACCATAAAGAGACATGCATATATGCAACATTATTACATCATGCAATCACACATGAACTTACATATCAATCATAATCAATTTCTCAACATTAGGGTACTCACAACCCTGATACATAATATTGTCCTAGTGGAAACTGCCGCTATAACCCCTGTTTAACCCTAATAGGAACTACCACTACGGGCCCTATCTAACCCTAATCTACCTTAGATCATTTTGATACACAGCTCCACTAGAGACAACACAGCATATCGATCATTGAGATGCCTCCTAGGAATCTGCCACTATGAGCCCCTAAGCCGAGTCGAGCACAAGCAACATACATCAATCAATTCATATAATGCTTTATGTCTTTATTATTTCACATACAATTCATTTATTAGCTACCTAGCAATCACATATAACAAACAAGGTAAACACGTACTTAGGATCCTAGCCTTAAGTACATTTGGTCCTACGCTTAAGCTAAGTTGATATCTGTACAATCATCAATGCATCCTTCTTAGTACTAAATCTAAAAATAATATAACTCTCGTAATTTCTCTTAATCCATTAGTTTATTTAAGGTCTTACTAATTATCTAGGTTGTGTAGAAATTGGTTTACTTTGGAGTTAAATAAATATAATATGAAATTGCTTTTCAAGTAACATGGCTATGTTGGAGGTCGTGTAGCTCAACACGGCTATTACATGATCGTGTAAAAAAGTCGTGTATCTCTCAACCAGTTTTGGTTCAACACGGTCGAAACACGACTATGTAGACAAGCCATGTATCTCTCGGTTTCAACACGGGAGCAACACAATCATGTTGAGAGGTTGTGTATCTCTCGATAGGTCTTTTGTGATCAACATGGGAGCAACATGGCTGTGCTAAGAGGTCATATATCTCTCAGTAAACCCTAAAGAAGCTATATTTAGCTTCAGTGCTAGTAGTAGACATCATCGGTTGCTTCTTAGTCTTCCAAGAAACTAAAGTTCTTCCTAACATAACACAATAACTAGAAATGGACTTACAATCTAGATTAATAGATCCAAAATCTAACTTTGAATACCCTTGAAGCATAAGTGAATTATCAGTAGGATAAAATAGTCCTAAAGAAGTTGATCCTTTCAAATAGCAAAGAAGATGAAACACAACTTAAAGATGTGGATGTCTATGATGAGAAAGGAACTGACTTAACCGATGAACTGCATATGTAATATTTAGATGAGTAAGAGTAACATAAAGAAGGCATCCAATGAGTTTTTATAAAATGAAGGATTTGAAAGCAAGTCCCCTATTGTATTATCAAGTTGTAGATGATGAGGCAATAGAAAAGAAACTACTTTAGCACTTATTAAACCTACATCTTGTAATGCATCCATAATAAACTTGCATTGATTAACAAGAATTCCCTATTCTAATATACACAATTCTAACTTAAGGAAGAAATGAGCTAATCCTAGATCTTTAGTAGTGGAAGCCTCATTTAACTTCTGCTTTATATGAGAAATAAACTTCTCATCAAATCGAATGATTAGCATATCAACCACATGGAGAAGAATGAACACACTTCCTACAAAACCATGGTAGGTGAACAAAGAGTAATCATGCTTGGAATGACAGAAACCAAGTGAAAGCAAAAACTTACATATTTCTAAGTTCTATTGCTGTGAGGCTTGTTTAAGCCTATAAAGCGATTTCTTTAAATGACAAACTTGACTTAGAAATGCTTTATTGTACCCTTCGAGAGGCATTATGTATATATCTTCATCAAGATAACCATGTAAAAAGGCATTATTCACATCTATTTGATGTAAAGACCAATCATAAGCAACAACTATAACAATGAGAATGCGAATAGTACCTAATTTTGCAACTGGAGAAAAGGTATCATGATAATCTTCTCCTTCCACTTGTGTAAAGCCTTTAGCAACAAGCTTAGCTTTATATCATTCTATCACACCATTAGGTCCATATTTTATTCTATAGACCTACATAGATCCAATTGGCTTTTTACCTTCCAATAAAGGATTCAATTCCTAGGTCTCATTACTTTCAAGTGCACTAAGTTCATTTCACATAGCAAACTGCCACTCTTTATGTTGAGATGCTTCAAAGTAATTACGTGGTTTTTAGGTAACTAACACATTGGCTAAAGAAGCGACAAAATCAATTGGTTATGTAAAAAAAGGTTTTTATGTCAAAAAGGGGATATATAGCAGTTGTTTTAGTATTAGCAGTTGTGTTTGAAGAAACATGTGTAATAGCAACAATATCTAAACCATGATGTGCTTCTTATATAAAGTCTTGAAGCCACTTAGGAGGTCTTCTTTCTCTAATTGACCTTTGTAAACAAGATAGATTGGAAGTAGAAATAATAGGAGAATCAATAGAAACAAGTTACTAACTAATAGGAATAAAAGGATTGGCATCAATGAGATTTTAATCAAAACTAGACAAATGTTCTTGTAATAGCAAAGACTCAAACAATACATGATTTTTAAGAGAAGACTAAACAACATCAATTCATGAAATTTTGTTACCTTCGAAGGGAAAAATTTCTTCAAAGAAAACAAAATCTCGAGAAACAAGAATTTGTTTGTGAGATAGATCATAGACTCTATAACCTTTTGGCCTTGTGCATAGCTTAGAAACACACATTTAATTCCTCTATATTCAAACTTCTCGTTTAGATAAGGTTGTTTAGCTATATAGCACAAATAACCCATAATTCTCAAATAGTCATAATTTAGAGAACAGCCAAACAACATTTCATGTGGATTTTTTCAATTCGAGCTTTGCCATTGGCTTTTTATTGACTAAGTATGTAGCTGTAAGTATACACTCCCCTCAAATTTCTATAGGTAATTGATCATGAAGTCAAAGAGCTTGAGATGTGTCCAAAATATGCTACATTTTTCTCTTTGCTCGACCATTTTGTTGAGGTTTATATGTAGTGGTTTGCTAATATAAGGTTGTCAAACTCACGATTCTACTTAGAATTATCAGAGGGTTTATAGAATTGAAACATAAAAATGTAAATTTTTATACTTTATGTAAAATAGCTTTCAAAAGTTATAGATATGTTTACTATAGTCATATAAAAATGGAATAAAGAAATTTAATATAAATTTTAGTTACAAATTATAATAGAAATTATATACTTATAATACAAATAAATTAATATAATTTGTTAAGCTAATATATAAAACTACAATATAAATAACAATACCAATATGAAATGAATTATAATATAAATTATAATAATAAAATACAATGTTAAAAAAAATGACCAACACCTTTATCATCATTAAAAGTCAAAATTATTGCTAACTCTCTCTTCATCATTATCATTATCGTTGTCATCTTCATCATCAATACCGATATCTTTATTGGTACTACAATCAACATTACTCTTTTATCATAATTTCAATTCTTTTAAAGAACTAATAATACTCATTTCTTGTGAAAGTTAAGTTATATTTTTTAATTTTTAGTCTATTTGACTAAATATGTAGAATCGGTAAGCTCAGTTAAAAACGAAAGATTTTAACGATTTTACATGTAGACTAGTGGTAGAATCATAAGTCCATATGGAAGTGATTTTATACTCGAGTTAACTTGAAAAGACCTTCTAAAATTATAATCTCATAGCATCATATAAGTAGAATCATGGTTTTAACAATTATGCACTGATGAACAATGCTTAGGCTATTAAAAAGTGATTGGCACAAGACAGACAAAAATTCAATGCCATTATATGTTCTCACAAACTTAGGAACTATGTGAAAATGATTAGGGACAAATGAAAAGAAGTTATGAAATGGAATGTGTTTGAATCTTGTGTCGAAGCAAAAAATTCTGAGTGGACATAGTAAAATCATCTACAATTTTCAATAAATATATAGCACCAAAAATGAGCACAATACTATAAGGACTCCAAACATTAACATGTAAGAGCTCAAAAGCAAACTTAGAAACATGTATACTTCTAGTGAAAGGAAGCTTATGAAATTTGGCTTCTTGACAAACATCACAAAAGAAATTCTAAAAACTAAAGTTCTTACACATCTTCAAGTATTGTAGTTTAGAAGCGAAAGTATGTCCCAAATAGGCATGAATCAAGTAAAGATAACTTCTATCACTGCAGTGAACATAATTACACATCGAAAGTGATTTACATAGATCAACTATACAAGAAGACCCTTTGAAGTCTTTAGACTATAGTACATATAACCCACACATAGCTTTAGCTACTACTGTAGTTGTTGTCATGTTCTACTCCTAAAATTTGCACTTTGATGAACTAGAGATAGCAATAAGTTGTTGATCTCTTACTAAACTATGTACTAAAAGAAGATTATGTGTAAATTGAGGTATAAGAAAGACATTATGAATGATAAGCAAGGGAGTAATGGATACGAAACCTACCTTAGGGATTGAAATAGTCCTCCCATCTAGTAGATTAACTTTAATAGGATGTAAAATGTCATAAATACTATGTAAAGTGATAGAAAGAAGGGTCATGTAATTTGTAGCCCTTGTGTCCACTATCCTAGAATGTAAGCTATTACTAGCAACATTGAAACAAAAGAAAGAATCAAGCATACTTGCAAATTGAACATTATTAACAATAGCTTTATTTTTCTACCTTATAGTCTTCATCAACCTTAGCATTTCATGACACATGCTATGAATCATTTGTTGATCACCACTATTAAACTATTGTCCTTCTTCTAATATAATATCAACAACATGATTAAATGGAGGACTAATACTGCTAGATTTTGTAAAATTAACAACCACATTATTAACATTGGAACTAGAAATAACTAAAACTCTTCCCTTCTAAATCCTTTCCCCTTTTACCTAATTTGGATATCCAATGATTTTGAAGCAATTTTCGACCATATGACCTTCTGACTTGCAATGTTGATAGAAAACCTTATTCTTGCCCCTTCTCTTATCATTTAGAAACCCCTTGCTCCCTATATTAAAAGTTGTGCTATCAACCTCTGATGGAAACACTAAAGTTATTTACCTTTGTTTGTTAACTTGCTACACTAAGTAGAAAGCCTTATTAACAGTAGGCATCGAGTCCATAGTGAGAATTTGATTTCTCACTCCATCATACACTTCACTCAAGCCTATTAGAATTGCATCAGTTAGCTTTTCAATTCAAATTCTACCAATTTTTCCTTAAGACCATGAGTATAATAGTTTATCCTACCATATGTACATTTTGGAAAAGCATGCAATTGTTGTAATTCATCCCAACACTTCTTAAGCTTATTATAGTAAACTCTTAAACTTTGATTGTTTTGTTTCAAATTATAAATTTCATGTTGTAATTGAAATACTAAAGGACCATTAGAGACACCTTCCGCTTACTAACTTCTTTCCACAACTATTTTGTAGATTGTGCACAAAGAAAGCTTTGTGCAATTTCACTTAACATTGAATTAAGAATCCAACAACAAACCACATAGTTACACCTCAACCATTTCAATAAATTAGGTGATGTTTTGGATGGCTTCATAATCTAACCATCAATAAAACCTAATTTTGATTTCACACCTAATCCCATCTTAATTGCTCTACTCTAGTCTAAGTAGTTATTCCCATTGAAGATTAAAGTTTTGAGAAACATGTTAGAGATATCCAACATTGAGAGAAATAGAGGATTCATAATAGATGAATCTCCTACTACAATGCTAGAATTTCCTAGTGAAATACTCATGATGGAAAAAAATTGATTACGTGCGGTACCTTAGTTGCTCCAATACCATGTGAATTGTTGAAGATTAGTTGAATCAATCATGTAAACTTTTGTCTAACTCCATTGTTGTAGAGAAGACAATATAGAGTCTTGAAAAGAAAATTTGGTAAAATGAGTTAAGTTGTTATGTTAATTACAAGGACCTATCTATACCATAACCTGTACAACAACAACAAATACAAAATTGACACGTGTAAATTATAAATAATAAACTTCCACTCATTGACAATTTTTTCCTTAAATAAATAGCATCCTCATGAAGAAAAACAAAGAAAGTATAATCTTAATTCTCTACATACTTTTTTATTTGAGTTCGTAACTTTTTTTTTCCTCAATGTTTATATATTTTCCTATTTGAGTTTTTAACCTTTTTTTTCTTTTATTTATATCATTAACATTTTTTAATTCTTACAAAAATAAAACTTCCATTAAATAAATTAAATTCTCCATCCATCTTAGGCATGTATTAACTTTTGATTAGCCTTGGAGTAGTTGGCTAAGATGACTAGAATACAGACAAATTTTTCCAACCAATTTTCTCACTTTTAATCATCATCTATATATTTTTTATTATTCTTTATTATATTAAATCATTATATATTTTTAACATTATTTTTATTATATTATGTAAATAATTATATTTTTTATTATTCTTTATTATATTAAATCATTATATATATTTAATATTATTTTTTACTATATTATGTAAATAAGTATATTTAATATTATCATTTTTAATTTAATTATTGTGAACTGATTTGATATTAATACATGTCATAGATAGATTCAAAACTTAATAGATTAGACAAAAGTTCATTTTCTATAAAGTTTTGAAAACATTAAGAATTTAAATAAAAGAAAAATGATTGAAGACTCGAAGAAAAAAATAAATGAACATTAAAGACTAAAAGTATACCTTTTCCCAAAACAAATTAACATTGGCAAAGTTTAAATTAAGGAAAAGTCTACATCATCTTAAGATCCAACGATGCATATGATGTTATAACCAACAATGACAAAAGTTAGATCAACTCATCGAATATGGAGAAATTATTAAAATAAGCTGGATCTGATGACTTAAAAAAATTTGACAATCTAGATTTAAAACAAAATTAACATAAAGAAATCTAAATATAAAAAATTAATTCATAAATTTCTAATAATTTATATTTAAAACTTTATTTTTAAGTCACTCGTTGGTGAGTTATCCCAATACCATTCCTCGAGTGTGCTCACCCATTAACCTTTTCCTGAGCTATTGATTCCTTGTCTTAATGGTTTAATGATTTTTCTCAAATTGATACCGACAGTAATCAAATTTGTCGTTTTTAAGGAAAAGACATGGTTGGTAAAACTTTTTCTAGCAAATACACCAAAAGAATAGTTCAACCTTTTAATTTCAGAAGATCACGAAGGAATTCATCATTTGTCAATTGCCATCGTAAAGTTAGGAAATTTTATTTTTCTTTAATTTTGTAATTTATATCTTGAAGCTTTGAAAAACCAAAAATTTAAGGATTTGAGGACAACAGAACTACCAAATTAAATAAACTAATAAAAAAGGTTTTTCTTTTCTTTTTTTTTTTAATTTTTACCAACATACTTAAATAAAAACAAAAAAATCTTTTCTTATGCGAAATGGAGGGAGGAAACTAACCAAATTAAAGCATGGAGGAAAGAAATCCCCTACTATTTTCTTTGTAACAAAATGGGATACTATACTAAATAATGTCCGAACAAGGAATCACAAAAAAATGATTCAAGAAATTTCCAAAATAATAGGGTTCTAGTTTGGCTGAGATAATGATATGGATTCATTATTCTCAAGAGATGGAGAAATTTCAAAGAGAACTCTATTTTCTCTTCAAGTATACCTCCCTGGATAGGTTGGACAAGTTATTTTGAAGCATATTTACATATTTGATATTCAAGATTAAACTGTCATAGTTTTTTTTTTTCTCTAATAAAAATTTAGTGGGTTGGTTTGTTTTATTTTTCAAAAAATTTTAAAGTTTAAGTTTTTTTTTTTCTTTTTTATAAGAAAAAACTCTAAATTTAGCACCCTGAGTGTTTGAAAAAGAACCTAAAAGTCATAATTTTGGAAAGGATTCATTTTATTTATTTATTCATTCATTTTTTTTTTTTACGTTTCTTTTAGAAAAAACTAAGTCTTAAACAAAAGCAATAGTCGTTTTTTCCTTTATTATTGAAAACTAAATATAGAAGAAGCCTTGAAAGCTTTGTAAAAAGAACAAATTATTAAAAAAAAATTAATCTAATGAAGAACTGATTGTACATATAGAAAAACTAAAATCCTAATCATATGATAATAGTCATGCTCATAGAACAATCGATCACATGCAATATTATCTAATTTTATTATAACATGTGATTATTAAATACCTAGATGACTAACATATATGGCAAACATTTTTTTTTTCATTTTTCGTCTTTTTTCTTTTAACTTGTTTTTTGGAATTAAATGAAAAAAATAAAATTAAATAAAGAAAGTGGAACTTACCTAATGGAGTCGGCCGGAAAGGGAAGACAAGCTGCTTTGATGCTGCTGATGGTCATCCACACTTTCAAGTGTGTCGGCAAGCTTGACAGGATGGTGCTTCACCAACATGTGGCGCCAATTAGTGAAGGGGAGTGTCGAAAAACGATGAATTGGAATGTACAAGTCGGCTCAAGCGTACACACAAATTGAATCGACTCAATTTGGGCTAATTTCGATGCGCTTTCATGAGATTAACCTGGGCGCTTTTATAATTCTAGGGGTAAGGAATCTATTTCTAGAATCAATTTTGTGTGACTTTGACCAAACAGAATTAATTCTTGGAGAGATGTTAGGGTCTTTCGCTGAAGTGGATTTTTTTTTTAAATAAGAATTGGAATTTATTTTTAAAATCAATTATAATTGTTTTACGACTTTTACTCTAGTCTCTAATTTATAAAAAAAATAATTAGATTGAAAAATAATATTTAAATTCAACTTAGATTAGATTTTTCCTAAACATTATCTTTTTGGATTTGTCTTGATAAATTTGATTAAGCTTGTTTTGTATTGATTTTGATTATAATCGATAAAAAATGAGAGAGAATAATTAGATATTTTGGCCATTAAATCCCAAGTCAGGCATGAAAGCTCCAAAAAAAGGGGCAGAAGATCAGACAATAGTCTTCAATGCCTCGACCCACACGCCCCATCCGCTGACCTCATGGAACAGTAAAAGCTGTTGCTTATGCACCCTCTCGGTGATTCACATCCAGGGTCCCCAAGAGTGCAAATCCAAACTTTTGGCCATTATGGCAGTGGCTTTCTCATCCTAGAGCATATTTTATTTAAGCCTTGCCTTGCTTCTTTTGGGTTAAATTTTAGGTCAAAAGTCACTTTTAAGCCAAAAGTTAGGCCTTGAAAAATTACTTTCACGCTCCACGTAATTATTAAGTCTAATATAAATATATAAAAATAAAAAACTTGGATCAATTCGATAGATTTTGAGACACTTGATCATTTATTGTCCAGCTTAGACCAAAATTGATTTTAACATAAAATGGTCTATTTAAGTCCAAATAGGGCACCATTTGAAGCCACATTTGGTATAAATTAATCTTGTTTGATGCTTTTAAGAATGAAGTGGTGAAGAGTAATGGCAGTTTTTAACATTGTATAGGGATACAAATAGGTGGGCTCTTATGGAATATCTGACCACCCAAACCTTAATATTGATCCAATAAATTAATATCCAATAGGTTTTAAGATGAGTTTCTAGTAAAATGTTAAAACCCTATAGGGTATCAATTAGATTCTATTACAAAGTTAATACTTGATAGGGTAATTGAACTCACTAAGTCTTGCATATTATTTATTATTTTATTTTATATTTACAAATATATAATTCACAAAATATTATCAAACATATTATTCATCATGATAATAAATAATATTATAAGTTACTTATATAATAAACAATATTAAATTCTTACGTTTATCATATTATTTATTTTATGAATTTCAGTAGCTATGCTACCCTTTTTAAATGATATAAGAATTCTTAAAATAAAATTCTAAATTATTAAGTCATCAGCAAAGAACATCCGACTGATTCCCTCTTCTTTGGATCTCCAATGATAAAAGAACTATGGGAATCTATTCATGCTTTGAAATTTTCTTGAGAGTAGTTCCAATGGCTAAAACAGGAAGTTAAAGAGAGATATGGGGTTGCCATCTACGTAAAAGGAAAACCTTGCAGTAGGGGGAGATGCTAGTTTCATGATGCTGACTTTTAAAGTACAACGAGGTGCTCTCTATTATTTTGATAGCTATGGACTAATTCTTGTCAATGCAAGTATTATCGAAAATCCTTCTTCGCTGAATGAAAGCGGATTGTTGTCCTCCTCCAAAAGAGTGCAAAACATCCTCATCCTTGAAGCCAACAACTTAAAGATGGCTTCATAGATGATGTTGCAATAAGCAAGAGGTTTGAACTCCTCCATCTTGGTTGGGTTTTGCCACCTTTGGTGCAAAGGGTAATGATGTTATTGTTGATCAGTCTAAGTAACAAAGCCAAAGCGGGAGACTTTCCCAATAGCCAAAAAAATTATTTAAGTTTTGTACATGGCACAAGGGTGCATTTTTATCCTTGGGGGTTCGTTGCTCTAGTTTTGTTTTATAATTGATTCTTCCCCTTGGTGTTTTTGTAGCAAATCCATCTTTTTTAAGGCTTCGAGAAATAGCCGATTGAATCGCATATAGATCCACTCTAGCTGAAAACGGAGCCATTTTTGTCGCGGAATCTATTTGTATTTGTCAACAACGCAAAGGGCTATTAGTTACCATCCGATGTACCATTGTACAATACAGTAACAATCCAGTGTGATTATACTAAACATTTTGACATTAAGTATCACTTCAACTAGGATAAGGTCACTCTAGGTGAAATTTGGTTTAGTATACCCCTACAAGCTAACACTGAGTTGACTAACTTACAGTGAGCTTGTCTACCTCCTACTTTCTTTAAATTACTTATTCAATCTCGTGTTAACGCTTATGAGATTAGGGGCTGTATTTATATTACAGTTTGTTTGTACAGGGGGACTTATTTTCTTTCTGTATTTCTTAGAGTTACATACCTTTGGTTACTGTATATATAGACATTTGGAACCCAACATTATATTTTGTAATGCACTACCATGTTGTATAGCAGACATCAAGAAGATGGAAAAAAAAAATTATCCAATGAATTTCTCCTTGTGAAGTATCCCTCAAGAAATGCCTAATCAACGTATAGCCATATTTTTTTTTTTTTAATTTTTGAATTGCCCGTAGGATCTCTTGCTTTAAGGAAAGCCTCTTATAAAATTTTACAAATTCTTGATTGTCTTATGAAATGAATCGATCCTCCTTTACAATTACATAAATTACTATTTATACTATTAAATAAAACTACTTATCTAACTAATTTATAATTGAAATTCTAATTAGTTAACATTGTAACTAATTTCCTAATAGTTGTGACAATTTTCTCTCCTCCTTAAAATCAACATTGTCCTCAAAGTTTTAAAAAAGAAAAGAAAAAAAAAAGCAAAGCAAAAATCAATTAATGCAATTGAAGAGAAAATAAAATTCATCAACTCTTCTGATCTTCTTTTAAATCTTTGAGACCATTGCTCTCCTATGATCATCATGAACAATCTACTTCTCGATTGAAAGAATAACATCATTTGAATTACCAATATATCTTTTTACACTTTTTTGCCAAACATAATGATTCTCAATAATAGGCTATTGTTCTTGTTTTTCATTGTCTTTAACTAATTTTTCATAGCAACAAATTCTTGATTGTTTATCTTCATGATCTCATATGTTGATAGAGCATTTTATGCATGAACCCTCAAGGCTCACTTCAGCCCATTCAAAGCTATGTTTGAGCTTCACTAGCCTTTTACCAACCTGTTCCAGTCCATTTCAACATAGAATGGCCTAGGTTCAAGTTCACTCTTCCCAACATCTAGATCGGATCTCTCATGCGCATCCCCACAATGGATAAGTATGAGAGAATGCTATGGATAAGGAAGGGGGTTGGTCAAAAATAGACCCCTACAACATTAGAAGAAAATTTCAGCAATTAATACACTTCATATATAAGGATCATCCACAACTCTTATAAATAAAGGATGAAGACTATTGAGTAAAGGACTTTCTTTACTCTTTGCACGCAAAAAAAAAATTCTATTACTCTTCACTTGTATTGACTTAAGTATTGGAATGGCCACATCGGAGTAACCTCTAGTACCCCCATAACTTGACTTGTTTCTCTTTTATAGGTGATTCAGCTACCTTCCAAAAACTCAGCACAACATTTGGCACTGTCTCCATGATCATACTTATGACAAAACATATGGAACCTCGTTAAAAAGTAGCAAAATCGAAGGAAACAATGGATACCTTAGCGGTGGACCAAAACATCCAAGCCACAATGTCCCAACAAGTTACCTAACCCCAAACCATAAATACCCATCCCTAGCCAATTGAAGTATACCATTTCCTAGATTTAGAGAATCTTTATAAAATGCTAACAACCTAAAATGAAACAATCCATACTGATAACATTAGGCTCCAAGCCCGAGTGGTAGAATTGGAGCAACTTAATAACATGTCAAAACTAGACAATGTATCCACACATTCTCTAAAACCACCATTGGTAGCGCAAGCTCAATGGCAAGTAAACAAGCTAGGCTTGCAAAAAACTGTAACCCTACTCTTGTTAAGCCAATTCCGCCTGTTACATCGTAAGGAAGAGCTCTCTCCTACATTGCTCTACTAATTGTGTTACATAGCTACAGTGGCCATCTTACTCAGAACAACAAGCCTAAGCCATTAGATGCTCGTACTTCGAACAATGATAAACTTGCATGACCTCAACGATGTGGTTGCTTGCTAGGCTTTCCTGAGCACCTTATGCAAGGTTGCTTGTATGTGGTATCATAATCTACCACCAAACTCCATCTCCTCAATCAATGAATTGGCCAATCAATTCCAACAACACTTCTTAGCTAGCAAACTCCCCATGAAGGACTTATCAACCTTGAATTTGATTAAGTAAGGTCATGATGAACCAATCAAGGACTATCTTGCTCGATTCAATTATTCGAAACTGGAGATCCCCAACATCAATAAGGGAGTTGCACTTAATGTGGTGATCTAAGGTATCAAGCCTACTGGTGACTTCTTCAAATCTTTGGCAAAGAATAAGTCTAGCAGTTTATAGGAATTCATGGAAAATGTAAGGAAGTACATCCAATAGGAAGACTTTATCTCCACTAGGAAGTCGTTTGACAGAGTAAGTTGGACAAGAAAAAAGACAACAAATGGTCTATTAAGAATCACCTAAGCCCAAAATAAGGTGAGAGGTCATCTCGAGACAATGGTACAAGAGATAGAAAGCACACAATCCTAAGCTTCACAACATATATCCCATTGAACTGGCTAGTGGAGGATATTTTCATGGTAGTCTGCAACATGGACGTCCTACTCAAACTAACAAGACTATGGGGTAATTCGAATAATAAGAACACCAACAAATACTAACTTCCATAGAGATATGAGTCATAATACAGATGAGTTTTACTAACTCAAAAATGCACTCAAAGATCTTGCTTAACGTAAGTATCTTTAGGAGAATATTGTTGACCCCAATAACTTCATTGAACAACTTAATAAAAAATGACGAGAAGAGTAAGGTCAAAATGAGTTGGAGAATGAAAATAATAATTGCCCCAATATAGCCCCCAATGGTGTAATTAATAACATCATTGGGAGACCTGAAATAAAAGGTTGCTTGAGCCCCTTGAGCTTAACTGATGCCCCAAGCAACTGGTAGTTGATAAGCCCACACAAAAAGAGGCCACAAGTGGATACATTTGTATCTTTCTTAGTGCAAGGATTGCCAAATTTGACACAAGTAGTTCAGTAGTTATCATCTTTAAACATACCTACAACTAGATGTAGCCTAGGCTCAAAATAAAGATGAAGCCCTTCAATTATGATTTGTATGGGTTTAATAACCAACCTATACAAGTCGTGGGCATCATCACCCTCCCTATAGAGCTTGAGTACAACAATATTGTAGCCCAACAAAACATAGCGTTCTAGGTGGTGGATTGATAGATTCCTTACGATGTAATATTAAGGCAACCAAGTCAAAACACCTTCAAGATGACCTCCTCAATGCCACACGTCAGGGAAAAAATCTCACTACTTGAGCAAGTCTGTGTGTACCGAGGGGATCAAGAGTAGGTGCGCACATTATATTTGAAGGCCCTAAAGTGGGAGGAGGTCTTCAGTGTAGAACTGGGTCTAAGAAGAAGTTAAGTTCTAGTGGAGAAATAGTCGAGGAGATGAAAGAAATCCAACTCAATAGCAATGCTAAGTAGACTACATGGTAAGAACGTCAATGCCTACTAAGTTCAAACATCAGCTCATCAACTTCCCCAGGTTCAACAATGATGTCTTTGCCTAGTCTCCATCAAACATGCTAGGTATCTCTCCTAAAGTGATGACACATCATCTTAATGTCAATAGAAATGCTAATGTCATCAAATATAAGAAAAGGCATTTTGGTCTAGAACAATAAGCAGTTATTAAAGAAGTGGTACAAAAGTTGCTAAAAGTGGGATTTATTAAGGAGGAACATTATCTAACCTGGCTAACCAATTGTGTGCTACTTAAGAAATCTAATGAGAAGTGGCATATGTGTACAAACTACATAGATTTCAACAAAGCCTACCCAAAGGAATGCTTTCCTCTCCCTCAAATTAACCAACTCATTAATTTCACTTCCTATCACATTTTGCTTAGTTTTATGGATGTTTTCTTTTTTCTAGGTATAACCAAATAGTGATGCATTTACCATTATAAGGTTATGCCCTTTGGCTTAAAAAATGCTAGGGCAACATACTAAAGGTTGGTGATGAAAATATCTTAGCAACAAATCAGGTGGAATATTGAAGTATACATTAACAATATGATCATTAAGAGCATAAATCCCAAAGACCATTTCCAAGACTTGCAAGAAATATTCCATACCTAAAGGTAATATAATATGAAGTTTAACCTTTAAAAGTACATCTTCGGGTTGACCTTAGACAAGTTCCTTAGATATATTGTCAACTAGCATAGCATCAAGGCTAACTTTAAGAAGATACGAGTCATCCTCAAAATGTAGCCCTTCGAGTCAATAAAAGAGGTTTAATAGCTCACAAGACATGTTGCTATGCTAAATAGAGTTGTCTCTAAAAGTAGAGACAAATACTCTGAGTTCTTAAAGGTCTTGAAGAACCCAACCAATTTTCCATGGACTGAATAATGCCAAACTGCCTTCAACAAGTTGAAACAACTCCTAACAAGTCCACATGTACTCTCAAAATCAATCTTAAGTGAGGACTTATTCCTAGACCTTTCTACCAATGATCAAGCTCTCTCCTCTATACTAGTACGTGCTGAAGGGAGAGAGCATAAGATGATTTACTATGTTAGCCATGTCCTCCAAGGACCTGAAATGAGGTACACAAAGGTGGAAAAATTCACTCTTGAAGTGGTGTTTTGGCTAAAAGACTACGACCCTACTTTGAAGCTCACAAAGTAATAGTCCTAATCGATTAACCATTACATAAAATATTATATAAGCCAAACACATCAAATCAGATGATGAAGTACATCCACGAGCTAAGTGCTTTTAGGGTACAATACTGACTAAGAAAAACAATAAAAGCTAAAGTCTTTGTAGACTTTATAGTAGAGTATACGGAAAATGATGTCATGATAGATAATAATGACAAACCAGTATAGACTCTCCATGTTGATAGCTCATCCACTTGGGGGGGAGTGGAGCTAACTTTATGCTGCATGGAACTCATGGGGAAAGTCTCATATGCACTTAAGTTCGAATTACCAACAAGTAATAGTACAATGGAGTATGAAACTCTTATTGCAGGTCTTAGATTGGCAAAAGAAATAGTTGTTGAGAAGACAAAAATATATTTAGACTCCCAACTCATTGCCCAACAAATAAAAGGAGAATATACAGTTAAGGATGAAACAATGACTAGCTACCTCTAGGTTGTTAAGGGTCTTACCTTAGATTTTCCCTCTTGGAATATAACCAAAGTTCCTCTAGTTCGACAATGATAAGCTATTAAAGTTCGCATCTACATGCATTCTCAATCTTGATAAATAGGAGAAAAAGGTCTTCATGGAGTACCTTTCAGATAAAAACATCAACAAGAAGCTAGCTCAAGTCATGGAAATTCATCATACACCAGCTGAAACATGTTGAATGGTCCCTATTATTGACTACCTAAAGAACAAAACTCTTCAGCAAGATAGAAAGGAGGCTAAGAAGCTCATGTGCAAGGCCACAAATTATACCCTTATTGGCAACCTCCTCTACAAAAGAGGCCTAAGCATGCCATTCCTTAGATGTGTCTAACCAAAAGAAAGCCAAAGGTTGCTGGAGGAGCTACACATGGGGATATGTAGCAACTACGTCAAAAGTTGAGCCCTTTAAATTAGAGTACTTAGGCTTGGTTATTATTGGCCCACCATGAGAAAAAGACTCAGAGCAGCTCATGTGAAAGTGCATACAGTGCTAAAAGCATGCACCAATTGAGCATACACTAAGCAACTATTTGCAATCCCTCACTAGCCTTTAGCCCTTTGCCTAATGGGGATTGAACAACTTAGGACCCTTTCCTCGAGCTTCTAAGCAACGACAATTTATCATTGTGGGTATAAGTGAAAGTCGTAGCCAAGATTACTACGAAAAACATAAAATTCTTCATCCTCAACAATATCCTTAGTACATATGGTATTCCATACGTACTAATAATATATAACAGGACATAGTTCAACAACAAAAAATTCAAAAAGTTTTGCAACAATAATCACATCAAAGTTCACTACACCTCAATTGCACATCCTAAATCAAATGGATAAATCATAGTCATTAACAAGATTGTGCTTAATAATCTAAAAAAAGAGAGTAGATTAGGCTAAAAGTAAATGGGCATATAAACTCCTAACCATACTGTGGGGGTACTAAACTACTCATAAGACCTCCATGAGAGAAACGCCATTGAAACTTGCCTTTCGTTCTAAGATTGTTCACCCCATTGAATTAGAGGTCCTTAACATCAGAACACAAAGCATGGATTTGTCTACGAACTAACTTAGATTATAAGCTAACCTAGACACAATAAAAGAGATTCAAGACACTACTCGAATTCAAATAACCATGTATCAACACCAAGTTACTCATTACTATGATAAAAAGGTTAAGAATAAAGCCTTTTGGTTTAACGACCTGGTCTATAAAAGGTTAAGGAAAGCTCATGCCAAATTAGGAGGATCCAATTAGAATTTTTGAGGACTTAAGTAATGAGGCATATAGGCTTGAGAGATTGGATGGTCAACCTATCCCTCAAACTTAGAATATGATAATCTTAGGTCATACTTCGATTAGATTATTGTTTGCTTATTTGTAAACTCAATTATTGGATAATGAATGGAATTGTTGCATTTTATAAGTTTCAATTGCTTTAGTAATTTATTCACTAATGGACTTCATAAACTTATCAAGTCCCAGCCTACTTAAGGTGAATGAACTCTTGATCATTGCTAATCCCAAACTTTCTATGGCTAATGGACTATTAATTACATCAAATTTACACTTTTAAATCAATAGAAAAATGCACTCTTGATAACCTAATGTCTCTATCCCTTAAGGAGTGAATGGACTTTTTAGCTTTTTGACTATCATTAAACCGTCAGAGAATCTGACCTCTTAATGCCTGTTAAAGCCATTCATGGTGGTAACTCATTGATAGGACCTAAAGTCTAAATGTTTGAGGACACCCCTCAAGTGTAATTCATAAAGAAACAAATAAATGGAAACAGGAAACTAAGTTAAAATAAGTATGAAAGGCAAAGTCACATAATAAGAACATCTCAAAGAAGCATTCAAGCAATGAGGAAAATGGAACAATAAAGTGCAAATAATGTATACCAACAAAGGTATATTAAAAAGCACATTTTGAAGTTCGGCATACAGTAGTGGAGGATCTTGTGGAGGAATCAAACTCAAAGGAAGAGCAAGAGTAGTGTCCTTGGGCTACTCTTAACTTGTGGCCTGATCTTGGTCATGCTCTTGTTTGTCTTAGGGATGTTGCTCTTGAAGAAGATCCTCAAGCAATCCCCCATTACCCTTGTTAGTATCCTCACCTACCACTCCTTCGATGTCCTCTTCAAATTCTAGCAACTCCTCACAAAAGGAGAGATAGCTAAGGTTATACTGCAGGTGCACCTTTAAGATTTCCGACCAAGCCATCTAGATGCCTTCAGTCCTCTTGTGGTCTTATAGGTTAACCTACTTCTTACTCTTTATTATTTCATCAAATAACTCCTTGTCTATAGTAGCTTAATCAACCTACTCAGCAACACGAGCTTCACATTCCAACAAATGAACTCGATCCCATTTAACCTCGAAGTAGAGTTGTTAGATCTCCTCTTAAAGGTTTTGATTGACCTTAGCAAGCTTGCTTTCCCTTTCATTGAGCTCTTTATGTGCATCCTTAAGTTAGATAATAAGATTTTTATTCTCTTCGTGTATACTCCTATTAGATCGCTAGGCCTCCTCCACTTTTAAAGGGAGCTCAGCATTAGTCCTCACCTCTAACTCCACTTGAGCTCTTAAAGTCCTTATTTCTACATTGATATGCATCTTCAAGTCTTGGAGCTCCGTTGCCCTACTTTGAGACTCCTCTTAAACCCTCCTAGCTTTAGCCTCCATATCCTTAACTTTCTACGATAACATATAGATGTCATTGGAAAGTTTATGATACCCATAATATGGCCTCTAGTGCTTGGAGATGAGGATCTCATGTTTAAATCTCAACTCCACTACTTGCTTGAGCTCAACACCCCACAGCTCAAAAGTCTTAACCTAGTAGGATGAAAACTGTGGCCACAAATATACAAATTAATTATTGACTAAACAACTTGTAGAGACTACAAGCAAATCTCACATAATAAGACACTTACATCATGAAAATTCAAGTAAAGCATTTCCTTGAGTGTATCCCTAGACATACCCTGCAACATCTTCTCTATGGTAGCAACATCCTTTGGTAAGATGCACCCCCTCAATAACACCCTACTTTGTCTCATGTCCCCCAAGCTCATGTCGAAGATATAAACTTTCCACTATGGTAAAAAAATGTGACCATCTAAGGAAGGTAATGGAAGCCAACTACTAAAGAGACTTTACTTCTCGATCCCTTCTAGAGCTAACAAATAAGGTCTTATTCCTTGATGACAAGCAATTGGCTACAACATATTAGACACAACGTTGAGGTAGACTATGATTTCTTGTGGAGTTAGAAGTCTGCCCTTGAACTCCTCCAAATAAGGTCTCTTCTTGGTTGGTTTAGACACCCCTTCCACAACCTTTCCCTTCATCTTCTCTCACACAATAGGATTATTGACAAGTCAGGGAGGTAGGGTTGCCTTTTCTTGTCCCTAATAATGAGAGGAACTTGATGAGGCCTTAGAGCTAGACCCCTTTATGGCTTCACTACTCTAGGAGGGGCATTCTTGCAATTCCTAGTAAGTTAAGTTGCCTTCTTTCATGTAAGAATTTCCATGGGGGTACTTTCCTTAAGCTGCATATCTACAAAGGAAAAGGATAGTAAGCACAAAGAAGTGAATAACAAATGAAAAGAAAGGGGGTACCATGTTGAGCTAAGAGCTCACAAAGCGACTCATCCTCCTAAAAGGCTTGGCTAAACATGACTCTCCGTAGCAACTTATTTTGGCATGGCCAAGGCTATAAGTGTACCTCTTTCCCCCTCTAAAGGTACACTACTTATGAGCTTCTTGTCATAGAGGTGCTCATCAACAACTTTGAGAGCATTCCATGGACCATCCAGCTTCTTTTGGAGCTCAACTAGTATACAATCCACTGCAACCTTGTCGCTTAAACCTAGTGAGTGTATGGCGGAAGTGTGAATTGGCTTGATCCACTGCATCTAGAAGTCCAGGTCAAACTCGCATACCATTACTAGGAATTTGTGTTTCCACCCATACATAGATGACTCCAACTTGACAAATAGCTTCCTCTTAAGTCGGCTAGTTAGGTAATATCAGGCATCGTTTAACCTCTTCAACCTATAGAAGTACCAAAGCATTTGCGGGGAAGCTCAAACAAAGAAATGCTTGCAAAATGCTTTGAATGCAATCAGTAGCTTGTAGGCATTTAGTACAAGCTGGGTCGGCGATACCTAGTGGTATGTAAAAAATTCTTTCTAAAACATGTTAAATGGAGCCTATAACCTAAACTCCATGTGCTTGAGGTAAAGACAGAACCGATGATTGACTATTAGAGCAACATGATTGTCGATCTGTGGCTTCTCAATCTTTTAATGGTGGGATCAAGGCTAGAAGTGCTTCCTCACCTCTACCAACTCCTCATATGTCATGAGATTGTCAACTCCATTAGGAGTGCTCCCCTCCTCGACCAATTGTCAACTTTCTTCACTGTCATTAGCATAGATATCTCTTGGTATTTAAGCAATGGTTGCCACCACATCAATCTCCCTATCTAAACTCCCACTTGACTCTTCAGCCATGTAGGAGCTACGTTAGAGAACCTCTTTTACTACCCTAGGCGGCTGAGGGGGAGTGGGTAGGGGTTGGTAAGGGATGCCTCTCCCCTCTAGATTGGTTTAGGTATGAGAAAAAGAAGAAAATGCCATACTTACTTGGTTAGGAATGAAGTTGAGATTGAGTAATGTAGTCAATTCTAAATTTGGAGAAGATTTGAAAATTCAAAATGAAGGATTTTATTTTAGTGAATTCGAAATGGTAAAAGTATGGAAATGATAGAGATGACTGGCATATATAGGAGGTATGAAGAATGAAGCGATGGCCTCTAAAATGGTGTGATGAGATGTCCTCTTACTCGATCTTTACATGTGGCCTGCAATTCAAATCAATAGTACTAATCACATTCGTATGCATTTTCCTGCCTATATCTTAGTTAATGAGGCATCAACAGTTGTGCAATGCATTTAATGCACATGCATTCATGCACTTAAAAACAAATAAAATCAATGCTTGCTCAAGAAGACCCATAACCCTTGAATTCCGCACCATTTGGTTAGGTCCCTCAACAACACTACTCCTTAAAGCATCACTCCTCACATCAAGTAGGTGCAGAAAACTTTTATGGTCATTATTATGCCTTTAGCCACAATCATCTTAGAGCTAATTGTTCAATTCTCCTAAGCACATGGCCTTCCTTTTACTATATTCAACACAAGGAGATCTAGCTTAGGTTACCTATTTGCTTGGCCACTCAATAATATTTCCATTCCCATCACCAAAAGGTTGGAGGTTATGACATAGAATTTGTAATTCTCAATGTGGGACAATTCCTAAAATGCTTTAGCTCTTCTCCAAAACCTTGGGCATGTATATAGGCATCAACTCTCTTTGCTAACCTATCACCAAAGAGAGTTGAGGGCAAGTGTTAACAGAGCATTTTAGGTATAAACCCCACAAGCCCATTTCAACCCACTCAAACCTCCATTTGAGCTTCACTTGCCTTTGCCAACCTATTCTAGTCCATTTCAACACAAAATAACTCGAGTTCAAGTTCACTCTTCTCATTCTCTAGATTGGATCTCTTGTGCACATCCCCACAATTAATAAGTATCAGAGAATGCTATAGACAAAGAAAGGGGGTAGTAAAAAATACACCCCCCACAATATTTGGAGAAGATCTTAAGACTTAATACGCTTTCCATATGACGATTATCCACAACCCTTATAAATAAAGGATGAAGACTATCAGGTAAAGGACTTTTTTCACTCTTTGCACTCAAAAGCTTCTATTACTCTTCACTTGTACTAACTTAGACATCGAAGTAGCCACACTAGAGAAACCTTTGGCACCCTAATAGCTTGACTTGTTTCCCTTTTACAAGTGATTCAACCTTTTTCCAAAACCCAACACAACACCATGCATCTATGATTGTTACATCTATCATGGGTTCTTTGTCGATATTCTCACCTAGAATCTTGAGTTCACATATGATGGTTGAATCATCAAGATCGATATTTGTGGTCATCTTAACTTTGAAATCTTGATTCATTGTTAGCAAACTCTCTTGGACAACTTCAAATGGAATATGGAAATAGTAATATTCTGATTTCGATTATAAGAATATTTTACATGTGCTACTCGATTTGACAAAGATTTAATTTAAGCATTGATTATCACCAAAGAATGCATAAAACGCTAGTGGTTCTGTTGCATTGTAACAAATATATGATGAATCTTTTCCATGTCCGAATGTGGAAAGATGATTTTGTTTGTGGTAACACCTCTCAATGAGAGTACTAAATATTACTCTCATAAATTGTCAATATGGAAAGTAGAAAGTTGAAAATCAAAATCAGTAAATTCCTTTATTCAAGACAAGTAAAGTCTTATACAAAGTTCTATAAATTCTTGATTGTATTATGAAATGAATGAATTCTCCTTTATGAATACATGGATGACTATTTATACTACTAAGTAAAACCACTTATCTAACTAATTTCTAATTAAAATTCTAATTAGTTAATACTCTAAACAATTTCCTAATAGTTGTAACAAATTTACTTGATCATACAAACTAAAAATAACTGATTTGTGTTCCTATAAATCCTCTTTTACGTTGTTTTACATTTAACGTTTCTCATAAAATACACGGTGGGTACCGGGTCTTGACATTTGTTTTAAACTTGTAAATATACTTCACATTTGTTTCACAAAGTAAAAATCCAGGAAAAAATTTCAGTCTCACACTTGTCATGCACAAATATAACTGTACTGCACAGAGCATTTATTTACATGCATATAGCTTTAAATAAAAAAAAAAATTCCGTTACGTATGAAAACTATAGAATCAATATCGATATCATAGCACATTTTCAAGCGTCTCTAGTTAATGTGATAATATGCTGGTGGCATCTTCCTTCCTCCCCTTTGTTTGGCAAGCCAATTAGTAAAAGGTCGTGATGAGTGCTGCATTTTCGTAACTTTTGAATATCACTCATAATAACTCTAGCGCGTTCTTATTTTGCTCCGAATAAGCAAGGACAAACTTGAAAAGACTCCCTTTCTAGAATATCTCTTCATATATAGTTTGATTCCTTTGATCTCTAGCTTCATATTGATCTGGAAAGAGTCATCTCGAGCCACCCGATCAATCAGCTCTATCGTTTGCTCACCAATTATCAATTGTCATTTTCTTTCTTGCTCCACTCGACGGACCTTCCGGATCAAAATGATAATTGAACAAACAATGGAACCAACTGCAAATAAGACAAGGAAACCAGAGCCGAGAAACACTCCATTCCTAACAAGATAGCATTGTCCATTTAGCCATCCTTTGCCATAACTTTGCTGTGTGTTCATACTAGCGGCTGTACTTACAAGTACGACTGCAAGTCCATAATTGATCCTGTCATATGAGAAAATAAAACTGTAACTCTCTTTCATAACATGCCGAAGAAACTTTAGTACATGTTTGTATAAAGAGAATGTCATAAGTGTCTCTGTAGGGGAATGTTGTTGTGGGGAGGCCATGATTTCGATGGCCTTCTCTACCTTGAAGGAAAAAAAAAACTAATACCCATTTCATGAAAAAGGCACAACGCAGAACTTAGGCATTGTAGCATTTCTCCTTACCAAATTCAATAGATATGTGTGTTAACTCAATCCTCATTCCACCATACCCACTTTTTCAAAATCCATTCCTCTCAAACACCTTCCCGATTTTTCAATACTTAACAAAAAATTTTCTCCTTTTACATGCCAGCAAAGTATGTCAATACAATCTATTGAATTATAGATAACCATAATGATTTTATTGTCCTATTTACTTATATGATATTATTTCCCACTAATATTATTATCTTGCAAGATAAATTAAAGCTATGACATTAATAACCTTATGATGAGGTGCCTATAATAACTATAGAAAACGCTAAGAAGCTCCCCTTGATTAGTTAAAGCGGTTCCACACCGAAGTGAATTCACCAATATTATCAAACCCAAACTAGAATTGACTCAAGAATGAGTAGGAGTCAAGGTGGGAAGGTCTAATCAAGGAAAAATCAGGGTCAACTAAAATATCATTAGCTAGGATGAATTAGTGCATCTCAACTCTGTAAGATCCTATAGGAATCAAGTTGGATTGATCAAATCAACTGGGTCATCCCAGTTCATTGGTAAGGAAGGTCGAAGGAGTAACCGAAACCAGTTTTATGGTTGGATTTAGTTGAATTGGGTCAGACCTAGCGAATGGACCTAAACCAACACTTTAAAACCATCACTTTTACAATCTCCTAAGGATCATTAGCTAGGACAAATAGAGGGATGGATATTAATAGAACAAGAGAGACTTATAGCTCGATTACTTAGAGGTAGTGAGGAGAGAATAGAGTAGTTATTCCCTCTTAATTGTCTATTATCTTATTTACTTGGAAAAATGAGGAGAAGATTTAAATTTTTAAAACGTTCCTATTCCCATGTAATTAGGAATATATATTATGTAAGAAAAGGTAAAATATTTTATTCTCTTATGGCCCATTTACTTTCTAAAACGGAATGGATAAAGAATAGAAAAATTATGTCTTAAGAATAACTATTACTGAGAATAAGTTAATAATTTCTATTCTAGTGTTTACTTCATGTAATTTTGTATTGTTGGAAATACTTATTCCAATATTTACTTTACTTCTTTAATTATAGTATTAAGTTGAGAATATGGATAAACTACCAATTTTTCTCTATTTAGTCATTAACTGTAATATTAATAAGATTATAATTGACATAATATTTGAATTTTTATTCTCACTGCAGAGTAAATAAAAATTTTACCCTTTCTTAAATAATATCTATTCTTAATGGCATAGAAATAGAAAAATCCTAGGAATTAAAATTCCCTCCTTGTTTTTTCAAGTAAACAAAGTAATAGAGAATTAAGAGAGAAACCATTTTATTCCCTTTTTATTACCTTCAAGTAAACATGGGGAATAAAATGATTAAATATTATAACTATTATACTCTCATTAATACTGTATATAATTATCAAATAAAGGCATCCTAGTAATTTTATTTATTTTTTCTATTTAATACTATAATTAATAAATTAAATACTAAAATAAAAATTCCTAACCTATTCAAAAAGTATAATTTTTTTATTCCTATTTATTTAAGTTTAAAAAGTAAAAGGGCTGTTAAATATTTAAAAAAAAAAAACAATTATTACGCATAGTATACCTTTATTCGTAGGATTGCAAGCTCTGTTTGTTAATATTTAGATCCTCCAACAATTAATAAGTTATGTATGAATGTGTCGGAGTTCCATATAAATCCATCATGGGCATTCCCCCGCGTACTATTGAGTTGATCATGTGCATTCATTCTCTATTAGTAGTCAATTGAAACAGACTTATATAGACGTCTCGACAATAAAAACTTTTTTCTCCCTAAACACAATGTTTAGATGGATACATAATTGGGATGTGTATGTAAAAAAAAAAAATAATAATAATAGAATTTAGAATTGCTCAATTATAACTTCTCTGCATCAAAAAAGTGAGTAATAAAAGAACTATTGCTAAGTTTATAAGTCCCTATATTTCTACTATTTTAGTTGGTTGAATTTTGAACTATACTATAAAATTTCATAATTCTACAATGTTCATGTATCAGGATGTCTGCATGGTTAAGAATCTAAAAGTAGTATTGGCTCCAACTGCTCTTTCATCTTTCTTTACACATACACATGTACCTTAAATATTAACAATAACCCATTAAATAAATAAATAAATAAATATTTCTTCATTGTTTTCATGAGCCTCACATATATCAGTCAATGTATATATATCTGTTAATTATATCTTTGCTCCCTACAAGTACAATAAATTTATTGATCCAGCTACATATTTCAGATGACAATCTCACAATTAATATTAGTGCAGTGGATTCACACAGATGACCAAACTATAAAAATTTCATAATAAATTATATACCAAATAAGATTCATTTATCTCCTGTTGTAATTGTCCACAGATTCGATGAAGAGCAAATTAAAATGGGAGGGTCTAAAGTCTAAGGTGTAAGGTCTACGGCCGAGTGAATACGGAGCAGGCAAAAGGAGAATTATTCTTGAAGAAAGCAATTAGGAAATCATGATTGGGAAGCAATTAAAATGCGTGGAATTGTACCGTAGGGAAAAGGCTGTGGCAGCTAGATAGCTAGCTGTAAGCTGTATGCACAAACACTTGACATGACAGACTACCTACCATGAAAGAGCACACAGAACTGCCGTTTTTGTTGTTGTTGCCTTGTGCTTGTAGTTCCTTCTGTCTTGTCCACGAAAACAAAAGCAATGACAAATGACCACAATATTTCCAAGAAATTCTGCAACGGAAACAAAAATTATAGCTCCAATCCCATACCCAACCGCATCATCACTCCCAGGCAAATAACAAAGCCGACCATCCAGTTTAATTTCCTTTTCCTATAAAATAATCAGACAACAAATCAAAATTATTATTGGCTATCAAATCTCTATTCAAATGATAATGGAGGATTGTCTTTAACTGACAATGTAGTATTATTATTGTTGCTATTATTCATGAAAAAGCGCAAATCTCTAATAAATATTATACATGGCAATATTACATATAGAAGGCAGAGCAGGGGAAATTACAGACTTTTTGTATGCCACCACTTCCGTTAAAATAATTTTATAAATAATATATTAGGAAAAAAAGAAGCAATCTCTTTGTTTTTCTTACATGAGATTTGGATTTATCAAACGGTAGCCACATATCTCTACCTACGCGAGCCATGATCGTACCGAAGTTACTTCCATCATCCACCACAATTGGCTGCAACTCCTTCTCTTTTTTTAATTTGTTTTTAATGAATATACGTGTTCTTTAGACTAAATCATAGTAAGACCAATCGAACGCTTCGATGTTTTTACATATATAGTATAGGGAGGATTCGTGATTACCTTTGTTTTGTTAAGCTCGGCCGCAACACACGAAAGGAAAGATAATATCCCAAAGGCAATGACGACGACGATGATGACGACAAATACGAGCAGAACGAGTACTCTGCCCATGGCGATAGGCGAGAATATGCCTAATAACAACTCTTATCTTTTCTACAGTGAAAAGAGGAAAATACGTTGAGATGGGAAATAAAAATGAAAAGAAAGTTGAGGAGATATATAGTTTGGCTTGGTTAGTAATACTCAAGCGATTGTAATTGTAATCTTTTGCTTTTTATATATATCGTGTGGTTGTGGTTGGGTTTCCTTTCCATGTGGTGGTTGTGAAGGAAGGTAGCCATTATAAACAAGAATTTATGATTACTTGAGAAGAAGGATACCATATAACCAACCAGGTCTAAGGTGTTACCTAGAGACTAGAGGGGAGTTGGAATCTTTATCTATCTCCAGATCAAAACTCTTTTTGCTGTCTATCTTAAGGTTATATTATGTATGGTGTTGGTTACTTTTAACGGGGGGTGGATAAGAGAGTGGGGTAGTAGAGATCTGGTTTTGCACAGGTGTAAACGGCACATGCACAAACACAACAACAGTCGAACTTCATAGCCACTAGAAATTCCTTGCGTAAACCGCCTGTTTTCCACTTATATATATATATATATATAATTATCACATGCAAAATATTTGAATGAAAAGTTTCTAAAATAATAATTACCCACGTTTTGCAAACATTATATATTAATTTTTTTTTAATATTTATACATCACATAACATATATGTAACATATTGCATGTAATATATATGCAAGATTATATACTACTCTTTTACATGGGTTTTCTATATCTATGGATACAAAATATATCATCTATATAAGTGAATCTGAAAAGGCCATTGCATATCACTTGCTTAAGTTATCCACTAGAATTAATCTTTTAAATTATTATCAATAAATATATCTAATTTAATAAAAAAAACAAAAATAAAAGAATAAAAAAAATTCAAAAACGAAATCAAAATCTAGGTTGCACAATCCTCCCCACGTGGTGGCTAGCTACCCTACGGCTTTAGCATAAATGACACGCCACAAAAATATACGTAGGTTAAATAACCCAACCAACACCCTTAAAAAAAGAAAAAGAAGAAGAAGAAGAAGAATGTCAAGCGTTTTCTCATCATTGAATTGCACAACTCAATGAGAAAGAATACCTAAAATTCTTTGTTTAATTATTATTATTATATTTGTTTTGGGGATTGTGTATGGCAATCCATTGTTGTAAGTGGAATGCATCACCCACTAACAAAGTGAGGTACCTGCCAATTATCCTGGATGAGTTGCACAAATCACCATACACATAGATTGCAACCTATCAGGTATTTCATGGTAGCTTGGTTGTAAGTTGGGGCAACCATCATAGCTACTTAAGTTCTTTCTTCTCTTCATTCAACTTTGATAATATTTTATTATATTATTTACTTGAGATGTATTTAAAAATATATTCCATACTATGAACTAATTAGGAAACATGTTTTAAATTTTAATAGTTTAATAGAGTTCACTAAAGGACTTATTTTATCCTTTTTCAAAACATTGAATACTCAAAATTATTTTTAAAAAAAAGTTCATAATGCAATTAAAATAGTAGAATGCTAGAACTAATTTTATACTTTTGTCTTATTTCAAAGAAATGGTAGCCGGTAGGTTTAGGCCTAAAAAGACAAAAAATAAAGAAAAAAAAAGTCAAAGTATATTGGTACTCTCTCCCCCTTTTAGTTATTAGTAAAACAAACAAATAAATATGTAAAATAGGGAGAAATTTGAATAACTTCATTCATCTCATTTAGAAAAATGCAAAAAATATAAGGACATAAAATCATATATCATATTTTGGATGTACGAGATCGCTTGTCCTTTTTTAGTCCTTTTAAGATTTCATCATCAAGAAGAATTCTACAACTTCTTTTGGCCTCTACAAACATTAGTTCCTTGTTAAATTCATTATTAAGTAGTGAAATTTGCACTTTTTTTACAAAAGGTATGTTAAGTTTTGACCCTAACTTTAGTGCTAAGCAAATCTCTAATCACTATCAGACAACTCATGCACTAACATATAGGCATTGTGGGTTGGGAGCAAGTTCCTTTATGTAGGATGATCCATTATTCTATGATATCGACAATAATTTAGATCTCTACTTTCATTTATCGTAGGTTTTCATTCAACTCTCAGCAACTTGATGTTTTCATCATGTAGCTAATGGTCAAGTGTAACATATATCTTACTCATTGGGCACGAGAACGGGGGTGCCCTTATGGAACTCTTCACTCAATCCTTCCTAGGTTTCTTGCTATTTTTGAAGCTCTCATCTTTATCTACACTTGCAAACACAAGTCGCTTATCGTATCTACTACTTTCTCCCCATTACCTTGCAAAAGAGTTGTTCATTTTACATGCTTTCTCTACAAGCATTTTCAAACTACATAAGCTAAAATTTTCTAAGTGGATAGCATACTCAATAAACATTCTTTGAATGTATATCATCACCAATTCCTTCTTTATTGCATATTAATAAGTGTTAAAAAACCTTATTTATAATATTCATTGAATATGGTTTTTATGAATTTTGTATGAATTTATCAAGAAAAAGATACTTAGATACTTAATATTTGATTTTAGGGTTTAAAGAGTGCAATTTAAATATTTAAAGAAGATTTGAGCGAAACCGAGACAAAATTTGACAAAATATAAGAAAAGGTGATTTTCATAAGTACACAACCTTCAGCATGACCATGCTGACACCAGTGCTATAGAACAAAAAGTGATCAGAATGCGTTGTGAAATTGTGCCCTGGCTGTTGCATAAGTGATGTAGAGAGTAGTGTTGAAGTAGGAAATCTATCCAAAGAAGAAATTGTAGGAATTCTAAAGTGTACAACCCCGAGCACAACTATGCAGGAGGTCATGTAGAACCCGAAAGGCTAGAATTTCATTTTTTTTCTAGAGTATACAGCCCTGAGCATGGGTATGCACTAGGCCATGCTTGCTACCCTATTTCTTAAACTATAAATACTTGCTTTATTATGAAAATTAGAGATTTGGATTTATTTTTTCTCACAGGCACTCTAAAAACCCTAGGAGAGCAATATTACAAATGAGGAAGGAGAAATCGCTGGAACATCATCGAAAATCACAAAACACCTACGAAGGTTTATTCTTTTCATCATGAGCTCTTATTACAACTCTAGATTTCTTGTGATTACTGTAAATTCTATAAAGGAGTAGATTTATATGCCCTATATTTTGTGAAACTTTAAACCATATGATTGAATTACTTATTGATTAATAAAAAGTTTATGCCTTTGTATCTATTCATGTGTTTTAACTGCTGTATCATTAATTTATGCATGTAAATTGATTGCATGTCTGATTCTTATTAGATAGAGAGGTCTCCTCTAGTAGGATAGATCTTCATATATAGAGAAATTGCATGTTTTACCTAAAGATAGGAAAACTTCAATCTTTTGCATAAAAATTTAGTCTTTATCTAGGAATTATGAACTTAATGAAATCTTGTATGGTGATAATGAGGGAGAGGTCACTATTATTCCGTATAAGGTTATTAATTAATTAACTCGATGGGGTAATTATTTTAATTGAGAATTTCTACAATACAAAGCATAAACAATTAATTAATCAATACATTATTATAAGAAAACTAGGGTTTAAAGTGGATCAAGATGAAAGGTATGTCTTTGTAATTGAATTCATTATTTACAATGATTATAATTAATTTTAGGGTTATTAGATTAGTTAATTAGCAATTTAATTTATTAATCTCACATTATGATTTAGACTAGATAGTAGAAAAACGGTAATACTAGTACTTGTTTCTAAGATCCTTAAGGACAACTCCCGTTGCAATTTATATTACATTAAATAGGTACACTTGCCTCAATCATTAGGTCTTAAAGCTTTAACTACATGGGATGATATAGTCAAGCAATTTCTAAATAACTACTTCCCCCCTTGCAAGACAACCAAGCTCCAGAATGACATTGCATCATTCATGCAACAAGATGGTGAGACCATATATGATGCTTGGCAAAGATGGACAAAGTTGTTAAGAAAGTGCCCTCACCATCAGCTACCCACATAGATTCAAGTTCAGACCTTTTTGAATGGGCTTAACCCAACCACTCTTTAATTGGTAGACACTGTAGCCGGTGGTACCTTGAATTCCAAGATCCTAGAAGAATCTTTGAAACTTTTCGTTGATATGACTAATAATTATCAGTAAGGCAACAATAGGGGTAAGCAAAAAGTAGCGGGCAAGTATAAAGCAGACCTCTACTACTTTGGTGGCGAAGATGGAAGCTCTCAGTCACCAGATTGCTACACTTACGAATTCCTAAAGATTGCAAAACCAATTAAGCAAAGCTAATGAGAATATGGACCTCCATAAGCAATATGAGCAAGTAGACTATCTTGGGAATCAACATAGGTAGCAGTATAACCGATACAATAACACTTATAATCCTAGCATGAGAAACTATCCCAACCTCTCTTATGGTAATCAGAATGCCTAGAGATCTAACTTCTGCCACCAAGATTCCAAAAGCAACAATTGCCACCCTATCAGCCTGTGCCCCACCCATTGGTCCAGCCACCTTAGCTGGAAAAGAATACTAGTTTGGAGGATCTAATGAGCCAATTCATTCAAAGTTTTGAAGCAAGACATTAGAACCAAGAGGCTTCTATTCACAACCTTAAGAAGCAAATTGGCTAATTGGCTAAGATGATGTTTGAAGGGCAGCTAGGTTCCCCCCTTAGTAACACTGAGAACAATCTAAGTGAACAGGCGAAAGCCATATCCTTGAGAAGTGGGAAAGAACTACAAATTGAAAAAGAATTTGAGAAAAACAAGAGGGTGGTCAAACTTTTGAGAAGGAAAATGTGGAACCTGAGAAGCTAGAATCTGAGAAGCAAGAACCTAAGAAGCAATCACCACCAACTATTAAGGAGTATGTCCTAAAAATTCCATACCCAACTTGCTTCAATCAAAGCAAAGATAAGGAGTAGTTCGATAAATTTCTTGAACTTTTTAAACAGCTACACATTAATATTCCATTTGTTAAGGCACTTTTGCAAATGCCAAAATATGTCAAGTTCCTAAAGGAACTCCTATCCAATAAGCAGAAGTTGGAAGATGTTTCTATGATAGAAAGAGGAGCAAATAGCTCATCCATCATTTAGAACAAATTCCCTCTAAAGCTCAAAGATCCAGGCAGCTTTACTATTCCATGTTTGGTTAATGACATCTCAGCTAATAAAGCCATAGCTGATCTTAGGGCAAGTATTAACCTCATGCTATACTCTTTCTTTAAGAAGTTAAGGTTAGCTGACCCAAAGCCCATTAGAATGAGTTTACAGCTTGTTGACCAATATGTGAAAATCCCTAAAGGGATCATCGAGGATGTCTTAGTAAAAGTAGGGAATTTCATATACCCTATTGACTTTGTAATTCTAGACATGGATGAGGACGAAGATATGCCTTTAATCCTAGGAAGACCACTCCTCGCTACTACTAGGGCAACGATCAATGTGGAGGACGATAAGCTTACATTAAGAATAAGGCATGAAGAATTGGTGATCAAAATGGCTATCGCCATGAAACACTCCATGTGCATAGATAATTTTTACTATTCCATTGATATTATTGATTTCTCAATAGACGAGGAATTGACAAGATCTTATGTAAGAATAAGTTAAAGCTAAGCTTGATTAAAGGAGAGGAGGAAGATATAGACAACCCTAAGGTCGCAACATTCAATGAGCAGCTTAATGCTGCAAAAAAAGTTACACCTCAGGGAGGATTTGAAAATTTGAATGTTAGTAGAGAGGCGAGACTGAGAACTTCAATCAAAGAATCGCCAGTGTTGGAATTAAAACAGCTTCCAGATTATCTAAAGTACACCTTCCTAGCAAAAGACTCTAAGCTAGCGGTTATCATAGTCTCTGATTTATCTAAAGAGAAAAAAGATCAATTACTCAAGGTCCTAAGAGCACACAAGTAAGCCATTGCTTGAAAGATTGTAGATATCAAAGGTATTAACCCCTCTTTTTGCACGTATAAAATATCACTAGAAGAAGGATTCAAGCCTATGGTGCAACCAAAGCGAAGGCTAAATCCCAATATGAAAGAGGTGGTTAACAAGGAAGTTATCAAGCTCCTTGATGCGGGACTAATATATCCGATATCAAACGGTCATTGGTTTAGTCCAACATAAGTGGTGCCAAAGAAAGGAGCAATGACTAAGGTCCCTAATGAGAAAAGCGAACTTAAACCAATGCATATGATCACTAGATCTCGTGTTTGTATAGATTATCGAAAATTGAATAATACCATTAGAAAATAGCATTTCTCACTTCCCTTTGTGGATTAGATGTTGGAGAGACTGACCAGACATGTGTACTGTTGCTACTTAGATGGAATGTCCGAATACTTCTAGATACCGATAGCTCTAAAAGACCAAGAAAAGACCACCTTTACTGCTCGTATGGCACATATGCTTATAGGAGAATGCCATTTGGGTTATGCAACAACATTTCAATAGTGTATGTTAGCTATATTTGATGATCTGGTAGAGAAAATTATGGAAGTCTTCATGGATGACTTTTTTATCTTTGGTGACTCTTTCTCAAACTGTTTAATGAATTTAGAAAAGGTGCTTATTCATTATAAAGAGACCAAATTAGGAGAAATGTCACTTCATGTGTAAGAAGGGCATTGCACTTGGCCATAAAGTTTCACATAGGGGTATTGAAGTTGATCGAGCAAAGGTCAATGTGATCGCAAAACTTCCACCACCAAATTTAGTCAAGGCTATAAGAAGTTTTCTAGGCCATGCTGGTTTTTATAGACACTTCATAAAGGATTTCTCTAAAATAGCCTACCCACTAACTTAACTATTAGAAAAGGATGTGCCTTTCAACTTCGTTCCTAAATGTAAGCATCCCTTTAATGTGCTCAAGGCAAGATTGACCAATGCGCCCATCATGATAGCCCCTAATTAGAACTCACCCTTTAAACTCATGTGTCATGCAAGTGATTTCACAATTAGGGCGGTTTTGGGACAAAGGTGAGACAAACACTTTCAACCTATCTACTACGCAAGAAAAACTCTTAATCATGCTCAAATGAATTAAATTACCACAAAGAAGGAATTACTGACTGTAGCATTTGCATTTGACTAATTTAGGTCTTATTTAATTCTATCCAAGGTTATTGTCTATACTGACCACTCTGCCTTAAGATTTTTCCTGACGAAAATAGATGCGAAGCCTAGACTCATTCAATGGATTCTGCTCCTATAAGAATTTGACTTAAAGATTCGCGATAAAAAGGGGGCAAAGAATATAGTAGCTAATCATCCCTCAAGGCTTGAGAACCCTTATTTAGAGGAGCTTAAGGAAGAAGATATTAATGACTTCTTTTTTGAAGAAAAATTATATGCAATTTGTCAACTTATGAACATGAAGACTCCTTAGTTTGTAGACTTTGCAAACTATCCAGCAGCAAGAGTCCTCTCCAATGAAGTTAGTTATCATGTCAGAAAGAAGTTATTTTCCAAACTTAAATACTACTATTAGGAGGACCCCTTTCTTTTTCGAGGCTATGGAGATCAAGTAATAAGGAGATGTGTCTCACATGAAGAGGGATGGCAAATCCTCAGAGAGTGTCATTCTTGCCCTACCAGTGGTTATTACTCAGCTAATAGAACCGCACACAAAGTTTTGGAGGTTGGTTTCTATTGGCCCACAATATTTAAGGATGCTCACCATCGCTGCATCACATGTGATAGATGTTGGCTAGTAGGGAACACATCGCAAAGAGATGAGATGCCTCCAAACTTTATTCTGGAATGTAAGGTCTTTAACTTATGGGGCATTAACTTCATAGGATCATTCCTTACTTCTTTCGGGAATAAGTACATTTTGGTAATAGTGGACTATGTCTTTAAATGGGTTGAGGCACAAGCTTTGCCCACAAATGATGCCCGTGTAGTTATAAAGTTTCTTAAGAAGTTGTTCTCCTATTTTGGAACCCCTAAAGCCATTATAAGTGACAGAGGAACACACTTTTGTAATGCACAATTGGAGAAGGTGCTAAGGAAACATGGTGTGATACATCGAATTGCTACACCTTACCACCCCCAGACGAGCGAACAAGTTGAAGTTTCCAATCGTGAACTGAAAAGAATTTTAGAAAAAACAATCTAGCATAGTAGAAGAGATTAGGTAAAACAACTTGATGATGCCTTGTAGCATATCAAACAGCCTACAAAACACATTTGGGAACTACTCCCTATAGGCTAGTTTATGGAAAGTCCTACCACCACCCGATAAAGATTGAACATAAGGCATATTGAGCAATCAAGTTAGCTAATTTTGACTTAGAAGCTATTGGATTCAAGAGAAAGCTACAACTAAATAAACTTGATGAGTGGAGAAGGCAAGCATATGAGAATATGAAGATATATAAGGAGAGGATGAAGGACTATCATGACAAACACATCTGCCATCCAAGGGAGTTCAAGGAAGGAGACCAAATGCTTTTGTTTAATTCTTGGTTGTAACTTTTTCCCAGGAAGTTGAAGTCAAGATGGTCCGGCCCCATTGTAGTTAAGCAAGTCTTCTTACATGGTGCAATGGATCTCAAACACCTGGAGCATGACAATTTCAAGGTCAATAGCCATATATTGAAACTGTACATGGGAGACGAGACAACACATGAATACTGAGAGGAGTCTAAACTCTAATTACCAGATATTTAGCTAACCGAAGTGAAAGACATTAAGCAACGATATTGCAAAAGTTCACTTCTTAGGAGGCAACCGATGATTAATTTAGGTATGTTAAGCTGCTTTTTTTTTTAATTTTATTTCACTAGACAAATTTTTTTTTGTAAGAAAAAAAAATAACTGTAGATTTGCAAAGAGGAATTAAGCTTACTTAAGTGGAGTGAGAGTTCATCTTTGAGAGTAGGGAAGCATTGATCAAGTAAGGAAACTCGGGCTTTAACTTTTTAAGTGTACTTGGTAAGTTATTTTCATGCCTTTTTAATCATGTTAAGGTACACAATGAATAACCCATAAATCAAGTGGCTTGGAAGAATATTACTAGAATTCTACATAATGCTCCAATACCTGCACAACTTTAAGCACAAGCAGTGCTCAACGTAATGTACACCTCAAGAGGAGCCTTTAGGCACTTTTTAGCACTCTACACAGCCCCGAGCATGGCCATGCAAGAGCTAAGGCAATTTGTGCTCTACCTGCAAGAGCCCTCAAATCACTTTTTAGCACTTTGCATGGCCCTAAACACACTCGTGCAAAAGGTAGGGCACTTCTGTGTCCCATAAGAGCAACCTTGGATAGCTTTTTGGCACTTTACACGACCTTGAGCACGCCCGTACACAAGCCTATGCAAAGTGTCCATATATATATAGTCGCTTTTACCATCTCTCCCACATGCTCTCTAATTTTGCTCCACTTTAATACACTTCCCTTTTACCTTCTCCTCACGAAACTTCACTTTTGCACTTCACACATTTCTCCCTCGCGTTTTACTTCATCTTCTATACTCTAGACTAGACATCTAAGTAAGTTTTTCCTTTCTTTTCATTTTACATGTCAAACCTACACACATGATAATTTTTTTATTTATATATTGCTAGGTTCTCGACATATGCGAATGTGTTCTTGCACATGGGTATGTGTGAGGTATTGATTCTTGCTTGCTAAGTATTTAGTTGTCTCACATAACTTCTTCTTCCATCTATTTATGCTTTTATATGATTTTCATTTGCTCTATACATACATATACGATCTCATCTAACACTTAAGGTTCATTACCATTTTTTTTTTTTTTTGCGATTTCATAACTTTTGGGGCTTTTACCAACATCGTGCAATCAACTATTTTTGAAGTCATTTGATACCAATAGCTCCCTTATTTTTTATTTGTAGTGCTTATTTTGATAATGTAGGGTTCCTAAGCATGCAAAATAGGGGGGTTTTGTAATTTTAAGTACTAAAGTAGAAATTCATGGAGCTTCGATGAGGTTTTAGTTCATCCAATTGTCTTAAAACTCATACACAACCTTGTGTACAACCAAATTCCCACACTCGTGTTGATTTAAATTTTTACCTGTTCTTAATCCTACCCCACTTGATGCACAGTCGTGCAGACAATCGTGCTAACTGTTATGTCTTACCTTATGATTTTATCCTCAAGAATTAATGCTTGTTTTTCTACACTTTGATTATATAAATCTTTTATAGATATTGTGCATCAATGTGAGTTATTTTAAATTTCAATTACGTTATGAAATTAGATTTTGATATTTTTTATCAAGAACTCCTATATACATCTTTTATGTAGATGAGGACAAAAAGAGCAGTGAATAAGAAGGGAACGCAACAAGCTTTCTGATGTGCTCAAAACCACTTTGAAGCATAATCAAATGACTCAAATAAAACAAGTCTCAATTCAATCACAAACCGGTCCACTTAGATGACAATTCACGTGAACACCTTTGGGGATTTAGATGGAAAATGTAGATCAAATGATGTAATTACAATCCCTATTTGTAATATTCACCAAGTAACCACAAAAAGGATTGAAATCTACGTGAAAATCAGATCAAAAGGAAGCAACAAAACCGTGAATTCCACTCCCCCCTTCAATTCCAAATTCACGCCAATCACTAAATGATATATATATATATAATTCAAGTACTAAAGGAACAATCAATCTTACAAGATTGTTTTCCACGAAATACAATCACAAATATGTCCAAGAAAGATTCAAATCTACCCTAGATATGACTCACTAGAGAAGAAATGAACATACAACAAAGACGAATCGATATGACTCACAATTCTCTTTTGTCGCACTCGCCACAATTCCAATTCTTGGGTTGAAATTGATAAGAGGTTTGAACTAAGGATGAATCCTAATTCCAAACGTGAAAGTGTATCTCAATTCTGCAAATTGTAGCCTCCTCAAACCTTCTTCTAAGCAAGTATTTATACTTGCTACTCCTAGGGTTAGAAAGTGGTCAAAAATTACAAGTTTGCCGCTTTTAAGGTAGCTAGTCCTAAATGAAAATTACAAGGAAATAAAAGTGTCCCAAAACCAAATACAACCAAAAATAGTTCATAAAACAATTACAAAGTATAAAATATCATAAGTCTTCATGAGCCAATGCCTCGAAATGGAAAACAATCGCAACGGGTCTTTGATTGTCACCTTGAAAATGTTCTGTGTCCATCAACTGTTGTAAGACATATTGGCATCTCATGGAGAATTATCATTGTACCTGTAAGATTATTCTCAAATATTTATTAGAATAAAAGACATAAAGTAAAATATGAGTAATTTGGATCATCATCTAAATCGGGTTCTGAAAATGTCGACGGTGCCAGAAATTTTCCCATCACTTCCACATCTAACCAACTATAAGAAATGGCCTCTTGCTTTCACAAGAGGTTGCAAACCCCTCCACAACAAGAAGTAGTGTACGGAGCACCTACTAGATACTTCGACAAAGACTAAAGTAAAGAACAACGAAAAAGACTAAAGTCCCTTGCTTTTGGAAATAATGAATACCTTGACTGGAAGATACTTAGGGCCTATGGAATTGATGAACAAATTCATAAAATAATCAATGTTGGGCTTTAGTGATGTGCTTTGATACCAAAATATAATGTGCTTCGATACCAAAATATGATGATGTGCCTTGGATTCAAATGCAAGAACATAAAGCCAATTGAAGAATCAACCCAACCAAGTCCACAAAAATGGTGTGATACCAATAATCACGTTAACCCTAACTACGTGAATCAAGTTGCTATAATGCCAAATTATAATGAGGACCACTTGCAATTGTAAGATATATAAAGGATAACACAACGATGAACCAAATTCCAATCAAATTAGGCATGAACCAAATTTGAAAAATTGGAACCATAAATCACGTGAACAAGAACAAAGTAAAACAACAAATTACAACTAGATATAACACACTAGACATAATTGGAAGCAACTTAAGAAGTATTGATATGACTCACAATAATCCTTAAGCCAACTCGCCATAATTTCAATTGAAATTGATAAGAGTGTATTTGCGTGAAGATGGAACTCCCTCGCAGCAAGAAAAGGTAGATTTTCTAATTGTTCAAAAGTCCCCTCTAAAACCTACTTAGAAAGTATTTATACTTGCTCTAATTAGGATAAAAGCAACAAAACCAAATTACAAATAAAACCAACAAGTGACCAGTTCTTAAGCAATAAAAGACAATTACAAGTAAACCCTCAAAATGGTTGGTTCTTCTCTTCCATGGAGCAATTGTTGGACCGATACTTCTTTGATTTATGTAGGTCCATAAATAACCCACAAACTGAGCTTTAGCGAATTTATCCACTGTCCTATAAAAACTAACAAATGTACCTGCTGTAATGCACGATAAATATGTAATAGAAAAGAAGATACTAAATAAATACTCTCGGGGTGTGATTGTTCAAAGAGGACCCTGATAGCTAAATTTTGTAACCCTTTAGCTCTTGCCCAAGTGATAGGTCCTGTAGGCATATGATTCCTATCATTTAGGCTTCCTTCTTTAAAACAAACATGTCAGCTTATATAGAAGTTACGCTTGAGTTTCTCTCTACAATATAATTTGATCGTCACTGTCTAAATTTTTAGGTATATGATCAGAAACATACTGTTCCAACATATCGGTTTGAGAAATGTTTAGGCTTGTACTCAATATCATAATCAAATATAGCGGATTTCCAGCGACTGCCAACCACTTAGCTTGAAGATATATTTTCTCAAAGATATCGGGAAAAACATTATGAGGCAGAAATCCATTATAACCCTTCAAAGTCTAAGGCATCATCCATCAGAAATATTGATCTAAAAGTGATCCATCACCTCTTGGCACACACTATTAGAGGAAGAAAAAGTAGTCATTGGGTGGTAAAAAATTTTGAAATTTTTTATCTCTATAGCATGACTAACAAATTTCATATCAATATAGGAGTCGAAGTTACTAAGTTCCTACATTGGTAGGAAACTGACCCTCGAGCAAGGGGGATATACTGTAGGGGCTATATCACTAAATTCTTGAAAGGATATGACATCTTTCGAGCCCTAAATCCTGAGGAACCAAGCATCCCTACCACTAAAATTTCTGATAACCCATTTCAACTGTAGGGGATGGTCAAGTTAATTGACATTCCCACGCTGTCAAAGTATTCAACTCCACCTAAAGGAGCCTATACTTCTAGTGCTACTTCTACTTCCCATGCCCGACCTCTTGAGGATGAACTTTAAAGTTTGAAGTGAATTCCAGGAAGAGAGGGAGCTAAACAAAAAGGAAAGAGAGAGAAACAAACATTTTCGAAGTGCAATCTGGGCATTTCTAGGAAGACTAGCGAGCTGTTTCTCCCCAACACCAGTTGATCTACCAACATATAACTCCTCTCATGAATCTACTTCACCACACGACAATGCTCCTAAACCATCTAGGAGAAGTGGCAAGGACCAGTTATTGCTAAGTCCTCCAATTTTAAAGAAGAAGACAATGAGGAAGATGATATCGAAGAAGTGGATGAGGAAGATGATGATGATGATGAAAAAGGGATGATACCACAACCATTGACATTGATGATAGCAATGAAGAAGACGATTAAGAGCTAAATCTTCTGCTAGCTTTACATTTTCTCCCTTAGTTTTTTTTTTTTTCATAAGACTAATTTATTTCCTTCTGCTCTTAATTTATAATTAATTGCACTCCCTTATGGGAAGACTTTCTACCAACTGTTGATGAATGTTTCATTCCTTAGACTAAGATAGCTAACTCTCATTTTACTTTTTATTTTATTTTATTAGTTTTCATTCTTTTAGCTTTGATGGTGCAAAACGTTTTCTTTAAAGGAATTCTAACTTACAATGTTGGTAACCGGGGAAGTCCTTAGTGTCCTTTTTCTTTCATTTCTTAATTTTTCTTTTATCTCTTTTCTTTCTCCTATGTGTGCTTACTTTGGAAAGACATTAGGGATAATATCTTAAATAAGTGTGGAGAAGGGCTATAAAGATAGAAGAAATTAAGTTCTAAATTATTTATGTATCTTATACTCTTGTTGATCAAATTTTCCCCTAGTTACAAGTTTGCAATTGAACTTTAATCTTGATTGTCTATTATTGAAAAGTGAAAACCTCGAAATTGTACTCATTAAAATGTAAAAGTAACATTCTTGTACACATATCTAAAAGTAGTGACTTTGTGTGCCTTACTCACCTATTGTTAGGCTTTATATACTTAGTTAGAGTTTTAAGATGAAATCCAAGTGAAGTAAATCTATTTGTTGTTTAATAGCTGAATTTAGAGTTACGAAGTAAATGGAAATCCTTAATTTCAAGTGAATTAGTTGTGTTTTTAAGCTCAGTAGCTATCATATTTAATATTCAATTATTTTGAGAGCTCTTCTAACCTTTTGTGAAAGGAGCATATAAAATTGTTAACTTGGTAATTTTTCTTGAAATAGTCTCTTTGAAAATAACAAATATCAATATTGTGTCCCTATGTGTTAAGGTAAGGGAGGTTCGATGGGGTCTCTTTAAAACCTAGTCACCTATGGTCATCTATCTTAAGAACAACTGACCAATGAAATTACCATAACTTTAAGAATATAAAAAAGACAAGTTTATCAAGTCTTGTAACTCAAGTAAATGAGCTTGTAGGGACGCCTTCCATTAAGGGAATAATGTCTATTAATTTGGATGATGAGCCCGAGATTATCGACTGAAAGCTCGCTACATGAGTTACTTGGTTCTATCCAATTGTATAAAAAAAAAATTAAAGAGAATCGAAAGAAAAAAGAAAATAATGTAGGGGAATAATAGATGTCATATACTTTCACTTCTTGTTGTTGTGCTTTGAAAAAGAATTGAATGGTTTATATACTTTTTGATAAGTGGTGAAATGCAACTGAGCAACTTGGATTTTGTTTGATTTGTTATTTCCTTCATAATTTTGAAAGCGGTTGCTAAATAGTGAGGATACTAGTTTAACTTACTTAGATTAATCTTAAAAGTCTAATTATTGTATGCTAGGTACACATATAATTACGGTAAGTTTAAGTAATAGGCACTAATGAGTCACTAAAAATTAATTGAGTAAAGAATATTGCTTGTGATTTGAAGTTTATAATGAGCGTAATTTATGATAGGGTCTTTCTCTTATCCTTATTTTGTTTACTTGAGGACAACAAAACGATTAAGTGTAGGGAACTTTGATAAGTGTTGAAAGAATCTTATCTATAGTATTTATTGAATATGATTTTTATCAATTTTGTATGACTTTATCAAGAAAAAGACACTTAAGTGCTTAATTTTTATTTTGGGGTTTAAAGAGTGAAATTTAAAGATTTAAAGAAGATTTGAGCAAAAACGAGGTGAAATATGGCAAAATATAAGAAAAGATGATTTTCACGAGTATATAACCTTCAACATGACCATGCTAACACTAGCGCTAGAGAGCAAAAAGTTATCAGAATGCATTATGAAATTATGCTTTGATTGCGACAAAAGTGGTGTAGAGAGTAGTGCTGAAGTAGGAAATCTGCCTAGAGAAGAAACTACAAGAATTCCAAAGTGCACAACCCTGTGCACGGCCATATAGGAGGTCATGTAGAACCCAGAAAGCTAGAATTTTACTTTTTTCCAAAGTATATGGCCCTAAGTACAGGCATACACTAGGTCGTGCATGCTACCCTATTTCTTAGACTATAAATACTCATTTTAATATGAAAATTAGGGATCTAGATTTTTTTTTTCTCACAACCACTCTAAAAACCCTAAGAGAGTAAAATTACAAATTTGAAAGGAGAAATCGCTAGAATATCATCAGAAATCACAAAACGCCTACAAGGGTTTATTCTTTTCATCATAAATTCTTATTATGTCTCTAGATTTCTTGTGATTACAGTAAATTCCATGAAGGAGTAGATTTATATGCTCTACATATTGTGAAACTCTAAACCATGTAAATGAATTACTTATTGATTAAAAAAAATTATGCCTTTTTTATATAGTTATGCGTTTTAACAGCTGTGTGATTAATTTATGCACGCAAATTGATTGCATGTCTAATTCTTGTTAAATACAGAGAGGTCTCATCTAATAGGATAAATCTTCATGAATAGAGAAATTGCATTTTTTACCTAAAGGTAAGAAACTTCAATTTTCTACATAAAGATTTAATCTTTTTTTGGGAATTATGAACTTACTGAAATCTTGTAGGGTAATAGTAAGGGAGAGGTCTCCATTATTTTGTATAAGGTTATTAATTAATTAACTCGTGGGAGTAATTAGTTTAATTGAGAATTCTTGCAATGCAAAGCATAAACAATTAATTAATTAATACATTATTATAAGAAACCTAGGGTTTAGAGTGGATCAAGATAAATAGTATGTCTTTATGATTGAATTCATTATTTACAGTGATTATAAGTAATCTTAGGGTTATCAGATTAGTTAGTTAGCAATTTAATTTATTAATCTCACATTAAGATTTAGGCTAGATAGTAGAAAAATGGTAATATTAGTACTTGTTTTTAAGATCCTTGAGAACAACACCCATTTCAATCTATACTACATTAGATATGTACATGTGTCTACCTAAATTGTTAGATTTCTTTAGGTTAATAAATTTATAATTTGATACAATCGGATAAACAACCCATCACATATGCCTAAGATATTTAAGAGGAGCTCCCTAAAGCACTCAAATTAGGTCTTCACTTGACTTCTATGTTATTTGCCCCATATCAGTTAAGGTGACCCTTTCTTGCATAGAGAAAAATTTCTCTAATAACATCTTACACATACCTTCCCATGCATCCACTAATGCAAAGGGGAGGTTGGTGCACTGAGTCTACACCTTCTCTGTAAGCAATTTGGAGAACTCCTTTAGCTTTAGGTCAAAATCTAAATTATAGACATCTAAAGTTTCAATAAACTTCAAAAGATGCTCCTTAGAACTTCTTTGCTTGCCATTGAACTTAATAAAGAGTAAATGTGACATTTGGTTACTGAATTCTATCTATTTATATAATTAACTACCTAAAATTTAAAAGTATTAATTTACTACCTACAAATTTTTCAAGATTATTCACAGTACTTGGATAAGGTAGTTAGCTGCAAAAATGAATAAAGTGTAGATAATTAATTGTAAAAATAAGTAACATTTAAGTGGTTAATTGTAAAAATGAGAAAAGTTTAGATAGATAATTATAAAAATGAGCAAACTTTAGGTAGATAATTATAAAAATAGGCAAACTTCATATAGTTAATTCCAAAAATGAACAAAGTTGAGGTATCAAATGTGGCATTTACCCCTTAGTAAATTCTAAACCGACGTATTCCTTAAGATAAAGCTTTGTAGCTATACAATGATTGTAGTGGAGCTAAAGATTTGGCATTATAGTAGATGGCTTTGCTTGTATTTCCTTTATATACTTTTTCAAGTCTTCCTTCGTGGTGAAGGAAGATCTTGGCATAGATGTTAACCTGCATGTAGGTGTAACAATTTCAATTGGCATGATAAGAGTGAGGTTTAGGTGGTTAGTTAGCCCATCCAATGTAGTGTGCAGAGTAAGGTAAGAGGATGAAGAGCCACCAAGTTAGACTTTTGAGCTTCTAAAAATTTAACAAGTCAATTTAAGAAAGTCTTTAAATTTTAAAATCATTTTTGTAAGATTATTAATTAATTTCTAAACCACGATTGAAGGATAATTGATAATGAAATTTAAAGTACTCCAAAACACCAATCTTTAAAATAAATAAATAACATATTTAGTAATTTGAAGCTTATACTTTTAACTCTTGATTACATATTTGATAACAAGAAATTTTTTATGTAAATAAATTTAAATAATTATCCATATTTAAGAAGTATTTTTGAAAGATTTTTATACTAATATATATATAGGCATGCTTCTTATATAATTTATAAACTTATATCAACATAGCATTTTAAAAGATTATATACATAGTACAATATGAGTATATGTATCTATAAAAAGACCACACATACTTATATGTAAAGATTTACTTAGAAGTATTTGTTGTTTTTACATTTCCTAAAAATATATAATAGTACAAGTTATATGTATAAGCTAATATACATACATAAGTTCGTTATTTATAATTTGGTATTTCTTGTTACTTGTAATTGTACTCCCAAAAATAAATAAATAAATAAATGCAAATAGTATATCTTTCTCCACATGCCTTATAGAGTATCTCAAATTGTTCTTATAATGTCCTTATATATATATGTGCACATAGTGTTTTCTAAAGTTTTACTAAACTTAAATTCCAATTTGGGACTTTTAGATAAAAGACATAATAAATAATTATGGCAATAACCATATGGAAAAAAAATAAATATATATATGTATTTATTATTAACTCTATTTATTTCATTACAAAATAAACAATACTACATACTCATTAATAATTTAGCAACACATCTGTTGTGCCGGGTTTCTAGAGGGTGGTTAAATTACTTGCAAAGTGGAAACAAATTAAGCAATAGGGGGTTGAAGTTTTCTCTAGTGTGACCACTCTAATGCCTAAGTTAGCACAAGGGAAGAATAAGAAGAATACCGAGAATTTGAGAGATTTAAAAGCCCCTTACCTAGTCATCTTTATTCTCTATTTGTAGGCATTGTAGATGATTCCAACATGAAAAGTTTATTAATTCTCGAGATCCTCTTCTAAAATGGTGAGAACATATCTTTGACCAACCCCTTTTATCTTATTTATCTTATTCTCTTATGATTGCCATTATGAGGATAAGCGTAAAGATTTGATGTAAAGGAGGGCAGGAACTTTAGACTTAAAGTTGGATCGTGCAATTTTGGGTCAAAAGAGATTGGTATAAACAAGAGGAGCTCGAAAGAGAGTATGAGTTGGTTGAAATGGGCCTTGGTCGAGGTTGGGGAGGGGGGTGGGGCAGGTGAGGTAGTATTGGTGACTAGTCAGCAAAGAGAGTTAACAGTTATAAGAGCTCTAAATGTCTTAAAAATAAAAGGAATTGCCTAAGGCAAGCTTCGTGTCATGAGCCCTAACCTCTTACTGATAAAGGCATCGTTAGGTGGCCAAGTAAGTAGGTAACCCGACCTGGATCTCCTTGTGCTAAGTCATTGAATTTATGAGCAAACAAGTAGCCTGACCTATACTAAGTATTATGGTAGGCAGGCTGGGTGTCGAGGAGAATTAACAGTCATCTCTGGGGTGGTTACTCATTGTAAGGTGTCAACTAAGGTTGTAAGTGTTACTTTGTTAGTTTGAATTGTAGGCTACATGTTAAGATTTAGTTAGAAGATGTCACATCACACTTGCCACTAGCCATCGCTTCATTCTCCATACCTTCTTATATATATATATATATATTTATGATCTTAGCCATTTTGATGCTTTTCACCATTTTGAGCTTACCTAATCTTTCATTTTTCAAATCAAATCTTAGAAATTCTATTGCTTTTAACTCAATCACAACTTTGTCACTCTAATTCACTAAGTGAATGTGGTATCTTCATCTTCCTCCTAAACCAAAACCAACCAAGAGGGGAGAGGTATTCCTTCTCAAACCACTGCATAAGAGGTTATTCGGTATAGTTTCGACATGGCTGAAGATTCAATGAGGAGTCTTGATATGGATATCGATGTTGTGGTAATAATTGCACAAATCCCAAAAGACATGTATCTTATTGATGGTGAAGAGAGATGGTTGGTGGAACCACTTTATTCATTAGTTAAGGAGGGAAATACCCATAACAATGTTTGTAGCATCATGTCATATGAAGAATTAATGGACGTGAGGAAGTACTTCCAATCGTGACCTCATGGTTAGAAGATCGAGAAGCCACATGCCGATGATTACGTTGCCCTTACGGCTAATCGATGATTCTACCTCTATTTAAAGCACATGGAATTTAGGCTTTGGGCTCTATTCAATGAATTTCAGAAGGAATTTTTCACCTATCACTGAGTGTCACCAACTCAACTCATACTAAATGCATGCAAGCTCTTAATTGCATCTAAAGCATTGTCCGAGCACTTCCTTATCCAAGCTATGCCATAATTGCTTCGATACTTCTATAGGTTGATAAGATCGAAAGAAGGCCACTATTACCTTACTAGCCATCTTGGCAAGAAATTGTTGATCGGATTAGAGTCATCCATGCACAGTTGGAAGAACAAGTTCCTTATCATGGTGTGCAAAGCTAATATGAACTTTTGGACTTAGTAGGCAAAGCCTATTTACACTTTAGCCATTTGTTTGTTTAGATTAGGCGATAAGGCTTCTACAAACCAAATATTAACTAAGCTCTATAAGAGGATAGATGGTCCATAAAGCGCATTAAAGGTGGTCATTGAACACCTCTACAATGAGAAATTGATGAGCAATGCTACTTTAGAAGGGGGAGGAGGCGCATCCATCACCTTAGTCGTGTTGGGATAAGCTACTGTAAAGAGTCATATTCAACCAAGTCTTTGGGGAATGAATCTCCTTGCAAGATTTTAGCTCAACATAGCATCTTTATTTCCTCATTCAGTTACTTATTTTCATTGTGCTTACTACACTTTCTTTTTATCGAATATATAGCTGAGAGAGTGCACCCTAGTGGAGATGCTCACACGTAAAAGGGTGGCCTAAGCTACTAAGAAGGAAAAAAAAGGCCCTTCCAAGTATAACTGAGCCCCAAAGGGCACCTGTGCAAAGCCAGCACAAGGTCCCCCCCTACTATTAAGCGTAAAGAAAGATAAGCACCACCTCCCTATCCCATTGAAGATCAATCAGTCAAAGGGAAAATAAAAGGAAAGGTTGAGGAAGGGTTATCTCATCAAGCTAGAAAAAGGCTACATGTCAAAGCTTTTGGGGAGAGGCCTCTAATAGTTACCCCAAATATAATAATCTAGCTTGACATGAAGTCTAACGGTGCAAAGCAGCAGCTCGTCATCATGGCATAAGGCCTCCTCTTCTTGCTCCAAAATAAAGGGAGGAGAAACACTCATCCATAGTCAGCCTCCCATATCCTACCCCGAGTGATCATATTTTCTAACCACAATAGGAGGTGTACAACTCTGATACGAGTCTTCAAGATGTGAGGTGAAGCAAGGAGCTACTAAGGGGATGAATCTTACCAAGATGCTAACACTTTGGAGAGAAGTTTACGAGGTATACCCAAGAATATGTTCAAGGCGATGCTTTACTCAAAACTTCATGATGTAAGTCTTTTCACCATATATATTTGCTCATGATCTTTTAAAATGCAATCAACGAGTAATCTAATCTTTCTTTCTTTCTTTTTTTAGTTCTCTTCTGACTTGGTTAAGACATTGAGTTGTAAGGTGGTAAGCTCAAATAGGTAAGGGACATAATATCTAAGCATGAGCTCTTTACCTCTAAGCATAGAAGGTTACACAATGAATACTCAAATTATCTAATGATATATGTGTACTAGCACAGAAAGTTAAGGATGCGAAGGTCAAAGCCTACACAACTTAAGAGGAATCCCTACACCAAGTTACAAAGCTTCAAGATCTAAAGCTACGTGCAGAAGTAGAGTTGGAGACCTTGAGAGCTTGAGTAGAGCTCAAGACAAAAACTAATGTCAAGCCTTCTTTAAAGGTGGAAGAAGCTGATCGATCTAATGGAAGCCTATGGGAAGAAAATAAAAATCTTATTGCCTAACTTATGGAAGAATGCAAGGTGCACAAGCAGAAGGTAGACAAGCAAGCTAAGGTTAAACGAGGCCTCTAAGAGGAGATAAAATAACTTCAACTTGAGGCGGATTGTAACTAGACCTACCTGTTGGACTTAGAGGCTTGTGCTGCTAATCAATTAAATCGGGGCATAGTCGACAGGGAAGTCTTTGACAAAATGATAGATAACGAAGTGTGGACAAATCTTTGAGAGCATAAATTTACTAAGGGCATCTAGACTACTCAATTAGAAGTCTTGATGCACAAACCCTAGGTATGTTAAACCTAGAACCCGACGATCGCAATTGAGATCAAATCCTTAAGGAACGTCTCAAACAAGTAGAACGAAACTAGACTCGAATCACACCTGTTAACTGAAACCTAAGTTATCAAGAGAATTTTCCCTAAGCAATTCGGTTGAAGAAAATCCAAGGAGTTCTTTCTCAAAGAACAAGAGAAGGTTTTTCTTTTTCAAAGAAAAGATGTAATTTTCAAGTTGGAATAATGATAATCTATCTTATACCGTCCCCCTCTTTCAGTGATATAGGAGTATCATGCCACACAATAATAATAACCTAGTTTCCTAACATGACAACCGGCCTTATCTTCCTTTAAACCGAAACTCCTTACTAAAAATACTAAAGTACAAACTAAACAAATAATAAGACATAACAATAACAAAACCGAGAATACTCTTTCCCTTTTCGGTTCAATAAAATGTATCTATTCTAAGACTTCCAAATCCTTACATCCCTCCATGGAAACGTGAATCAAATTGATAGGTGTTGGTTTTCCTTTTGTGTAATTTGATTCCTTAGCTTGTAGGTCCATGACTAGTCCTTGTAAAGCGCCGTTCATCCTCCTAGCTTTAACTCGGGTCATTGGGCCTCCAATAGCTTGTAATGGATCTTAGGATTTTGGTTCCATCCTCTTAGATGCCAGTTGATCCTCATCAAGTCTTTAAAGTGTACATAGAGTACGACCTTAACTATCTCTCTTTCTATGTTGAACTGGAAGAAGGCGTCAAAGAGGAGGTGGCATATGAGATTGAACAAGGTAACTAGGGAATGCCCAAGGATCCTCTTCATGAGCAACCCCCATATGGTGAGCCAAAACAAGACTAAGGCTAAGAATTAAGTTAGGAACAGCCTAAGGATACTAGTCCTTTAGCCCCTCTAAGCTCTAACCCTTCAGAAGATCCGCCTCCACCTTCTGAGTTGCACCCCTTTGAGAAGGTTGCTATGGCCGAGGTGGATGAGATCATTGAGGCCCTAATAATTCCTTCCCTAAGTGATGAGAGAAATTTTTCACTTTTTCATTTGTTACTTGTCAAGTCAGTATGCCAACTTTCAACTGTATAATTTGATAGACCTTAATTATCTTAATTTTAAGTATAATATACTCATGTTTATTGCCTTTATATTTGCCTATCTTGGATGCTTTTCTTACTTGTTGCATGATTTTGGTACTTTATCTGTTTGAACTTGAAATCCTATTGCAATCCACTTATTTTACAAGTCATGCTTATGGTATTCCTTAGACATCTAAATCTTAAGTCTTGTTGACAAGTTATGCATAAATATCTCTAGGAAGGCCTAAAGATGTCTAATTGTTTAATAATAGTTTAAGAGTTAAAAAGTCCATACACTCCTTAAGGGACGAGGACATTGGGCCATCAAGAATCCATTTGCTTGTCAACTTTAAAACATGGACTTAATGTTGTTAGTAGTCCATTAATCATAATAAGGTCGAGACTAAACGTGATCAAGAGTCCTCTTACCCTAAATATGTTGAGACTTGATAAGTTTACTTAGTCCATTCACCTCAAGAAAGGTTGGGACAATGCATAGAAACATAACTAAAAACAATAAGACGTAAAATGTACATAAATTTATTCTTCATATAAAAAATTTAATCAAAGTAAAGGCTAAGATTGTTAGAATTCCAAGTGCGAGAGACAAGTTAATCATCTACTCATTTTAGCCTATATGCCCCATTACCTAAGTCCTTAACAATTTTAACTGGGTCCTCTCAATTTGGTGAAAGTTTTCCTTGGCCTTCTCTAGATTCTACTGCTAACTTTCTACAAACTAGTTCACTAGGTTGAAAAACCTTATGCTTGACCTTCTTGTTGTAATAGCGAATAGCTTAGTATTGATACATAGCTACTTATATCTAAGTAGTATCGCAAATTTCCTTTGTAGTAGCAAGGTTAGCTTATAGTCTTAGTTGATTAGTTGCCAAATCTATATTTTGTGTTCTCATTTTTGGAAGTTTTAGTTCAATGAGGTGGACAACCTAGAAGCCAAAGGTGAGCTTGAATGGTGTTTCCCCTATAGAGTTTCGATGAGTAGTTTAGTACCCCCATAGGATGATTGGAAGTTCGTCTACTTACCTATCTTTAGCTTGATCCACCCTCTTTTCAAAGCTATTAAGAACAATCTTGTTTACTGCCTCAACTTATCCATTGGATTAGGGATGTGCCACAAGGTGTAGTGAACTATGATGTAATTGTCATTGTAAAATTTTCTAAACATCTAGTTGTCAAACTACGTCTTGTTGTTGATTATCAATACATTTGGAACGCCATATCTATTGAAGATGTTGTTAAGGACAAAGGCTTCAACATTTTTCTTGGTAGTCTTTGCTACAGTTGTAGCCTCTACCCATTTGATGAAGTAATCTACAACGACAATGATAAATCGTCATTATAGGACCAAAGTTTACTTCAATATAACCAAATCTATGCCTAAGTCAACACAAGGGAAGAATAAAGGGAATATCAAGAATTCAAGAGATCTAAAAGTCCTTTACCTGATCGTCTTCATCATCTATTTGTAGGTATTGTAGATGATCCCAACTTGGAAAGTGCATTAACTCCTAGGATCCTTTCTTAATATGGTGGGAGCGTATCTTTGACCAACCCTTTTCCTTATCTATCTCATTCTCTTGCATTTGTCATTATGAGGATAGATGTAGAGATCCAATCTGAAGAACGTCCGAGAACTTTAGACTTAAAGAATAATCATGCAATTCTAGATAAAAGAGGTTGGTATAGATAAGAGGAGCTTGAAAGAGAGTATAAGTGAGTTAAAATGGGCCCTAAGGGGTGAGGTGAGTGTGGTGTGGTCGAAAATGCTCTACCAATAACATGCATGATAATTAAAATGGTATATAAGTTAAATCATATTGTTAAGGATCCCTATAATCTAAAATATGTTCATAATTACTTGAATGAAGTTTTAACATACATGTTAAAATAATATTACCAATCTATACGAAAAGATCAATAATGAGAAAACTTATTTTGATGATTTAATCAAATACCCCTAGAAAAATTCTTACATAAAGATGGGCTCCCCTAAAAGCGTAAAGTGCTTCCCATACATAAGATTATATTAATAAGGTTTTTAATTAATACAATAATAGTATTTAAAATATAGTATTGAGATGTATATCTCCATAATTAAAGCTCAAATTCATAATAACGATAACAACAAAAATAACGATAGTAATGTTAATAGCAATAATAAATAACAATAACTATAATAGTTAGCACGTATAATTATAACTAAATACTCATAATATTCGATAAACTATAAATGTAAATCATATAATGCCCAATATTCCTTTCGTGAATGTCAATTAGATATAAGAAATTATCAATAAAAAAGAAATAGTAAAATTGAAAAGATTATTATGATTTTTTAATAAATCCCATGGAGAATAATTGCAATAGCACGAATTCAAAATGTAAATCTATTATATAACATGCTAACAACAATAAGACTATTACAAGATATAATAAATCTTATGAATAAAAATATAAGCTATGCACTATATAATTTATAATTCTATAATTAATACAATATTTTCAAAAGGTTTTATATATATATATATTTCTATAGTCATATTAAAATATATATATATATATGCCATTATAAAAGTTTAAAGAAACTAGTAACTTCGTTCACGATGACATTTGTATTAATCAAATTACTAAATGTTCATTGTGATTAATGAGATAATAAATTTATATTGATCTGATGAGAAGCCCAAATAAAAAGTAAAGTATGATATATGATGGAAAAAAAAAGGTATAAAAGGGATTGAGTAATATTTACAGTAAACTAACACCAGATGTTAAAAGTATGTGTTGAAATCGTAAAACTGGTACTTTCGGCATATATTTATGTATTATAAGATATATCTAAGCGATATGTAGACTTCCGATGAAAAACTCGATAACAAATATATTCGATAAAGGACCGTTTAGGAATATTTTTAGACAAAGAAATTGCAATGAAATACACATGGCCAATCTTTTCCTCTGATAGCAAATAAACTCCTATAGAATTCATATCTTTTCCAATCTTTCCCCTCTCTCTCTCTCACTCTCTTGATTGTTCTCTTTATCAACTCTGTGAACTCTCTTACCCTCTTTTTCCAGTCTGTAAAAATCCCCAAAATCTAGTAAAATCTAACGTTAGTACAAATGATATCCCCAAAACTCAGAAGCCAAGTCAGTCCTCTCTCTCCCTGTCTCCTGCATGAACTTCATCAACAGCATCTGCCTCCTACCTTTCTTCCTCTCTACCTTTTCCTTTCTTCCTCATCTCTGTCTCTACTCCCTGTCCTCTATGGTTACTAGCTAATCTCTCTCTCTCATCGTTGGACCCCTTTCTCCGTTCCACCTTCCTTTTTCTAGTCTTATTCTTCTCCTTTCTAATTGGAATCCCCTTTCTCTAACCCAAGAAACAGGGTACTTCCATTTCCCTCCCATGTAAGCAGCACTAAGACCCCCTCCTCAACATCACGCTCACTTGTATGAGATCCCTCTTATTATTTCCTACTTGGATCCTCATTCAACATCATTTAACGTGGAGTCGAAGCTATGGATGTTTCTCCATTGGAATGGAACTTTGATCCGCATTTTTAGCCCCGTTCTAGTCGTCTTTTTGATGAGTGATGAAATTTTGTTTGCTGACAGAACTCCGATGAACCGGCGATTTCTACAACTGATGAGGAAGAAGACACCTTTGAGAACGTCGAAGCTATGTAACTCCAATTTCACTTTGCATCTTTTGTTAATCTCGTAGTTATATCATCATTTTTATTTTCAATGACATGCATCTTTGAATTTCTTGGTCTTTTGATCGGTTTTCCTCTTAGGTCTGACCATATTGTTCTAGTTCAACAACTCGTGATCATAATCCGTTCAGGAGTTAGATCAACAACTTAGGATCGTGGTTGTAATAATCAAAGAGACCTCAATTATACTCCTGAGTTTCTCGGGGATCATCATGACTAGTATTATATCTTATCAAAGTGTGTAACTTTCTATAATCATTCTTGTTTGTACTTGTAGAATAATTGCACCTTAAATTAATAATGCAAAAATGAATTGTGTGAGAGAATGGGATATTTGTGTACTTGATATTGTTTGCTTTGTTATGTAAAAAATATTCTAATCATATGGAAATGAGATATTGGAGGCTTCATCACTTTACATTGCATCTTTATTGAGTGTCTGCCATATATGTTTAATCACCTCATAAAGTCCTTTAAGAATATCGCAATCTAAAATTAAAATGAGACATGTATAACATAATTACATTATAACTTATTATCACTATCATATGGTGGTTGGATTGGATAACGTGAGTTAGGGTCCTACTCTATCATATGCAATCTAATTGGTTGAAAGATCATTGCACCATTGATAGAGTTCAAGTCCACTCTAACATTTAGGACCTATGTATCCGAAGCTATAGTAGCCAAGGAGAACACTTTATTTCATTCTCCTAGGGTGTTATTAATCAAGAGATCCTTCTCTTACGGCGCATTATTCTTTAATAGGCAAGGATATCAAGCCAAGAGAATCCTTGCGATATTAGATGGTCTAGGTATTGATGGTGCTACAAGATTCTCAACCCTAGTATTGGAAGGCGCAATTTCGTACTGTATATGGTTTCCAAACGACCCCCTATATTGTTGCATTTATATAGTTATATCATGTATAGCATATTAATGATTTATAACTTGTTTGCTATTGCTTGCAATATTCCATGAGGAATGATTCCACTAAGTAACAATAGTTTACACCCTAACAATTTTCTTTTCTAACTCAAAAGTTGGGAATGGACTAGGATTTATGTCAAAGTGCTTCTTCAACCTAAGTTTGCAAGGAGGCATATAGCTATAGAATCTGTCTTATAGAGATTCCAAATTATAAAAAAATAAAATAAAATATATTTATTTCCTAAAAGCGAGGTTTTCATTCATTTGAAACTTAGGTCATTTAAAATGATCTACCTTATCTTATTGTTTAGTATGAAATGCCGATTCTCTACGGTTTTGACAAACTATGAAATATTGGTTTTTATAATTATTTTTACATAGTAATTGATTATAAATATTATAATTAAATGTGATTTAATTAGAGTCTTATAACCTCTAACTTACAAAGCAGTTTTCATTTTGCAAATGTACATGTGATATGATAACTTTAGGACATTTCTACTAAGCCCCCTTTTAGGTCATGACAAGACTCTTCCACTTTATACCCAAGTGGCAGTTGCTATTCAGCTACAATTGGTGGTGGACAAGTCTAATTGCCTCACCCTTAAGTCCTCTACAGTAATGGGAGGATTGATAAGTTAAATTGAGGTGACAATATTTTATTACACATTGATAGTAGGGTCAAGCAAAGTCATTCCTTATTACACAATGGCTACAACAGCAATAGCCATCTCTAATGTAAATTGAGCAAGCGTAGCCATAAATTGGTTTAAAGTCTTCATAGTCTTCTACATAGCCTACATCATCTACGTGACATCTAAAGGATTCTCATGCATTGGATTGTTATAGTTAGCATCCTTAAGTAATGGGGATAAGTCCTGCTCAATAGGCCTAATATTAGTCTCTTACTCCCATGAGGTAGTGTTAGATGTGTAGGTGATCCTCCTCTTTAGCAGTGCCATTGTTAAGTCATCAACTCTCTCTGTCCCAAGTGGGGTTGCCAAAAAGTAAATATGGGATTCTAACCAACATTAACATGTAGATTACCACATAAGTCTCTCACTAGTTGAGATCTTAGAGAAGTGATGCGTAGATGGCACTTAAAGAAAAGGCTTAGGAGAAAGTAGCTAGGAGGCAGAACATGTAATCCCGGGGGCTCAAACGCACTTATACTAGGTGAAAGAGCTATTAAGCATCAATTTCACTATTCTTCATGGAGTATTGACTTGTTCTTCGTTTGAGCTTTACTTTAATCTTTGAGAGTAGATATTTTTCATAAGATTGCAATATTTCTCGAGTCTCTAGAGCTTCTAAAGTGTCCAATGATGAGGTTTAGCTGAGTACTCTTAGGTTTAATGATATCCATCAAATTGTATTAAGGATTAATGGATGAGATTAAATTTACTCAACTCTAGTTTATCCAAATGAGCTTGCTATGGGCTTAAGAATAATAACCTACCTTATTAAGTGTGTAGGCCTACTTCAAAGAAGTTAAGACCGGATGAATCGGTCTAACAATCCTTATTATGGATCCATAAAGCCAAATATCCCTAAGTAATCCCAATTGCAAACCTAACTTCTTAAGCCCTACCACTTAATCCAAAGAGTCAACTTAAATAAGTAATGGGCTTAGCCTAATACAAATTTAGCCATCTACAAAGTTTAATAATCTCTACATCCTTTTCTTTTAATACCTTTTTTATATTAGTACTTAGTTTTCTTAAAATGAGTCAACAACCTAATACAAATTTAGCCATCTACAAAGTGTAGCAATCTCTACATCCTTTTCTTTTAATACCTTTTTAGATTAGTACTTAGTTTTTTTTTTCAAATGAGTCAACATAGGCTTACTTTACTCCTAATTAGAAATGTCATTCACATATAGTAATGTATGATAATCTATTTCCACTTTTTTGAAAAGACTTAGATCCTAAAATGTGATAACAAAAACGTAGGATTTGAGATTAAAAAAAAAAATAGAACATTTTAGTTAATTTTTCATTTTTTTTTTCAAACTACCAAATGGAAGAAACAAGATAATTTTCATAGGAAAAATGAATTTTAGGAATCATGGACACAAAAGCGAATCAATCTATGAATTGATGCAATAAAAATAAATCAAATTGTATAATTTTTAATTTAAGCAAATCATGACTAAGGAATTTAAATATAGCGTTATAACTTCTAAACAATAATTTTGATGATAATAAAAAGATAAAGAGAAAGGAATTTTGTTATGGTCTAACATCTTTAGTTAAGTATGTAAATTATATAGAAAATAATTTTTTTGTTAATAGCATGAATAAAGTATTATCATAAACTTTGTTATAAAAGATAAGTATGTAATGAAGTTAACTCAAAGACAAGGAAGAACTTTCAAAAACAAGTAAATAGAAAAGTGAATTTGAACTTGTGAAATGCTCAAAGCATAACTCTAAAGGAGTCATTTAAAGTTATTAGGACCAAACTTAAGTGGAATGGATTCAAAAGAAGAATGTGACCAAACTATCAAAACTTGCATAAAATGTTACTTTTGAACATAGATATAGATCAGTTGGTCAAAGATAACTATTGGATTCTAGTTTTTAGAAGTCAAAATGAACCCAACACATCGTTTTCAAATATAACCTAGAATTGGTTATTCAAAGTTGTTCAAAAAATATAAGTCAAACAAGATTCAAGACCCACCTCTACTAGTTGAATATATTTGATTAATATAGTTGATCCATTCCATCAAAGTTGGATTTTAATATTATGGAGACTTCTATTTCTTGCAAAACAGTAAAAAATTTGAAGGATAAATAATAAAGGAAAGTAAATCATTTCATCAATAATATAAAAGGCAAGATTATGATATGATTATCAACAATTATTTCACCTAATATCAATCATGGTTAAAATATTTCATATCATCAACAATAGGGCAAAGCAAGGAATTTATATGATCAAAGTATTTTTGGGATAAAATTGGAAAATTAAAGTTGGATATGAGACTTTAATAGGCTACAATCAACGAGGATTCAATCAAGGATTTTACCTCAATAATCCAATTTGACTGTTGAAATATAATTATAAATATATTCAGCAAGAGTGGAGAATATATGATATAAGAAAATATACAAGAGCACTTGAAACAATTAAGATTTCATTTCCATTGTATTTTTTATTAGATCACTAAATTTGTAAAAGAGTTTAATTTTGTTTTCCTCGTATCTATTTTATTTTTAAGTTATTGTATGGTTAAGAGGTTACATCTTGTTCACTATAACTCCATGGATTAACTTTGGGAGAAGCTAAATGAGATAAAGTAGTGAGTGACTATGTAGTGTTGTGGGAGATTATTATTACTTTCATGAATTTAATTTTTGATAAAGTGAAATAATCGATGAAGACAACAAAGTCTCTAAAGTGGAGGCTAGAAAAGTAGATTAGCGCATAAGGTGGAACTACTATACATTATTTGTCTAATTTTCTCATCCATCTACTTTTTGTTTTATTGCAATTTATTTATTTTTGTTATGTGGTTAGTTGATTTATGCCACTTAGTAATCAAAAGGGGTTATTTCTAAAATAGACTGAAAAAAGTTTTTAAAAATTTTAAAACTATCAATTCATCCCCCTATTGATGGCTAATTTAAGACCAACTCACAATTTTACATAACAAAATGATTGTTTAGATTATAATAACATTTACATTAAAAAATTATCAAGCATGATAACCAATAAGGAAAAAGGTATCAATTTAGTTATCAATGTTTACCCACACAAAATTTTTTATTGGCACCACAATATTTTGTTCCTTTGACTAAGGGACTAGTTACCTAGGCATTATTGTAATAAAAGAAAGGTTTAAATGCCTCATGTGGCTGTGGTCAATTCTAGTTATTCTTGTAGAATAGCTAAGATCCATAGGTTGACTTGGATTTGTCCCACTTATCAGAAAAATCATATTCTTTAACCTTTTTGGATAATTAGAATGTTGAAAGAAACATCCCCTAACCTCTACTTTATGATTTAGATCTGCTATGAAATTTGGTTCACCATTTTTATATTAATCTTTCATTTTTATCCATAAACTTTCATGGAGATTAGTGCAAGTTATTCTACTTACCCATGCATTGATGTTTACTATGTCATATTGTGTGAAAACATGGTTTATGGCCACCATTGACACTACCTTAACCAACTAAATACTCGAGATATATATTTTTCATATCATTTACATATATATATATTATATATATATATATATATATATATATATATATATATATATACAGACTTCCTTGTGAATATCTCAGAATATGCTATGCTCTTTTGACTCATTAGAATTTTACAAGAATCTAACATTCACTTATAAGTTGTATGGGCAATGATAAAAAGTTTATGCAATTCTCAAACATCTTTATAAAATTCTATACAAAATAATTTTATCTCATTCCTCATTTTGTATGGCACTTCAAAAAGGGTGACTACTATATACTCATATTGCAAAATGAATATATAAGGCTAGCTCTTATATTCCCCACTTTAAACCTAGTTAATTCGTTAGCTAAAAAATATAGTCCCTAGATTGGGTGAGCAAACACCTAGCAAGTAATCACTACATTAAGCACATACAAATGACAACATCTCAATCATAACATACTTTAATCTAATGTAATAAACTTAAAAAAAAAAAAAAGCATAGTCATAGTACTTTAGCACTTGGAGTAAATCATGACTCTCTAATATATAAGTAACCATAATGTGAGTACTCCCCAACAGCTCAAAAATCGAATCATAATCATCTTTCTAAAGCCTTTACCAAGTCGACCATTAGTACTACTAGTCTACTATAACTTTCTTCCAACAAACTAACCTATATCTTAATGGCTTCCTAGTCAACAATCCACTAACCTTGAATGCTTGTACTTGACAACATAAGTGCCTAATCTATCACATCATCCCGGATCACTACTTTCTTTAAGATGACATAGCCAGAAGTATGTGGTCACTATGTTTGATCACTAGCAACTTGAGATCTTTTGGCTTAGCACAAGCACAACTAGCATAACAATTAAGGTTGAATATAGTTAACTAAACCTATAAGTACATTCAATGAGCAACAATAAACCACTCACCTTGATTTACTTGCAACTCTATATAATTTCCTTATCAAATTCTTAGAAGTCCTATAAAAGTTCAATAATAATAAATGAACTTTCTAAATTCCTTTTTACTTGATTTTATCTATTTCTTTTTAAAAAATTTTGCCATAGTTTTGAAGCTTCTCTTTGTAAAAGTTGACTGAAACTCTCTTTTTGAAATAAACAAAATTAGCCATTGGCTTTTGTAAATGTTTGGTATCATAACTTTGGATTGTTAAGTAATTTCTATTCAGTTGTTGACAAATTCCAACAAGGTATTACCATACAAGGGCTTATTGTTGTGCTCCTAAACTCTATAGGCAAAGATAGTCCACTAAGTATCCTACTTATGTAAAATATCTAAAGCTATCTAACACTTTAATGGGTTTTCAAATCAATTTTAATTTATAAAATCATTATTAATTTAATTTAAGAAAATACAATAGGCATGTAGAATGGAAAGGTAATCATTAGTAATAGAACTAAAGATACTAAAACATAGTCCTCATAGAGATCATAACATATAACAAGGCATTAAGTCCAAAACATCTCTAAAGCCCACAATAATTAAAAAAAAAAAAAAGTCCACAAATAGTTTGTAATAGTCTAGAAAAGTCCCTTAAAGCTAAAAAAATAATACAAATAGTATATCATAATAGAAGAATTTAGGGCTATCAAACATGTAAGCATCACTCCCATAACTCCCATAGTCATCAAATTTGTAAACCAAGTAATCATAGCATGAATCATTAACATAGTCATCATCACTTGAAAAATGGTAAAGGAAGGAATGAGTAATAAAAACTTAACACAAAATAGCCACAAACACATACTCGCGTATCATGCATACCTATTTTAATGTATTAGCAAGAAGGCATTAAGATTTTTAAATTTAAGCATAATGAAAACTGTAGAAGTACTCACAACTCTAAATATTTCAAGAAACAAAAGTGGTTAAACCCTATCACTAGAGGTGTCAGGAGACTATCATGGCATATCTAGCTACCATGCCTAAAACCAACCCATATCCTTTTCCAATATTAGTAGTCTCATATGAGATTTTCTCTAAACACTAGGTTGCATCTTAGTCTTAGTTCTTTCTTGGTATCTCGTATAAGACCCACACCTTGTATGATGTTCGATCAATTTCTCTCCACTTCTATGATCGCTTCGTGTGAATACTAATCCTATTGACTACTTGCTACACTGCCTTTATAGCCTAGGTAGCTATAACTACTTTTGTCACCTTCTAGATTAGACGACCATGCATAATACATTACCTCTGATTTAAGTGCTAGTTCATTTTAATCTGCTAAAACTAGCAAACAACATATAGACTATCTTGTACTTGTAAGCCAACACAAAGAACAAACTCTAATTTATCCTATACTTGTAAGCCAACACAAAGAACAAACTCTAATTTATCCTATACTTGTAAGCCAACACAAAGAACAAGCTCTGATTCATTGATCCTCCAACCTAATTAATAAGTCATATGCAATTAACAATACAATTATAACTAAGTAGAATTAGTGCTCAAAAATTAATTGAATTAAACTCAATTTCATATTAATTAAGTGATTAATTATCATTTAGGCCCAGTAGGCTTAATTTGAAATTTTACTAAGTATAACCCATTATGCTAGTGGGCTTATTTAATATTAATAAATCGACTACTATGTTAGTCTAATTATTAAATTGATTGTCAATTATAATTTCTCTTCTAAAGCCTAATTAGTATTATTAATTAATTAGTATCTTAGCTTAATAAATTGAATTACTTTAAGGGGTAGTGAATTCATTAAGGATAAGATTAAATCGATTAGGGAATCATTTTGAATTTGTTTCATCTTTAAGGTATTCAGCCCTAATTAATTAAAGTATTTTATTAATTTAATTAGTTTGATCTAGGTTGAAAACCGATTCAACTTTAATCATTTTAGTGGTGAACCAATTTCATTCAAATGAACTAATTTGGGACTAGTTTAGTCCTCCTAAGGGATGCCTAACCTCTATTCCTATTTTCTTATTAATTTATCAATTACATTTGTAATATGTTTTAAACAATTCATTGTTACAAAGTTTAGCTCTAAATATTACAACTAATCACTACTAATTATAATTAAGCCCATAAATTACTACTAAGCTACCAAAAACACATTCTAAGACTTGTAATCTTCATCATGATAATTAAACTTATTCTAATCACAACTTTGATCCAAAAATTTAATATGATCCTATGTAAAACTTGTTTATAATTTGGGAAATTGGATTGTAAAAATGAAATCAAGAGACTTAAATACATTTAAAACAACAATTATCCCAAATCTTATTGTAGAAAAAAAAACACACACATACACACACACATTTTTAGTGATTTGAGATGATAATTATGAATCAAACTTGCATTTTTATCAAGCAAAAATTAAATGCTCATCATAAATATTTGAATATATGATGAACATTCAAAATTAAATTCGAAAATTAATATACATAAATAACTTCCAATTGTATAATACTTTCTATGATGCATTAAAGTAAACCATAGCAAGAACATATCAAACTAAATTCCTAGCATCTTTAGCATGTTATATCCTCATTCAAACTTCAATTAAATCATCAAGAACAACTTTAAATTATTTAAAAACTAAATTAGATCAAATTAATACCCTTTTTTTTAATATTTTCTCCTCATAACTGAATCAAATCAATCACAATTTTTTCCATTTTTTATATTATCATTCAAACTCAACAATTACACAAACTGAACATTGAAAATTTTACAAACAGTTACAGCCACGACAATAGTCCACATATATTCAAAACATAACTAATTCAACCTAAACTTAATTCCATTCATCAAATGAACAACCTACGCTAATTCCTATCACTTCCAAACCATCAAATCACTCAAAAATAAGACCATTACACTTCCAAATACCGATTTACTCCTCCATAGTCATGACATGAGAACCCCTTCACCAATTAACATTTTCAATTCAACAAACTTACTTCTAATCATCTGGTTATGAATCAAAACTAACATTCATCATTTTCACTTAATCAAAATATAAACAAACCTCAAGAATGTACCTATTTCCACACCTATACCTACAATAACATCAAGAAATTCACATTAACAATTTCAACATTCAATTCATTACTAACTTCTAATTCAATAATAATTAACATTTTTAAACATCAAATAACATGAATTGATCACCAAATTTATATCCACATGCTCAATCATGCCACCATACTACTACATAACACCAGTTCATCATCGTAAACACCAAATTAAGCTTCAAGTCCAGTCGCACATATTAATTGAACTAAAATTAAGCACTTACCTTAATTGAAGTCAATCCAAATCACTGGCTAACACCTTCAACTCCTCTTGAAAAATCCACTTCTTCCAAAACTTAAATTGAACCTTGAAACCAAGAAATTCAGACCTAACTACTATATTAATCTATAGATCCCTGAAAGTTATATAACACATATTGAAACTAGCATCTACTCGTCAAATCAAACTCACCTCCAATCTTCAATGGAAGTTGCATGCCACTTGTGCATTTTGCCTTACATAATCATACAATTAAACACCTAAATTAGTATTATATGATATAGATTAAGGAATTCTACATAACATATCCTAATTCTAAACTCTAAATCAAAATTAAGCTAGAATCATTTACCCACACAATAAGTATGTCATCGCTAGGATAGGATCTTCAATTCTATCACTTATTCTTCTCTAAATAGCTTCAACTCATTAATCAAATGCTAATTGAAGTTACTCTTTAATCCATATATATCAAATCCAAAACTTCAAATGCTTAATGGATTAATTACTCACCTCATTGATCTTGAATCTTTGTTCTCTAAGCTCCTTAAGATAGAATGGATCTCCATTTGAATTCAATTGGTTAAGAAAATTGTAAAACCCACTTAGTCATCTATGAAGCTCACGAAAAATGCTAAAGAAAGAGAGGTAATCCATGTAAGGTTAGGAGAGAACAGAGAATGACAAGATGGAAGGGAAGGAAATGGAAGTGTCTAGACTTTTCTAAATCCAATTACATGCTTAAATTCAACTATAATTTGAATTCACACTAAATTACTCAAATAACTTTCCTTACTTAACTAATCTTGGGGGTAATAATTTAATTTACCAAGCTAAATATCTAGACTTAACTAGTTACTAGATTGCCCTTATTTCTAATTATCTATGCGAGGTCTAATTAGTAATTTAATTTCAAAAATTCTAATTTGATTTCTAAATTGACTTTAATTAATTCCCTAAAATTTTGATTTATGAAATTTCTAACTTTAGGATATTTAACTTATTGCTATTAAGGATCAAGGTACTAACACACCATAAATATATATATATATATATATGAAATACCATTAAAACTTAAACTAAAATTGAGGGTATTGTGGACATACACCCAAGGGTTCTCTCCTATATATAAATACTAAACCTTTCCTCTCTCATTTTATAGAAAAATCAAAGTTTAACCTCTCCAACTGTAGCTCTCAATCTTAAACATGCGCTACCACTTTAATGACTCTCTCACATGTGTCTCTCTTTTTGAAGACAATGTGCAACAAATCACTATTAAAAGTAAATTGATAATCTCTTATATAGTCAATTCCATCTTATTTTACTCATTAATTAGAAGAATTAATACATTTAATTGATATTTTTTTCTCTATTCATTGCAAAGGGAAAAAAAGCTTAACAAGAATACAAGTAGGAAGCAAGCACTATCAAAGGTAAGGGTTTAATGCATTTAAGATTGACTTAAATTAAAGTAAGAGGTTCCTAAAACCTTAGTATTCAATTGAAGGGCAAACTTATAAAAAGCTATTTAAAGAAGTTGTGTGATGAGTTCAAAGAGCTTTCTCTTGTTCAATGTTAAGGTAACTTTATGAAAGAAAGAGATTGAAATTGTTAATTGGAGTAAGAAAATAGCACAAGACAGATAGAGGATCAAATTAGGGTAAAAAGATGGATTTTAGAGGAAAAGAAAAGCAAAAGCATGACTTCAAACTCGATAAGGTTGACTTTAGGCTTAAGCTAGGTTAAATTGGCCTTCAGAAGACCGTAAAAAAACCAAGCCACCAAGCTAGTCAACCTAGCCTACCAAGTCAACCCCAATCTCCCTAAAGTCAACTAGATAACCCCTAAATGCACCTTAATTTCCTAAAAAGGTGGGTTTTCAAGTATTTAAGTTGGATAAAACTAGAAATAAGCTTAAGATATGTGCTTTATGGAATATTGAGTACTAATTGATGTTATATTATGAATTAGGAATTAATTTGGAATTTTCATCAATGTTATAAGTGAGAATTGAGTTCATGAGTATTATTGTTTGCTAGATATGCATGTTAAGTTTATATTATAACTATAAACGGTCATTATTTACAAAAACCTTTGGAACCACTATAAGCTCATACTTTAGAAAAATAACTCCAAAGACATGTCCTACACTTTGAAGACCTGACTCTAGGCACTTGATTCATATTTGTAGAAATTGAATTCAGGAACCTACATCACACTTTCAAAACTAACTCCAAGAACCTACTCTGTAATTTCAAAATGATCATAGGAATGTACTTAGCTTTCAAAACTACCTCTAGGGATTTGAGGATTCACACTTTTGAAACTAAATCTAAGGTGTATTATAGACCCACCGATGAGGATCATCTAGCACTTAAGAAGACCTAACTAAGGACTTAAGATCCATTGCAAGGAATTGGAGGACCAATGACCCAAGCTAGAGCAAAGAGGATGAATGATGCCCTATAAGGACTAGTGATGGACCTACAAACCAAGGAATCAAATTACATGAAAGGAGAACCAATACCTATTAATGTAATTTACATTTCCATGGAAGAATACAAGGAATTGAAGTCCTAGCACAAATGTTGAATGTTGAACCGAAACAAAGAAAGAGACTTGCGGGTTTTATTGTTATTTATTTTTGGTTTGTAATTTAGAATATTTAGTTATTTACTCGGTCCACATGAGGATAAGGAAGTAAATTAGAATAGGAAAGTTAGGTTTTCATATTGATACATGTATACACTATTTAAATTGGAGGACCAATGACCCAAGCTAGAGCAAAGCGGATGAATGATGCCCTATAAGGACTAGTGATGGACCTAAAAACCAAGGAATCAAATTACATGAAAGGAGAACCAATACCTATTAATGTAATTCACGTTTCCATGGAAGAATACAAGGAATTGAAGTCCTAACACAAATGTTAAATGTTGAACCAAAACAAAGAAAGAGACTTGCAGGTTTTATTGTTATTTATTTTTAGTTTGTAATTTAGAATATTTAGTTATTTACTCGGTCCACATGAGGATAAGGAAGTAAATTAGAATAGGAAAGTTAGGTTTTCATATTGATACATGTATACACTATATAAACGTGTAAGGAGGCCAGCACAAGATCAACTTATGATTAAAAAAAAAAACACATTTTCATGAACACGAAAACCCTCTCTTTTGTTCTTTGCAAAAGAACTCGTCTATAGGAACTCCTTAACCAAATTTCTATAGGATACCCTTATTGATAACTCAGGTTTTAGTCAATAGATGTGATTGGGGTCTAGTTACGTGCTAATTGTTCGAGACGGTCCTCAGGAAAGTGATTCAAATAGCGTACATCGGGTTCTAGGTTTAATATACCTAGGGTTCACGCATCATTTGGCATCAAAGCTTCAGCTTCTTGAATCAAGTAATTTCTATCCCTTTGTTATTTTTCTGTTGTTTATTTTCCATACTCTTATCAGAAAAAATCGTACAAAAAAAAATCTTGTTTCAGTTACACAATCCCTTGGAGACCAACGATATATAACTTTAGTTAGTCATTGAAATTCAATTGTTGTTTCCATTCCTAGTTCATCTTGAAAAAGGATACGTACAAAAAAAAAAATCAAATTCGGTTGTAAAAGAAGATCCAAGAATCGAAATCTTCAAAGAGAAAATCTAGTTTTGGCAAGTTCCAATTCAATTGCCAAATTCACTTTCCAATTTCAACCGCAATAGATACTTTGTGATTTTGCATCCGAAAATCACATTCCATAATTCTTAATTGTGTCTCGATGTAAAGTGTTTTCCTTTTGTAATTGCATGCAAAGGGATTATTTGTCTTGTTTCCGAGTTCATAGGTGTCATAGCTAGTAAAGATTGCTTCTAATTTCCAATTGTCATCGTGATTAGAAAACCAAGGGAGTCAATTAGGGTTGACTTAGTAATTTTTGTTGAGAAGCTTCCAATCCGAGTTCCTAGCAAAAGATTGTAAAAGCAGGATGTGAGGACATAATTGTGAGAAACATACATGAGTGAAATTGTGAGCATATCATTAATTGAGAGCAATACATGAGTGAGTGTGAGGAACATATTTTACTTGTGATCTTACCTTATTGAAAAGCTTTAAAAATATGTCAGGACAGAATACGAATGGAGGTGAGAATAGGGTAATGTTTGAGGAGTTGATTGGAGAGACGAAAAGAATTTTGATGGGTGAACTTGAACAGATCCATGAAAGAATGGATAAGATAGAGAGGAGTAGGGAACCGTCTAGTAGTATCACTGTTAGGTGAGGAGTAGGTAGACCGATTAGAGAAGGAGTTAGGATAGAAGAAGGAGAGGATTCTGACATTGGTGAATATCACAACGTGAGGGAAAGAGGGAACACCCAGAGGCATGATAGTAACCTAGGTAGCATTAAGATGAAAATCCCAACGTTTCAGGAAAAGAATGATTCGGAGTTGTACTTAGAGTGGGAGAGGAAAATGGATTATGTGTTTGAATGCCTTAACTATGCTAAGGAGAAGAAGATAAAATTGGCTACAGTAGAATTCACAGATTATGCGTAATAAGCACAGGTATGGAGAGCGACCTGTTAGTACTTAGGAAGAGATGAAGACCATAATGCAAAAACGGGTCATTCCTAGTCACTACCATAGGGACTTACTTAAGAAAGTCGAGGGATTGACACAGGGAGCCAAAAGTGTAGAGGACTACTATAAGGAGTTGGAGAAGCCATTATTAGGGCTAGAGTGGAGGAGGATGACGAAGCCACTATAGCTAGGTTTATTAATGGTTTGAATCGAGAAATTGCTGATGTAGTAGATGTACACCACTACTTGGATTTGGAAGAACTATTACATAGAGCAATAAAGGTGGAGCGACAATTAAAATTTAGGAGTAACTAGAGGTCTGGGTCGACTTCCAAATCTCCATAGAAGTCTAATTGGAAAAGGAAATCCACAGATTCCAAGCCTAAGGAGGACATGAAGGCTAAGAATCCAATTGCTATCTAAGGGTAAAATTGACACTAAAACCCCTTTTAGAACTAGAGATATCAAGTGTTTTAAGTATCAAGGATTTGGGCACATTGCATCCTAATGTACAAATCAAAAAGCTATGATCATATGTGATAATGGGGATGTAGAGAGCATGAGTTCAGAACAAGAAGAGGAGTCACCATCATAAAAGTATGATGACGTTGACTTGGAGGGACCCGTGAGTGGTGAGTTGTATATCACGAAGAGAGTACTTAATGTACAACCCCAGGAGGATGGTGAGGAGATCTAGTGTGAGCACATATTTCATATATGATATCATGTGCAGAGTAAAGTGTGTAGCTTGATAATCAATAGTGGCAGTTGCACTAATGTTGCTAGCACCTTGCTGCTAGATAAGATGTAGTTGAAAGCTGTGAAACATCTGAGACCATATCGAATACAGTGGTTGAACAAATGCGGGGAGGTAAAGGTGACCAAGCAGGTTCTTATAACCTTTTCCATAGGGAGTTACAAAGATGAAGTCATGTGTGATGTGGTTCCTATACAGGCTAGTCACCTATTACTGAGGCGACCATGGCAATTTGATAGGAAGGTGATGTACGATGGGTACAAGAACCAATATTCTTTTGTTCTAAACAAAAGGAAGGTGGTTTTAACTTCACAAAAACCATGGGAAGCGTGTGAGGATCAAGTGAGGATTGCAAAAGAATTCAAAGAGAAACACGTGAGTGTACGAGAGAAGGATGAGAAAAAGAAGAAAAGTGAGAAAAAAACACTGGTGAGCTATGAGGGAAAAGATTTTAAAACACTAAGAGGAGAGGAAATTGCAAGGAAAAGTGAGGTTAAGAGTGCAATGTTGGCGAGAAAACAACTACTTGTACTTATGTACAAGGATGTTTATTTTACTTATACTAACACTAACTCTTTGTTGCCTAGTTTAGTCTTTTTTCTTGGTTTTGTTGTAGGTACAGATGGGATAGTTGTGGATGAGGAGAAAATGGAGGCGATCCGGGAATGGTCAATACCAAAGGGACGTGTCAAGACCATGTTTCATCCAAGAGAAGGGGCTTATGTGCATTTGAGGAAGGAACGATTTGCTGAACAACGGAAGTCTAAATTGCATCCAAGGGGCGTGGACCTTTCCAAGTGGTGGAGCGCATAAACGATAATGCCTACAAGATAGATTTGCCAAGCCACTATGGTAATGTATGTGCTACATTTACTATTTCTGATCTTACTCCTTATGATGTAGGTGATTCGAGGACGAATCTTTTCGAGGAATGAGGGAATAATGAGGATCATCTAGCACTTACGAAGAATGATGAGGATCATCTAGCACTTAAGAAGACAAAACCAAGGACTCAAGATCCATTGCAAGGAATTGGAGGACTAATGACTCGAGTTAGAGTAAAGAGGATGAATGATGCCCTATAAGGATTGGTCATGGACCAACAAACCAAGGAATCAAATTACATGAAAGGAGAACCAACACCTATTAATGTAATTCATGTTTCCATTGAAGAATACAAAGAATTGAAGTCTTGGCACAAATGTTGAATGTTGAATCAAAATAAGAAAAGAGACTTACGGCTTTTGTTATTATTTTTTTTTTTTGTTTGTAATTTGGAATATTTAGTTACTTACTTGGTCCATGTAAGGATAAAGAAGTAAATTAGAATAGAAAAGTTAGGTTTTCATATTGATACATGTATACACTATATAAACATGTAAGGAAGTCGACACAAGATCAACTTATGATTAAAAAAAAAAACACATTTTTGTGAACACCAAAACCCTCTCTTTTGTTCTTTACAAAAGAACTCGTCTATAGGAATTTCTTAACCAAATTGCTATAGGATACCCTTATTGATAACTTAGGTTTCAGTCAACAAGTGTGATTAGGATCTAATTATGTGCTACTTGCTTGAGAAGTTCCTCGAGGAATTGATTCAAATAGCGTATGTCGGGTTCTAGGTTTAATATACCTAGGGTTCACGCATCACCCACTTTTTCAAAAGTTGACTCTAAGAAGTATTATAGGTTCATACTTTCAAAAATAGACTCCATGGAGTAGTAGGGGTTCACCCTTCAAAAAGCCTTAAGGGCTCATGATTGACTCTACAAAATATTAAGGGTGCAAACTTTCATAATCAGTCTAAGAGACACATAGGTCAACATTGTTAAAATCAACTCCAAGGGTTTGGCTGAAAGTGCTTGTGTGTTTTTGAGATCATTGATAAATATTGATTTATTAAATATATTATGTAATGTAGGAATTGTCTATTACATTAAAATTATTAGGTATGCATGTGATTTGGTATCTATGTATGATTACATGAAGTGATTTCGAATTAGGTTTTACTTTTCATCCCTTTTGGTATTTTATTTCAAGTGATTATTGAGATCATAACAATTATGATTCTTCTAGATAAGATTTGTTCCATGGAGGGAGGCAAAGTGCTAGTTCCTATGAGGTGGATCAGAAAGGTTATTTATTTTAGAAAGATTATAGTTATTAGGTGCAATGATTTCAGTTGAGATTTTGGAGAATTTATCAAATACTATCTATTAGACTAATTTTCTAATTGAAGGGCTTATTAATGAGAGTTTGATGGATTATTTATATTAAGAACGTAGTTTTGCAGTTGGATTTTGAGTATTAAAAAGTTATGTTGTAGCATAAGTATGGTGGGGTTTTCACACCTTAGTTTTTATTTTATATATGTGTGTGTGTGTGTGTTTGTTTTGTTGGTGTTTCAAAGAACAATCCTATGAGTGAATTTAACGATTTTTTATTCAATTTAAGCTAGAAAAATGTTCCCCCATTAAGGAGATATATAAAATACAGCATGATTAAAACATTACTCGCAATATGTGATAAGGAAGATAAGAAAAAAGAAATCGGTCCGCCATTTCAACAAATTAAGTGTAAGCCTTAGCAGAACAAACTTTTTATTATTTTAACTAGTACTAAAATGTGATATCCATAATGTAAACACCCCATTTTTGTTCCTAAATTATTATTATTATTAATATTTTTTTTATTTTTTAGATATGAAGGAAAAATAAGTAAGAAAAATAAAATAAATAAAAATAATACACCAATAATAGAAAATAAAGGTAAAAATAACAATAAAAAACATTTAGGGATTTTTATTAAATTTTAGAATTTCAAAATAATATAAAATTAATAAAAATTGCCATGCTTATATACAATTTGCGAGCAAGAAAAAAATGAGAATTGGGCTAGCCTAATTGGCTCGTGTGTGCGCTTGGAACGGGTGGGGGGAGAGACACGATCATGGGTTCGAAACTCATGAACGGCACTTTGTGCCGTCTTCTCTTTTTTTTCCTAGTTGCCATGTGGTAGCACGCGATAGGACAACCCAAATCACATGTTGTGCACGTGATCGTCTTCTCCAGCCAACCGTCTACCACGAAAATGAAGGGAGGGGAAATCAAAGCAAATCCAAACCTAACACAATGATTTTTGCTCGAATCTTCTTAGGTTAAATCTAAAACAACTTCAAAACAAGAAGATTTATATGAATCTTTTTTGAATCGGGAAGAAAAGAAGGAAAAAAAAAAAAGAGAGAGAAACCTTCGCCATGGTCGAGATCTGTGTTCATCCATATCCGACCTTTAATAGCTATAAATAAAGGTCGGAATGGAGGCTGGTGAGGAGGGGGGAAAATCGAAAGAAGAAAAAACGAAAGAAAAGATCACGAACACACGAAAAAAAAAACCAACTCGTCGGAGCTCTCTCTCTAGATTCCTTACTGTTGGAACCGCGAACCACCACCTAAGGCAGTTTTTGACGAGAGACAGCTCCACCAAGCAATTCACCACCTCCAGAAAGCTTGGAAACACCCACTAACCTACAAAAACTACCGTCGTTGAAAAGCTCCAACTGCTGCGTTCGTGACTCGACCCGCGAACCAGATTCAACCCGACCAACCCAATTCGACTCAAATTGCGAACCACATCTAGTTTAGTCGAATTTCTTCATTTTTTATTTTTATTATATTATTATTAGTTTTTTTAGTTAATAATAAAAAAATAGTAATACTAAATAAAAAATAAAAAATAAATATAAATACAAATAATAAAGATGTATGTTTTAGGAATATGTTAATAAAACTAGGTTTAGAATTTTCTATAAAATATATATATTATAATAATTAAGAAATATTAAAAAATAAAAACTAAAAAATTAATTAAAAATTAATAAAAAATAAATATTTTATCACTAAGAAAATTTATTTTATAAAAAATAAATGAATAAATAATAATTAGTGATTTCAAAAAATTAGAGGTTTTAGTTTTTTTTTTTTCAAAATTAAGAAATAAAGCTTAGGCTTAGAAATTTCTTTAAATAAATTTAAATAGTAATAAACGTAAACCTGACATGTTTTCATAATTAAGACTAAACAACCCACTAAAGTTTTATGAAAGTGAACTATAACCTGTTTGATCCCGAATAACGGGTACATAGGCACCTTTACAAGGCAACTCTAAAAAAAAAAAAAATTATTTTCAAATCATTATTAGTATAATAGTTGTATCCTTTTTTTCTAATATTTTCTTTTATAAAAAAAAAAAAGATATCATAACATGATTCGGATTTTAGAAAGATAAGGTAGTAACTTTAAGGTTTTAATAAGACTGCCTCCGAGTCGAGAATATCTGGTTTTTCTTTTTTCTTTTTTTTAACAAAAAAAAGTGAGATTTCGTCAACTAGTTGTCTAGATTAGAATTAATCCGCTCAATTAATTCTAATTTAATAATTTTTCCCAACTCCAGTTGGATAGCGACTCCAAATAAATAATAAAATTCCTAATTTAAGTTGAGGATTTCTATTGGATAAGCATAGGATCTAATATGAATCGATTCAAGGAAACAATATAAAATTTTCAAATTAGACTCGATAAAAAAAATGAAAAAAATAAAAGTAAAAATTGGTACTAAAATGTCTCTTATGAGCTTTGATAGTTCGCAAACTACTAAACAAACATAAATTGAAGTGTCCTTGTAGATGGTGCTGTCTAATCAAAAACAAAAGTGCTTCCTTGTTAAAAAAATTCTTCTTGCATTCGGATGAATGGCTGTTGAAAAGCATGTTCATAACAGGAATGAGTCAAGAAAACGATGAACTGCTGTTAATTCCAATTTTGGAAGTTATTCCCATGCTTGTTTCTCTCTCTACAAATCCCATGTTCATAACAGGAATGAGTCAAGAAAACGGTGAACTGCTGTTAATTCCAATTTTGGAAGTTATTCCCATGCTTGTTTCTCTCTCTACAAATCCATATTTTAGGCTGTCATGTGCAACAACATGGTACCTTTACAAATCCTTGAATGGTTTAAAACCAAATTCTACCTTTAAGAAAAGCGGGATAAGCAAACTATCTCTTTTTAAAAATCTCCTACGCGAGCATACATTTGATCTCGTCAACCTGCCAAAAATTTAAAATTTAAAAAAAAAAGCGCATGTGGGACCAAGCGGCGATCTTAAATAGCGTGCTCCATGAGGCCACTACTTCACCCATCACCACACATTTCACATTCTAAAAAGCATAGGTACTATCGAGCACGAATGGGCTGAGGAAGAGATTGGAATCTTTTACCTTTGTTTGATTGGCTATTATCATCTTCAGCTTGTCTTTGTGCTTATACCCAACATATTTTTCCCTTTTTTTTTATTCCTTTTCTATTATTCCTAAGTCATGGCACGTAGCATGTTCATGCTCATTTTGTTAGTGACTTTTCTAATACAGAATGATATTAATATAGAAGCCTTAAGGCCCCTCAATCGTCGGTTGCTTTTACGATCACTCGCTACAAGAAGACTGAGGCTGAAGCTTTTCGTCCAACAAAACCCGGGCATAGCCCGGTGTTTGTAATAACATCAAACCCCCCAATTTTTTTTGAGACGAGAGAAAAAAAAAATCCAAATGCTTTACGATACATGCATGCATTACCAAAGGTATGTTACCAATAATAATGGTAATTACTAACTTTACCCCCCAAAAAAAGTAAGTAGAATGAAAAAATTTAAAAGTTTCCTTATTAAATTTATTAACAAGTAAATAGCAATAATAGGGTAATTATGACTCCGCCAAACTATATATAGATACTTAGTACATAGTAAGGTGTTAGAAACTGTCATTACAAGTCCCTATGAGTTCTTAAACTACCCAGTTCATTTCCTTGTACAATTTCACTAGAAACAACATCACATAAGGATCATTAGAATGTCTCCATGGGATCTACCGCTACGAGCCCTAAGCCAAGCCAAGCATAACCAACAACCAGCTTAATCCAAATTCATTAAAAGTTATTTCAATTTACAACTATCTTAACAATCACAAGAAACAACAAAGGTTACACGTATTTGGAAGGATAGTCTTAAGCACGACTCGTTCTTAACTAACAGTTAGACTGTAATTTGTCAAAATGCCAACAATTGACTCTTAATACAAATCTAGGTATCGTTTAAGTTACTCAATTCTATTTACTTAATTATTATAAGATTTCTTCTCTTACTCTATTGAAATTTCTAAGGTTATACTAAGTATTTAGGTTGCATGGAAATTCGTTTAGATAGAAATTAAATCAAGTAACATAATGTCTCTAGATACACGGTCATGCCTTAGGCCGTGCAATTTAGCATGGTTGGATATACGACCGTGTATCTTTCTATGTATTTGGTATTTTAGCATGCTCAAGTATACAGTCATATAGTTAGTTGTGTACCTTTCTATAAATTTTCATGATTTAACATGGCCAAGTACATGCGTGTATACTTTGTTGATGTACCTTTCTATACACAATGTGTAAATGCTTGGAAAAATACAAATTCATATAATATTATTAAAATATAAAGCTAAGGTTAAACAAGTAAATTTTCATAAAAATTGAGGGTAATTTGGTCATTTCATGAACATGGTATATATACCCTATTTTGATCTAACGCTTATCTCTTTATCATTCTCACAGCAATAGACAAGTGACTAAAAAGGAAATACTCTTTGAAAACCTAAAAAAACCTAGCAAATAACCAAGGACCAAACTTGATTTCATTCGGTAAGGTTTCCTATGATCGAATTAGTATTTCTAATTATAGAATTGAAGATTTATGCAAATGTTACGTTATGATTGACAGAATCTAGATCAAGAAAGGGGCGGAACAAACACGGAATCAAGTAAGTATACCAACACATACATTTCATTAAGAATTTACAAATTGTAGGATTCAATTAGGCTTAAGATCATAAAAATTAGGTTAGGGAACGAATTGAAAAAGAAGAAAATCAATTCGTGAAAAACAACATAATACATGGTTATGTACACATTCATGTACCTACCCACGTGGAAATATGCATAGTATACAAAAAGATACACAAACAAAAGGCACGCCTATGTACTTGGGCATGTCAAAATATGGAAATCCATAGAAAGGTACATAGCCAACTACATGACCTTGTATCTGGGTGTAACAAAATGCCAAAATCCATAGAAAGATACACAGCCACTCTACACAACTGTGTATCTAACCGTGCCAAAGTACATGACCTAAACCACGACTATGTACTTAGAGACACTTTGTTTCTCGATTTAATTTCTATCTGGATGAGTTCACATGCAACTTAAAAACTTAGAATAACCTTAGGAATTCCAGTAGAGTAGAAGTAATCCAACAACAGTTAAGTAAACATAAGTGAGAAAATAGATTATTCCTAGACTAGTAGTAAAAGTACACTCTTGATATTTTACAGATTTCAGTCCAGCTGACGGTCCAGGATAAGTTATGTGTAAGACTACGATTCCATATATGCGTAACTTTGGCTATTTCTTGTGAATGTTAAGATAGTAGCAAATTGGATTAAGTTGTAATAAACTGGATTAAGTTGGTTTAAATTGCTTTTTATATGTGCTTGGCTTAGCTTAAGGGCCCGTTGTGGTAGATCCCTAAGAGATACTCCAATGATCCTTGTGTGACGCTGTCTCTAGTGAAATCGTGCTTGGGAATAATTTAAGTAGGCTAAGGTTTAAGGACTCATTGGTATTGGGGCTCATGGTGGCAATTCCCAATGCCATATTATGTATTAAGTATCTGTATATAGTTTGACGGGGTCATGAGTACCACATTGGTGTTATGTGGACTTAAGTAAAATTAATAACCTATTGTGTGATGTTTAGTGTCTGCATAAATGTATGTGATTTAATTCATGCTTGTTCATACATGTGTGGTTGTTAATTATACGTATTGAGCATTAACTCACCTCTTGAGGATTTTCTTTTTTTTTAGATGCAAGCATAAAGAAAAATTCTACCTATGAAGAGGACTTAAGGTCGAATGTACAAGAGAAGAAGGATAAATATTACTATTACTATTATGGTGATTAGCGGAAGAGAAAATTTAAGTTATTTCTATATATCGAATAGTGATGTTCTTTAGAAGATAATGGACTAACAAACTCTATAAGTTTAATTGTTTTTAGATTATGATCATAAATGATTATTAAGACTGCTTTTTAAGAGTTGGAAATTTATATGGGATGTACTTGTATTATGTTGAAAGTACATGATTCATTAGATTGTGATTTATAGGAATGACTGGTTTAAATAGTATCAAAGTAAAGTTAAAAGCCTTAACAAGACTTTGGCTGATAAGGACACGTGGCGAGCTATAGCGCCCTTGGTTCTAAGGCGTTACACTTGTGTATTTCTACACGAGCAGGTACACGAGCGTGTATCTGATCGCATACTACGCTGTTCCATACAAATTGCTTTTCCTCTTCTCCATTTCATTCCTCAGCCTGTTACCTATGATCCTAAATCTAATTAGATCCTAAATTTTGTTAATTCTAATACATTATGAGGATTGATGTACTTACTTGATTCAGTTAATGATTCAAATCCTCAATCATTTGATTCCATGCTCGTTCTACCCCTTTCCTTGATCAGAATTCTATTAATCCTGTTATAACAATTTGCTTAATTCACAATTCCATCATCAGAACAATTACTTGATCATTAGAATTCCTTTCCTAATGAAATCGAATTGACTTTTTTGGGTATTCGCTAGGTCACCTTGAGGATTTCTAATGATGTCTCTTTGTTTATTATTGAGCAAATGGTAGACAGGGTTTACTAGGTCAATATATGGTTTATATACTCTGACCATGAAAGGATGGAATTACCCTAGTGTCATTGTAATAATTGCAAGTTTGTCTTTGGAATTATATTTTAATAATATTGTATGACTATAATTTTCAGATGTTTACAATATACCTCTTAAACTTTCAAATATGGCAAATAACCCTCTATACTTTGATAAATTAGTAACAAAAACACTTGCTTTTTTTGGTTTGAAAAGACACATAAAGTTCAAAGTTTATGGGGTATTAAGGCAAATCTTGATAAACTCAAAAAGTTTTTTCACATTAAGATTAAAATTTAGATAAGTTATTTACAACTTTTAAGAGTTATTTACCAATTTATCAAACTTTAGAGAAAGAAGAAAGGTTGATTTACATTATTTAAAAGTTTAGAGACATAATTATACCTAAGTTCAAGTTTAGAAAGGTAATTTACACTTTTTCCTAAAATAGGACATAAAATGAATGTCCACTTTCACTGAACATATACTGAAGTAATTCGTAACAAGATTCGTTTTGGATAACTGGTTTTGAGTTTAGCCTGGACATCAAATTAATTTGACGCGCTAAAATAATAACAATAATAATAAATGCATTTGGGACCAGAACGAGCATGACTTGTTGTCATTTTATCGTCAAATTTTACGTGCTCGATTGAGGTCTTAATTTTTAGATATTAAATGCTCTCGTGGATCTTCAAAAAGCATTAGTATGTAGAAATTCATATGAAAAGATTGGTGAAGTGCATCACGATTAATTGCATAGAACTAGAACATAATGAGTTATAATGGAACTAGACAAATACCAGTATTATTTATTTTACTATGACGATTTTGCGTGTCAAAAAAAAGAGCAATTTCTAATGTAACAAGGAATCATGCTTACCAAATTATATTCATACGAAAATGTAACGAATCAAGAATCCTATAATGCCCCAAAATCCAGAAATGCTACAACTCGTAACATGTTTTTACCGGATAAGGATATATTAAGATTCTTAACCCTACTCTAATATCATTTAAGCATATAATTCCTATAAACCATAATCATATACATCTAATACTTCCAACATGATACAAATACATCTTATATAAACTTTCAACTCTTAAAGAAAATACTCTTAATACATCAATCCAAATCACTTAAATATTTATATATTCTAACTCTCAAATTCTCAAATTAAATAATAAGTCTCGGTATGATTCTTATGGTTCAACTTATCAATCCTTAATTAATCTTCATAATAATAATGGAATTCTTCCTCCCCTCTCTCCTGTATATTTAAACCTAACTCCTCTTCATGAGCAACATTTCTCTCTGTAATTGCATCTAAAAAAAAATCTCCAATAAGTAAGCTAATACCCAATACATATAACAACAAATACATACATATGAACAAGCAAAAACTTAAATCACATACATATATACAAATCTTAAACATCAATCAACAAGTTCATGTTTTATTTAAGTCCACATAACAACAATTAGGTACTCATTACCCCGTCAAACACACTTAAAAGCTTAATCCTTAACCTGGTGTTGGAAACTGCCACTACAAACCCTAACACCCATGAGTCCTTAAGCCTTAAACCTTGAACCTTAACTAACACAAATCATTTCTAAGCATGATTCCACTAGGAACGTCACATAAAAATCATTAAGGTACCCCATAGAGATTTGTCATTACAAGCCTCTAAGTCAAGCTAAGCACATACAACAAGCACTTAACCACTTAAACTAGTCCATCCAACTTAATCCAATTTAATGCTAACTTAACAAGTACAAAAAACAAATAAAGTCACATACTTGGAATCTTAGTCTTAAGTATGTCTGGTTTTGAACTTAAAGTAATTTGTAATCTATAAAAATAATAGTGATTTGTTCTTAGCACTAATTTATGAATAATCTAAGTTTTTTAATTCTTTTCACTTAATTGTTATGTGATTTCTACTCTTACACTACTGGAGTTTCTAAGGTTACACTTTGTTTTTAGGTTGCACGAAAGCTCAAATAAATATAAGTTAAATTGACAAACAAAATATTTCCAAGTACACAACTATACTTTAGGTCGTGTACTTCGGCACAGTTAGATACACGAATGTGTATAGTGGTTGTGTATCTTTCTGTGTGTTTTGCGTTTTTGGCACTCCCAAATACACGATAGTGTAGCCATGTACCTTTTTGTGGATCTCCATAATTTGACATGCCCAAGTGCATGCAGCATCTACTTTAGCTATATACCTTTCTGTACACAATGTGTGTTTCAGCACGGGCCAATACAAATGCGTGTACTTGATCATGTACCATGTCGTTCTTCATGAACCCTATTTCCTCCTTTTCAATTCATTCCTAAATTCGATTTTTGCGTTTCTAATTCTAATTGGACTCTAAAATTTGTAATTTCCTAATGCATTAAGCGGATTAGTGAACGAACTTGTCAAATTCCGTGAATTAAACCCTTAATCGCTTGATTATGTGCTTGTTCTGACCTTTTCCTTGATCTAAAATCTGATTGAGTTATGCAACAAAAATTGATTAAATCCTAAATTCTATGACCATGAAGAACAATTCGATCATATCAATCCTTACTTCATGGAATTGGTTTAGTCCTTTGTGTAATCCACTTGATATCCTTTAGGTTTCAAAAAGCATTACTGTAGTTTGTTACTACGTAAATGGCCAAAAGGGAGGAGTACTAAGTCAACTTAGTATATATACCTAGTCTATAAAAAGACTAAATTACCTCCCATTTCTTATAATAATTACTCTATTGACCGTAGTTCTATTTTATAATGAATATTAAATAAATTTGAATTTCAAGTATTTACAAATTCCTTATTATTTTTCCTTAATGAGGAGATTATTATCTTAAAAATAAAGAATGAAATGCAAGATGACATATATATATATATATATATATATATATATATATATATATATTGATAGCAGCATATTATCTCATGGTTTATCTTGTGATTTGGAGGTTGTTATTATTAAATTTGAAAACAAATCACCAAGATAAAGATACTGAAGTGCTTGTATTTTGATATTTTAGGAATCAATGGACTCAGACAGGAAAACAGTACATTAGGAGCTAAAAAACATGAAGAAATGAAGAAAATCAGTAAGCAATGGATAACACACGGCCGTGGGAAGAGGCTGGAACCAAAAGAAATGGAGTTTGCAAAATGCCGAGGAGCCTATGGGGTGAGACCACGACCGTGCCTCATGTGGTGGTGGCAACACCACTTATCACACGGCTGTGCCTCATGTGGTGGAATACCTGCGAAAATGCGACTTTTCATTTTCCTGACTATTTTTATATATTCCTTTGAGAAGAAACAAGGAAGGGGGGGGGGGGGGGGGGGGGGGGGGGGGGGGGAACTTTTGGCAATTTTTAGTTTTCAGACTTTTGTTCTTTAAGGGAATATTTCATTTTGATAACAAGAATAAGAGATTGAAACAAGTTTTCCTTGTGATCAATTGAGAAGTATTTATAGTTGGCCTTGGGAAGTGGTCTCTGGAGTTTTGTGTTTGAATTCTCTCCAACTTTATCACAAAATTGGTGATTTCTGATCTTTATTTATTTATGCAATTTTGTGACTTGTGTTTATATTATTCATGAATTCTCTCAAATATTCCATTGTAACTTGTGCATTCATTGTTAAATCTATGGTTGGCTAGATTCAATTGGTGGGAAGAAGAATGAAACCCTAGATTACTAAAGTGATAATTGTAGTCATGTTATTAGATTAAGGTATTTGTGGATTATTCATAATTGCAATTCCTATAATTTCAATTGAAATTCTTAAAGGTTTTAATTGTTAGAAATTTTATCAATATAGGAGTTGAGATAGAATTTGTTAGGAATTCTAATTGGATTAATATAACAAAGTGGAAGCGGCGTTAATTAGTTGAATTAGGGTTTATCTAGAGTTTAAAGCAATGTTCTAATTAATTATCCACTAAGGAATTAAAGGTAATTGCATTAGGTCTTTAGGCAATCATAGCACTAGGAAGTGTATGGATGTAATTTAGAATCCTTTGTTAATTAGAGATACGGAAGTTGACTAATTAATTGAAGGTTTATGGTTATAAACCCATTTAAATAACTATACATAGGTTACTCTAAATAACATGATGGCAATTTGATTAGCGTGTCTAGGGTGAATTCTTAATCCCTACCTTCTCAATTGAAAGGTTTATTTTATAATATTCTCATAGTTCTTGTTTAAGTAGATTTTATTTCAGTTTTTAATTAAATAGTTAAAAGGATCTTTCTTTGAATTGCCTAGATATCAGTAAAAGTTATTATAGGTTTAGTAATCTCTTTAGTCCTCAAGGGATCGACACTCTACTCACTTATATATTACTTGATTCCGACCTAGTATACATGCTAGAGAATTCACTACTCTTTTATATATACGGTTCACAGTGATCAAGTTTTTGGCGTCGTTGCCGGGGACTATTAGATATTAGGCTTCTTAGCTTTATTGGTAATTTAGGAGCATTTTATTTTCATTTTATTGCATTTTATTGGATTTGGTCTTCTTTTCTCTTTATAGGTGTACATGCGAAGGAGTAGGAGTCTTGAACTTCTGCCTCTAGATCCTAAGATTGAGCGTACTTTCCTACATTTGAGAAGAGAGAACAAAAGAAGAGAAGAATCCAAGATGGCTAACGAAAACAACAATAATTTGATGTAGGGTGCTACAAGAGCACTTTGCGAATATACAGTGCTAATCGTTTCCAGTTCAGCGATCAGGAGACCTGCCATTCAGGCCAACAATTTTGAATTGAAATCGACACTCATTCAAATGGTCCAAACAAGTCAATTTTGAGGATATCCAAATGAGAGCCCTGATGAGCATATTGTTGTACTTCTCCAATACTGTAATACAGTGAAGATGAATAACGTTGCAGATGACATTATCAAATTGCAGCTTTTTCCTTTCTCATTAAGGGATAAAGCTAGAGCTTGGTTTAATTCACTCCTACAAGAGTCCATTACTACTTGGGCTGATCTCTCATCTAAATTTCTAATGAGATTTTTCCCACCGGCCAGGACAGCAAGGTTAAGAAGTGGCATCACTAATTTCACAAAATTTAGCGTTGAATCACTTTATGAGGCCTGGGAGAGATTTAAGGAGGCAATCAGAAAATGCCCACATCATGGATTGCTAGATAATTTACTGATTGAGATTTTTTACCTCAGCTTGGATGAGACATTGAGGTCTCTAGTTGATGCTACATCTGGAGGTGCACTCATGGGCAAGACTTATGATGAAGCGAGTGCGTTGATAGAAGAAATGGCTTCTAGTGCCCATAATTAGCAGAATGAGAGAGGTAAAGCTAAAGTGGCATCGATGAATGATAACGATGCTATTTCCCTTTTAATGGCTCAAATTTCAGCTCTCACTACCTAAGTAGGTAAACTCACCTCATCATCTTCATTTAATGCAAATCAAGTTGCTCTTTGTGAGATTTTCTCATGACCACATTCGACTCTTGAATGCATTCATGGGAACCCTTCAGCTTCTTCATCTGGTGAGCATGTGAATTATGTTAACAATTTCCAAAGGGGTAATATGGGACCCTATTCGAACACTTATAATCCAGGGTGGCGTAATCATCCAAATTTCTCATGGAAGAATGAGAATAATGCACTCAAACCACTACCTGGATTTCAAAAGCAAGGTCCCATTCAAAGTGCTCCTACTCAGCAAAGCCAATCTAGAATGGAAGAATTTATGTTAAGCTATATGCAAAAGACTGACACCATGTTGCAAAATCAACAAGCCACAATTCAAAATTTAGAGAATCAAATTGGTCAGATTTTGCAACAGTTGAGCAATAGACCATCTAGGTCTTTGCCTAGCAACACCGAGGAGAATCCAAAAGGTATCAATGCAATAATGTTGAGGAGTGGTAAGGAAGTGGAAAAAGTGAACATAGATGTTCAATCAAAAGAAGCAAGTTCAAAGAAAGATAAGGGGAAGAAAAAGGTAGAGGAACCAAAACAGCAATCATCAGAGGTGAAGCCTTATGTTCCTCCTGTAGCTTTTCCAGGGAGATTAAAGCAACAGCAATTAGATTCCCAATTTGCTAAATTCCTAGAGGTGTTTAAGAAACTTCAAATCAGCATTCCTTTTGCGGAGGCACTCCAGCAAATGCCTTCATATGCTAAATTCATGAAAGAGCTTCTCACCAAAAAGCGAAGAATTGATGAGAATGAACCCGTTATGCTTACAGGAGAATGTTCAATGATTCTTCAAAAGAACTTAACAAATATGCCAAGAAAACAAAGAGATCAGGGGAGTTTTACTGTTCGTTGCACAATTGGAAATGTTTATTTTGATAAAGTTCTTATTGATTCAGGTGCAAGTATAAATTTGATGCCTTTCTCTATTTTCAGGAAATTGGGACTTGGAGATTGTAAGGAGACCCATTTCACCTTGCAACTTGCTGATAGAAGCATCAAATATCCAAGAGGTATTCTAGAGAATGTTCTTGTAAAAGTGGATAAGTTCTGTTTTCCAGTCGATTTCATTGTTCTGGAGATGGAAGAGGATAGAGAAGTGCTCATGATTCTTGGCCGACCATTCCTAGCAACAGGTAAAGCTTTAATTGATGTGGAACAAGGTAAGCTCACTTTAAAAGTTATGGATGAAGAAATAACTTTTAATGTCTATGAGGCTATGAAAAGGTTTGATGAGTGTTAGTCTTGTTACAATATTGATAGTATTGATGAGCTTATTTCTGAGTCTTTTGAGGAGAAAGTAGGTTTGAACACAATGGAGTCAGTTCTTAGAGATCTCGATGGTTGGGATGATGAAGATGAGCCTATGGAAGAATGTGTGGAACAAGTAGCTGAAATCATGGCTCGATACTATAAGGAATTGGGCACAAGTGCAACAAAATTGGTGCCATCTTTGACACACCCTCCGGTGCTAGAACTTAAACCTTTACCGAGTCATTTAAAATATGCTTATTTGGGGATGGATGATACTTTGCCAATAATCATTTCTTCTTGTTTGACAGATGATCAAGAGCAAAAACTCTTAGGAGTTCTTAAGGAGCATAAGGAGGCAATAGGATGGACCATTACAGATATTAAGGGAATCGGCCCTCTAATCTGTACTCATCGGATATTCCTAGAGGCTGAGTGTAAACCTATAGTTCAACCACAGAGACGACTCAACCCTACTCTCAAGGAGGTAGTAAAGAAAGAAGTTCTCAAACTCCAATTCTCAAGGAGGTAGTAAAGAAAGAAGTTCTCAAACTACTGGATTCAGGTATTATCTATCCTATCTTAGATAGTAAATGGGTTAGTCCAGTGCAAGTAATGCCAAAAAAGGGTGGTATGACTATAGTGAAGAATGACTCCAATGAATTAATTCCTACTTGTATCATGACTGGGTAGAGAGTTTGTATTGACTATAGGAAAGTGAATGATGCCACCCGTAAAGACCATTTCCCTCTCCCATTTATAGATCAAATGTTAGAAAAACTTGCGGGGCATAAGTATTATTGTTTTTTAGATGGTTATTCTGGTTATAATCAAATTCATATAGCACCCGAGGACTAAGAGAAAACCACCTTTACTTGTCCTTATGGAACTTTTGCCTTTAGGAGAATGCCTTTTGGTCTCTGCAATACACCTACTACTTTCCAAAGGTGTATGATGTCTATATTTTCTAACATGTTAGAAAATTTCTATTCATGGATGATTTTTCTATCTTTGGTAAATCCTTTGAATCATGTCTGACAAATTTAGACTGTGTGCTCAAGAGATGTAAGGAGACTAATCTACTTTTGAACTGGGAGAAATGTCATTTTATGGTAAGAGAGGGAATTGTCTTAGGACATAAGGTATCAGGAAAAGGGATTGAAGTTGATCAAGCGAAAGTGGAAGTGATTGAGAAGTTGCCACCACCCACTTCAGTCAAAGGAGTTAGAAGTTTCCTTGGACATGCTGGCTTCTATCGAAGATTTATCAGGGACTTCTCTAAAATCTCTAAACCCCTTTGCAATTTACTTGAAAAAGATGTTGCGTTTAATTTTGATGATAATTGTTTGCAGGCATTCAACCTATTGAAGGAGAAGCTCACTTCTGCACCTATGATTGTAGCACCTAATTGGGAGCTTCCCTTCGAGCTTATGTGCAATGCCAACGATTATGCTGTAGGAGCGATGCTTGGGCAGAGAAAAGGTAAGATATTTCATGTAATATATTATGCTAGTAGAACCTTAAATGAGGCCCAGCGAAACTATGCCACCACTGAGAAAGAGCTTTTAGCTGTTATATTTTCTTGTGACAAGTTTCAGCCTTATTTGATAGGTTCTAAGATCATAATACATACAGATCATGCAGCTCTTAAATATTTGTTTGCTAAAGCTGATGCTAAGCTAAGGTTGATCTGTTAGATTTTACTATTACAAGAGTTTGATCTGGAAATCAAAGACAAAAAGGGAACTGAAAATGTTTTAGCTGATCACTTATCCCGGTTGGAATCTGAATGTTCAAATTCACCTATTAATGAAAAGTTCCCTGATGAACAATTGTATGAAGTAGAAATCAAAGGACTACCTTGGTATGCTGACATTGTAAATTATTTGGTTAGTAAAATCACACCATATGGTTTATCATATCAATAGAAAAAGAAGTTTTTGCATGATGTGAAATTTTATTTTTGGGATGAACCATATATGTTCAAATATTGTGCTGACCAAATAATTAGGCGATGTGTCCCAGAAAATGAATAGCTTAGCATCATTCAGCATTGTCATTCAAAAGAATCAAAAGGTCATTTTGGGGTGGAAAGAACTACAGCAAAGATTTTATCTTGTGGATTTTATTGGCCCAGGTTGTTTCACGATTCTAGGAACTACATTATGTCATGTACTCAATGCCAGAAGACTGGTAACATTTCTAGGAGACATGAATTACCACAGAACAGCATTCTTGTAATAGAGCTCTTTGATGTGTGGGGGATAGACTTTATGGGTTCTTTCCCTTCCTCTTTTTCAAACAAATACATTCTCTTGGCTGTCGACTATGTTTCAAAATGGGTAGAAGCTGTTGCTCTACAAAGTAATGATGCCAGAGTTGTGGTTAAATTTTTGAAAAAGAACATATTTTCAAGATTTGGAGTACCTAGAGCTATTATTAGTGATGGGGGATCGCATTTCTGCAATAGGCAATTTGAAAAACTTTTTTCAAAATATGGGGTAACTCATAAAATTGCCACCCCTTATCATCAACATACTTCTAGTCAAGTCGAGATATCCAATAGGGAGATTAAGTGTATTTTAGAGAAAACAGTCAATGCATCTAGAAAAAATTAGTCTTTAAAACTTGATAATGCATTGTGGGCTTACAGAACTGCTTTTAAAACCCCTATAGGAATGTCCCCATACAAGATAGTCTTTGGTTAATCATGTCATCTCCCAGTAGAGCTAGAGCACAAGGCATACGGGGCCATAAAATTCCTTAACTTTGATTTACAAGCTGCAGGTAAAAAGAGATTGCTCTAGTTGAATCAATTGGCGGAAAGAAGAGATGAAGCATATGAGAATGCTAGGATATACAAGGAGCGGACTAAGCGATGACATGATAGGAACATATTAAAACGAGAGTTTCTTCCGGGCCAGAAAGTTTTATTATATAACTCTCAATTAAAATTGTTCCCAGGTAAGTTAAGATCCCGATGGTCTGGACCATTTATTATTTCACAAGTTTTTCCTTATGGCACAAAGGAATTGAAAGCAAAAGACAATCAAACTTTCAAGGTGAACGGCCATCTTCTCAAGCATTACCACAATAGGGAAAATCTTGATAAAGATACCACCATTGTGGATCTTACTCCCCCAAGCTAAGAAAAAGGAAAGTCGGGCTAGAGACTTTAAACTAAGCGCTCCATAGGAGGCAGCCCATGCTTAAGGTTAGTATTCCTTTGTTTATTATTTGCTTTTATGATTCATTGTCAATTTACATTAAAAAAAAAAAAAAGAGAAAGAGTGTTTTGCTGAGCTGGCTATAGGGAAGACCTAAGGCCGTAGGTGGGTATATACCCACCACTTGTCATACGACCGTGGCACGTCATTTGGCTATCTACGGATGGACCAACCCCACGTAGCACAGCTATTTCTTTTCATAAAAAAAAAAAAAAGAAAAAGAAAGAGAGGGAACGATTTAGGGCACGGCCGTAGGTCATGCTCTGCCCGACTTGGGTTTGTGTTTTAAACAAAACCCGCTTTTCATTTCTCTTTATAAACTTACTCTCTCTCTCTCTCGAAATCCCTCCTCATTCCTTTGTTTTTCCTCTCAAAGTTTGGATTTTTCTTCCTCATTCCCACTCCGTATAACATTGCAAGGTAAGATCTATCCTTCTTTTCTAATATTTTTGAAGATTTTTCAAGTTTTATGCATTTTCAATATGGATTTGTCCTCTTATACATGCATGGGTATTAATTGTTTTTTGTATAAATCTGTAGATATCTTTTGTATATATGTGTTGTGGTGACTTTCCATGGGCTTAATGCAAAAACTTAGGGAGAGCATGCCAATTGCATTGTGATTTTCGGACATGAATGGGCATAAAGATTGTATTTTTATGATGTTTTGGCATGATTCTAAGGATAGAGGTTGTGGAAATTTGTTATTTTTGTGAAGTCGTTATGTTACACGGTCGTGGGTTGAAAATACGAATTTTCGTGCGAATTTTGCATGCAAATGACCCACAACCATGGCACATGTGGGGGTATAAGTTTTGGTGTTAGATATGGAAAATAAGGTCATTTTGATAGATTGTTTGGGTCTGGCATAGGTTAAATGTGTTTTCAAGAACTATGAATGTCAAAATTCTTTGTTTTTGTAGATTCCTTGAGACCTAGCACCATCTTCTTCAAAAAAACAACCTCGCAAAGATAAAGAACTTGCTAAACCAGTGTCACAATCAAGGCGTGATAATTATCCTGTTGGTCTCAAGCAAAGTCACAGGGACAGTACTTCAATTTATCAATGAGAGAGTTCATTAAGAGATTGGGGATATATGAAGATGAAGAATTTGTGGACTCTAAGGAGATGGCAAGGATGGATTTTAATTGGTACGACCAGATGTCGGCCTCTCAGTTGTGGCAGGAACTTGGGGTAAATGGTTATAATTCTTCTACATCGCGGGCATCCGATTTGAAGAACCCCACCTACAGGATATTGCATTATATCCTTGCTCGATCGACTAGTGGGAAAATCGACAGTGAAGGGGTCCTTCAACACTCATGACTAAGGGGGTCCTTAAGCAATGGGGCTTTGGTCCGGTACCGGTTGAAGAACAAGGTCCTCACAGAATGGAAGTTCCTGTAAATGAGAGGAGAGGTCTTTTTTCCTCTCTTGCACAATTTAAGGACGATATTGAGGAAATAAAACGGGAACAGCGAGTTTAAGGAAAGGCAATCAAAAGCATGAAAAAGTATATGTCCTCTTGCTTCACAAAAATTGGAGATGCATTGGGTATCTTTATTCCCTCGTGTGGGGGAAGTTCAGATGAGGACGTTGCACCTCAACCACCTTCGGCTACACATTCACCGCCTACTACTGATCAGCCTTTGGCCATCATCCCGAGTTCGTCTACTAGTGGACCTCGCATGAAGATTACACCCAAGCGCTCCACAAGTGTTAGAGAGCAGCAAATAAAGCCTCCAACTGAGGTACAAGAAGAAAGCTCTAGTTCTGAAGAGGTCGATTTAGGAGATGAGGAGGAGGAAGAGTACGATGATGAAGAGGAGGAGGAGGATGATGATGATGATGATGAGTGATGGATTGACCCAAGCTTGAACTGCACTTTTATTTGGATTCTTTTTCAGCAAATAAAGATTCGGCGCGCTGAGGATTTGGAACTCGCATTTGAACTCACTTGCTTCGATTTTTCAGATGTTCCAAAGCACTTATATTTTAGGGAAGTTCCGTTTCTCCCAATTTACTTTTGTCAATTTTTACTCTCCTTTTGTGCATATCAGATAGACAATGGGGACATTGTCTAATTTAAGTGTGGGGGAGTAATTCTAGACTAATGTTTATATGATGATAATAAGATGCTTGTTCTGTTATGGATTGTTTAATAACTTTCCTATCTTGAACTAATTTTTTTTTTTATCTGGAAAGGGTACTATAATATTAAAAAAAAAAAAAAAGGAGAAGAACTTGACTTGTTGAGGTGCCTTACTCACTAACTGTTGTAACTGATTTACTTAGTTAAAATTAAATAGTAAAATCTTTAAGGACTAATTTTTCCTTATGTTTAGCTTTTGAATTTGAAGTATAAGAGTAGGTCGAGTCCTCTTGTGCAAAATAAGCAAGTTTACTTATAGGTGAATTTAGCTAGTATGTTTTCTTTTGAATTGCTTTGAGAGTATTTTAACATACAGTGAAAGAGGTAAAAGAAATTCTTTTCTTAGTGATTCTTTAAAAAAAAAAAAAGTGCAAGGAAATTCAAAGCCTTTACTCCAATGACTCAGGCAACTGAGTTAAGAGTATCTAATCTTAAATGTTAGTGTGAGGAAGAGTTCGTAGGGGTCCCTTTAAAACCTAGTCACTTGGGTGATGAGCCCGGGATATGCCGACTCAATGAACTCACAATAACGAGAAGAGTGGAAAGGTTAAATTTAAGTACTTTAATAGAAACCAAGTTGATATGGGCGGGCTTTAGTCCCTTAAAAGAGTGAAGTCTGACTCCACTGTCAATTTTGGTAATTTAAATAAACTTGACCAATCAAATCAAAGAGCAAAATGAGACTTGAAAAAGGGAGAAAATCTAGGGAAAGAATGGATACCATATGCTTTCAGTGTGTGTTAACTTATTTAGATAAGTAATTAGAGAGATTATATACTTGCTAGTTGCTAGTGAAGTTTAATTGAGTACTTTGCCTTGTTAGACTGAGAATTTACTTTCTGAAATAAGAATTATATTGTTAAACACTAGGATTGGAATATTATTCTTTCTAGATTAACTACTAAATTTTAACTATGTTACATTAGTTACATATTTCCATGTTAGTTAGATTGGTACGCACCAACCATTCAAGTCATTAATCATGAAAGAAAGAATGAATGAGTTGTTGAAAGAAGGAAATTTTGTACTTTCCATGACAGATTATTACATTGATTTTATTTCACTTGGGGACAAGTGAAAGTTCAAGTGTGGGGGAGTTGATAACAGCATATTATCTCATGGTTTATCTTATGATTTGGAGGTTGTTATTATTAAATTTGAAAACAAATCACCAAGATAAAGATACTGAAGTGCTTGTATTTTGATATTTTAGGAATCAATGGACTCAGCTAGAAAAAGAGGACATTAGGAGCTGAAAAACATGAAGAAATAAAGAAAATCAGTAAGCAAGGGATAACACACGACTGTGGGAAGGGGCTGGAACCAAAAGAAATGGAGTTTGCAAAATGCCGAGGAGCCTATGGGGTGAGACCACGGTCGTGCCTCATGTGGTGGTGGCAACACCACTTATCACACGGTCGTGCCTCATGTGGTGGAACACCTGTGAAAAATGCAACTTTTCATTTTCCTAACTATTTTTATACATTCCTTTGAGAAGAAACGAGGAAGGGGAGACTTTTGGCAATTTTCAATTTTCAAACTTTTGTTCTTTGAGGAAATATTTCATTTTGATAACAAGAATAAGAGATTGAAACAAGTTTTCCTTGTGATCAATTGAGAAGTATTTATAGTTGGCCTTGAGAAGGGGTCTCTGGAGTTTTGTGTTTGAATTCTCTCCAACTTTATCACAAAATTGGTGATTTCTTATCTTTATTTATTTATGCAATTTTGTGACTTGTGTTTATATTATTCATGAATTCTCTCAAATATTTCATTGTAACTTGTGTATTCATTGTTAAATCTATGGCTGGCTAGATTCAATTGGTGGGAAGAAGAATGAAACCCTAGATTACTAAAGTGATAATTGTAGTCATGTTATTAGATTAAGGTATTTGTGGATTATTCATAATTGTAATTCTTATAATTTCAATTGAAATTCTTAAAGGTTATAATTGTTAGAAATTTTATCAATACGGGAGTTGAGATAGAATTTGTTAGTCATTCTTAATTGGATTAATACAACAAAGCAGAAGCAGTGTTAATTAGTTGAATTAGGGTTTATCTGGAGTTTAAAGCAATGTTCTAATTAATTATCCACTAAGGAATTAGGGGTAATTGCATTAGGGCATTAGGCAATCATAGCACTAGGAAGTGTATGGATGTAATTTGGAATCCTTTGTTAATTAGAGATACGGAAGTTAACTAATTAATTGAAGGTTTATGGTTATAAACCCATTTAAATAACCATACATAGGTTACTCTAAATAACATAATGGCAATTTGATTAGCTTGTCTAGGGTGAATTCTTAATTCCCACCTTCTCAATTGAAATGTTTATTTTATAATATTCTCATAGTTCTTGTTTAAATAGATTTTATTTCAGTTTTTAATTAAGTAGTTAAAAGGATCTTTCTTTGAATTGCCTAGATATCAATAAAAGTTATTGTAGGTTTAGTAATCTCTTTAGTCCTCGAGGGATCGATACTCTACTCACTTATATATTACTTGATTCTGACCTAGTATACTTGCTAGAGAATTCACTACTCTTTTATATATACGGTTCACAGTGATTAAGTTTTATATATATATATATATATATATATATAACCCTTTAAATAATTTTGTCACATGTTCTTTTTTAAAAAAATTGTTTTGCAAAATAGGCATTAAATAAATAAATAAGCACCCATAATAATAAAAAACACTCTTTTTAGGCCATCAAAAACTTGTAGGGCTTATCATTATTCGAATACGCAACATTTAATCTTATAAGTAATATGAGAAAATGGGGCATTGATATTGCAATTTCAAATAGATAGGAAAATGTTTTGTTTAGCCAACAATCGGAAGTATTTCATTTATAATCAACCACAATGTAAATGCTTATAAGAGCCTGCAAGCCTATTACATTCAACATCCAAACATAGTAGCTTCTGGAGAGAGGATGGGGTAAACCCGTCTATCCGAAGAACACATCCCTCGCCTAATGCTAATGCATGAAGCTACCCGGTCTATGACATGTTTTACAGTTCTTGGAACAAATTGAAAATGCAAAGAAACATCTGATAAAGACTCAAGCACTCGTTTGGCTTCCAAGAAGAAAGGAACAGTAGCCCAATGTAGCACTGGAACCCCCTCCTCGTGGGCCTGAAAAAGAATCAAATAACACAATTTAAAATTGTGTAACAATCTTCAACCCGAAAACTTCACAAGATTAAGGCTTAACAAAAAAGCTTGACACTCAACTTCCTCCGCCGCCGTTGGAGAAAAAACTAAGCTTCAAACACCCTCAACTATCTTCCCAAGCCCATTTCTAGCTACAACAGTCAACAGCAAGGCCTGCTTCTTCTTAATTTTCAACCCATGATGCATCTACATTAATTATTAACTTTGGAATAAGGAAACTGTGATGTGAGAAACAGAACCAGCTTAAGCATCACCTGCTCAAGCGGATCATGACTCGCGCGTCCCTCGAGCCTTCCGCCAACCTCTCTTCTGATCCGTTAAGCTAGAAAAAGCAAAGCTCTTTTGCGTGAAACACTATCAGAAGAATCCACCGAAACCCTGGATGAAAGCCCCGTCTCCTTTCACAAACTGAAAATAATCCTACACACCACAGCTTGAGCATTAGGGCTTCTATTATTAATATTAAATGATGCATCACATCGTTCCTCCCTCACAAGCCAAGCTATTTCCATAATCTTCACATCAAAATCCCTCCTTTGAACCCCGTCCAAGAATTAAATTTTCTCCAAGAAGCAACCACCGCCACTCACTAAAGTTTGTAACATTTTGCTTATCAATTCTAACATTCAAAGTACCAAACCATACTCCTCGTGTCCATTCACAGCACAACACGAAATGCTCCAAGGATTTAGGTTCTCACAAAAGTTACAGAACAGGGTTGAATGCACTCGTCTTTGGCAGAGATTTTCCAATGGTAGGAGTAGCACCAGCAACATAGCAAGTTGCAGGAAACTTCAAAATCCCCGTAGAATACATCAATATAGCACATGCCACTACCTTAATTCGAATTCATGCCCAGCCTTATCAGTAAGGGACTACTTTCACCCCTGTAACTTCTTGGTAATCCTATCTTTAGTAAGTCCAAAGCTTCAAACTTCGACTTACCTCAAATGGCAGGCAAGCCCAAGTCCTTCCCAAGTTCCACGGTACCCGGAATCTGTAGAATCCTGCTCAGCTCATGTCTGCACCACTCTGGAGTGTTCTTGCTATAAAACATCACTGATTTGCCAAAATTAATCACCTGAGCCGAAGTTGCACAGTATTTCCTCAGAATATTCCTTAAATTTCTCACATTGAGGGCATTAGCTTTAACAAAAATAAATAATGAATCATTTGTAAAGAAAATATGAGTCAAGGTAAGGTGTGTATTTTTAATACGAACTCCACTATTATAACCTTGGTTGGCCTGCATTGTTCGGTACTTTTAATAGTACTAATAAGTGTTATAAAATACTTATTATTAGTTAAATTTTATATGATTTTGATCTAATCTTTAAGTATAATTGAATGTGTACTATACTTAATTAGTTTCTATTTTAATTTTAGATTTGAAAAGCAAGTTTGCATAAAATAAAGCAAAGTCACGTAATTTGCAAGCAAATTGGATAGAAAAATGACAAAGTTGCAGTGTTGGAATGGTTAGCGCGGTCTCTACTAAGATTGTGTTAGGTGCCATGTCAAGCATAAGGATGAAAGGCTTGAAGGGAGACTATGCTAGGAGCGGTGCAAGGGTAGATGGGCACAAACACGCCCATGGCGAAGGCTATGCTGAGGCTTATTTTTTAGATTTTCAAGAAATTTTAAGATAAGAGTTATACAAGCATTTGCATAACCGTGCTATAATTGTATCAAGTGAGAATTCTACTTTCTAAATCAATCATAGAAGTTGAAAATTACTTTCCTGAAGAGTAATTAATTCAAAAGATTCAATTTCCTTCTTGTGAAGCTAAGTTTCCTAATTCATGAAGGTTTAATTTTCTATCTATCAAACTTTAATTTCCTTGCTTACAAATACTCTGATTCTACTCTAAAAAACTACAAATTTTCTAAATAGGAGGCGCTTGATCAATATAAATAGGGGTAGAGTTCTAACTTTGAAGATATAAAGTTTTAGAGTTAGTATTAGAAAAGTTACAAGATTTTGTTGTTATTATTGAATTATTGATACTTTTCATTATGCATTATTTTTATAGTTTTATTTTCTATTTTTTATTATGCTAGTTTAATTTTCTTTTGTACTAAGGAATGATAAACCCTAGAATAAACATGAAATTGTTGACTTTATTAATCAATGAAATTATGGATATTCTTGTAATCTAATTATGTGTACTTTATTGTTTTCAAATTAATATTACTAATATATTAGTTTGAAATTTGATTTCATTTGTAGAGATCAAGAGATCATATGTTTGAATATATCTAGCATGGAAGGAGTTGCACACAATCTTAGAGACAAGACAACATAAATCTTTCGTATTATGATCAAACCTAATAATAGAATTCACATATTAATGGTAATGTGATTCTAGGCATTTTAATTAGGAAAAATTTTCAATTAATTAACTTAAAATTAGGAATTAGCATACTTAAGAAAGCTATTAGTTCAAATTAAGATTTTTTGCAGTCCAAGAATACAATAATTGAATTGAATAATAATTACTTAATTGCATTAATAATTCTAAGGGGATTTCAATATTCAAGTATGCTTTTATAGATTGTTATTATCTTAAATTTAGTAGCTATTTTCAATTGATTTTATCATGTGAACTTTACGATTGGATAATAAAAGAAATGATTAATACTAGTAATCATAGTCTCCATAAGATCGGCACTCAATATTATTGCGGGGCGGGCAAAAAAAAATTGACCCGCAAAGGTGCGAGCCATTTTGGCCAGTGCCCGCTTAACCCGCGGGGCGGGGTGGGCAATCCCCGTGGGCGGCGGGCCAACCCACCGGAAAACGCGCATGTGCAGACGAGCGACGGCAAACTAAAAGAACGACGCAAAAAATCCAAATCCGGAAAGAAGAAGGGCCAGGGGGCAAAGAAAAGAGTCGTCGAGTCACTTAGATTTCTTTACAACAACCGGGAGAAGCAAAATGACGACTGACGACTTGACGACCGACGACGTAACGGCGCCGATGCCACCGGACCGCACTTTCTCCTTAGCAGCTCGACCTCGTCCTGGACCGTTCGTGCACCCCCTGTACTCCGCTTCGCAGCTCGACTCTCGCCGGCATCATAGAACTTGGTAAGAGGACTCTCGCCATCCGCAGTTCGCACCATCCGACTCTCGCCGTCCGCAGTCCACACCGTCCGACGTCCATGCCGTGCACCTCGTCCGCACGCAGCTGGCAGCAGCCCACACGGCCACACCCCCACACACCACACCTTCTCCTTCGCACTCCGCAGCTCGACGTCGCGCCACCACCGTCGGTCGCTTCTTTTACATAATACACAAAAAAAAAAAATTATTGTGGGTCACGCAAGCTAGCCCGCATGGCCCGCAGGGCGGGGCGGGCCGACTTTCCTGACCCGCCAGACTTGCGGGCCACTACGGGCTAGCTCGCGACGACCCGCGGGCTGGTGCGGGTCAAGGCGGGCCGGCCCATTTGGCCCGCATTACCGGCCCTAATAACATCAACAGGTGCACTTACCTCTAGGTCTTATGATAGAGGATAAACCAATATCAAGTTTTTAGCATTGTTACCAAGGATTAAGATATTAGAAATACCTATATTTTATTAATCTAATCATTGTTTTTCTTATTACTTAGTTTCCATTAACTTCTATTTTTCATATTTTCTAACTTCTCTTCTTGGTTTGTTTATGCCTAGAGGATGTCACAAAGCAAATCAATGATATCAAACTTACTGGAACAACAATACTTTAATGATAATCAATCCATAAGCATGACTAACAAAGATGAAAGAGCAATGTTTAAATATGCAAAACCATCACTCATTAGAGCAGATTCAAGTATTGTTAGGCTAGCAATTATAACCAACAATTTTGAAATTAAACTTATGATTATATAAATGGTCAAACAATTTGTTTAGTTTAATGGTTTGAAAGATAAAGACCCAAATACATATGTTGCAAGTTTCATAGAGATACATAGTACCTTCAAAATCATTGGGGTCATAGATGATGCTATAAAGTTAAGGCTTTTTCCTTTCTCCCTTTGGAATCACGTGAAATAATGGTTGAACTCTCTTCTTGGAGGTTCAATCACTACATAAGAGTAGATGGTAGGAATGTTCTCAACAAAATACATCCCACTAGTAAAAACTATAAAGCTGCAAAATGACATATCCTCATGTGCTTAAATAAAGTTAGAAACACTATATAATACATGGGAGAGATATAAGGATCTACTAAAAAGGTGCCCACACCAGGGTCTTCCATTATGGAAGGGTTAAATCAAAACCCCATGCAAATGATTGATACAATGGTTGGTGGTACATGAAACAATAAAAGACTTGAGGAGGCCCAAAATTTAATTAAAAACATGGCCATGAACAATTATCAATGAAATTCAACATGGGCAAAACAACAAAGGAGAGTAGAAGTTTATGATGTTGATCCTGTTACTACACTAGCAACATATGTTGAATCAATAAGCAAGAAAATTGATGGAATATTCATTGCACAGCCTTTAAGTCAGTCAAATTCTTTTAATAATTTTAATGAACATGTTGATTTTGTAGGGAACCCAAATCAGTAATAGAATAATCCTTACAACAATACTTATAATCCAGGAGGTAGAATCACCCCAATTTTTCTTGGGGAAATCAGTAAAAAAATATTTCACTTAGATTCTAACAACCACATCCACTATCGAAAAAGAAGTCAAATTTAGAAGATCTTTTGAAAAAAAATCATCCATACCTTAGAAACTCACTTTCAAGCCACATAAGCATCATTGAGGAATCAAGAAGCTTCAATTAAAATTTTAAAAAATGAAATTGGGTAGATTGCAAAGATAGTTTCTAAAAGACTTCAAGGCACATTGCGAGGTAACGCTAAAACTAATCCTAAATAACAGGTTAAAGTAATTATTTTGATAAGTGGGAAAGAGTTGCAATGATTGGAAAATTTTCGACACCTTCGACACTTTCAGAACTCGATTTGGATGATGATCCAAATCGCTCATATTTTACTTTATGTCTTTTATTCTAATAAATATTTGAGAATAATCTTACAGGTACAATGATAATTCTCCATGGGATGCCGATATGTCCTACAACAGTTGATGGACACGGAACGTTTTCAAGGAGACAATCAAAGACCCGCTGTGATTGTTTTCCATTCCGAGGCATTGGTTCATGAAGACTTATGATATTTTATACTTTGTAATTGTTTTATGAACTATTTTTGGTTGTATTTGGTTTTGGGACACTTTCATTTCCTTGTAATTTTCATTTAGGACTAGCCACCTTAAAAGTGGCAAACTTATAATTTTGACCACTTTCTAACCCTATGAGTAGCAAGTATAAATACTTGCTTAAGAGAGGGTTTGAGGAGGCTAAAATTTGCAAAATTGAGATACACTTTCATGTGTGGAATTAGGGTTCATCCTTACTTCAAACCTCTTATCAATTTCAACCCAAGAATTGGAATTGTGGAGAGTGCGACAAAAGAGAATTGTGAGTCATATCGATTTGTCTTTGTTGTATATTCATTTCTTCTCTAGTGAGTCATATCTAGGGTAGATTTGAATCTTTCTTAGACATATTTGTGATTGTATTTCGTGGAAAACAATCTTGTAAGATTAATTGTTCTTTTAGTACTTGAATTATATATATATATCATTTAGTGATTGGCGTGAATTTATAATTGAAGGGGGGAGTGGAATTCACGGTTTTGTTGCTTCCTTTTGATCTAACTTTCACATGGATTTCAATCCTTTTTGTGGTTACTTGGTGAATATTACAAATAGGGATTGTAATTACATCATTTGATCTACATTTTCCATCTAAATCTCCAAAGGTGTTCACGTGAATTGTCACCTAAGTGGACCGGTTTGTGATTGAATTGAGACTTGTTTTATTTGAGTCATTTGATTGTGCTTCAAAGTGGTTTTGAGCAGATCATGCAATTTAAAAAGGAAAAAAAAAAGAAAATAGTCCAATGAAAAGGAAGAAGTGAAAAAAGATGAAAAGCATGAGAAGGATGTTAAGAAAACTACAAAAGTGAAGGAGTTTGTTCCAAAAATTCCTTATACTACATGTTTAAAGAAAGAATACTTAGATGAAAAATACATTAAGTTTTTGGAACCTAATTCTATGTTAATTAATCAAAATCTCTTCCTAGTTAAAACCACCTGAATCATATTACTTCCAATCTATGAATTCCACTATTAGGTTTGACTTAATCCAAAAAATTTACGCCATTTATCTCTAACATTGCATGCAACTCCTTCAAATTATACTAGATCTACTCAAACATAAGATCTCTCTATCTCCATGAATGAAATCAAACTTTAAAATAATACACTAGCAATATTAATTTGATAACAATGAAAAACACATAATTAGATCACAAGATTAATAATAATTTCATTGAATAATAAACCAAAAAATCACATGTTCATTCTAGGATTCATCATATCCAAGTACCAAAAAAAAAAATTAAACTAGGATCATATTGAAATTAAAAGTGAAAGTATAAAAACAATGCATAAAGAAGAACATCAATATGACAAAAGTAATAGTAAAATCTATAACTATAATATTACTAATCTAAAACTCTATCTTGTTATAGTTGGAACTCTCTACTCCTTTTATATTAATCAAACACCTCTCATCTAGGAAAGTTGTAATTTCCTAGAATAAAACCAAAATCTTCATAGATGAGAAAATATTGCTTCAATGGGCAAGAATGGCTTCTCCGAGAAATAAGAAACTTAGCTTCTCGTGGATGGAAATTGAACTTTTGAGATGAATGACTTTTTAGGAAATTGAAATTGAGCTTGGAAAATTGATACAGAAAGTAGAATTTTTGCTTGGCACAAGTATGGAACACTCATGTAAATGACCATGTACCTTTTATTTTGAAAATCTCAAAAAGTTTACCTTCAATACGCTCTCTAACATAGGCGTATACTTAGCCTATGGCTTTCAACAGCCTCTTGCATGGCTGCTCCATCAAGCTCTTTTCTTACTCTATTTAACACAGCTTTAGACACAACCGCGATCCATGTCATGCATCCTAATCTTGCGACTTTTATATTTTTGCTCTGAATTTCATACAATTTTCACATATTTCTTCTATTTTACCAAAAATTACATTTCAAATATTTGAAATCGAAATAAAGACTAATTGAGTGTAATATCTATCCACAATATAAGAAAATTAAACTAAAGACTATTGTAAATATTATAAATAATAAGTACTTTATAACATTTATCACTAGCACCTAAATCAGCTAAAGCATTTTCAATTGATAAGTCACCAATTAAACAAGGCAAAGTAAAACTTCTTAGAGCTTTTTACTTTTTTTCGATAACTTGTTCCATAGGATTACTAAGCATTCTTCACTAAGTGTAACTATTAAGATCTCCTCTAATTTCCTTTTGTTTCAGAACAAATCCTTTAAATATTTTGCATACTTCGACATCTACAATAAGGCCTCAATAAAAAGTAAATTAATGTGAAGTTGTTTAAAAATATTTAAAAACTCACCACGCTACTCGTTAGAACATTTGTTCGTTAAATGTAAGGGATGATGAATTTTTTGACCAAACTCCTTCACTTTTGGAGTTTTTTCAACGTCTTTCTCCTGCTTTTCTCTTTCTTGCACAACCTTTACCCTACTAGATTTTTATTTAGATTGTAGTTCTTTTCTACTTCTTAAGGTAATCGCCTTGACCTGTTCTCTAGAATTTGGTTCTATGTTTTTGGGCAACATACTTTGTGGTCTTTCAAAAACTATTTTTACAATCTACCCAATTTGATTCTCCAAATTTCAAATCAAAGCCTCTTGATTTCTCAATGATGCTGCCATAGCTTGGAAACATGTTTCACTTGTGTGAATGAACATTGTTAACAAATCTTCCAAATTTGGCTTCCTTTCCGGTAGTGGAGGTGGCTACTAGAATTCAAGTGGAATATTCCCTTGTTGATTTCCCCAAGAAAAATTGAGGTGATTTCACCATCTTAGATTACAAGTGTTGCTATAGAGGTTGTTCTACTACCTGTTTGAAAGTCCTACAAAATCAACATGTTCATTAAAATTAGTTAAAGGATCTAATTGACTTGGATGTTGAGTAACCATTATTCTATCAATCTTTTGCCTCATGCTTCTACTTGTGCTACAAGAATAGTAATCATATCCACATTATAGATTCTTGTTAGTCTATTTTGTCTTACCCTTATAGCATTTCGTTTATAACTATTTATGACCATGTTTTCAATCAAGCCTTAGGCCTCCTCGAGTGTTTTATTATTCAACATTCCTCCAACAGCTACATCTATCATCTACTTGGTGTTCTAATTCTACCCACCATAAAAAGTTTAGATTTGTATCCATAGTGAAAATCCTTGATGTGGAAACCTTCTCAACAAATCTTTAAATCTCTCCCATGTGTCGTATAGTGTCTTTGACTCAATTTGTATATAAGAAGAGATATTGTTTCACAACTTCATAGTCTTGGCTAGTGGAAAATATTTTGCTAAAAAAATTTCAGCCATCTACTTCCAAGTAGTAATTGAACTTCTAAGAAGAGAGTTCAACCATTGTTCTACTCTATTCCTTAAGGAGAAAGGGAAGAGTCTCAATCTAATGGCATCATCTATTGCCCCGATAATCTTGAAGCTATTACAAATTTCCAAAAAGCTTATGATATACGTGTTCAGATCCTCAATCTACAAATCATCAAATTGCACAAGTTGTTAGACCATTTGTATAATATCATGCTTGATTTTAAAGTTATTGGCTACAACTATTAGCTTAACAACACTAGGCTCAATTCCAATGAGTGATGGTCTTATGAATTCTGGCATAGTCCTTCCTTCTTCATTAGCCATGGTTACTAACGGATCATCCTTAGACTCCTAAGCAAGGACTTAAAATCTTTGAATAGCTCTTTGGCATCCCCTTAGCGTAAAAATAAATAAATAAAATAAAGTTAGAAAATATTAAGACCTTTAAGCAAGTGCACATATCAATTTTATAGTATAGCGGATATTAATATTTAGTGTTGATCCCACAAAAATTATAAATACTAGTATTTGCCCTTCTTCTATTATCTAATCTACAAAATCGAGTGAAAGTAAATAGAAAAACAATAAATAATTTAAGGAAAACAACCATCTATAAAAGCATACTTGAATATTGAATCCCATGCAATTAACTAATTATTATTGAATTTTTGAACTGTGGAAATTCCTAAATTGAACTAATAGCTCTCTTAAGTCTATTAATTCCTAACTCCACATTCATTCATTGAAATGTCTTCCTAATTAAAACCCCTATAATGACATTACATTCAATCTATGAATCCAACTATTAGGTTTGACCTTAATCCAGAAAATTTACGTCGTTCTATCTCTAGGATTACATATGACTATTTCCAATTAATGGCTCTATTGAGTCTACTAATTCCTAATTCCAAGTTAAATAATCAGAATCTCTTCCTAATTAAACCCCTTAAAATCGCGTTACCTTTGATCTATAAATTCTAATATTAGGTTTGACCTTGATTCAATAGATTTACATTGTCCTATCACTAGGATTTGCATGCAACTCCTTCCAATTATGCTAGATATATTCAAACACAAGACCTCTTGATCTCTATGTGTGAAATCAAACTTTAAACTAATACATCGACAATATTGATTTGAAAACAATAAAGTACACATAATTGGATCATAAGAATATCAATAACTTCATTAAATAATAAACTAGAAATTACATGTTCATTATAAGGTTCATCATACTCGAGTGCAAAAGGAAATTAAGTTAGCATCATATTAAAATTAAAAGCAAAGCTATAAAAATAATGCATAATGAAAAGTATAAAAAAAAATTCTATAACAAGAATAAAATTTTATGGCCATTCTAATTCTAACTCTAAAATTCTATATAATTCTATCTATTTCTAACTGGACTCTGCACCTCCTTATATAATAATCTAATGTGTCTTGAAAAGGAACGTTGTATCTTCATGGAATGGAAAGTGGAATCTTCATAAAATAGGAAATTTGTCTTCAACAGGCAAGAAATTGCATCTTCAATATTATTTGTAAACTAATAAAGTAATCTTCAATAACCATGATAGAGTAGGAAAGTGGAAATTGCACATGACATGGCCTCAACACAGCTTCTAGCACGGTTATATATCATGATTTGTTAATAAATTCATTTTATATAGATACACAGGCACCAACATGGTCATGTTGGTGACTATGTTGAAGCTTTTCTTATAAACTACATCAACATAGTCATGTATGTGACTATATACTTGACCACATACTTTTCAAAATTGTGTAAGTTGCTTATATGAGTTTCAAATCATATGAAACTTGTGTAATTTATTTTCTTTAATTCAAAATTGCTTTAAAGGACCTAAAATCAAAATATAATCAAAATTAATGTAATATTTAATCAAATGTGCTTATAAAATAAATAGAAATCAAATGAAAATTAATTAATTATAAGTTTTTTTCAACACTTATCAATGACACCATAATGCAAATAAGATAGCCCAAAAGGTCCTAAAATTAGGTTTTCATTGGCCCACCATGTTTAAAAACGCCCACAGATATATTCAATTACGTAACAACTATCAAAGAACAAGTAATGTGAGATAAAATGCCTTAAAACTTCACCTTAGTCTATAAGGCATTTGATGTTTAGGGTATTGACTTTATAGGACCTTTTCTAAATTCCTTTGGTAACAAAGACATGCTAGTGGTGGTGGATTATATTTTCCAATGGATTGAAGCCCAAGCTTTACCCTCAAACAATGTTAGAGTAGTTACTAGGTTCCTAAAGAAACTATTCTCACGATTTAGCATACCTAAGGTGATAATTAATAATAGGGGTTCACACTTTTGCAACCAGCAATTTGAAAAAATCTTTCATAAGTATGGGGCCAACCATAGGATAGCTAAGCCTTATCACGCTTAGATGAGTGGCCAAGTAGAAGTGATTAATAGGGACCTAAAAAAGATTATGGAAAAGATGGTAGTATCCAATAGAAAGGATTGGTTAGTGACACTAAATGATGGACTCTAAGCTTATTGGACAGCATATAAAACCTCTTTAGGCATTACACCTTATAGGCTAGTGTATGGGAAAGCCTACCTTCTTTTGATTGAAATTGAACATAAAGCTTATTAGGCACTTAAACTTATCAATTTTGACCTTGAATTTGTTGGTGAAAAGAGAAAACTTCAAATAAATGAATTAAATGAATGGACAAAAACTCCAAAATCTACAAAGAATGAACCAAGTTGTATCATGATTAGGAAATCAAGCAACATAAGCAATTCTAGGAAGTCAATTAAGTGTCATTGTTAACTCTTGCCTTCAATTATTCCTTAGAAAGTTTAAATCTAAATGGTTTAAACCATTCACCATCACAAAAATCTACCCTTACAAGGTAATGGAAGTCTCACACCTAGAAAAAGGTACATTCAAGGTCAATAGTCAAACATTAAAGATTTATCTAAGGGGTGAGTTTGACCAAAGTAACTCGGAGGAGTTTACTCTCAACCTCATTGAGCCAAAACTAAGGTAACACTCATGGTTGTCAAAATCATGAGTTAACTCATACGTTTGTATAAGTTTACAAGTTTGTGAGCATACTCATTGTCAACTCATTTACAAAATTGGTTTGAAGGTGAAATCATTGTAAAATCACGAGTTTGCTAATGGAAACGTAAAATCGTGAGTTAAATGGCATTTCAACTGAGTTTAATAAAACTGCAAATCCTGCACCATTTTGGTCCAAGTCCATGACTACAATAGGCCACCTAGTTTAAAAGAAGCCCAACCCAGGTCATGAAAGTGTGTTAATTTCATTTCCGTCTGGCTCTAGCGTCTTCTGTTCTGTCTGTAACTTTGTTCTTCGATCTTCGTTTGTCATTTCATTCTCGTCTTCGATCTTCATATATCCATTCAAGCATTCACTTCCCATTCTTTCTCAGTTCTCACCCAACAACAATATCAAAGTAGTCGTCGTAAAGTAAATCGCATCTCCGTTCACTTCACACTTCATAGTTACAACACGGTTGATCTTCACGATGATAGAGTTGTAGTGTACTGTTGTTTGCCTTTGCAGTTTGCATCCATTTTAGCCTTTCAAGTAATCAAGTTTTATCACTTTTTGGGCTGTTATTTACTGTTGTTATAGGTATTTTCTGTTTGAGTCTTGATTCGTGATTCGATGATTCCATTCTCAATTCCTTTTTCTATATGAGGGTTTCTTCATTTAGTTGCTACTAAATGATGCCTTGAGCTTAATTTGTTGAAGATTTTGTCCAAAGAAACACCGGAATAGTATGTTACAGTTGTTACCTTTCTTGGAATTATAAGTTTGAACTAATTTGTTTTTGAACATACCTTAGGTCTTAGTCTCCTTTTCTTCTAAGAAAAATACCCTACGAGTATGACTACAACAATCACTTGCTGTGAGTTGAGACAAGTTAAGTTGGAGTACATAATCTTTTCATTATCCGACTCGTGATTCACTTGCTAAAAGTTGGAGTACATAAGCACTTGATTCGTGATTCCACTATCTGGTCATAAGCTTTTTTTCTTAGCTATAATTGCTAGCTATAGGTTGTCCATCCATGCTTTTAGCATAGTCCCATGCAATAGTTTTATTGAACTTTGCTTGCATGTTTGGATGCAATTATAGTGGAAGTAATGCAATATGAGGATTAGAATCATGCTTGTTAAGCTCTAAATCCCACCACTCATCCCATGGTAACATTGCAATAATAGTTTCTCCCTACAAGCTATGGCCAAAACCATAAACAGGAAGTTATATTAGCAGGTTATCACCATTGTTCAACACCTACATGAGCTAAAAAATGAGTGACTTCCATGAAGAAAATCTTTAATAACCTAAGTATATGAAGTTCATTTTTTCCTAGGCTTTCTCCTAAAAGGTTGAAGTGAGTTAACGAGCTAAAAATGGCAAATTTGTAAAGTTGTTTGACAAAAGAAGGGTGAGATTACTGGTGTATTATGATGTGGTAACTTCTTTTGGGGGTCATTTCTTCTTTTATTTTAGTAGTTTGATGTTGGAAATCTCTTAGTGGAGCTCTAATAAAGTATTTGGTTTCCTTTTTTATGCAATCGGTTCATCCTTTTCTTAAGGTTATATGGGTGTTAGTTGGTTTTATCTAGATAGTTAAGAAAAATATCTATTTATAATTGGTTTTATCTAAGTAGTTAAGAAAGTATAATTGGTTTTATAATTTGTACTTACTCTTTATTTTTATTTTCTTACAGGATTTTAAGTATTGGTTGAGTTCAAATGCCATCTTCTAAATCATCTAAAGAGAGCTCTAAAAGGAAGAATGCACCTAAAAGTACATTTGATGTTGGTTAGGAGCATGGAATCAATGTAGACAACAATGGGAAAAAGGTAAAATGCAAGTATTGTACCAAAGTTGTTAGTGGAGGAATTTATAGATTTAAGAATCACTTAGGGTATACATGTAAAGATGTAGAGGCATGTAGCAGTGTCCTAGATGATGTCAAAGAGGAAATGTTAACAATGTCGTTGAAAGCCGCAAAAATATTAAAAATGAAAATAAAGCAAATTCATGGCATTGAGGATTTTAATGATGATGATCATGAGGTAGAGCAAACATCCATAAAGAGAAAAGAAAGCAATTGCATGGATTTCTTTCTAAAGAAAAAAAAAATTACAAATTGGTGGAAGAGGAACAAGGGCAAGCCAAGGTACAATTAACCAATTTATGAAGAAAGATTTGAGAGAAGAATGTTGCCGACAAATTGCTCGTTTTTTTCTAAACTAGTGCAATTCCATTTAATTATGTAAAAAATCCAAAGTTTGCTAAGATGCTTCAAGTGGTTGGTAGATATGGTTATGGTCCTTCTATCATGAGCAAAGGGTTACTTGTTTGAAGAAAGAAGTAGCTCAAACAATGAAATTACTTGAAGACTACAAAGCTGAATGGAAAAAAAATGGGTTACTCCATTATGTCTTATGCATGGACTAATAGAAAAAGGCATTCTATATGCAATTTCTTAGTGAATAGCCTCAAAGGAATGGTCTTCTTGTCTTCTATAGATGCTTCTAATATATCTAAGAGAACCAACAAAGTTTTTACAATGTTAGATGATATTGTGGAGAAGGTTAGAGAAGAGAATGTTATACAAGTAATCATAGATAATGCTGCAAATTATAAAGCAGCAGAGGAAAAATTGATGGAAAAAAAGAAAATCCTTATATTGGACACCTTGTGCAACATATTTCATTGATTTGATCTTAGAGGACTTTGAGAAGAATTTGAAGATCCATCATGGAACAATTGTAAAAGGGAGGTGAATTACTACATATATTTATTCTAAGACTATACTTATCTCTATCTTGAGGAGATACACTAAAGGGAGGGACTTGATTAGACCCGGTGCAACTCGTTTTGCCACTTCCTATTCGACATTAAGTAGCCTTAGTAAGTTGAAAGGTGCATTGATGACAATGTTCACTTCAACTCATTGGAAATCATGTAAGTATTCGACCACAAGTGATGGAAAGCGGATTCAACAGGTGGTTTTAGATAGTAGGTTTTAGAAGCATGTTATTATTTCCCTTAAAGCTGCATTTCCCTTTATTAAAGTGCTTAGATTAGTGAATTCTGATGAACAACCAACTAGGTTTCATTTATCCAGAAATGGATCGTAACAAAGAGAAAATTAGAGAAAATTTCAACAATGTGAGGAAAAGGTAATATCTCAACCTATTAACTATATATATATATATTTCTTTATTTTTTATTTTAAAGTTTCATTTGTAAATTGAAATCATATTTATTTAATGTAGTTATAGACCCATCTTCAAGATTATTGACAATAGATGAGAGCTTTAACTTCATAGACCATTGCATGTTGTAGCTTATTATTTGAATCCCCACTACCATTATAGTCTTAATTTTAAAGTTATTGTTGATGTTAAGATTAGATTATATGGTTGCATAGAGCGTATGATTTCTAATCCAACTAAAAGGTGTAAGATTGATATATAACTTGAAAGATTTAAGGATGCTAATGGACTATTTGGTATTGAAGCTGTAAAGTTAGCAATCGACGAAAAAGCTCCAACTAAATGGTAGGATTCATATGAAGATAAATGTCCAAAACTACAAAAGTTTGCTATTCATGTTTTAAGTTTGACTTGTAGTTCTTCAAGTTGTGAGCATAATTGGAGTGCATTTGAAATGGTACAATACAAATAATTCTTTCTTTTGATTTTATATGTTATTAGGATTATGAATTTAATAAAGTTATATTTAACCTTTTTCATTTTCAGGTCCATACTAAAAAGAGGAATAGGCTGCATCAACAAAGATGAATGATTTGGTATTTGTAATGCAGAACTTGAAATTAAGAAATAGGAAACAAAGATGCATTGCTAACGCTTGTACTTTCACTATTGAAGATCTCTCATCTAATAATGAATGGATAGTTGAAGAAGAAAATGTGTGTAGCTCATCAAATGAGGATAAGGGTGTGTTACATATCCTTCCAAGTGCAAAGGGTGAAGAAAAAGATGAGGAGGAGGAAGAGGAGGAAATTGGAGCCTATGTGAATTTAGAGAGTCCTAGAAATAAGTCCACAGTCCTAGATGATTTGGACATTTATGATATTGATGATATTGAAGCTAAAATGCAAATGGGAATTTCCAAAGATTTGGAAATAGAAGATATGGAAATCATTGGTAGCAGTATACCTCATGATGATGTTGACATTGATGAAGAAGAAGATGATGAAAATGCAGATGATGATGGTGATATGTGATGGGTGTCGAATCCAACAAAAATAAAACCTACTCCTAGACAATTATATGATTTGCATATAGTGGTGAGTAGGGTCGAATCCATAGAGATTGGTTAAACTTATTTCTATTCAAGGAGAATAAAAGGGAAAAGAAAAATGGGGGGGGGGGGGGGGGGGGGGGGGGTTTTGTTTGTGAATCAAAATAAAGTAAAACAAGGTAAGAAAATCGGATATTAATAAAAGCCTAGCCAAAGGAATCAAGATAGTTTAATTCTAGGAATTGATCATCGATGCAAATGTTTTCTATTCTTAGTTCTAGATAAACTGGTTATGGTTATTAACAAGCTCTAACAACCTATCTCTCCTTACTTCCTCGATAACCTCAAACAAGCGCTTTGAATTATTTCTCTTATTGATTAAACAACCCTAGACAAGCGCTTAGGATTTAATCTATCAATAGCATTAAGATCTAGAGAGACCACCAATTCATGCCAGTAGATTATAAGATAACATATTTAAACATGATCACACACCTCCATAACATGAATTCGATCATCTCTTTTATAACCAAACATGTTATTGCGTCACTAAGACTAGAACAATCAAACAATTACGGATTTGACGTGCTAGTTGACAATATATTAACTTGCTAATTGAGTAGAAGAGCTCTATTCATACCAATCAACAAAGATAATAATGACAAAACGATCAGAAGATATATGAATACCCGAAAGCAAAGAATAGAATAAATACAAGTCAATTAGACCTCACAATTCGTGGAGAATTAAACATCTATGACCCTTTGGCTAGAAAAGTAGCTTAGCTACACATGTTCATCAATAAAACGAAAAATAAAAATAAAAACATAACAAGCCTCTGTTTCCGGCTGCCTGCTCTGCCTCCGCGTTTCCTTCTTGTCTCCAAGGTGATCCAAGATTCCAAGATTAAAAGTTGTCCTAACCCTCTAGGGTTGGTTCTATTTATATTGTTAGGGGGATAGCATGTGATCTTTTGCTAGCAAGATACGAAAATATCTTTCCTTTTCCAAGTAGATTTCGAGAAGTGAAGATTCGTCTGCCTGGCACGCCCCACCACACGGCCGTGGGTCAAGCCGTGCCATCCTCTGTGCATATTCTTCAAGTCTTCATCCGTGCCCGGTGTGTACCACGGTTACACACACGGCCAGATTTCAAGCTGTGCCTTCATCTGTGCATAATCTACAAGTCTTCATCCGTGTCCAGTGTATACCACGGTTACACCCACGGCTAGATTTCAAGCCGTGCCTTCATCTGGTTGATGTTCCACACTTTCTTCTCCTTGGCACGTCTAGCTTCCACCACGGCACCAAGCACGGTTTCTCCCATGGCTTCCACCACGTCCGTACCCTAAGCCGTGTCTCTCTCTGTTCAAAGTCCTCATTTCCGCCTTCTTGTCCAGTGTGTAACACGGTTTGCGCCATGGCCGTGCCTCAACCCGTGCTTCCAATACACGGCCGTGTACTTCAACCGTGTATCTTACTATTGATTCAAAACCAAGTACACGGCCGTGTACTTCAATTACACGCCCATGTACTTCCCTCCGGCGGTGTAAATCCTCGTCTTTGAACCAAGTTGTAGATGGCTTCTCTAATTTACTTGAATTGGCATCCTTGACTCCATTTAACCTGATTTATCACGATGATAGAATTAAAGTACCATTTCCTTATGATTTCTATAAAATCAATAATAATTTAACACAATTTATACTATAAAGATTGAGTATAAAATGGCTCTATCAAATTCCCCCACACTTAAACTCTTGCTTGTCCTCAAGCAATTGCATCAAATCAATTGAGAAATCTGTCATAGATTATACAAACTTTCTTTTCATCATTCCAAGCATCTATTCATTTGTAATTCATGACTTGTAGTTTTAATGTCTACTACTTCAACCAAACTGGTTTCCTGTTATCAAATTACTATAGGCAAAATTCAATAGCTAATCTAAACAAAACAAACTTTAATCCTCATGTTTAGCAAAAGAATTTTTATTCCAAAAGTAAATACTTAATCCACTAAGGAAAAACACCCAATTAAACTTCATTGGACATTAGCAAACATATAATCCTTGCAACATAAAGTAAAAGCATATAGTATCAACTCTTTCCATAGATTTTCTCCCTTTTCTAGTCTTGTTTTATTCAATGAATGTTTACATTCATGTTCTTTTGATTTATTCAAGCATCTGTTTTGACGGGTTTTTGCCCGCTTCTTTTCATGAACTTTCGCCTTTTCTCCCTTATCGTTATAGTGAGTTCATTGAGTCGGCACATCCCGAGCTCATCACTCAAGTGACCGGGTTTTGAGATACCCCTACGGACTCTTCCTCACTCTAACATTCAAGTTTGAATACTCTTAACTCAATTACTTGAATCATTGGAGTAATGGCTATGCTTGATTTATTTTTTTTTTTAAGTGTTATGATTGCTTTACAAACAACTTCAAAGAGTATACAGTAGCTAATATAACCTAGAAGTAAACTCGTTTATTTTTTACTTAGGGACTCGACTTACTCTTAGACTTCCAATTCTAAAGCTAAATACAAGGTAAATTTGTTTCTTAAAGATTTCACTACTTAATTTTAACCATGTATTCTAATCACAGCAATGGGTGAGTAAAACATTTGAACAAGTCAATTTCACATTGTGTAGATGCTTATTATAACATTTAGTAAAATCTCTAGATTTCATGATAATTTTGAAAAATTTTAGCTTAAAATTGCTTAAGGACAAACATTCAAAGTATGGATCAATTCTCTATTCTCTATATTTTATTATCCTCTCCCCCACACTTAGCTTAAACAGTGTCCTCACTGTTCCTAATTCAGCACAATTGAAAAGGAATTAACAACACAAAGGACATTAGAGAATAAGAGAAAGGAAATATTGGTACTTCCCTGGTATTGGAGTGCTCCCTTTAAGCTCTGGAAAGTGTCATCTAATGATATGTATCCTTGCTGCAGCCGATCCAAAGAGTTCAAAACTATACTAAAATCAAAACAAAACTAAAACAAACCAAAACTAATGCAAAACAAAACCTTTTTTTTTTTTTTGACATGGGTTGCCTCCCATGAAGCGCCTTTCTTTAACGTCTTTGGCTAGACGTTCCTGGCTAAATATTCGGATAAGGATTTTGATTCCAGCCTTGGTGCCTGTGGTGATGGGTTAATAACATCCGCAACAAAAAAGGAGAGATATCGTTAGGGTGTTTCATGGCATCATAAATATGAAATTTAATCACTTCACCATCAAACTCCATAGTGAGGGTACCATCATTTACATCGATTTTCGTTTTAGAAGTCTTAAGGAATGGTCACCCTAATAATATCAGTGATGAAGTATGAGAATCACTATCGTCCATGTCAAGCACATAAAAATCAGTAGGAAAAACCAACCCATTGACTTGAACTAAAACATCCTCTAGAACTCCCTCAGGATAAACATTGGACCTGTCGGCAAGTTGAACAATAACACCCATTTCCTTCAAAGGACCAACATTTAAACATTGATAAACAGACAAAGGCATGACATTGATAGAAGCTCCTAGATCACACATGGCTTTAGCAATTCCAAGATTACCTATTTTGCAAGGAATGGTAAACATACCTAGATCCTTACATTTAGGGGGGAGCTTCTTCTGAATAATGGCGGAAACATTTTCACTCACACTAATCTTTTCATTTCCTTTCAACTTCCTTTTGTTAGTGCATAAGTCTTTGAGAAATCTAGCATAGCGCGGTATTTGCTTAATTGCATCAAGCAAAGGAATATTTACCTCGACTTTGCGAAAAGTTTCCAGAGTCTCTTTTTCTTCTGCTTCATTCTTGGATTTCGCCAATCTGGAGGGGAAAGGAGGTGGTATCAATGTGACCTTTGATGGCTCAACTGGAGACTTGCTAATCTGGTTGCCCAGCTGGCTTAGAGTCGAAATCTCTTTCTTGGTCTCCTCCTCAAGATTAGACGGATGTCCTTTCTTATTTGGTCCCTGCAATTCTGTTCCACTTCTCAAGGTAATTGCATTAACGCTTTGCTTCAGGTTTGTAATAGTTTGAGAAGGTAACTTACCTTGAGTTTCTAACCTATTGACAACAGAAGCAAGTTGGCTTACCTGATTCTCCAAGTTTTGAATGCTTTACTTTGTTTCCTCCTGAAATTGTTTGGTATTAACAGCTAGAGACTTAACAATGTCCTCAAGAGACATACCTGAAGTGGAAGGGGCTTGGGGTACTTGGTGTGATGACTTAAGCTGGAATTGTTGGAATTGTTGTGGGTTATTGCCATATCGGAAGTTAGGATGATCCCTCCATCCAGGATTGTAAGTATTCGAGTAGGGGTCATACTTCATTTGCGGTTGTCCTGGAAATCCGCCTACAGCATTGGCGTGTTCATGGTTGTCATCTTGCAATGTGGGGCACATGTCGATCGGATGATTAGGAGCAGCACAAATTCCACAAGCCTTCACCTGCCGTGTTTTTCCAAGAGCTAGCTGCTGCACAAGGGAGGTTAGATTAGAAATTTGATGTTCAAGGTTAGACACACTTACCTCATTTACCTTCCTTGAAGATGTATCATGCCTATACCCAAATTGTTGCAAATTGGCAGCCATAATGGAGATCAATTCCCTAGCTTGACCAGGGGTTTTGTTTACTATGGCACCTCCACTTGCAGCATCCATCATCTTTCTTTCCATCGGAAGTAGGCCCTCGTAGAAGTATTGGATAAGGAGTTGTTCAGATATCCCATGTTGTGGGCAGCTTGCAGACAATTGCTTGAACCTCTCCCAATACTCATGAAGAGTCTCGGTGTCCCTTTGTTTTATACCACAAATTTCTCTTCTTATACCAGCGGCTCTAGATGTGGGGAAGAATTTGTCCAAGAAGAGTCTGACCATATCTGTCCAAGTGGTTATCGAACCTGGAGGCAAATAAAACAACCAATCTTTAGCTTTAGTACTTAAAGAAAATGGAAAAGCACGTAGCTTGATTTGATCGTCAGTTATTCCTTGCGGCCTCATACTAGAACACACTATATGAAACTCTTTCAAATGCTTGTGAGGATCTTCATTCTCAAGACCATGAAAGGTGGGTAGCAAATGTATCAACCCAGATTTTAACTCGAATTCCACAGCTAGTTCGGGGTAGTGAATACAAAGTGGTTGTTGATTCACATCCGGCGCAGCCAACTCTCGCAATGTTCTCTCGGGATTTGCCATATCGTCTTCTTTTTCAGAATCAATGGATGAATTAGACAAATCCGATGCTAAGTTCAGTCTAGTGGATGATCTAGCTTCTTGTCGCAGCCTCTTTAGAGTCTTCTCAATCTCCGGATTATAAGTTAGTTCACCTGTCTGAGAAGAACGAGTCATACAAGAATAGAAATAAATTTGACACCAATCCCCGGCAACGGCGCCAAAATTTGATAGGTGTCGAATCCAACAAAAATAAAACCTACTCCTAGACAATTATATGATTTGCATATAATGGTGAGTAGGGTCGAATCCACAGAGATTGGTTAAACTTATTTCTATTCAAGGAGAATAAAAGGGAAAAGAAAAATGGGGGGGTTTTGTTTGTGAATCAAAATAAAGTAAAACAAGGTAAGAAAATCGGATATTAATAAAAGCCTAGCCAAAGGAATCAAGATAGTTTAATTCTAGGAATTGATCATCGATGCAAATGTTTTCTATTCTTAGTTCTAGATAAACTGGTTATGGTTATTAACAAGCTCTAACAACCTATCTCTCCTTACTTCCCCGATAACCTCAAACAAGCGCTTTGAATTATTTCTCTTATTGATTAAACAACCCTAGACAAGCGCTTAGGATTTAATCTATCAATAGCATTAAGATCTAGAGAGACCACCAATTCATGCCAGTAGATTATAAGATAACCTATTTAAACATGATCACACACCTCCATAACATGAATTCGATCATCTCTTTTATAACCAAACATGTTATTGCATCACTAAGACTAGAACAATCAAACAATTACGGATTTGACGTACTAGTTGACAATATATTAACTTGCTAATTGAGTAGAAGAGCTCTATTCATACCAATCAACAAAGATAATAATGACAAAACGATCAGAAGATATATGAATACCCGAAAGCAAAGAATAGAATAAATACAAGTCAATTAGACCTCACAATTCGTGGAGAATTAAACATCTATGACCCTTTGGCTGGAAAAGTAGCTTAGCTACACATGTTCATCAATAAAACGAAAAATAAAAATAAAAACATAACAAGCCTCTGTTTCCGGCTGCCTGCTCTGCCTCCGCGTTTCCTTCTTGTCTCCAAGGTGATCCAAGATTCCAAGATTAAAAGTTGTCCTAACCCTCTAGGGTTGATTCTATTTATATTGTTAGGGGGATAACATGTGATCTTTTGCTAGCAAGATACGAAAATATCTTTCCTTTTCCAAGTAGATTTCGAGAAGTGAAGATTCGTCTGCCTGGCACGCCCCACCACACGGTCGTGGGTCAAGCCGTGCCATCCTCTGTGCATATTCTTCAAGTCTTCATCCGTGCCCAGTGTGTACCACGGTTACACACACAGCCAGATTTCAAGCCGTGCCTTCATCTGTGCATAATCTACAAGTCTTCATCCGTGTCCAGTGTATACCACGGTTACACCCACGGCTAGATTTCAAGTCGTGCCTTCATCTAGTTGATGTTCCACACTTTCTTCTCCTTGGCACGTCTAGCTTCCACCACGGCTCCAAGCACGGTTTCTCCCACGGTTTCCACCACGTCCGTGCCCTAAGCCATGTCTCTCTCTGTTCAAAGTCCTCATTTCCGCCTTCTTGTCCAGTGTGTAACACGGTTTGCGCCATGGCCGTGCCTCAACCCGTGCTTCCGATACACGGCTGTGTACTTCAATCGTGTATCTTCCTATTGATTCAAAACCAAGTACACGGCCATGTTCTTCAATTACATGCCCATGTACTTCCCTCCGGCGGTGTAAATCCTTGTCTTTGAACCAAGTTGTAGATGGCTTCTCTAATTTACTTGAATTGGCATCCTTGACTCCATTTAACCTGATTTATCACGATGATAGAATTAAAGTACCATTTCCTTATGATTTCTATAAAATCAATAATAATTTAACACAATTTATACTATAAAGATTGAGTATAAAATGGCTCTATCAATATGGATGGGAGAGATGGTGGAAATTGTGAAGATTTATTTTAGTTGTTTTTGTATTATGATTTATGAATTCATAACTTTTATTGAGACTTGTGGTTAATTATTTTTATGGTTGATGATCTATATTGTACAACTTATGCTTTATTATCTATATTATGACTTTTATTGTGATTTATGACCAAAATATATGTTACATTTCCTTTTTTTTTTATCCATTATAATTTTTAATGACCACTGTAATTAAATTTATAATATTTAGAAGTTATTTTATAAAGGATGTAAAAACTTACGTTTCTACATTCTGTTTCTACGCTTCGATTCTACAGGTCCCTTGGCAATTCTATATAAAATTGCGATTTTGACAACCTTGATAACACATGTCGAACAACAATGTTAAACAATAGTGCTTCTTGGAGGGGATGGGATTTCAAGTTTAGTCTAGCTTATTTTGTTTCATTTGCTTTTTATTTTAGTTTTACATTAAGTTATTTGTGATTGTTACACTTGATTTTAGTCTTAGGATGAGTATGTATTGTAGGAGCACAAATTGGACAATGAAAGCAAGGAAAAATGAGGCAAGATGAGAGTTACATAGCCCTAGACATTGCGTGTAATAGGGTATGCAAGTGTACATGCCCAAAAACATTCTAGTGCCAAAAAAAAAAAAGTAAAAAAGAAAGAAAGAAAATCAGGTTAACATACCCAACAGCACAACCATGCTAAAGGCAATGTCAACAACACATTTAATAACATGCCCCTAGCACGGCCATGTTTGAAGAAGAAAGGAGAAGTAAAAATTTTACGAGAGATACATGGTCAAGTATATAGCTGTATACTTGAACATGTTAACCCAAAGTGAAAATTGTTTATGAGATACATAAGTGTAAACACACCTGTGTCTATGCCTGTGCTAGGTATGTTCAATTTTTTTTTATGTGATACACGGCCTTAAGCACACCCATGCCTATGGTTATGCCATGCAAACCTATGTTGACAAGCCTAACAACATAATCATGTTACAAGCCACGTCAACCCTACTTAACACACTCATTTATATTAAGGGCAATGTACCCAAGTTCACACTCATGTAAGAGTCATGTCACCTTTCATGCACTTTAAAATCTATTTTCCTCCCTCATCATTTTCGTTTTACTCTCCCCTCTCATGCACATTCTCTCAACCCTAAGCACCATAAGTCACTCCCTTGCACCTTCATGCTAAATTTTCATCGATTTTTAAAGAAAATCAAGTATGTCCTCTCTCTAATACTTAAAGCTTCAATGTTTTCATAGGTTGTGTCTAAAATTGATTGGTGCTACTAGTTCTCCTCTCAAAATTGTTAAAAATCCAATTTTTTCATATTCATTAGCCAAATTGCATTGCGTAGGAGATGAAATACATGTTATGTTGTCTAATCTATTGATTTTAGGCTCCTGTGAGACGATGAGCAAGTGAAGTTGTAGTTAACTATTATATTATTAGTAGTTATAGGCTCCTAAAAGCACACCCATATAGCTAAGAGTATTTTTTTTCATAATTACTAGTTGATCTACTTGCAATAAGGGTTGATTTTACAATGACATAACATGTACGTTGTCTATGTCTTAGTTGTACGTTATTTTCATGTTAATGCAAGACCCAATGACTCTCAAATGTTCCCACCAAAAGAAACAACATGTCGATGCTACTGGCACTAACACACGTGATGACAACGAAGCTAGGAAATGGATTGCGAATCCTCTTGAAATGCCAGTTAGACCTATGACCCGACTTCAAGCTAAATGACTTAAGGATGCACTTAGCAGGCTAAACAAGGAAATTCAAGATGAGGAGAAATACTTGCGTCAACCCAAGAATGAACCAAGAATAATCTAAGTCATTAAAGTCCAAGACATCCTGAAACGAAAACAGCTTAAAGATGTTTACTGAGAACCAAAGCTGCCGATGTGGAAGAGTCAAAGTTGCCAGCGTGGAAGATAAAAGTTACCGGCCTAAGTGGCTGGAGTTGAGGAGATAAGCCAATTGGAATTATACTCAAGGCTGCTGACTTTTAAACAGGCTTAGAAAATCATATAGGCTGGCTGGAAATTGGATTTAGGTTGTCGGCATATAATGTTTCCCTTAGTCGCAAGTAGGGTTTTTTATATGTTTTGTTATGTTTTCTTAGTGAGACTATAAATAGTCGCCAAAGACTCCATTGTAGACAATTTTTTGACATTATTGAAATATAAACACTCTTCTTCTGTTCTTGAAGAACTTGAACTTATCGGAATTGTTTCGTGGCATTTATACCTTTACTTATCAATTAGTCTTCCATCCCAATTGTAGCGTGTACATCATACCAAGGTTCTTGCTTCACTATAAGCAATGGGTCATGGTTTTTTCCTTCATTCATGATCAATCGTCAATTGTTCGATTCAATTAGATTTCGGGTTTTGGCACAAGTTGACGAGGTTTGAATCGACATGTTTGAGAGAAAACCCATTAGCAAAACGTGTTCACCACCACCAAATGTTAAAGTTCTCCAATTTGACTCAAAAGAAGCGTTAAGAAAGCATCAACACTAAGCCTTTTTTGTCACGTCTACTACATCAATTGGGAGGCCTTAGAGAAAGCTGGTTTAGCTGACCAAGTAAGAGAATTGATCAGTTTTTTGGGCTAGGATAGATTTTTTAACATCGAGGGGCTAGTATAAGTTGATTTGACACATGAGTTCTTGTCAACATTCTCGTTAGATAAAGAGCATGTTTCATGGGGTAAAAATAATGGAATTCAATTTCAAGTTAATGGAGATACAAACCACATGAGCATGACTCGATTTTCAACACTGATGGGATTACACAATGAAGCATTCACCTACACGAAGACTTACATAGCACTTCCCAACAACATGCCTTAAGGACTCACTGAGAGTAGTTATTGGCACTAGATTAGTAATGAAGTGATTTACACATCAAAGAGGCCTAAGGTATCCACACTACATAACCCAAGCCATAGGTATTTACATTAGCTACTTTCACATATACTTAGTAGGAAAGGGCATAGCTTTGGGGTAGTGGGTACTACTAATATACTACTTAGACATTATGATAGAGAGATGACCCATCCACCTCAAGGTTGCACTTGCAAGTTTTTTCCAACATTAGTCTCATCATTCATGAGTTAATTCCATTTCCATTGGCCCATATATCACGAGACTAATCAAATAAGTAGATATATTTGCCAAGTTACCACCCATGCAAATTGGATGCTAGATGACCCCTATTTGAGTTGAATCATTGAAGGCTATGGGGATATTGCTCAAAGATGTACCTTTCACCCTACCAACAATAAGTTGGGAGAAGGAAGAGGATCAAGACATACCACTACCACCATCACCTCTAGCTAACTCATCCATTATTCTGCAAATGATATAGCTAGCCTCCTGTAGATGATGCACTAAATGATGAGTATTTAGAGGACCATGTAGGATATCCAAGATAAGTGCTATCAAGAGTTTAGGGGGAATTTCAAAAGGTTAGAGTCTAAGGTGAATAGGGTAGAGACATACATAGAGGTCCATTCTACACATAGTAGGATTCAGATTCCACCTTCTAAGGAGTTTGATGATGATGGTGTATCTAGTCCTACTAAGTTGATGGATAATGACAATGATGATGATGATAGGGCAAAAGACTGTTTTATAGTCTTAAGATTTTCTACTTTGGTCTGTAATAATTGAAAAGATGTGTGTAATTGATATAACTAGGTGTAGTCATTTTATTTTATTCACTTTTCCTTTCTTGTATGCTTTTATTCTGTTTTGTTTTATTTTATCTTTTTTTTTTTTTGGTAAAGAATTCTATCTTATGCAATTTAGGAACTTGGCATCAAAAAATTATTCTAGCAACAAAAACTCAAGAAGTATTTGTTTTCTTTATCTCCCCTTCCTACCATAATTACTATTTTTATTTTTCTTATTTATGTTTTAATATATCTACTGGAGATAATGTACAATTTTAACTATGGAAAAAAGGAAAAAATAACACAAAAGCCTTTTCATCACTATATTAAATATTTGCTATAAAATAATTACTTACTCTTAGCAACATTAATGAAATAAATTGTATGCACATATTAGGTAATTTTGTGGAATGTTTTTTACCCTTGACATTATTTTTGCCTATTAAAGTTGAATTATAGAATCTATGTGAATTAGAGTTACATGTTATTTAGTCATAGTATTTAGAAATTCCAAATTGGAACAATGTTACTAGTCAAGAATTAGAAATTCAAGTTTTAAATATTACTTCAATGTATGCATATCTCCTAGAAATTTTTATGAGTACTATGATCTCAAATAGTTGAACTAGTGCAATTTGTCTCTTAAAGGTTTTTCCAACAAAATAAAAAGCTAGGAGTTAAAAATAAAAATAAATAAAGTTTAGTAGTGAGCATCATCGACTTGAGTAATTATGTCCACGGGGTGCCCTTCGAAGGATAACACCTATCAACTTGAGTGACAAGCTCAGGATCATCAACCTAAAGCTCGCTACATGGGTCAAGAGAAAAGTCTGAGAAAATTGAGCCAAATAAAAATAAATAAGTAATGGAGTTAATGGAGGTTTGAAGGGATATCTTAAAATGTAGTAGCTTAAGATCACCCGGTTTGGGACTTCCTGATTGATGAAGTTACTCCATGCTATTTAAAAAATTAAAAAAAAAAACAGTTGATATGAAAATAAGGAAGGACTTTCCAGGAATAAATTTTGTAAGATTTTATTTGACATTATGGCACTTAGAGAGATAAAAAAAAAAAAAAAAAAAAAAGAAGTATACTTTTTAACTAAGTAGACAAAACTTTGGATGATTTTTTATTGATTAGATGTTGTGTAGTTAGATCTTGGGCATATAAATCTTTGTGTATATAGCATGGTGGACTTTAATATTACATGGATTAGCTGTTGAGCTCTAATATTTAGTGTTTGTGGTACCTTGTATATGATTGGGTATGAGTATGTTTAAGGGTTGATAACTTATAATTTAATGTAAATTATTCATGTGCAAATTTAGTGATCATTGTCTGTAGTAAATTAATTCATAGAGTAATCTTGTCATTATTTTCAATTTTCATCTTTACTTGAGGATAAGTAAAGCCTTAAGTGAGAGAAAGTTTGATAAGTGTTATAAAACATTATTATTAGTTAAATTTTATATGGCTTTGTTCTAATCTTTAAGCATAATTAGATGGATACTATACTTAATTAGTTTCTATTTTGATTTCTAGTCTTTGAAAAGCAAGTTTGAATAAAATAAAGCAAAGTTGCATAATTTGCATGTGAATTAGATAGAAAATAACAAAGTTATAGGGCTGAAATGGCTGACACAGTCTCCAACATGACCATGTTGGGAGCCGTGTTGAGCACAAAGATGAAAGGCTTGATGGAAGACCATGCTAGGAGCCATGCAAGGGTACACAGGCATAGACACTCGTGTTAAAGGTTGTGCTAAGGCTTATTTTTAAGATTTTCAAGAAATTTCAAGACAAGAGTTTATCAAGTAAAGATTCTACTTTCCAAATCAATCATAGAAGCTAAAAATTACTTTCCTAAAGATTGATTAATCCAAAAGATTCAATTTCCTTCCCGTGAAGTCAAGTATCCTAATTTATGAAGACGTAATTTCCTGTCTACTAAAGTTTAATTTTCTTTTTTTTTTTACCACAATTCTAATAGTACTCTAATAAGTTTGATAGAAAATCCTATGACAACCATTGAAATCAGGTGCTTTGAGAGCACTAAGTTAGAAAATAGCCTTTTTTACTACCTCTAAAGAGACTAAAGCACCAAGCACTAAGCTCACAACATCACAATCCACTACATCTACCCAATTTAGACATTCTTCTCACCTTTTATGGTAACTAGATTAAAACAAATTAACAAAGTGTTGAACAAACAGTTTCCCAATATCCTCCTCCGACTCATTCATACAACCATCACCGTTTTCAATTCTGAAATTTTTGTTCATTTGCCTCCTCCCAATGGTGGAATGGTGAGAAAAGGAAGTATTTCTATTACCATATAAAAGCTAACTCACCTTAGAACATTGACGCCAATATATCTTCTCTCTTCCCCAAAGTTCCTCAATTTGGCTTTTGATTTGCTCCTTTTCCTCAATGTTAAACTCAATAGGTTATGACTAGACTACAAATAGTTGTTCCTTAAGCTGATCAATTAACTTCCTACTATTTGGGAAGGTAACTTTACTCCCTTTAACTAGCTTTACACTACACTCTTTTAATAACTACATATTATCCTTTAAATTAAACCAATAGTGACTAGGTTCCTAACAAATCTTAATAATATCCCCATACTCCACTAGTGATCTTCATAAATTCTCAAACTGGATTTTTTTTCTTTCCCCTAATATCCTTAAAATCTGTATTAATGATTAGAGCAGTGGGATCTGACCGAACATTTAGTTCATGCAAAGTCTAAGTTCACGAGTATTTATCCAGCCGATCAATGGATCTAAGACATCTATCAATGCATTCCTTAATAAATACACCATTAAACCTTTTATTAAACCATGTAAATTGTTGGTCCACAAACCCTAAATCTTAAATATTTGCTTGTGAAATCATATTTTGAAAGGCTAAAATCTACCCTCACTCCTTAGGATTACCTCTACTCTTTTCATCATTATGCAATGTTTCATTAAAATCCCCTATGTACAACTAAGGCCCAACTACTAATGAAGACAAATCAATCAATAAGTCCCATAGTTCTAGCTTATACCCATAGCTATTAGATACATTGCACTAAGTGACATAACCAATAAATGTACCATCATCAAAACAAACTTTAGAATGTATAAACCACCTAGAGTATTCCAACACACTCACTTACACATCCTCACTCCACCACAAAAGAAGTCCACCACTTATACCCATAGGAGGCACATAGAAACTTCCTCAATATCTCTAACTATTCCTAATGTGCTCCAATTTATTATTAGTATTTTTTGTTTCCATTAAAAAAACAATACCTAGATTATGCTTACTAATAAGGTCCTTAAGATTATGAATTGTTGAGGAGGATGTACATCCTCAACAATTCCAAGAAAGGTAGATCATGCCCCTATGTGGCTATTGAGGGCTAGTCAACATGACCACCAAACTCAACTCCATTAATTGGGACATCTATTAACTCAAAAAAGTCGTTAATCACCATACACGTCAATCTTTTAATCACCTTGCTCTTCTATGTATTTTTGTTTTCTTTTTTTTTTCTTCCTTGTTACATCCATTTAACTCAAATAACTCTGCTATAAATCTGACTTTCTTTCTTATACCATCATCCTCTTCAATTGCATGTCTCTTATTTGCTAGATGATTAAACACCTTAACCAATGCCAAAAGGGGTTGCACTTTAGTTGAGACCACCCGTGTCTCTACCCTATTTCCCTATATATTTTCCACTTGAACACTAACTTAATTCAACACAAGTTCCTCCTCCTTCACATGTAACCTTCTTCTTACTCAAGTCATAATTCTCTTGGACAAGTACTTCAGTACACACAATTGTGGCTTAGAACAATATTTAGAATCATGGTTTGGCATGATTAGATGTGTAGGGCACTTGATTGATGTTTCAAGTTGATCTAAAGCTAGACAAGACACAAAGCTCGTGTGAATTGGCTCAAAGTCATCAAGAATAGGTGGTTTAGGTTTGGAAAGCATTTAAAGTTGAAGAATACACTCATGTGTTTATGAAACAGGATGGTGTTTGGAAAAGGCTATAGTTAAAGTTATATTTGAAGACATTTGAGACAAAGATTTAGTGGGACAAGAGTTCCAATTAATGGCATTGTCAATAGTTATGGTTGATAATGGCTTAGTTACCATAATTGGATTAGAGGTACAATGTTGAAATGAATGTTGTATATTCCCCCACCGCCACCCCCCAATCTCCACCACATCCCCCCCTCCCAACCTTATCAATCCTACCATTCTCCTTATCAAAACACATTCCCTTCTCCTCTCTACTTTACCCTCCACTAAAATATCAAAATAAGAAGGCTTATAAAAAATGCTAAAAGTAGCATCATCACTTTTTTAATAATAGGTTGATATTACTCTATTCAATTATCTTAAGGTTCTTAAGACACTTACTACATATTCACTTAGATGGAATGACTATTCCAATCCCCCTATATTCCATATAAATCTTCTATTACATTGTTCACTTCATCGAATAGTAATTACTAATGAATTACTATTATCAAAAACATTCAATAGCAATTCATGTCTCCAACCCATGAATTGCTATTCAATGACTTATTTGCCATTTTTTTCATAAATGGCATATCATCGTAAAATATGTTAAGTATATAATGACTTTGAAAAGTGAAAAATGATAGGAATTTTAGGGGTATAATTAATAATTTATTTCTTATTTATTATTCATTTTTGTATCAACTAAAAAAAGTAATAAATATGTAATAGTTATTACATAGCTATTTAATTCCTATTGAATTACAATCTAATCCCCCCTTATTTCATTAGGTGAAGTGAATGAGTCATTAATCTCAAGGTCATGCTTAATCTATACCTTTGGTTCTAAGTAAGTTTTCTCAATAGTTGATGTTTGCTTTAGACTTATTTTTTACCATTTTTAGTTTTCACATTATCATTTTAAATCAGTTACCTCTAATTCTAAGTTAGTTTTCTAAATGGGTTAAGGTCCTCTTTAGAACTATTTCATAGCGTTTTTTGGTTTCACATTACCATACCAAATCAGCTCCACTAATTTTGTTTAGCCAACCGCTCGCCTCAAAGCTATCTAGTGTAACAGACATACCACAAGCGTCTATCGCCCCGTATCTAGATGATGCCATCCATTTATTTTAATAACCATGTCCATTTATGACTATTGATACCTACAATATGTCTTCTCGCTAGGACACCTTAAGTCAACAAGTACTCTTTAGATTTTAGACCTTTCAAACTTCATCTTCCTTTAAACTTTTCCGTCTACACTTTTCGTTCAAATCAAGGTGAAATAAAAAAAAAAAAACTATTCTATTGTAACCAACATGTATTTTCTTGTTATACGTAAGCAAGAAGATCCACAACCCTCAAAGTAACATCTACAGTAGATTTACTAAAACGTTGTTCCATGTAGCAAAAACAAATTACCCAACTTCACTCCTTTCATCACCATTGGACCTCTGTAAGACACCTCCATACCATCACATCCTACTATGCTAGGGCAACTAGCATAGTCAATTATCCTAAGAGAAAAACCATTACATGACAACTCCACCACATATCTTACATCTAACACCACGCACATTCACCCATCATGCAAACTATCTTAACTCTATGTACTCCATTCGTCCACCTCTACCTATTCTCCTATCATAGCACTACTCTACATAACCTTGTGGGTCTAAGGCCAACCTACTTTACGTCATATGTGAAAGAACACTCCCACAATCTAAAATCAATTCATAGGAATCAAAATCTGACAAAACCTATCATTAGGGCAAGAACCAAAGGATTTTAGATCTTGGCAATGAGAGCCCATTTTGAGCGAATAGACCCAGGAATTATTTGTCTACTAACCTCTTTTCTCTTATTCATGTATTGTATATTCCAACAGGAACACTTATCATGCTTTACAGGGCGATGGATAAACTCACTCAAACTCAGCTTGTGGATTATCTATGGACCGACCTAAACCAGCGATGAGCTAGGCCGACGAATCCTATTGAAGAATTAAGATGTTGAAGACTATTTTTACTTGTAATTTATTTTCTTTGGACTATTTATGTTGTAAGTTTTTGGGAAACTTTTCATTTGCTTATAATTATGTTTTTAGGACCGGCCATCCTAAAAGTGGCATAGTTGTAATTTTGTGAACTTTTTAACCCTAAAGGGAGCAAGTATAAATACTTGCTTAAGTAGGGTTTTGGGGGGAGAAATTTTCAAAATACACTCATCATTTTATGTGAGAGAATTAGGGTTCTTCCTTAGTTCAATTACTCTTATCAATTTCAATCCCAAGAATTGAAATTGTGGCGATTGCAATAAAGAGAAATTGTAAGTTATATCAATTACTTTTTGTTGTATTTCCTTTTCATCACTAGTGAGTTATATCTAAGGTCAAATTGGATGTCTTCTTGGTCAGATTTGATTGCATTTGTAATCGAATTATTAGTTCTTAATTGAGTGGTTTTTATCCTTGATTTCTAGTCTTTCATTTAGTCACTCTTGAACCGTAAAATCAAGTTGTGTGGAAAGTAGATTACGGTCATTGTTCTTATTGATCTTTTGTATTATTTACATGGACTTCAAGTATATTTAGTGATCTCCACTGAGGATTACATCATTGTGATATTCATTTCCTTGAAGTTTAGCATTCGGTTCATCTTACACAATTAGAGTCACGCAACATTTTGGTCCAATTTAAACCGATTTGTTCTTGTCCTTTAGGGATTGTTAATTGATTCATTTGCATGTACTTAAACTCCTTTGTTTAGGTACATCATAATTTGGTATCAGAGCTGCACATACTTGGTTCATTTCAATATTGATCACGTGGTGTTGTGGAATTTTTTATAGATCTTGAGAATTAACGCCATTGTTCATGTGATTGGAAGCTAGTTTGATTGATATTTTCTAATTGTCTTTCAAATTGGTTTTGCATGTGCTTAATCATGGTTTTAGGCACATCATAATTTGGTATCAGAGCTTGAGGTTGTGAGAAGGGATTGATTGTAATTTGAATTCAGAAGTTAGGGAATTGTTGAATAACACATTGATTTGAATTTGTTTGACATGAAGCTTAATTTGTTTAATTGTGTTTTTGAGGAGTTGTAGTTGTGATGAAAGTCATGATGGGAGTCAAGCTAGAAGATGGAATGTGGATCCTCTTGAAGTGCCACTTGGACCAATCACAAGAACTCGAGCGAAACGATTCAAGGAAGCACTTAACAGGTTGATAAAGGATGTCCAAGAAGCCGAAAAAGATTGGTGCAACCATGAGAATGAACTTGCATTTGTACAAGTCATTCAAGGAGATCAAAGCCACCAGTCTTGACAACGCTGGCTTAAACGCTGTCGGCCTTGAACCGGCGTTGCAATTAGAGCACGACAGAGGGACTACGTTGGCCTTCTACGCCACTGGCCTATATACCCGGCGTACATCCTACGCCGGCTACTACGCCGCCTACTACGCCACCGGCGTACAATGCCTGTTTGTTATTTTTCCGCAACTTTATTATGTTATGTCGTTTTGGGCTTTTGTTTTACGAATTGTAAAACCTATTAAAAGCTGATTGGGTTGGAAAAACACAGATAGAACATACATACAACATTGAATAACACATTTTGAGAGAATTCCTCTCTTGGTTCTCTAAAGAACTTCTCTTGAACTTATCGAATTTCTTCCATAGTGTTCAAACCTGACTTATCAATCGGTCTTTCATCCCGATTGTGGCATCAACAGAATATACCAAGGTTCTTACCTCACCTATAGGCAATAGGTCGCGGTTCCCACTTGATTGTTTTGGCATCTTGGGTTGCAATTCCAAACGTATTGGTATAGGGTTTCATCACACGTGAGCGTGGTTCATATCAGTTTGGTATCAGAGCCTAGATTTGTTAAACATCAGTTCGGTTTGAAAAAGGTAACATCAAAACCCTAACTCCAATCGTTCGTATCCATTGTTCCTCTCAAGTTCCGTATTACCATCGCTTCATACTCAAGTCCATAGTGTTAATTGTCTCTTGAGTAGTGTAATTTCATTCTAGCAATCTTGTTACAAAAAAAAAAAAAAGGAACGAAAACAAAAAAAAAAGGAGAAGAACGAAAACAAAGGCAACAAAAAAAGAAAGAAAAAGGAAAATTCAAGCCCGAAGAGTTTGTTCTTGAATTCTACAGAAGAATTTGGTGTGGTTTGGATTAGTTCCAAGAGAATTGAGAAGAGGGATTAGTGAGTTGATATCATATCTATTTGTGAGAATACACGAGTGATTGTGGGATATCCTTCTTAAGTGAAACACATGAGGGAGTGAATCATGAGGCTTAATTCTATATATTTATGTTAATACTAACCTTTATTGCAGGAACTATGTCACGGCACAATTCTCCTGAAGGTGAGAGGGGGAGGTTTGATGCTAGGTTAGTGATTGAGGCGTTGAGGAGTCAGATGAAGAGGATGTTTCAGGAGGGAATGGAACAAATTCATGAGACGGTGGAGCAGAAACTAGAGCAATCTAAAAACGTTTTTCAAGGGCGTAAGAGGGAGAGTTGTTCTAAGAGAGGACAAAGGGGTGGAGATGAAATTTCTGATGATGAATTTGATGAACCTTCTATCGGGAGTTATAGAGGTTATGGTGTTAGGAATAGAGGAACTAGGGATTGGGAAGATAGAGGAGATAGGAATAGAGAAGCTAATCAAATGAGTAGTATAAAGATGAAGAATGATCCCGAGGCATACTTAGAGTGGGAGAAGAAGGTAGAGATGGTGTTTGATTGTCACAATTATAGTGGGAGAAAGAAAGTGAAGCTTGCTACCATTGAGTTTTCAGATTATACCATAGTATGGTGGGATCAACCGATGTTGAATAGAAGAAGGAATGGTGAACCACCCATTGAGTCTTGGGAAGAGATGAAGAGGATGATGAAGAAGTGGTTTGTTCCTGCTTATTACTATCGTAAATTGCATAACAAATTGCAAACTCTCAAGCAGGGAAGCCGAAGTATGGATGAGTATTTCAAGGAGATGGAGGTTACTATGATTAGAGCGAATGTTGAGGAGGATAGAGAGGCTACCATGGCGAGGTTTCTTGTTGGGTTAAATAGAGAGATCCAAAATGTAGTAGAATTGCAGCATTATGTGGAATTGGAAGACATGGTCCACATGGCGATAAAGGTTGAGAACCAACACAGGATGAAAGGTAGTAGTACTATACGGTTTCAACAGGGTACTAGTTCATCTACTTAGAAGACTAACCATTGGAGGAAGGAAGAAAAGTCTTTACCCACCAAGTCAAAAGGAGAGCAGAAGCAAGGGGGGTCTACTCCTGGTAATCAAGGTAAACCTGATTCTTCTACTCCCAGAAATCGTGACATTAAATGTTTTAAATGCCAAGGTAGAGGCCATATTGCTAGTCAATGTCCGAACGGACGTGTTATGATTCCGCATGATGATGGTGAGTATGAGACTGAGGGGGATAGTGAAGATGATGATATGCCTCCATTAGAGGATGTGAGTGATGATGAGGAGCCTGCAGCAGAGAAGTTAGTGGCAGTAGTGAAGCGAGCTTTGAATGTGCAAGTGAAGGAAGAAGAGGAGGTGCAACGAGAGAATATCTTTCATACTAGATGTTATCTAGGTGACCATATTTGCAGTTTGATCATTGATGGGGGGAGTTGCACTAATGTGGTGAGTACTTTCATTGTTGAGAGGTTGGGGCTCAAGACCATTAAATACTCTAGCCGATATAAATTACAGTGGCTGAATGATAGTGGCGAGACTAAGGTGAGTAAGCAAGCCTTAATTGCTTTTCGCATTGGTAGGTATGAGAATGAGGTGTTATGCGATGTAGTGCCGATGTAGGCGTGTCATGTGTTGTTGGGGAGGCTATGGCAGTTTGACAGGAAGGTTGTTCATGATGGCTTTTCTAACAAGTATACACTTGTTCACCATGGCAAAAGCTATAATCTTGAACCCTTAATACCTAAATAGGTATATGAGGATTAGTTGCAGCTATAACAATCTTTTGCAAAATATATGGTGAGTGAAAAAACAGAGGGAGATTGAGAGAGCAAAAGACATAAAAAAAGAAATGGAATACAAAAGTCAATATCAAAAGGAAAAAGAGAGAAAGGCTGGAAAGAGTGTGAGAGGCCAAGTTGAGGGGGGATCAACTTTGGTGGTGAGTGAAAAAGAGAGTGCAGCCTTGCAAAAGGAGAGTTGTGTGGCAAGAGCAAGTGTAGTGAGGAGAGCGTTAGTGATGAAGCAACCTATGTTGTTGCTGGTTTTTCAGGAAACTTATTTGAATACTAACGAACTTTTTAACTCTTTGCCTAGTGTGGTTGTGTCTATTGTGCAGGACTTTGAAGATGTCTTCCTTGAGGAGATTCCAAAGGGGTTACCACCTATTCATGGTATTGAGCACCAGATTGACCTTGTACCCGGAGCATCCATTCCAAACAAGCCAGCTTATAGGAGCAATCCAGAGGAGACAAAGGAACTTCAAAGGCGGGTCAATGACTTAATGGAGAAGGGGTATGTGAGAGAAAGCATGAGCCCATGTGCAATGCTTGTGATTTTGGTGCCTAAGAAGGATGGGTCATGGAGAATGTGTGTTGATTGCCACACCATGAACAACATCACGGTAAAGTATCGTCATCCCATTCCTCGCTTAGATGACATGTTAGATGAGTTATATGGGTCTAGTGTCTTTTCTAAAATTGATTTGAAAAGCGGATATCACAAAAGTAGAATGAAGGAAAGTGATGAATGGAAAACCGCATTTAAGACAAAATATGGATTATATGAGTGGTTAGTAATGCCTTTCGGTTTAACTAACGCACCTAGTACTTTCATGAGACTTATGAACCATGTTTTGAGGACTTTTATTGGCAAATTTTTGGTCGTCTATTTTGATGATATACTCATTTACAGCAAGAGTTTGGAAGACCATATATCTCACTTGAGGGATGTTTTGGAAGTGCTTCGAAAAGAGCAATTATATGCTAACCTCAAAAAGTGCACTTTGTGCATAGACAAACTTGTGTTTCTTGGTTTTATTGTTAGTGCATAGGGAATACAGGTTGATGAAGAGAAGATTCGTGCGATCCAAGAATGGCCTAGTCTAACTAATGTGAGTAATGTTCGGAGTTTCCATGAACTAGCAAGCTTTTATAGGAGGTTTGTGAAGGATTTCAGCACCATTGCAGCACCACTTACTGAAGTAATCAATAAGAATGTGGGGTTCAGATGGGGAGAGCAACAAGAGAAGGCCTTTCAAACGCTTAAAAATAAGCTAACTCATGCGCCACTACTTGCTTTACGCGATTTCTCTAAAACTTTTGAAATTGAGTGTGATGCTTTAGGAATAGGTATTGGAGCAGTTCTCATGCAGGAGAGGAAACCAATTGCATTCTTTAGTGAGAAGCTAAGTGGGGCAACCTTGAACTACCCTACTTATGACAAGGAGTTATATGCATTGGTTCGAGCGCTAGAGACTTAGCAACCCCATCTTTGGCCAAAAGAGTTCATGATCCACACTGATCATGAATCCTTGAAGCACTTGAAGGGACAACATAAGCTAAACAAAAGGCATGCTCGTTGGGTGGAGTTCATCGAAACATTTTCCTATGTCATCCATTACAAGCAAGGTAAAGAGAATGTTGTTGTTGATGCACTTTCTAGAAGGTATGCTCTTATCTCTACTCTTAGTTCTAGATTGCTTGGTTTTTAGCATATTAAAGAATTGTATGCTACTGATCAAGAATTTTGTGAAGAGTATGTTCGCTGTGAGAAAAGTGGTCATGGTAAATTTTATAAGCATGAGGGATTCTTGTTTAGGGAAAATAAACTTTGTATTCCAAATTGTTCTTTAAGAGAGTTATTAGTGAGGGAGTCTCATGGAGGAGGATTAATGGGGCATTTTGGAGTAGCTAAAACTTTAGGGGTTTTGCAGGAACGCTTTTATTGGCCTCACATGAAACGAGATGTTGAGAGGATTTGTGAGCGATGTGTCACTTGTAAGCAAGCAAAATCTAAAGTCCAACCTCATGGACTTTAGACCCCACTTCCAATTCCTCATGAGCCGTGGGTAGACATTTCCATGGATTTTGTGTTAGGATTACCCAGGTCTAGGTATGGTCGAGACTCTATTTTTGTAGTCATTGATAGGTTTTCTAAGATGGCACATTTCATTACTTGCCACAAAACAGATGATGCTTGCCATATTGCTAATTTGTTCTTTAGGGAAGTTGTGAGATCGCATGGTATGCCTAGAACAATCGTGTCTGATCGGGATGCTAAGTTCTTGAGCTACTTCTGGAAGACCCTGTGAGCTAAGTTAGGAACTAAGTTATTGTTCTCTACTACTTGTCATCCACAGACTGATGGTCAAACTAAGGTAGTAAATCAAACTTTATCTACTTTGTTGAGGGCTGTCATTAAAAAGAACATTAAAAGTTGGGAGGATTGTTTGCCTCATGTTGAATTTTCTTATAATCGCACAATGCATTTTGCTACTAAGTTTACTCCTTTTTAAATTGTGTATGGTTTTAATCCACTAACTCCTTTGGATTTATCACCTCTTCCTATTTCTGAGTATGTTAATCAAGATGGTAAGAAGAAAGCAGAATTTGTTAAACAGATCCATGAGAAGGCAAGGCTAAACATTGAGCGGAAGATAGAACAGTATGTGAAACAAGCCAACAAGGGTCGTCAACAAGCTGTCTTTGAACCTGGAGACTGGGTTTGGGTTCACATGCGCAAAGAGCAATTTCCAGTGCAGCGTCGGTCTAAATTACTTCCTAGAGGCGATGGACCATTTCAAATTCTTGAGCGCATCAATGATAATGCCTACAAGTTAGATTTGCCAAGTGAGTATCAAGTAAGTGCTACTTTTAACGTTACTGATCTGAGTTCTTTTGATGTAGGCGATGATTTGAGGACAAATCCTTTTCAAGAGGAGGGGAATGATGAAAGCCATGATGGGAGTCAAGCTAAAAGATGGAATGTAAATCCTCTTGAAGTGCCACTTGGACCGATCATAAGAACTCGAGCAAAACGATTCAAGGAAGCACTTAACGGGTTGATAAAGGATGTCCAAGAAGCCGGAAAGGATTGGAGCAACCATGAGAATGAACTTGCATTTGTACAAGTCATTCAAGGAGATCAAAGCTGCCAGTCTTGACAACGTTGGCTTACACGTTGCCGGCCTTGAACCAGCGTTGCAATTAGAGCGCGACAGAGGGACTACGCTGGCCTTCTACGCCACCGGCCTATATACCTAGCGTACATCCTACGCCGGCTGCTATGCCGCCTACTACGCCGCTGGCGTACAATACCTGTTTGTTATTTTTCTATAACTTTATTATGTTATGTCTTTTTGGGCTTTTGTTTTACGAATTGCAAAACCTATTAAAAGCTGCTAGGGTTGGAAAAACACAGATAGAACATATATACAACATTGAATAACACAATTTGAGAGAATTCCTCTCTTGGTTCTCCAAAGAACTTCTATTAAACTTATCGGATTTCTTCCATGGCGTTCAAACCAGACTTATCAATCGGTCTTTCATCCCGATTGTGGTATCAACAGAATATACCAAGGTTCTTGCCTCACCTATAGGCAACGGGTCGCGGTTCCACTTGATTGTTTTGGCATCTTGGGTTGCAATTCCAAACGTATTGGTATAGGGTTTCGTCACACGTGGGTGTGGTTCGTATCAAGTTGCTACTTCTTGTTGTAGACGTGGAGCAATTGTGAATCCTTATCATTTTGTTGTTGACATGAACTTGGAAGGAAAAGTAAGAAGTGTATTTCCTAGTGTTTGATTGTGGAATTGGAAATACAATAATTTGTGGTAAAAAGAGAAGTGTGACCTTTGTTGATTTCAGAATTGGGGAGAAAATTTACCATTTCTAGATTTGAAAGTCTGTGGAAGGATAAGCATATATTTGAAATTCAAACACCTTCTTTAAGTTTGAAGAAATTCATTAAGTAGCATTGAATAAGTGTTATTTGAATTTGAATTGTTTTTACCATTTGTGGAGAAGGTTGCATTTAGTAGAGTAATTTCAAATTTGAATTTTGTTGCTGCCATTGCTTGTGGTTTACGGTATGAATTGAAGTTGTATAGTGGCAAGGAAGTGTATACTTTGAAGTATTGTGTGTGTGTTGTATTGTGAGTGAAGGGAGTGTGTGTGTGGCATTGTGTTTGTGTGTTAGTGAAGGGTATGTGTGTGTGACATTGTGTGTGTATGTTGATTGAAGGAATTGCAACATGGTGTCTTTGAGCTTGTCGTGAGGAAGAGTAGTGTTTCTTATGATCATTTGTGATCACTTGGAAAAAGTGGAAAATTAAAAAAAAAAGAAAAAAAAAGAGCAAATGGAGAGTTGATGATTTTGAAATTGTAGTTTGAATTTTGAAAGCAAAGAAGAGTGAATGGAGTGTTGATGATTTTGGAATTGTGGTTGTCTTTTACCATTTCCAAATTTGAAGAGTGTGGAGAAAAGGAAATTATTTCAAATTCAAACACCATTTTTAAGTTGAAAGAAGTTATTGTGTGATATTTGAGTAAATGATTATTTGAATTTGAATTTGCTTCTTACTATTTGTAGAAGAGGTTGCTTTTAAAGTGGAATTTGAATTTGTTGCTACCTTTGTTTGTAAGTGGCAGTGTGAAGTGAGTTATTGTGAGTGGCCAATTGGAGTTGTATTGTGAAGGAGTGCTGCAACGTAAAGTGTGAGTGTATTAAGGTGAAGGTGCTGCACATGAAGTAAGTTGTGGTGAAGATAGTGCACCATAAGTAAATTGTTGATTGTGTGTGTATATATGGCAAAGTGAATGTGTAAGTAAGGGAATTGCCACTTGTGAATTTGTGCATTTATGTGTAGTGTAAGATGCTACAAATTGTGGTTATTTATAGTGTAAAACCGTGGCAAGAAAAGGAAGGTTTAAGTAGTAGAATTTGAATTCAAAAACAAACATTAGAGTGTGAAAGTAATTGAAACTTATTACTTAAATACTTGTACTTGAATTTAATTCTATCTACTTGAAAGTAGTTGAGTGTACTTCATTTGTGACTTGGTTGTGTACTTGAACCGTGGAAGTGTAAGGATAATTATTGTGTTAGTTGAGTTTGAACACAATCATGTCTAGTGAAATGTTTCATTATACTAATGTATTGTGCCAGACATTGACTACTTTTACTACTAAGAATGATGAACAAAGGAAAAATTTGTTCCATACTTCTTATAGGGTACAAGGGAATTTATGTGTCCTTATAGTTGATGGTGGTAGTTGTACCAATGTGGTAGCAACATCGTTAGTATTGAAACTAAAACTTTCCATTACTCCACATCTTGAACAGTATAAATTGCATTGGCTTAATGATCAGGGGAGTTTGCATGTGACCCAAAGAGCTAAGGTACCTTTCAGTGTAAGGGATAAATACTGTGATGAAATCGACTGTGATATTCTACCTATATGTACATCCCATATATTGCTTGGCAAGCCTTGGTTATATAACAAGAAGGTCTTACATAATGGCTTCAGGAATACTTATGTATTCTAGAAGGAGGGAAAATGAATTATTCTGAATCTGATGTCGCCTTCAGAGGTTCAAAGGCTTCAGCAACAAATCAATAGACCATTAAAGGGCCATGAGCAGTTGAACCAAACCTTAGAGCAGAAAATTTGTCAGACACAGATGTGCCAACCTTTAGAGGATCCTAATGATCGTAGTCAGATGAGCAAACTAACAAAGAACCAAATTGTTCAGGGGTAGTTATGTTCACCTTTAGAGGTACTAAAGGCTTATGAGCAATTGAGTAAACCATTAGAGGATTCTGAGGGTCAGAGTCAGATGAGCCCATCATTAGAGAGCCAGACTGTTCAGAGACAGTTGTATCCACCTTTAGAGGTTTTAGAGGGCAGTGAGCAGTTGGGCCAACCATTAGAGGGCCATGAGGATCAGCGCCATACAGATGAGTTAGAAAAGGAGAAAACAATTTCAATGGAACGAGTTGAGATAGGGGAGACCTCAGTGGATAATGGGTCATTATTTGTGTTGCAGATAAGATGCATCCTAGAAATGGAAAAGAGAAAACAATCACCCCCTATGGTATTTCAAATATTGGGATTCTACAGTGATACTTCTTCAGGTGACTTGCTAGGAGGAAACAGAGTCTCTACTGCATTTGATCTGCTAGATTTGAGGACAAATCTTTTTGAGGCTCAAGGAGATGATAGGAATCAAAATCTGATAAAACCTATCATTAGGGCAAGAACCAAAGGATTTCAGATCTTGGCAATGAATGCCCATTTTGAGCAAATCAACCCAAGAATTATTTGTCTACTAACCTCTTTTCTCTTATTCATGTATTACATATTCCAATAGGAAAACTTATCATGCTTTATAGGATGATGGACAAACTCACTCAGACTCAGCTTGTGGGTTATCCATTGACCGACCTAAACCGGTAATGAGTTGAGCCGGCGAATCCTATTGAAGAATTAGCATATTGAAGACTATTTTTACTTGTAATTTATTTTCTTTGGACTATTTATGTTGTAAGTTTTTAGGACACTTTTCATTTGCTTGTAATTATATTTTTAGGACCGACCACCCTAAAAGTGGCATGGTTGTAATTTTGTGAACTTTTTAACCCTAAAGGGAGCAAGTATAAATATTTCCTTAAGTAGGGTTTTTGGGGGAGAATTTTTCAGAATACACTCATCATTTTACGTGAGAGAATTAGGGTTCTTTCTTAGTTCAATTCCTCTTATCAATTTCAATCCCAAGAATTGAAATTGTAGCGATTGCAACAAAGAGAAATTGTAAGTTATATCAATTACTTTTTATTGTGTTTCCTTTTCTTCACTAGTGAGTCATATCTAAGGTTGAATTGGATGTCTTCTTGGTCAGATTTGATTGCATTTGTAATCAAATTATTAGTGCTTAATTGAGTGGTTTTTATCCTTGATTTCTAGTTTTTCATTTAGTCACTCTTGAACCGTGAAATCAAGTTGAGTGGAAAGTGGATTACGGTCATTGTTCTTATTGATCTTTTGTATTATTCACGTGGAATTCAAGTATATTTAGTGATCTCCATTGAGGATTACATCATTGTGATATTCATTTCCTTGAAGTTTAACATTCGGTTCATCTTACACATTTAGGGTCAAGCAACATTTTGTTCCAATTTGAACCAATTTGATCTTGTCCTTTGGGGATTGTTAATTGGTTCATTTGCATGTGCTTAAACTCCTTTTTTTAGGCACATCATAATTTGGTATCAGAGCTGCACATACTTGGTTTATTTCAATATTGATCACGTGGTGTTGTGGAATTGGCTATAGATTTTGAGAATTGACGCTATTGTTCATGTGATTGGAAGCTAGTTTTATTGTGATTTTCTAATTGTCTTTCAAATTGGTTTTGCATGTGCTTAATCTTGGTTTTAGGCACATCAGCACTACTCTACACAACCTTGTGGGTCTAAGGCCAACCTACTTTATGTCACATGTGAAAGAACACACCCACAATCTAAAATCAATTCATGGATTTCTTCTAACTATCGAATGTTGGTAAAACCACATCATACTCTGACTTGGCATCTATCACAACATCAAGTACTTTACCATTATCATCTTGTGTCTTTGCCCTCAATTCTACCACTCTAGGTACTTAGTACTTATGGGATCCTTCTACTTGTGATGACAACAAATTATACATTAGTCTCTAGGTCCCTTATGAAATGCTACTACCATCGACAATCAATCTCTAGCGATTATAATGTTTGCAACCTCACTACTTATAGATCCCATCTAGTAATCAAACTGTTTCCAATTGAAAACCAAGTACTCTTAACTTTTTCTATCAGCATATTGTCATTACTATAAATTATGGTCTCCTGAGACCAATAGAAGAAAGATAGTGAGTCACAATTTGATCACCACCTAGTCTTCAATCTGATTCTAAACATTTTTTTTTAATTGTTATTAAAGGACATGAAATTTGAAATATGTTGCCTTATTGATGAATTATCACTTATGCAGAGCAAATATAGTCTCTAATTCAGCACTAGCTTATTCACAAGAGACTTAGTGATGTATAGCTATTCCAATTTCATACATAATCTATCTAACATTTCTCCATCAATACTTCCAATAGCACACTATTCATTACACTTGATCAGATTGTTGTGAGGGCCTTTTTACTGAGTTCTAACCACTACTATTTCTTCATGGATTCTACTAGCAGCTAATCTAATGGATAAACTTATTACATATGTTGAGGCCTTTAGTTAACATATAGAAAAAATGATGAACATAGAATAACAATAAAGATGAAAGTATCATACATAAAATTCAAATGTAAAAGCCCTAAGAGACCAACAATGAAAAGCCATGAGTAAGATTTAATGGATCTCTATAGTGTAAAGAGCAACAATACAATAGTTTACTCATAATCATAGAGCATAAATTTCCTTTGATTGAGCTCTTAGTAATTTCCACTCTCTTTCTTGCTTCGCATAATACATATAACAATATTATATACAAAAAGCTACTAGAAGCCCAAACCCTAATGCACATAATTGGAAATGACTTATGCCAAAAGATAACACAAAATAGGACGCTACCATGCACATGACAACCTTTTCTGCATTTAATAAATAGCACATAGTGACAACATTCACGTCATGTGTTTGGAAAAAACAAAACACGGGTCATAAATTTGCAAAAAACCATAATTGCAAGTCAAGTTTTTATGATTTTCTATTTTTTAATAATAATTATATGTCAAACTGTGACAAGTACACAACTTGTACTTTAGTATATAGGAAGTTGTTTACTTGAATTGTAATAACTCTATATTTAATTTATTACATCGTGATTAATAAAATCAGGAGTACATTTTAGTCCCCAATACTTATCTAATTTTCTATTTAAGTCATCAACTTTTTTTTTCCTTCTATTTGAGTCCCTAATATATTCAAAATCTCACAAAAATATAACTATTAAATATGTTAAATTTTCTATCAATCTTGGGCATGTATTACCTTCCTATTAGCCTTAGACTAGTTAGCTAAAATGAATAGGGTACACACAAATTTTTTTGTCCTCTTTTCTTATTTTTAATTATTATTTTTGTATTTTTATATTATTTTTATTATATTATATCATTATATATATTTAATATTATTTTTATGATATTATGTAAATAAATACATTTCAAATTATTATTTTGTTAATTTAATTATTATGAACCAATTTGAAATTGATCCATATCATATATAGATGACAAACTTAATAGACTTAACAAAAGTCTTATATATATATAAGGTTTTGAAACATTGAAGACTTAAATAAGAGGGGGGGAAAAAAGTTGAGGATTCAAATAGAAAAATAGATAAATATTGAATATTAAAAACATATTTTCCCAATAAAAATCTATCTTAAATATAATAAAATAAATTATTAATCCCCCTCTCCCTTTTTCTTTCCTTCCACCCGCAAATCAAGATCCCAATTCTTATCTAAAACATAATACTATATCTTGGCATTAGGCTAGTTGACAAATGATTAAAAAACACATCAATTCCAAATATTGCTTCACCAAATATAAATATACCATTTCCAAAGTTTTTCTAATCAAAAATAAATTTACTGAGCCTAAACCTAGGTAAACGACCAGTTCAGCATGTGAACCTTCTTAGAACTAGCTCAACAATACATAGATAGTGAATCAACCCTTGAAAGCGAGTTTTGAATTGGCTAACAACCCATTGGGTAGATGGGTTATGGTAGTTCAAGGCCACTAACCCATCTAAACCAGTAGGTCAAGGCATGTTCGAAGTTTATAAAAAAAAATTATTTACATAATATTTAAAATTAAAATTATTTCCATGTGAAATAGGAAGTTTTATTTTCTATCCATATTATTTGTTCTGTTGCTAATAACAATATAAAAAATAAATATGCTTTAAGAGTATATCTAATTGAATATTTATAGATATTAACTAAAAGGAGGTTATCATTCCTTAACGATATGATACTAAAATTAGCTTTTATCTTTTAATCTTCTTTTGTAAACTTTTGTCCCATGTTACTAATATTACAACTATATTTGAATATAATTCTTTATAAATAGTTATAAATCCTCTTTAACTTATTTATAAAATGGGCTAAAATCTACATGATTTTTGGGCTTAAAATTTTTCTCTTTTATATTCAATTGTAGACTTAAGTTTTTTCCAATTAAATCTATTTAGAAAGTAAATAAATAAATAAAGCTACAATTCACAAAACTTATCAAATCAGTTAAACTGACTTATAATCAAACCCTTTAAAACATCAAGTCAATTGAACTGATCCGAAACCAAGTCCTCACAAGCTTGTCAAGATTCATCATTTTTGGAACCATTACCTAGTGGTTCCAAGCCCATTTCCTAAGTCTAGCCAACCCCAACTTGCTAAGAAAGATATTATTTTCCAAACTATCATTTTAGGGTTCATGTGTTTCATTTTTTTTCTACTTTGTTAATATCTTTTTAGAACTCATTTAAACCCTATATTTGTCAAGACTAAGATTTTTAAAAAAATGAAAATGTAAATACATATATACATCTTTTATAAAATTAAATATCTAACAAATTCTTATAAGGTTAGACTTATCTTTCCTTCACTTTATTCATATTTATAAAATTATCAATTAAAATTTCCTCTTCTAGTGAATAAAACATATATTTTTAAAAATCTGTTCTCTTACAAGTATATGAGTTTAACTTCTTAATTCATATATTCTAATCACCACCTTCATTATAATTAAACAAATAAGATACAAATAAAATAATTTTCCAAACTCCAAATTTTAAATATATATAGATTAGCTACGAAAACAAATACAGATAAAAAAGCAATTAATCTTCAGTTAGAGGAATTTGAAAAGCTTAATTTGGAATAAGACGTGCATGAAAGGGAATAACATCAAATATAGCTATTAGCTATCCCATTGTTTTATGGACTTATTTACTGGATCGTGCCAAAGCTCCCGCTTAGTTATCATGGGCCTCCTAACCCCGTATCAGCATCTCATCTCTTCCATCTCCAAACTATCAAAACAATAGTCAATATCTCATCGCTTGCTTGGGACGGGAATCTTACGTTTGAGCCTACAGTCGCAATTCGTGTTGACGAGTTAGGGTTGTGTTTCATTTTGTGTTGAATTCGTACGAGTATAATATATACACAAAGTTGAACAATTATAAATAATAATAATAATTAATTTACTGATGTAGACTAGAATAAGAAAGAAGATTTTAATTTACATAATGTTATTTAGGCTAAATATGGTTTCTTATCATTATTTTATTATATTTATTTTTTTATTTCTAGAATTTGGTTAGATTAATATCTGTATTTTGAGATAGCAAATTTTTTATTTCCTAGTTTCTCAAATTTTAGTTTCCTAGATTATTAGGTTTTATTATGCCTACAAATAGGCAAAGTTTGTAATCAATTAAAGAGAAAGAATTACTTGTGTCATACCCTGAAACCTAAAATAATTTATTAATGATTTTATTTGCCTAATTAAGGTGTTGGAACTATATTTAGAGTTGCCAAGCTAATTCAAGGGTAGTTTCGATAAAACTAAGTTTAAGGAAAAAAAGATCATTTTGAAAAAATTTGACCCTAAACTTTGTAATTTCTTCTTTCATTGCCTCAAATTTTTCCTTCTTTGATTCATTGACTTTATTTAATAATTTGTAGTTTCTCAACTTGACATTGAATAAAATTATTTTATGAATCAGTGTGATGCATTTTCTTTTTCTTTAATTGTGTGATTCTATTGTAGATATTTGTATAGTATGAAGTCATACAAATTATCTGATATGAAGTTACTGAATATATTAATTTTTAGTTTTATCCTTCATTATTAAAAAGAAAAAAGAAAAAGAAAAGGAAAAACTATTTTATCTTACTATCATTTTTTTTTTCATTTTTTGTTTCATGGTATTCCATTCTTTTAATATTTTTTGCTTCCATTATCCTACATGATTTACATTATAATCATATTTATTTGCATTAGAATCATATCATTTATATTATTTTTTTATGTTAGTATTGCATTTTATCTTTATAATCATATGCATAACCACAGCAAATATTGCTGTGTTGGAAATTGCAAGTCACAATAGGGATTGCTAAAGAGATGTCTTATGAATATAACTTATTATGATTTCCTAAAGAAAAGTAGTAAAATGCCCTTTAAAAAAAAGAGGGAAAGAAAGAAAGAAAGAGTAAAACTCCCATCTGTTCTCTTTATGTTGTTGTCGTATTTCGATGACATTAAGGGCTTCGAGTTATAGAATGGCTTCAGCCGATGTTGAAGTTGGACCGCATTGTCGTGCCAGTAGAGGTGGGGTACCAAAGAAGCTTGGTGAAGATATATAAGCTGCGTCTACAAGCAACCAGAGACGTATCTCGATACTCAATGGACTCAGAAAGCACAAACGACAAAACAACCTGACATTTACTTGCCTCAATCCCTGTAGATAGTGTCTATAAAAATACCAAAAAAAATTTGTTGTACATGTTGATTAGTATATATGCATACATACATACATATTTGGACATCATATATATAGAAATTTCCTAACACATAGTTAAACGAGCATTTTTACCCTACCCAACTTATGCACCAAGGAACACAATGCTATTTTGATTAAAATATAATGCACTGCATTATTCTAGTAAGAACTAGGGGAAAAAAAAAAAAAAGCATTAAATTGATGCACTTGTTTTTCTCCTGCCAAACAAACTTTCGGAGGAAAGAGAGAGAAATTAATCTTATTTTATTCCTTAAAAGTATGACAATCTGCAAAACTAATATAGACCATAGGACCTCTACAGAAATAAATAACTTTTTAATATCTAAGTTTTGTATCTTTATCAACGCTTTATTGACAAAAGAAAAAAAAAAAAGATGCCTTTAATCTTGGTATTTCTATATTAATTATATATTTATATCAAAGAAAAAAAACATACGGTAGCCTAAGAAATCTTCAAAATGGGAATTTATTGGCTATTCTTTTGGGGGGAGGGGGGTGGTGGGGAATAATAGTTATATACTCCCTTATTATTTCCTCTATCACTATTGGACTTATTCACTACAATTTAAATTATGATTTTAAGGATATAAAATGTTTGTGAAAAAGCGAGGCAACGATAATGTGCACCTAATAATAATGATGATGATGATGAGAAAGATAAACGTAAACCTAAAAGTGAAAAATGGTGACTCGAAGTAACTGCAAGCTTATATCATCATCTATTTTTAATTAGCTCTGGAGCTGCAACGATTTGTATTTGTAGATGATCCATTCTGAGGATGAAAATGAAGTTGACAATCCAAGCGACACACGAACTTGACGGATCCGAGGGGTCCGACCCGCCACCGAGCCCTTGAATTCCCTTTCAAATTGAAAACGATGTCATTTCGCTTCAGTGACAAGCTGATTAGTTCCATCTTCTCAGGATCTAATGGTATAGGAGATGATTCGACGACATAACGGAAATCAATGGATCTATTCTTCGGCACATCGAATGGATCAGCCACCAACTCAGCAACTTCCAACCCACCAAACCTTAGCTTGAAATCAGTGTCCTGGAAGCTAGCATGCGCCTTGGCATTGTCATTCTCTGCCCTTATGACGATTGTGATCTGTGTCACCAGAAGACCAGCTTGGTCATATTGGAACCTGTCGAGACTGGCTGACATCACCTTGACGAAGGGGACTCGAGGGTGGACTACTACATACCCGACAAACACCACAATGCCCGCGATGATCACTGCTACCGCCAGGAACGCGCAGATTATGGCGATGCACCATACGAGTGGGTGGGTGCGCTTGCTGCTGCCGTCCACGTGCGTCAATTTGGCCATCGAAGAAGGAGGGACAACATGAGATGAAGATGGTATTGGAAATTTTTATCTATTTTTCCGGATTTTAATGTTTGAGGATGAAGAAATTACGTGTTTAGATATAGGGGTTGTCATGTGATGGTGGGGTGGGGGTGGGGGTAGGGGTGGAGGGGTGTGTTGTATAGGTCTTGAAACCAAATGTTTGGCGTTGGGGAGGTTTTGGTTTTGGTATCTTCTTGCTTTATTAGTTTACTTACACTAGTACTACTAATAAATAAATGTTAGATTGTGTGTAAGGACAAAAATCCTGTGTTTAATTAGAAATCCACATACGCTTTTTGGGGAGAGGGAGAGGGCGAGGGAGAGGGAGAGGGAGGGGGGTTTGCCAAAAAACAAAAAAAAGTACCAAACTTGCACGACTTGATGGAGGCAAAAAAGAAAATACCAAACTTGCACTACTTGATGCCAATTAGTGACAGCACTACTTTAAGGTGCTTAATTAGGAAGCAAAAGTTGCCTTTAATATATGCGTTGCCGTTGTTTAATGGTTCATTAACCAACAAGTCAAAAAATGAGAATGCTAAGAACAGGTTTTGCTATCGACCAAAAAAGCAGTAATGCATAGATATATATATATATATATATATATATGCCCAATCCCAAATGTGTTTACTAGTAGGCTCACCAATGCTTTTTTTAGTTTCTTTTATAGCCAAGCATGGCCCATGATGATGTCCTTATAATCCCGTGAAGTCCCTAAATCCTAACCCCTGCTCTCTTTAGTCTTCTTCGTCTTCGGTTTTGGTCCATTTTGATCTGACCAGCCGTACCAATTTGGGCCCAGGGTGAAAATAGGAAGATATGTATTGACAAAAAGGAAGCTGATTCCTTAAGATCCTAATCTATGACATCAACCAACTATAGGTTTAGTAAAGTACGGCCACAACGATCTAGAATGGACATCAGGTTCGTAGCCTCACTATATTTAGGTTGCGTTTGGACATTCGCATGAACATTCCATCGAGTATGGGATTTTAAGAAGATTATGATAAACAGGCTAGTTGTTGTGGTTGTGCTATCGACAGTTATGTTTAGATGGCTTTGGATGTATCGTGATGCTACAACCTGAGTAAAAAAAAATCAACTCAAAATAGGAAGAGAAATTAGAGTACCCACATGGCAAAAAAATGATACCATATTTAATTACAAAATAGCGTAGATCACATATGTATGCAAGTATAGTATCTGTAACTACTATAGGAGGGAAAATTAGCAACATATAACAAGTGGAGTATCTGTGACTACTTTAGAAGAGAAAATTAATAGTATGTAACTACATCATATAAAAAAATAAAAAATAATACAAAAGAAAGAAAGGAAGGAAACTTCACGACGCCACCTCTTTCTTCACAGAAGGTTGTTAGTAGAGTGGCTATATAACACATACAAGGCCACATGATACCAAATAAAGTAGTAATTAAAACCTTGAAACACTATAATCAAGTTGAAGCAAACATTGACCCATTAGTTAAACAAATTCACAAACTAGAGATATATGTTAAACTTGATTGGTTAAATTGTGCTAACTATAAACCTTGGTATATAAAAAAAATGAAGTAAAGAATGATTCTTGATAAGTCCAAACAAGAAGTGAAGAGATAGCTCTCAACTCAATAATATTTCATAATTCCATAAAACTCAATATTGAAATAGATTCATTATTGATAAAGCTAAATTATTTATTACAACCATCGCCTATTTGTAGGCATAAAGCAAATCCTAGAAAATCGTGATAAAAAAAGAAAAAAGAAAACTAGATAATATCTTATAAACTAAGAAATAAATAAGACCCTAAATAATATATTAACAAATCTTAAAAGATATTTAAAATTAAAAGAAAATTAAGATATTTAAAAGATAAAAACTATCAATCAATAACAAAAAGAAAACAAATTGGATGAAATCTACTTTAAGCTCCTAATCATGTAAACGTGCATGCATCATTCCCCCTTTTCTTGAGAAGATTCGTTATTGAATCTTAAATGTACTATCTAGATAAAATGCCATTCTATAAAATTCGAATTCATAGAATGATGGGAAAATTCCCAGCACCGTCGACACTTTCAGAACTCTATTTGGATGATGATCCAAATCACTCATATTTTACCTTATATCTTTTATTCTAATAAATATTTGAGAAATAATCTTACAGGTACAATAATAATTCTCCATGGGATGCCAATATGTCCTACAATAGTTAATGGACACGGGACATTTTTAGATTTACAATCAAAAACTCGTTGTGATTGTTTCCATTCCGAAGCATTGGCTCATGAAGACTTATAATATTTTGAACTTTGTAATTATTTTATGAACTATTTTATGTTGTATTTTTCTTTTAGGACACTTTCATTTTATTGTAATTTTCATTTAGGACTAGCCACCTTAAAAGTAGCAAACTTGTAATTTTGATCATTTTCTAACCCTAAAAGTAGTAAGTATAAATACTTGCTTATAGTAGGGTTTGAGGAGGCCCATTTTCAGATTATACACTTCACATTTTTCGTGAGAGAGCTTAGGGTTTCCCTAGTTCTAATTCTCTTATCAATTTCAATTTCCAAGAGTTGAGATTGTGGCGAGTGCAACAAAGGGTAATTGTGAGTAGTATCAATTCCTTCTTTGTTGTGTTTCCATTTCTTTACTAGTGAGTCATATCTAGGGTTGATTTTGATTTTTCTTGGACATATTTGTGATCGCAATTTGTGATCAATTATTTTGTTAAACATTTATTGTTCTTTAGTACTTGAAATTAACATCATTTCATTGTTGGCGTGAATTGGAATTGTAGAAGAAATTGGAGTCACGGTTTTGATCAATCCCTTTTGATTTGATTCACGTGGATTTCAATTATTCTTCTTGTTATATGGTGAAGATTACATATATGAATTGCAATTGCATCATTTGATCTTTGGTGTTCATCAAAATTCCAAAAAGGTTCACGTAAATTGTCCTCCAATTGGACCAGTTTGTATTAGAGTTGTGGTTTGTTTTCTTTGATTCATTTGATTGTGCTTGGACTTGGTTTTGAGCACATCATAGAAATAATAACATTCCCCAAATATATGATTTTATAATGAACCTAATCCAACCTATTGGTCTCAAATATGCAATCAAGAAGAGAAGGTCGAATAGATTGCAATATTAAAAATTTAAGGTTTTTAGAAATTTCCCTTTTGATTACTTAAGGTTCTATAGCAACTATCTTATTAGATATGCGTAGCAAATAAAATAACAATGAAAATTAAAAGAGATTAGGATAGAAAAGATTAGGCATAAGAATTATAGATGTTCCTCCTTATAAATATATCTACTATTCCAACTCCACCACAAGCAAGGGTAAGTAGGTAAACTTGTTTTATAGTGTACCCACTCTTATCTTATTCGACCAAATAAGTTTCAGATGGGTATTAAGAGTTATATGGTAAGTTTTAAGTATAAGGTTTTTGAAACCTACTCCTATATGGTAAGGTATGAGTACAAGGTCTTTTTATTATATGCCCACCCTAAAACTTGTACTCTAAAATATATAATGTATAGATTCAAAGGCATCATCTTTCCACCTTAAAAAATTAAATAATATTAATACATAAATAATATATAATAACATTACATCTTTCAACCCATAGATGTTTTAATTAAAAGAAAAATAAAGGAGCCTAGACCATAAATTAATAACTTAATGTCGCTTCTCCCACTTTATGTTTTCCAACGTTTCCCTTGTTTTTCCCCATTTTCCTTTCCAAATTTATATTTTCCATTCTTCTCCTTATTTTCTTCCTATGTTCTAAATAGTAAAGTCACATAAACTTGAAATGATAAAGAGAAGAAAATTTACTTTTTTAATTTTATAAGTTTTGTTACAAATTTCATAAGTTTTGCATATGAAGAACTTGTAATATCATATATAATTACTTTTTTAATATTATATAAACTTAAAATTTATAAAAAAAAAATAATATAATATTTTTAGGTTTTATAGGGTACCCTATAGGTTTTACATGGTACAGGGTACAAGGTACAAAGTGGTTTCAAAATATTATAGGATGAGTTCTAGTTCAAAAATTTAAGAATTTATACTTTACAAGGTAAGTTAAGTATACAGGTTCGTACCTTACTTATCACGTACTCACTTACTCATAATCTTAAGGGATCCAATATTCCACACTAGGATCTATTCACTTTTTTCCAAAAATAAAAAATAAAAAAGAAAGTACAAGTATGACCTCTTTGGCTACAATCAACACTACTCTATCTCTTAATTATGACACAAGCTTTCACAAACTACAATGACTAACTCTCACTCTAATACAAAAAAGTCTAAGAAGAAAATGAGGAAAAATAGATGAACTCCTCTAAGTTAATGGGAAATGTTTCCCAACTTAAATGTCGAAATTCAATAGAAAAAAAATGTTAGCTCAATAGTTTATAGATGGCAATAGATTGGTAGTGAATGTAATTGTTTGAAATTCTCTATATGTGTCTTCTAATGCAAACTTATCTTCTTAAAACTAATGGGCTTCAACGGTTAATTGGTCTCTAAAGTTGAATTTTGAACATTGAAAGTGTATCCACAATTTTCAAAATAGTTTCTAATTATTACTCATGATTTTTGTCACAATATCAGGACTATATTTAGAGTTTGAATTTTTTAAATATATCTAACAATTTCTTCCTTAATAAACCTACAATATCTTGAATCTTGTTAATAATTTTGAAAAATCTAGAGCAAAGTTGTTAAAGAAGATTCAATCCTTATCTCTTCACTTTGAATTTAAAACTTAAAACTTCAATGGCTGCTTGATAACCAACTACATATTTTACCTTCAAAACATCAAAATAATTTTGTAAATAATCTCAAACATATTAACTCAAAAATACCCTTGCAAACTTGTTACTTCAAACTTAATAAAGTTGATATTAAAAAGCTTTAATAACTTGTTTCTTGTAATCCAAAAGTGTGTTTGATTGAATTTAATCCCCATTGAATGGTGGAACAAAGTCAAATGCATTACCTAAATACACTTGACTAGTAGAACTAGGCCTTAACCTATAAAAACTAAGAAATAAACTTTGAAAAACTCGTTATTGATCATTCTGACATGTTTCAGTAACCTTCTAAGTTTTCCAATAGAGCTTCTAACTTTCAGGATAACTTTTAGTGAGCATTTTAAACAATTTTCCAAACCTTTTACAATAATCAAACACCTCTCATCTTGGAAGGTTATAGTTTCCTATAATGAAACCAAAATCTTCATAAATGAGGAAATATTGCTTCAATAAGCAAAAATGGCTTCTCCATGAAATAGGAAACTTAGCTTCTTAAGGAGGGGAATTCAATCTTCATGATGAATAACTCTTTAGGAAAGTAAAACTGAGTTTGGAAAATTAATTTGGAAAGTAAAATCTCTACTTTACATGAGTATAGCATGGTTATGCTAACTCCCGTATATCCTTTGTCTTGGAAATCTCTAAAAATTTGCATTCAACACACCTTCTAACACAAATATATACTTAGCTGCAAAGTTCTACACAACCTCTTGCACAGCTACTCATGATTGCTCTATCAAGCTCTTTTCTTACTCTATTCAACACGACTTTAGATGCAACTATGCAGTAGTCCATGTTATGCTTCCCAATCTCATAACTTTAATATTATTGCTCTAAATTTCATGTATTTCTTCCATTTCATCAAAATTTATAATTCAAAACTATGAAATCAAAATAAAAAAAATTAAACATAATATCCATCTAAAATATAACAAAATTAAACCAAAAATTATTGTAAATATTACAATTAATAAGTACTTTATAACTCATATCATCCTTCCTTTCTAACCAAATATCCATTCCTAAAGTCCACATATACAACCTTATTATATAATTGTCAATTTCTTTATAAATTAATATTACAATCATCCATAAGAATAACATCACATAAAATGTTCTTTTCATAATTTTTACCTTTTGAATAGTTAATCTACACCTACTTTGTTACTCGAAACACTGTTTTGTCATAGATTAATTCATATGGATTGAGATGATCAATAATTGCTAAGCCCGGTTTCTCAATTGTATACTCTAAAGCAAAATTTCAGCAACAATTATCAATGTACAAATAACAAACGTAACATTAAATCATAAGTCACCTATCCATTACTCTAGTAGTAATCATAATTCAATCAATAACCACTATGCATAATCATACAATAATCACCACATTCAATTAAACTCAACAAAACAATCTTTTTTATTTTTTTTCAAATCACAATCAACCACTAATGAAATTTTCATTTTATGTTAATACTGAAAATAAAAGGAACAAATGAATTGAAATTAGATATGACTTACCAATCTCAAAACGAATAGATAAAACCTAATTTTAGACCCAAAGCTTTGATACTAGATGATGGAGTAGCCGAAACCCTAAAACATTAAAATTAGATTGAAGCAAACCTTAACCCATTGGCTAAACAAATTCATGAACCAAAGGTATATATTGAACTTAGCCTAGCAAATTGTGCTAACCAAGAACCTTGGTATAATAAAATGGAATAACAAATAAACACTATAAGAAAGATCTAATTCTTGATAAATTCGAGCAAGAGGTGAGGAGATAACACTTAACTCGATAATATTTCATAATACCATAAAACATAATATTGAAATAGATTCATTATCATTGATAAAACTAAATTATTTATTACAACCATAGCCTATTTATCGGCATAAACTAATTCCTAAGAAATCTTGATAAAAAGAAAAAAGAAACTAGATAATATCTTATAAACTAGTAAATAAATAAGATCCTAAACAATAACCTAACAAATCTTACAAGATACCTAAAAATAAAAGGAAATTAAGATATTTAGAAAATAAAAGCTATCGGTCAATAGAAAAGAAAAGAAAGGAAATCGAATGAAATGTACTTCATGCTCTTGATCATGTAGCTATACATCCATCATTATCACAAATTAGCTTTAAGATTCTTGGTAACCTTGCAAGAAATTAAAGACCCTAGTTAGAAATAAATTGAATCACAACAACACTAAGTGTAAACACGTAAGAATAAGAAGGAATGAGTTTACTATCCTTATCAAAGAGCTAAAGTGAGAAGAAATCACCATTATAATAGGGAGGTAACAAACTCTAAGTGATAAAGAAGAGGAAAAGCATACAAAAGTAAAAGAGAGAGAAATGTAGCATATTGAGACTCTTTTATAAAGAGAGTGAATTGTATGTTTAAGGTTAGTGCACAAATAAAGCTAAACTTTAGTGGGCCTTTAATAATTGGTCTATGAGGCTAACATAAGATTTTCTATGCATTAATCTCCACAAAATTTTGAGTAAATAATATAAAGGGAGAGAAAAAGGCGTTGGGGGGGGAGGAGGAGAGAGTGAGGTAGGGGTAGTGTGGGTTGAGGAGGGGAGCATGAATGCATGATTCCTTATGTAATAATCTTTATAAAAATTTAAGTACATTATCAATTATGTCTATATTGAACATTATATGTATGCATGTGTTGACATGCGATCTTCGCACCCTATTCACTTGTTCTAGCTCCCCTATGGCGATTGGACCTCTTTGGAAATAGGCCTGTAAGATTAAATCATGTAAGCTAATGCAGTACAATGAAGGGGACTTTAGCATTACTACTCCAATGCTTAAGTTAGTGAGGTAGGGGCATGGAGAAATCACAACAACAAAATTAAAAAAAAAAAAAAAAAAAGAGTATATTGTGTGTTTAATAAGAGTTTAGTGAGACTTTCCTAATTTAAGTCTTTCCTTAACTTGTATAGGCTCCTTGGAGATGGGCATCCAATTGACTTTTGCTTATGTCCCTTATAACCATAGGCATCAAATACCATTAGCCATGTTTGACATTTGGAATCATGGCTCCTCAATTTTCTTGTCAAGACGTGACTTCCCTAGCAACTTACCTACCTTCTGCTAGGAGGATGGGCATAAGTCAAACCAAAAGCTTCTAGGCCAGGGTAAAGTGAGCATTTCAATGGGCTAAGGGCTTAGTTAAAAATGGTTACTAACACTTACCCCTACTCTCTTTGGCAACTGGGAAACAAAGAGAATACCAAGTGACTTAAGTTTTGGCCTTTATTGAGGAGTAATGGCAAGATCATCATGGAGTAACAATGTGGTAATTAAGGCCAAGGGCGGCTTGTATCTTATTACGATGTCTTTTCAACAACTAGTTACAAATGAGACTTTACTAAGCTATCATATTTCTTTAGTAGGTGAAATTGAGTGAGATGCTTCATAGTTTGTAAGGTCATTTAGCAAGTAAGTGGCTTGTTAATGCCCTCTCTAACCTAAGGAGATATTTGAGGCAATACTGAGTTCTTATTGAGCTGAGGGGCTCATTAGTAGTTGAGGTCGGGCTAGATTTTGCCAAGCTTGTGGAGCTTCCGAGACTAAGCTAAGCCATTGTTGAGTTGGTTAAGGCAAGTGAAGCTGAGCCAAGTCTTTACTAAGCTTGGACATTGAGTGCTAAGCTGGGATCTTCTGGTGTGATCAAGTTTCATGCTAAGGCGTGAGACCTCATGCCAGGTGCAGAGTTGACACTTCATGGGTTTATATTTCAATTTTCAATTTTTCCTCGTAAAAGAGGCAAGTCTATTCATGTTTCACATGCGTCATTTCTAACGTAAAATGCTAAGGCCACGTGTTGGTTGAGGGTAAGAGGACATACGCAGATGTGACCCTAGCAATTTTTGCTTGTTAAGATTTGCTACTCATCATGTAACAAGGGACATGTAGATTGATCTAACCAAGGGTAGAGGCAAAAAGTTTCAAGGTGCATATAAGACTTGCTTTGTCGTATATGTTCCCATTATATAAAGTCTACTAAGATTTTTAGGAAGGTTTTTCTACGCTTTCTTCAATTTTTTTACCCCAAAGTCATTTGTAAGAAATTTTCCTTTACACATGTCGCTTAAGCTCTTTCCTTTCCTTTAGTGAGTTTTTAATGGATTACTTCAAGGCTCTATAGAGGCTATATCAGTTATACAAGGGCAATTATGAAGAAGCCTCCTCATCTGTTCCTCCTCCCCATTTAGAGGTAATAGTGTAAACACTAGTGCTTGAGTTTGATCTTATAGCAATGGTGTTAACGCTGGAAGAGGAAGAGGCAAAATATATGGTTTGTGAGAAAGTGGAGGCATCATTGGAGAGATCATTTGAGGATAATGAGTCAATGGAAATTATTTCGCTTAGAAGGGAGGTTACAAGCAATCCTAATGATGTAGTTGCCAACTCGACCAAGGCATAAGGTAAATAGAAACAAGCCTAGTTTGACCTACTACAATATGGAAGTGTAGGTTACCGTACCTACAGAAAATTTTCCAAATGGGGGCTAGCCAATTCTATTTGTATGGGCAATACATGTTATTTAGAATGAGGGTACCGGTGCTTAAGTTTATAGTAGCATACTTTAACCATCAAAAGTTGAATCTTGCCTAGGTAACTCCAAATGCAATTTTACTTTTGATGGCTTTTGAAACCTTATGTGGAGGTTTGAAGGAGGTGTTGACTCTGAACTTTTTCAATTTTTTCTTCAACCTTCAGAAGAGTGAGGGCTAGTATCATGTTCAAGCAAGGCTCAAGAGGAAATTGATGGGGAACTTAGACAATTCGATCAAAGGCTAAAAGGATAAGCTCCCAATAGTCGAGCGCGGTAATGAATTAGGTGTGTAGACAAGGTAGTCGTAGCAAATGTTGCATATGAGACTAAGTGCAGGGCAGGGGCCCTCACACCTAATGAGAGGGAGGCTACAACCAAGTTAATGCGGCACTGCAAGGGTAATCTTTTGAACATCAAAGAGCAAATTGGGATCTTGGTTAAGGACCAGCCAAGCATGTTTCCTGTGGGTGCTACGCTGAGGGGGAACTAAGGGGAGATGTAGGTTGTGCAAAGCTAAACCAACAAAGCTGGCCCTCAATAGGTTTATACTCAACGTAGTGAGTAGTTGATTATTGATGCTAATATTGCTTTATTTGTTATGCAAGTACCATGTCATTCAGGAAGGTTATGTTTGTAGAAGGGTTATTATAGAAGTAACATCAATCAAATAGGGGTTTTGAGGAGGTTCATAGAATTCAATAGGTTGTGGAGGCAAGCAGGCAACCTACCTTAAATAAGTCAAATGCTACTGCAATGGGACTAAGCTAGAAGAATGTTCGGGGAACCAAGCAAGGTCTAGCACAAAAATTTGCTTAAAGGGAGCCTTTTATACCAGTTGTAGAGCTAGAGGAAGCTAAGGTGGCATATAGGTTAGTCTCACCTAGCACTAAGGAGCATAGGAGCATAGAGGATGAGGCTTAGCGAGAGAGCGAGAGAAAGAGCGAGAGCAAGCTGAAGCATAAGTAAGAGGTGGAGCTTCGGTGAAAGTGAGAGGTTAAGTAGTGGCAAAAGAAGAAGGCTATTGAGGATCAATAAGCTAAGTAAAGCTAAGAGCCTAAGTTGGAGTGAAGGGTTATGGTAGGTGATCATTTTAAGGCTAAGGGGTCGTTAAGCATCTTCCAGCCCTAATAGGATATATGCATAAGGGACTCAGAGCTAAGCAGCACCTGAGTGGCCCATGCACTTATGGAGGGCGCCATGCCACCCGTAGATAAAAATGTTATTCAAGAGGCATTGTAATGCTATGACTTGAAAACTGTTGAAAACATAAAGGACAAAGGTCTATATAAGGTGAGCTTTTGCTATTGTGAGCAAGTTGCATGTGGTTTGTAGGGTGGATACTAATTGTTGGTTCTTATTTTAAACATTGCTCACCACTCACATTGGCTTGCAAGGCTAAAGGATGGTAATGTCGAAGTTACACCATACGTTGTATTAATTGTGAGGTGTAAACTTAAGCTATGCTCTTATATATATATATTGCATAGCATGTAGGGCGTGATGGAGACAACGAAAAGGCTAGAGAAGAATTAGGCAGTGTCTAGGTATGACTCTAAGATGAAGCAAAGGTGGCAGTAGAGTCTGTAGCTATTAAGCGAGACAAGGAAGAGGTAATAAAGCATAAGGCTAAGTAGTTTACAAATGAGTTCAACTACTTATGGGTTGATTTGGAGGCTGCCAATTGTAAGGCCTCAAATTTTGCTAGAGTTATCACAAGCTTGGAGAGAGATGGAGGTTGCAATGAAGGAGTTGGCAGTTATGCAGGACGGGTTGACTCGGGTTCAACAAGAGTTAGCTAACAAATATCTGATCTTGAGGACTATAGATGCTAAAGTAGAGGAGCTCCAAGAGGAGCTACAGCAAAAAAGGATGATAAAGGAAAACAATTGAGCACCTTTGCAAACCTTAAAGGCTTGAAGGTATGTGCTATGGACCATGTCTATGGTAAGGTGCTAGACAAGTACTTCAAGAGTTTCAAGTTTGTGAATTTACAGGTGTGTTTAAATTTGCGAAGGCAACGGGTGTTGCTAAAGATTCTATAAAAGCATCAGCTCGACATCAACTTGGACAAGGTGTCAGAAGAGCTAATGATGTTTAGCACCCTAACTTAGCTTGCTAGGCCAAGTGAAGTATCAAGGATGTCGAAGAGGATGTCCTTTAGAGGAAACTACTTAAGCATTTGAGCCCTCAAAAGAGCTTAAGTTGAGTGTCTAATTAAGTGCCCCCCTTACCCCCACCCCTACCTTCCCTATTGTTGAATCTACTATCAAAGATGTTAAGTGATGGACCTACTATGCTGCCATTGTTTTTATGTCTTTTTTTTTTCTTCTACATTCATGTGATAGGAGGGTTGGTATGCCTACCTTGAGAATTTTGTAAGTGCCACTAGGCATTTTGGGGAATGGAACTTGTTTTCACTTGATCACTTATAGTGTGCTCCTTTTTCATTTTAAATTGTTGGTTAGAATTTGCCTATGTGTTGTAGACTATGGTTTCTGTAGACTTTGGGCATGCAAAATGCCCTCTGTAGATAGTTAATGATATAGTCATTGTGTTGCCAAGAGTTTAAAGGAATGATGTGCATTATAAAGTACAATTACTACCTCATCCCTCTTGTCATTTGTGTAAGTAGGCAATATTTGCATGCATCTTTTTACTCAATGCATCATAGTTGTAAAAGCTTTTAGAGATAGGCCACATGTGCAGTCGGGATATATATGCATCTTAGAACTTGTAAAACAATGTCATAAAGTTATCATGTTGAAGGCAAGCTTTTCCACAACCTTATCACCTGCCATTTATGGCATTTGGGAAATCCATCCTTTTAAAGTAATATAAATAAAGGTAAGGTACATTAAAAGGATCATCACCATTCCATTAGCATGTGTAGAGTTTCATGGCTACAGTTTCATCTACAAATGATGGTTATGTCTTAAGCGGTATATCTTCCCTAGGTTTGTTGAGGTTGCTACTAGTCATAGTGGTTGTGATTGATGAAATCCAATGGTGGCTTAATCAAAAGGAATCCTTCTATGAAGGTATTGTTGTGTTTGCTATTGGACTCACTCTTCCTTTTGCTAGACATTGGCAAACTATTGTGTGTGCTTTGTAGTTAAACTAGAGCATAGATAATAGCTCATTAAGTCAATGTAGGAGGAGTCGATAGCTCATGAAACCATTGCAGTAGAAAATGTTTCTACAATTGGCCCATTGGGATGAAAAATGGCCCCTTAAAGAGGAGATTAATGCATAGTTGGGCCTTGTTGTAGCTTTTGGCAAATAAATGTTACCATGGGTGTTGTGGTGCAATCTACAGCATTGTCTACCTTTCATTGGAGTTGGGGTTGAGGACTTTATGGGTGAGATGGAAGGAAGTGCTTCACCAAGCTGTCTTTGGCCACAAAGAGAAGACGATGCCTTGATGATAATCTTGGCTTTTCCATCCAACTTCACAATGTACACTTGTTGGTGGTCGATGCTGTCTAAGGAAAAATGTAGAGTAGCGATTATTATACTAGATCAATCAGGATGCCTACTAACACTCTTGTATGTGCTAGATGGCAAATTGAAATGAATGAAATCTATTTTTCTATACATTATTGGTTTTATTCTCTATTTGCTCTTGCCTCTTTTTTTGCACGCTTTGCTTTTCTTTATTGGCTCTTTGTTTTTTTTTTTTCCCTTTTTTACAATATCAACAATGTGTGCTCAGACCAATGAAATTAGTGCAAAATTATTATTGAAAGTATTAGAGTCTTTGCCCATTTTGTAAGTAGTGGCTAAGTCAGGGATGAAAGTTATGAGATAGAGCCTTTGTGTGGGGACTTAGCACAATAGTGAAGACTCAAGTTAAAGCAAGTTGTGTGAGATGTAGCTTTATTAAAGTCATGTTATCTCGCAAAAGGGTGATGGCTTAAGCTTTATGTTTGCATGTGTCGCGTTAAAGGCTATTACTTTAAGGGATCATGTTTAACTATGATTTAGGTGGTGGCATCTTCGAGTATGCCTGTAGCTATAGTAATGGAAGATCTTTGTGTACGTTCGTAGCTGGAGCAACGGAGAATGTCCGTATATGCTCATGGCTAGGGCAATGGAGATGGGGCTCATTTGCTCATAGCTAAAGCGATGGCTATAGGTCTATATATGCCTATAGCTAGAGCGACAAAGTAGGCCTGATGACAAAATAGAAGAACTGAATTGAGTAATGCTAGGTTATTGTATTCATCGGGTGCTGTTTCAAAAAAGAGCATAGCTTATCTATTGCAATCTCTAGGCACTGTACAACTATAGGTTGTTAACATTCTAAGTTCATGGAATGGGCTGGCTATTGAGCTATTCATGGCTATAGGACCCATGTTTGACCGCTTCCTTGATTTGGACAAAGTCTTCCTAATTTAAAGTAAGTTTACCCTAACCTTCATAAAACCCAATGACTTCAAGTTTTCTATAGACCAGATCTCAACGTTGCAAGTGTTTGTGTTTCACTTTCTTATTATGGTAGCAAGCTAATCATTGTTGATGGGCAACTACATAGAGACTGGCTTAGTCTTGCAATTCTTCTAATAGGTTGAGATTAGTGTAAAGATCAATCTCATTAATTTCCGCTCTAAGGTTTTGAGTATAAGCATTAGAGAATTCTAACGTAATGGGGTATACGGCCTCAATATAAAAAATAACGTAGAAAGAGGTTTCACCTATTGATGTGCAAGGTATTGTTCGGTATCCCTAAAGAACATATGTTAGTTCATCTGTCCATCTATTCTTAGTTTAGTTGATCATCTACGTAAGGTTGTTGAAGATAACCTTATTAGTTGCTTCCACTTGTCCATTAGATTAGTGATGTGCAACTGAAGTGTAGTGAAGTTAAATGCCTTAGTCAAAGCAAAAATCTCAAAATTTATCATTGTTGAACCATGTGCCATTTTCGGTGATGAGTGTATGTTGTACGTTAAATCATCATAAGATAAATCATCTAACAAAAGTCTTAAACATTTTTTTAGTGATTTCAGCCATAGCTTCCACTTCAACCCATTTAGTGAAATAGTCAAAGTTGACAATGGTGTACTATTATTGCCTAATAGTCATGGGAATAGGCTTAGTATGTTAAGGCCCCATTGAGCAAATGGCAATGGAAGAAAGATAGGCAATAGTGATGAGCTAGGGAGCTTGCCTATGGGTGCATTTTTTTAGCAGTTTATGCACTTACGTATAAACTCTCCAACATCCTTCTTTATAGTTAACTAGAAAACGTTAAGCCAAAGCGCCTTGGTGGTGATTGTATGGCTCATAACACGATTACAACATATTCCAACATAGATGTCTCCAAGCACCTGTTAGGCTTCTTCTGGACACAAACATTTGAGGAAGGGGAAGCTATAAGCTTGTTTTTAGATTTGTCCATCAATCAGCATATAGGGGGTTGCTCAATACATTAACTTCCGAGCTTCTCGTGCAATTAGTTAGCAAGGTGCTATCATGTAAGTAGTTGATGATGGGGTCCACTAACACAAGTTGCTATGGGTAGGTAGTGTACTAGTAACAAAATAGTGTTTAGCAGAGTCATCAATAGTCCAGTTAGGGAGTTATTCAATGAACACTCACCAATCTAAGTTAAAGAGGGAAGTGGAAACCAATTTTGAGAGGCTGTCAACTTTAGAGCTTGCCATACATGGAACTTTGCGAATGTCCCACTATGTGAATTCCAAGTAGAGGGTTTGCATGTGATGGAGATAGCAAGTTATGGCCTCATCTTAGGTGGTGTAGTCTCCTTTCACCAATTAGATGACAAGTTAGGAGTCGGAGAATATGTTTATGTTCTTTGCTCCTATTGCTTTAGCCAGTTTTAGTATAGTTATAGGGGCCCTATGTTCTATTTTGTTGTTATTGGTTGATAAGCTAAATTTAGTAGCATTGTGGATTTCAACACTATATGGTCCTTGAAGGACTACCCATGTGTTGTTGCCACCCTTAGTGGATGACCCATCAACATGTAGAGTTCAAGCAAGTGCCTCCATAGAGGTTGAAGGATTGTTAGGTGTTGTGTATTTGGTGATAATGTTGGTGAGGACTTGAGCTTTAATGGCTTCCCTAGTCTTGAAATGTATGTCATAGGCACTAACCTCTACAGCATAGTGAACCACATGTTTAGAAAGATCAAAGAAATGTAGTATTTGTCATAATGATTAATTAGTGAGCATGATCACTCGGTATGATTTGAAGTAAGGTCACAATTTCTAGGAGAAAACTATAACAACAAAAGAAAACTTTTCAACTTTAGAATATCGAACCTTTAGGCCTTAGAATATATAGCTAACATAGTATACCAAATGATGCTTGTGTATATCAACTCTAACTAAGACAGAGAAGAGGGTTTGGTTATTGACAACAAAGTAGAGGTAGAGGTCTTCACTTAGGATAGGAGTAGATAGTATAGGAAAGTTGGTGAGGAATCTCTTTAGCTCTTCAAAGGTTCCTTGAAAATTAGTCGATCCACTAGAAGCTAGTGGAGTTTTTCAAAATTTTTAAAAATTAAGCACATTTATTAGCGGATTTGGACACGCTCTATTAAGGGTTGCAATTCATTCGGCTAACCATTGGACATCTTTAATTGTTTTAGGGGTTACATGTCTAAGACGACTTAGATTTTTTTAGTGTTGTCTTCAATGCCTCAAGTTATAACCATGAAACCTAAGAATTTTCTTATAGAAGTCCCAAAGATGCATTTATGTAAATTAAGCTTCATGTTATATTCTAGCAGGGTCTGGAATGTCTCATGTAGGTTTGTAAGGTGGTCTTTGGGAACCTTGGTCTTGACTATCATGTTATCGACATATACTTCAACATTTTTTCCTATTATAGTTTGAACATGTAGGTCACCAATCTTTGATGGGTGCTTATAGCATTCTTTTGGCTAAATGGTATTACTTTGTAGCAATAGGTGCCAAAGTTAGTAATGAAGCTCGTGTATACCTTATCAAGCTCATGTATCTATATTTGGTTATAGCTTGAAAGGCGTCCATAAAGTTGACTAGTGCATGACCAATTGTGGAGTCAACTAGCTAATTATTCTAGGCAGGGGAAATTATCCTCTATGCAAACTTTGTCAAGGTTCGTAAAGTCTATGAAAATTTTCCATTTTCTATTGGCTTTTTCCACAAGAATCATATTAGTGAGCCACATGGGATATGCTTCCAGCTATATGAAGTTAACTACCAATAGCTTCTAAACCTCTTCTTCAATCATTACTACTCACTTGGCAACAACATGGTACTTCCTCTATTTAATAGCCTTTATCATAGGATTAATGTAGAGGTAGTGATAGGAATCAAAATCCGACAAGACCTATCATTAGGGCAAAAACTAAAAGAATTCAAATTTTGGCGATGAGGGCCCATTTTGAGCAGATCGACCCCGGAATTATTTATATATTAACCTCTTTTCTATTATTCTTGTATTGTATTTTCCAACAGGCACACTTATCATATTTCATAAGGTAATGGACAAACTCCCTCAGACTCAACTTGTGGGTTATCCATGGACCGACCTAAACCGGCGATGAGCTGGGCCGATGGATCCTATAGAAGACCGGCATCTTGAAGACCATTTCTTTTATATATTTACTCTTTTATGAACTATTTTGGTTGTATTTTGGTTTTGGGACACTTTTAGCTAGCTACCTTAAAAGTGGCAAACTTGTAATTTTGAGCACTTTTTAACCCTATGAGTAGCAAGTATAAATACTTGCTTAAGAGAGCGTTTGAGGAGGCTTATTTTTGCGGAACAAAAGCTTCACATTTCGTGAGAGGGCTTAGGGTTTTCCTAATTCCAAATTCTCTTATCAATTTCAATCCCAAGAAGTTGAAATTGTGGCGAGTGCAACAAAGAGAAATCGTGAGTAATATCGGTTCCTTATTGTTGTTTTCCATTTCATCACTAGTGCGTCATATCTAGGTTGATTTGGATGTTCTTGGACTTATTTTAATTCGCAATTCGTGATCAATAGCTTGTTATAGGATTGATTGTGTTGATATATGATATCATTCTCTTCATTGTGACGTGAATTGGATAGTTGAAGGACGGGATTGGAATTTGCGGTTTGACCCATTTGTTTTCTTGATTTGATTCACATGGGTTTCGATTATAATTGTTATTATTTGATGAAGATTACTTGTTTGGATTGATAATAGCAATTGGAGCTCTTTGGATTTCATTCCATTGCCTTAGGATTTCCGCATTTACCTAGTCAAGTGAAATGGTTTTTGTGTGTGTGAATTGAGGAGTTTTCCTTGATTCTTTTGATTGTGCTTGAGCTTGGAATTAGGCACATCATCTTTTTGGTATCGGAGCTATATCATATTTGGATTTAAGATTGAACACATCATTGTTGTCTAATTGGTTCAAAAGCATTGAGATTTGACGCTAATGTTCATGAGATTGAAGCTAATTTGAATGACATTGTCTAAGTGTCTTTCAATCTTGGTTTTGTGTGCTTAAACTCGGTTTTAGCCACATCAGGTAGTATGTGATTACCTCTGATAAGATTCTAAGCATATCAATAGGAGACCGTGCAAAGACATTAGCGTTGAAGCAAAGGAACTCCTTAAGGCATTACTTTAGCTCAGGGGATAGTGAGGAGCCAATTTAGGTGACTTTGTTAAAGCTATTCCTAAGCTATATGGTTTCTATAGCTTCAATGAGCTCTCCTCTACTTATTGGCCAATTATCTACTATTGTCTCTATAGGTAAGACTTCTTTCTATGATAGATCTTGCAGGTAACAAGATCAGGCCATCTATTGGTCTCCTCTATTTACATCGATAGTCATTATGGTTGGAAATTTTTCCTTCAAACCAAGGTGTTGTCATAGCGAGTGACTACCTTACTAAGATCATTAGAAAAGTAGATGGGAGCACTAGTTTTAGCCCTTTTGTCATAGACGTTAAGGACCTGCTGAAAGTAATCGAACTTAATATAGGCCTTATGATAAACATGTCACTTGTGGGCATTTGGTCCTCTTACTATGGTGCAAATAGTCCTATGAGTCATACATTGCTCATTGCTCGAGGGATTGACACGTTAGTCATTCAAATGAACGTGCTTGGTTTTCCTATAACCTTCAATAATGTAATCCTCCAAGTAACCCCTCCAGTCTAAGTCCTTAAGGATATTTTTCAACTAAAGGCAATCATTCGTCTAATATCCTTTTTCTTGGTAGAAAGTGTAATATTTGTCAAGATCTTTCTTTGCTATTAACCATCTTGTCTTTTTTGGCCATGGAAGGATTCCTCTATCCTTAACATCCATTAGTACCTCTCTCTAAGGTTTGTTGAGTAGAGTGTGTCACTTAAAGAAAAGGATAGGTCATTTATGCGACAAGTTGCAATTATTCATCCTGTTGGGTCAGCTTTACCCATGATAAGGGTTAAGTCTGTCTTTAATAAGTAGCTTGTCACATGGTGACTTCTTATTAGACACAAGGGTTTGATCTGTGAACTGGGTTACAGTTATGGCATCCTTCTGGTTAATATACTCAACCGCCTTTTGTTGGAACTATTAGAACATTTGAGAGTAGTTCTTCACAATAGACAAGTAGAAAGGAAATTGGTGGTAAACTTCCTAGATAACAACATTAAGTGTGATGTTCATATCAAGGTTAGGGATCTCGATCATAAATTTTGTGAATCATGCCATATATACACACGAGGTCTTACTAGGACCCTGCTTAATGAGGTTAAGTAAGGAACTATGCTTCTCTAGCTGTTTGTTAGTGGTAAAGTGCTAGTAAAAACCCTTATTGAGCTCCTTGAAGTTAGATATGCTATTGAGTTTCAAGCTTCTATACCATAGCCAAGTAGCTTACTACTTGCAAAGGATTTACATGCAATGGCTTCCAAAGTACCAAGTAGGCTCATCTAAGAGTTGTAGTAGCTAAGGTGTTCATTTAAATCGGTGGTGCCATCTTAAAATTCCAACTATGATAACTTAATACCATGGGGCAAAATCTTCTCACAAATTTCTTTGGTAAAGGGGGATTGGTCCAAACTAAACAAATACTAAGGATTGTTTTGCTTTCTTTCCTTGATGACTATAAGTTGCTTTATAAGATTTTCACTTTCTTTGATGGAAATATCTCCTAATGCTCGATAAAAGTGTGCTTCGAAGGGTTTAACTACTCTATTTGCTAACGCGTGCCTTCAAGAGGGGGAGTGCTGAGATTGAGCAAGGTAGCTATCCAAACTAGGTAGGGATCATGAGCTCTTATTGTAGGAAAGTCATTTGTGGTCCCTAACCTCCTCTCCGTCATTAAGTTATTCCTACACATCTTGTACCTATTAGAGTTGTTGGACCTCATTGCTGAGGTTGTTGTTGTCTTCTTGAAGTGCATTTAAGGGTTGTTCTAAGTGGCTAAATTGCTCCAAGAGCTACACATAATTCATAGGTTAGGGTAGTGGCTAGTTAATCTTAGAAGGTCTAGTGATTTGAAGTTAAGGGTTAGTTCTTGTACTTTGAGGAATTATGTATAAAAAGGTATAAGGTAAAGGGCCCCATGATGGGCACAAAATATTAATGCACAATCTTCACTCCCTACTTTGAGGCATTGTAGATAGTAAGTTGAAGGGTAAAGGGAAGCGCTAAAATATTGATGTGTGATCATTGTTCCTTATATACTTAGTTTAGCTCCTTTATGTTGATTAGGCTTCATGGGAATTGGCTTAGAAGATGACTACACATAGGCTAACAAAGGGCATTAGAGGGAACTTTGACATTGCCACTCCAATGCTTAAGTTAGTACAATGTAAGGGCATAGAAAGATCACGAAAACAACATTCAAAGAATAAGGGTATATCATGCGTTCGATAAAAGTTTAGTGAGACTTTCCTTATTCAAGTCTCCTCCCTTTATCTGGGAAGGGGTATTTGACTTAATGAGCTCCCACATCGTTGGCATCTAATTGAACTTTGCCCATGCTCCTAAGCTCATAGGCATTAAGTACCCTTAGCTATATTTAACGTTTAGAGAGCTCTACAAATGTTGAGGCTAATCATGGTTCCTCAATAATCCTATTAAGACGTGACTTCCCGAACCACCTATATACCTTCTACTAGGAGGACGGGCATAGGTTAAACCAAGAGCTTTTAGGTTAGGGCGAAGTGGACATTTCAGTAAACTAATGGCCCAGTTAGAAATGGCTACTAACAATATGTATGTGTGTATGCATAAACTTTTAGCTTCTCCCTACATTGGCTCTTTCCTAAAGTGTGTAGCCAACATTAATTGAAAATAAATTATTTTCTTGACCTTTAATAGTTGCCTTAAGGAATGGCTAATTTAATCAAATATATTTAATTATACTATAATTACATTTGAATAAACCATGGTTAGAAAAAAAAAAAATAGAGCAAGCGAGAGAGAGAGAGAGAGAGAGAGAGAGAGAATTATAAATGAGAGAATCAATGTTTATGGTCAAGTTCAAATAAAGAATCAAATTTTTAAGTGGTGAAAATAGATTATCAATATTATATTAAGTGATTCAAAAAAATTATCTCATCGTTGTCTTATAAATATATCATGTTAGCTTAATTTAACAATATTATAACAATGTTGTAATAAGATCCTTTACTTAAACCACTTAGTATAATGTTGATCCTCTATTTTAACCACTTAAAATTTCAATCTCGATTTGAACTTGACCCCATGTATTAATCCACTTATTTGCAATTCTCAAAATAATAATAAAATAAAATAAAGTGTGGACCAATGATGACATGTGTCAAGATTCAAAACCTGAAAGGCATGACAGTTGCCCATGTGTATCACTTAAGAGAAACATGTTAAGGCTATCTAAACTAGTTATTATCCTAAATTCTACTTTAAAATTTTATAAAATCTTTAATTAATTTTTTAAAACATTTGATTGAATGGTGTTTAATCAATACTGCCACTTTTACTTTATGAAAATCTCCAATAAGATTGAGTTTAACTTTTGAAAAATTCCTTGATTTTCTAAATAGGTTGATGATGGAATATATAATAAGTACTATTTAGGTTGCAGGTGCATTTAAAAGATACCATGGCTTAAAAGGCTAGAACTAAAGTTCAAAGTCTATAAAGTCCATATATAGTCCATCATATGGCCAAAAAGTCTAATGATAATAAGCATATACATCTAGTACAAAAGGTAGTAATAAAATTCTGGTAAGGTCCTAAGTCTAGAAAGGTGGTGGATCTACTTTTGATCTTCAATGATGAAATCCTCATCCTCACACCCATAATCATTTGTGTCCAAAATAATCATAAGTGAAATCTATGTAAATATCAACACCTAATAAAGAATTTAACATGATAGTAATCATAATCACATTCCATTCCATTCCATTTGCATAGAGCTTATAATTAATGCATCAAGCAATAGTTTATTAATTAAGTAAAACATGTAGCACAAAAGTATGCATTACTCCGAAAAACACGACGGGGGTAGCAAGGGTTCGATCTACCATTATGAAATTAAAGGTTAATGAGAATGGTCAACCTCTTGTCTGATTGAAAACCATAAAAGTAGTCTCGTATAAAGGTCACCGCCATTATCTAAATGTCAACAATCATAACCCATCTATGATATATTATACGTACATCCCCTTTTGTTGTATAACACGTGCCATAGCTTCACTCCACTTGCAATGACCATTATTCTGATGTAGTTTGCTCTTATAAACTACTCACTAAGCCACCATTGGTAGCTTAAGCACTTAACTACTACATTACCCGAAAAAGATGATCTCTGCCACAACCCTATTCAAAAGGTGTTGCCTATTGCATTAGAACAACCAAGCACAGGCAGTACTCAATTATTAAGCCAAATTTACATATTAGTCTAGTTAATTCATCTATCCTAACAGACATGCAACACACAATTGTTGTGCACTTGGCAAACCAAAGGTCACAAACCAAGCCAATGCATCGAAGCAAAATGTTTTCTAAATTTATATGCAATCAAGAGAGCAAAAGCTACTATGGGATTAATTATTGAGTTGTTATTTAGTTCTTATTCTTAAGTCCATTATCATCCCTACCCATTATTAAGCCCATAACATATATCATTTGTTATGCCCATGATTTAGGCCCAATTACTTGGCACTTATTTAATTTCATTAGGGGCTAAGTGCTACAGTCCATAAGAGTATAGTTTAGTTATTATTTTAGGCCCTAAGCTTCTTAAACCTAATAGATTATACTTAGGTTAGTTTCCTAAGTTAAATCCACTTAGGTTAGTGGGACTATTTAGTTTTATAACCAAATCAACCCACCTAATTATCTAATTATTATTTGTCTTACTATTTTTAATTATCTTTGAATTAGTTAAATTCTTGGCTTAATTAGTGAATATCGGTTTATAAGGTATTGAACCGATAAAGAGGGAAAATTGAATCAATTGGAAAAGAACTTGGGTCCATTCAACCCAAGGGGATTTCGACTTCTCTAACTATTTATAATTTTTTTAAAAGAAAAAAAGAAAAATGTTGGTTTAATACAATCGGTCCAATTAAATTCTTGGTTGGTTCATTTTTATGTGAACTGACACATCAAGAAACCAAACCAATTTGGAATGTGTTAGATCATTTCGATTCGTTAGGTATAGAATGGTGGCCCAAGAGTCTATATATTTAATATTAATTTGATTTGCTCAATTTATTATCATTATTATTCTTTATTAACATTATTATTACTATTTTCTAATTATTTTATTTATAAACAACTTTTAGCATCCTCTTATCTCAAGAAGATCAAATCAATTTCAATATCAACTTTGATCCAAAAATCTCAATTCCAATTATTGAGTCTATTCTTGATCTTAGGGGTTCTAATGATCATGAGCCATCCTTCATGATTCAAATTGCTAAAATATGTCCATATCTCAAATTTGATGAGAAAACAAGTTTTTATTGAATTTTGGTGATTTAAAAGATCAAAAGTGGTTTTCTTTAAGAACATAATTGAATATCAAAAGAACACTCAAGAATATTTAAGGAAAATTTCTCGAAAGTCATCAAGTACAAACGCATTAGAGATATAACAAGTAGCATCCGAAAAATCAAAACCTTCTTTAATAAGTACAAGGTTGAATTTGTGATTTATTTGCTTTAAATACTAAAAGAACAATTGAATATCATGGTGCATACACTCGTTTTATTAGAAATTTTTTTAGAAATTCAAATTTGACAGAACATAAAATCTTTTAAACTTTGAAACCAATCTAACATAAATCCACAATCAACAGCTAATGCAGCGGAAGTTTAACAACACTAATTAAATACTCTTTAGAAACTTCTATTCATTAAAATCAAATAATAAAATCCTCTCAAGTTCTATTCATCATAATAATAGTGATAATCATCTTTTTCCTCATGTTCTAGTTTATTCACTCCCATATTTCCTTCTAGATTATGAACACCCATTGTACTTACATCTAAAAAAAATATTTCTCGAAGGGTGAGCTAATGCCTAGTACATATAACACAAGCATACACACATAAACAAACATGAACAAGTATCACATACATTATGTAGTACTTAAACAGCAACAACCATTTCAAGATATTATTTAAACACACAAGCAACAACGGGATACCTATGACTCACTTAACACACTTAAAAACATTGGAACACAAATTGGTGATTGGAACTATGAATAGGGGCCCCACACCTATGATCTCTTAAACCACTTAAACTTAGTGATGGGAACTGCCACTATGAACATTATACTCATGATCACTTAAACTTGGTGATGGGAACTACCACTATAGGCCCCACACCCATGATCACTTAAACACTTAAACTTGGTGATGGGAACTACCACTATAGGCCCCACACCAATGATCACTTAAACTACTTAAACCTTAAACCAACTCAGACCATTTCTAAGCATAACTCCATTAGAGACAACATCACACAAGGATCACTATGATGCTCCCTAGGGATCTACCACTATGAGACCCTAAGTCGAGCCAAGCACAAATAGAATACACTTAAACACTTAATCAATCTTATACTTAATCCATTTCAACAATATATTCTAGCTTAAGCAAACACAGGAAATACACAAGTTACACGTATCTTGAATTCTTGCCTTAAGCACATTTGGTCCTGAACTTAAGCTAAGTTGAAATATACACAACATCAATACATCCTTCTTAATGTTAATCTAAGAATAGTATAATCCCTTAATTCTCTTAATATATTAGATTATCTAAAGTCTTACTAACTATCTTGATTGTGTGGAAACTAGTTTAATTAGAAATTAAATAAGTATACAATTAGATTAAGTTTCACTCAACACATCCATATTAAAGGCCATGTTACTCAACACGGGACAGTATATGACCATGTCCATGGTCATTTACCTTTCTATAAGGTTTAGGTTTAACACAGGCGAGACATAGCCGTATTAGGAGGCCATGTATCTTTTTGTAAAATCTAGGTTTGAGACGATCATGACATGACCATATTGGGAGGTTGTGTATCTCTCTGTAAGATTTAAGTTTGACATGAGAGTGATACAACCATATTGGGAGGTCATGTATTTCTCGGTATGCCTAAGTTTAACACGGTTGAAACATAGTCATGTAGGGAGGCCATGTATCTTTCGGTATAGTTTCACAAACCTTAATTTCTCTCTTACTAATTTATCCTAACTTTAAATCTATCGATCTTCGATTTAAATTAACTCTAAAACATGAAATTTTTAATTATTTTACATAGATTAGCATACTTACTTCTAAGTTTCTATGAATTGAATCCTTAAATGGGTTGATTTTCTACGTTCGTCGTATCCCGTCCTTAATTCAGATTCTAAATGAAATCAAGTCGTAGAAATCATTTTAACAGTAATTCTATATTTTTGTCTATTGCTTTAATCATAGAATTCCTTACCTCTTGTACTCGATTTGAGACTTTGATAGATTCCTTTAGTGGCTTTGGCCCCCTCTAAAGAGCGTTTCCTCCTTTTCCTATTTTTTCACTATGTTGTTACTGTGAGAATGATAAAAGAAAGGGACGTTAGGTCATGGTGAGTTTATATACCTTGACTGAAAAGATAAAATTGCCCCCCTATTCCTTATAAAACCCCATTCACGTCCTAGGCTTTTTGTTACAATATATATTAAATAATTCTTAAAAATTTAGATATTACATTCTCCCCTCTTATAAGAACTTTCGTCCTCGAAAGTACCTAATTCTATAATAGCTTTGAATATTTCTTCCTCATCTCTTCTTCCAATTCCCATGTTGCTTCTCATTCTGTCTGATTGGTCCATTACACTTTGACATAGGGAATTGTTCTCCATCTTAGTACTTATTCTTTAGTGTCCATAATTCTGACTAGTCTTTCCATAAATGTCAGGTTTGGCCGCACATTCAATGGTCCTAAAGCTACTATTTGATTCAGATCAAGTATATACTTCCTTAAAATGAATACATGGAATACATCATGCTTTCCAGCCAAACTTAGCGAAAGAGCTAATGTAACGCATCAAAACCCGAGCTGCGCTATTGCTCGCCACGTGTCCTTATCTCACAAAAACACGTTAAGGCTCTAAACAAATTTATCCTGTAATTTATGTATAAAGACATTTAATACATCCCACAAACTTCAAAATCAATTTCATGAATCCAGATTTAACATCTAACACAACAGAAGTCTATAAAACTCTAAATTAATATTCTCCAAATTATACTGACTATTACATCCAAATAACAAAATTCTCCCTAATTTCTAATCATCATAGTAATAATGGTAACCATCTTCTTCCTGTCTTTGTATTTCACCTAATCCTAAGTTATCTTTTGGGTTATCATCTCCCTCAATACCTACATCTAAAAAAAAAATGCTCCTCGAAAGGTGAGCTAATGCCAAATATATATAACACACATATATCATTAACATCATATAGTACTTAAAACATAGACAACCATTTCATGATAAGATTTAAGTTTATAAGTAACAATAGGGTACTCATAACCCCTTTAACACACTTTACCAAATTGGAACATGAATTGGTGATCAAAATTTCCATTACGGGCCCCACACCCATGTTAAGTTAAACTCTTAAACTTAGTGATGGGAACTACCACTATGGGCCCTACACCCATGTCCACTTAAACTTTTAAAATTGGTGATGAGAACTGCCACTACGAGCCCCACACTCATGATCCCTTAATCTACTAAACCTTAAACCAACCTAGATCATTTTCAAGCACAACTCCACTAGGGACAACGTCACACAAAGATCATTGGAGTGCTTTTTAGGGATCTGCCATTACGAACTCCTAGGTCGAGCTAAGCACATATAACAACAACTTAAATACTTAAGTCAAATCATTCAACTTAATAAATTTCAACACTTATACTTGCTTAAGCATAAAACATTACATAAGTTATACATATCTTGAGTCCTAGTCTTAAGCACTTTTGGTCCTGAACTTAAGCCAAATTGAATTTTGTACAACATCAACAAGTCCTTCTTAATACTAATCTGAGATTAATATAATCTCTTAACTCTCTTAATCATTTAAATTTTCTAAAGTCTTATTAGCTATCAAGGTTGCATGAAAATTAACTTAATTAGAAGTTAAATAGATATAAAATGAAGTTAAGCTTCACTCAACGTGGCCATGTTGAAGGCCATGTCAAGGGTCAAGTATCTTTCAGTGAGTTTTGGGTTCAACATGGTTAGAATACGGTCGTTTATTAGAGACTTTGATAGGAATCAAAATCCGACAAGACCTATCATTTGGATAAAAAGCAAAGGATTTCGAATCTTGACAATGAGGGCCCATTTTGACCACATCAACCTCAGAATTATTCATTTACTAATCTCTTTTCTCTTATTCATGTATTGTATATTCCAACATACACACTTAACAGGCTTTATAGGGCGATGGACAAACTCACTCAAACTCACCTTGTGGGTTATCCATGGACCGACCTAAACCGGTGATAAGTTGGGCCGACAAATCCTATGGAAGAGCTAGCATGATGAAGACTATTTTTTTTTATTTTTTAATTGTTCTTTGGACCATTTTATGTTGTAATTTTCTATTGTGACACTTTTATTTGTTTGTAATTATCTTTAGGATCGGTCACCCTAAAAGTGGCATAGTTGTAATTTTGTGGACTTTCTAACCCTAAAAGGAGCAAGTATAAATGCTTGCTTAAGTAAGGTTTTGAGGAGGCCAATTTTTCATAACAAACACTCATATTCACTTGAGAGAATTAGGGTTTCCTAGTTCAAATTTCCTCTTATCAATTTCAATCCCAAGAGTTGAAATTGTGGCGAGTGCAATAGTTGAAATTGTGAGTTATATCAATTTCATTTTATTGTGATTTTTTTTCTTCTCTAGTGTTTAATATCTAGGGTTGAATTGGGATATTTCTTGGTCAAATTTTCTTCTTAATCATTCGAATTTTTGTGCTTAATTGAGTTACTTTTACACTTGAATTCGGTTCATCCATTGTGCATGCTTCTTGAGCCGTGAAAGTATTGGTTGTGGAAAGGGAGATCATGGTTATTTTCTTATGAATTGTTAGTAGTAATCATGTGGGTTTGGGAGTATAATTTGTGATTACCATTGAGGATTATACTATTGTGTTGATTTATTTCATGTAATTCATCATTCGATCCATATATTACAATTAAGGTCACGCTATAATTGCTTCACCTTGAATCGAATTGTGCTAGTCCTTAGAGATTATTACTTGGTTTAATTTGCATGTACTTAATCCCCTTTTTAGGCACATCATAATTTGGTACCAGAGCATTATCATACTTGGATTTAAGATTGATCACACCATTATTTGAAGAATTGGTTATAAGTAGTGAGGATTTGCGCAATTTGATTACTAGTTTAATTGACATTGTTTAAGTGTCTTTAAAATTAGTTTTGCATGTGCTTAATCTTGGATTTTAGGCACATCAGACTTATACTCTTATTCATAAAAGACGACCTTGCCCCCCCCCCCCCCCTAGTCCTTAGGATATTTACATCTTTGTCCTTAATTTTATTTTATAATATATATATTTTGCATAACAAAATTTTGGATATTTATAACTAACTTGTAAGTCACTGTACCTATTCTTTTCAAGATCTCAAATGAGCCTATATATCTTAGGTTTAGCTTTCCTCTCAACCTAAATCCAATTACTCTTTTTGTTGGAGAAATCCTCAACAAGGCCTTATCACCCACTTGAAATTCCAAAGGGCATCGTCTCTTGTCTACATAGCTTTTGTCAAGACTGGGTTGTCGTATTCTCTACCTAATTAGTTTTACCTTGTCCACTGCCTCCTATACTAATTCTGGCCCTATCATTTGTCTTTCTCCCACTTCACCCTAGTATAGTGGGGATCTACACCTTCTTCCATAAAGAGCTTCATACGGAGCCATTTAAATGGTTGCTTGGTAATTGTTATTATAGGCAAATTCCACCAGAGTTATGTGCTCATTCCAATTACCTCCATAATCTAGTGCACATGCTCTGAACAAATCTTCTAGTATTTGTATAGTCCTCTCAAAATGACCACCCATCTGAGGGTAGAATGCCATGATAAACTATAGTTCAGTACCCAATGCTTTATGTAAGCTGCTCCAAAATCTACTTACAAACCTAGTGTCTTTATTAGAAGTGATGGTCACTAGCACTCCATGCAATCTAACTATCTCTTATATGTATATCTGAGCCAATTTCTCTAACTTGTATCCCACTTTAATAGGTATAAGATGAGTAGACTTAGTTAACTTATCCACTATTACCCAAACTGCATCTTGTTTCTCCCTAGTATTCAGGAGGGCTCTAACAAAGTCCATTATCTCATACTCTCATTTCCATTCTGATATTAGAAGAGGCTGTAATTCTCCAGTCGATCTTTGATGTTCTATTCTTGTCTACTAACATGTGAGGCATTTAGCTATATACTTAGCTATCTCCCTCTTCATGTTTTTTCCACCAGCAATGACTCTTCAGGTCCTTGTACATTTTGGTGCTTCAATGGTGTATTGTATAGGTTGAGCAATGTGCCTCTTTTATTATCTATCTCTTTAATCCTGCATCATTTGGCACATATAGTCTCATTTTATATTTCAAAATCCCCTTTACATCCAAGTTGAATTCTAGAGTCTTGCACTATTCCATTCTACTTTTGATCTCTTGAATGTCTTTATCTTCTATTTACCCAGCTTTAATTCTACCCATTATGGTTAGCTGTATTTTTAGGGTAGCCATTTTTGCTCCCACTTCTTATGTTAAGATCTCTAGTTCCAATTTGCGCATGTCTTCTAATAACTCTTTTTGTGAAGTGATAAGAGTGGCTACATTACCTTGTTTCTTTCTACTAAAGGCATATGGCATCACATTAGCCTTTCTTAGATGGTATTGTATCTTCAAGTTATAATCTTTGATCAGTTCCAACCATCTTCTCTACCTCATATTCAGCTCTTTCTGTGTGAAGATATACTTCAAGCTCTTATGATCAGTAAGGATCCTGCACTTCTCTCCATATAAATAATGTCCCCCTAGCTTTAAGCTAGTACCACAGCTGCCAACTCTAAGTTATAAGTTAGGTAGTTCTTCTCATACGGTTTCAATTAGCGAGATGCATAAGTTATTACTTGACCATCTTACATCAACAAATTGAACCAGGGCATCACTATACATTATAAATTCTTATCCACTCTTGGGCAATGTCAAAACTAACGCTGACATAAGTTTCTCATTAAGCGTCTAAAAGCCGGCTTCACATCTGTCATCCTACTCAAATCTTACATTCTTTTGTGTCATTTTGATAAGAGGAGTTGCTATTTTAGAAAATCCCTCTACAAATCTCTTGTATCAGCTTGCCAGACCCAGGAAGCTTCTTACCTCTATAACTATCTTCGGTCTGTGCCAATCATCTATTACTCTCACCTTTTTAGGGTTTATAGATATCCCATCTTTATTAACTACATGACCTAGGAAAACTACTTGTTCTAGCCAAAATTCAAATTTACTAAACTTAGCATACAACTTTTCCTCTTGTAACCTACCCAATACTAGCCTCAAGTGCTCTTCATATTCTTTAGTACTTTTGGAGTGTATCAGGATATCATTTATGAAGATGATTAAAAAAGTATCTAGAAAATCCCTAAGTACTCTGTTCATTATGTCCATGGATGCAATTAATGCATTTGTTAGTCCAAAAGCTTGTAGTGCCCATATCTGGTCCTGAATGATGTCTTCTGAATGTCTTCATCTTTAATCCTTAATTGATGGTAACTTGATCTTATATCTACTTTTGAGAAGACTTGAGCTCCCTGCAACTAGTCAAATCGGTCATCTATCTTGAGAAGAGGATATTTGTTCTTAATAGTGACTTTGTCTAACTCTTTGTAGTCTATATAGAATCTCATGCTTCTGTCTTTCTTCTTCACAAACAAGACCAATGTACCCTAAGGAGTGATACTAGGTCTTATGAAACCCTTATCTTATAGCTCCTGTAACTATTTCCTCAATTCTTCCAATTCCACTAGTGCCATCCTATAGACTAGTTTTGATATAGGTATCGTACCCTATAATAAGTTAATATTAAATTGTATCTCCTTAGCTAGGGGTAAACCAGGAAAGTTTTTTGGAAACATTTCTAGAAATTCCTTCACTATAGGTACCATTTCCATTTTAGCTTCTTCACTAGCTTCAACAGTTACAGTTACCAGTACATTCTTTCCCCATATCTCATAAGTGGGTAATCTAGTGGGTCTTTGCACTTTTAACTTATATTCAAAGTACTCCTCCCCGAGTATATTAAACTACACCAACATGTTATGATAGTCAATGGTGGAATGATATCTTGACAACCAATTGACACCTAGAATTATCCCAAACTCTATCATCTCTAATATTAGGAAGTCTACTAGTGTCACCCTACCCTATATCTCTATTCCCACTCTTCTGCATATTCTATTTATCCTTCCTCCTACTCCTAAAGAAGTACTAATAACCAAACAATTATTCATTTTTTTTTTCAATATCCAATGCACATGCATATGCAAAATTTTTAAACACATAGCATATTAATGCACCGATATCAAACAACACATATGCATTGCAGAAGTGTACTGAAACTATACCTACAATGTTGTCTACATCGAGGATGTCCCGGTGCTGCTGCTAGTAGATAGCAAACACCCTGGTAAGAACTCTTTGCCCTGCCTATAGTTTACTACCCTGTCCCCTTACTAAAGGTTTGGCTACCTACTAAGTTGGGCTTACTTGATTTCTTACTTGTCCTTAAAGACAATTAACTGCTATTTGTCTCTTTTGCTTACACACATGATAGAAAATTAGGGGAACTAACCTCTCGATGCAGTGTCTATTAATATGTCTTGTCTTTCCATAGAAGAAACATGCCCCATCTAAACATTTGCACTCTCTCAACTCATGACGCCCATAGCATTTAGTACATTTAACAAGTGAGTCTACTGCAAGAAGTGTCAAAGGTACTTATCCGATTTGTAAAGAAGGAGCTGCAATACTCTGTGTTCTGCCTTGCTGCACATGGTGTCTTTTGCCTTTGTCTTGCCCCATTCCACTTGAGGCAAGTCCTTTTCCCAAAGCTATTGCTACTCTACAACTCCTCTGTTCCTCTATACTTTTTCTACTCTACTCGAGGTACTTGGTCTTATGAACCATTTCAGCATAGGTATTTAGTTAAAAGGCTTCAACTGCTAGTTGTAGGTCTAAGTCCAAGCCTCTTAGAAATCTCCTAGCTCGAGACCTATCGTTGTTATGCACATTTTCAGAAAGAAATTGGATAGGGCAGTTCAAGTTTGCCTCATATTCTTCCATTTTTCGGTCCCTTTGTTCACAGTTGTAGTATTTGTTTTCTAACCTATCTCTAGAGATGCTGGAGAAGTACCTTAGATAAAACAGCTCCTCAAACGCAGTGCAATTCATGCATTCCCCTACAAGTCTGGGAATTAAAGCCCACCATTTTGCTGCAATTCCCTTTGGCATGAATGCAGCATAATTGACTTTCTTGTCTTATAGTATCTGAAAGATAGCAAAGGACTTCTCCATTTCCTACACCCAATCTTCAACTTCAATTAGGTCATCTACTCTTAGGTTGAATTCTTTGGCTATCCTGAGGAACTTATTAAAGCTGATGGGTTCATTAACAGATATGTTGTGGGAGATTGGGGGCTTGTTATTGTTGTGTCAATAGCCTGATGCGTGAAACCCTAGATATATTAAACCTAAAACTCCGACGACGTTATTTGAATCGATTACCTCGAGGATCGTCTCGAATAAGTATTGCATAACTAGACCCCAATCACACCTGTTAACTGAAACCTAAGTTATCAAAAGGGTTTCCAAGCAATTCGGTTAAGAATTCCTATGAAAGAGTTCTTTTGCAAAATAACAAAAAAGAGAGGGTTTCGTATCTCACAAAATTGTGTGTTTTAATTCAAATGATAAGATATCCTATGGCCGGCCCCTTACATGGTTTATATAGAGTACATGCAACAATATGGAAAACCTAAGTTGCTAAATGTATTTGTTTTTTTATCCTCATGTAACCAAGTAAGCAACTAAATAATATAAATTATAAACCAAACAAATAAAACCAAAACATAATAAATAATAAAACCGAAGGTGCTTCTCCCTTTTTGGTTCAATAAAATTAATTTATTCTAAGGCCTCTAAATCATTGCATCCCTCCATGGAAACATGAATCAAGTTAATAAGTGTTGGTTCTCCTTTAGTGTAACTTGATTCCCTAGCTTGTAGGTCCATGACTAATCTTTGTAGAGCTTCATTCATCTTCTTAGCTCTAGCTCAGGTCATCAGGTCTCCAATACTATATAATGGATCATGGGATTTTGGTTCCTTCCTTTTAGATGCTAGTTGATCCTCATCACAGCCCCACTAACTAATTCACAGTTTGCAATAGTTGAACTATCTCTTTAGCCATATGACCTCTTTCCCCCTATGGCTGCTAACCCTGATTATTCCTTTCATTAGGGTTGCCACATCCAATACCCTTTCCAGCTCCTGATTTAGCAATTCTTCTTTAACACATTCTATTTAAGACGAGACAATTGGATCTACTTAGCTCGGTATAGTTAATGTTAAAATCATATCATGTAAGTATATATACATATACCTCTACACGTAATGTATACTCATATATATAACTTAATAGTTTGAATAAATGAAAATAAAATAGCAGTAAATAAAATAAATTACTAAATAAATAACGTCCCCTATTTTCCCACTCTCTTCATGTCTCACCTTCTTATAGATCAAATACTTAATTTTTTTTTCTAAAGATCATATGTTATACTCTACTATTTGAAACTTATGCCTAATGATCAATATTTAATTTTCTAGGGATAGCCTAAGTTCTTCAAGATCATCTACTTATGCTCTATAGATCAAAACTTAAGTACTAAAGATTATCAACCTATCCTCTATAAATTCAAACTTAAGTCCCTAAAGATTATAAACCTATGCTCTGATACCATTTAAACTGTAACGCCTCGAAACCTCAAGCTACATTACTGCTCACCACATGTTCTTATCATACAAGAATAAGTTAAGGCTCTATTATACTCCGATACCTATTAACCATGTAATTCATGCACATCAACATTTAAATGTATCTAATACTTCTAACTTTATATAAAAATATTCCAACTCATCTTTTAAATGTTGAAACCAATCTAACATAAATCCACAATGAACATCTAATGCATCAAAAGTCTAAAAACATTAATTAAATACTCTTCAGAAACTTCTATTTATTAAAATCAAATAATAAAATCCTCCCAAGTTTTAATAAACCATAATAATAGTAATAATCATCTTCTTCCTCTTGTTTTAGTTCATTCACTCTCATATTTTATTCTAGATTATCAACACTCACTGTACTTGCATTTAAAAAAATATTCCTTGAATGGTAAGCTAATACCTAGTACGTATAACACAAATACACACGCATCAACAAACATGAATAAGTATCACATTCATTATGCAGTACTTAAATAGCAACAACCATTTCATGATATTATTTAAGCTCACAAATAACAACATGATACTCATGACTCACTTAACACACTTCAAAACATTAAAACAAGAATTGGTGATGTGAACTACCGCTATAGGCCCCCACACCCATGATCCCTTAAACTCTTAAACTTGGTGATGGGAACTGCCACTATGAGCCCCATACCCATGACCTCTTAAACTACTTAAACTTGGTGATAGAAACTGCCACTACAGGCCCCACACCCATGATAACTTAAATACTTAAACTTAGTGATGGAAAAGCCATTATAAGCCCCACACCTATGATCACTTAAACCACTTAAATCTTAAGCTAACCTATATCATTTCCAAGCATGACTCCACTAGGGACAACATCACACAAGGATCATTGGAGTGTTCCCTAGGGATCTACCACTACAAGCCCTTAAACCAAGCCAAGTAGAAACAGCATACACTTAAACACTTAATTAGTCTTATACTTAATCCATGTCTATAATATATTCTAGCTTAAGCAAACACAAGAAACACATAAGTTACATGTACCTTGAATCTTAGCCTTAAGCACGCCTAATCCTAAACTTAAGTTAAGTTGAAATCTGTACAACATCAATATATCCTTCTTAGTACTAATCTAAGAATAGTATAATCCCTTAATTCTCTTAATATATTAGATTATCTAAGGTCTTACTAACTATCTTGATTGCATGGAAATTAGTTTAATTAGAAATTAAATAAGTAACAATTAGATTCACTCAACACGGCCATGTTGGAGGCCATGTCACTCAACACGGGACTATACACAGTCGTGTACCTTTCTATAAGGTTTAGGTTTAACACAGGCGAGATACAACCATGTTAGGAGGGCGTATAATTTTTTGTAAAATCTGGATTCGACACAATCATGACACAACCATGTTAGGAAGTCGTGTATATCTCTATAAGGTTTAAGTTCAACACAGGAATGACATAACCGTATTGGGAGATCATGTATCTCTCAGTATGCCTAGGTTTGACATGGTCAAAACATAGTCATGTATCTCTTGGTACAATTTCGCAAACCCTAATATCTCTCTTACTAATTCATCCTAATTCTAAATCTATTGCTCCTAGATTTAAATTAACTCTAAAACATGAAATTTCTAATTATTTTACATGGATTAGCATACTTATTTCTAAGTTTTCATGCTCTTAGATGGGTTGATTTTCTGTGTTTGTCGTGTCCTATCCATGATTCAGATTTTGGATGAAATCAAGTTGTAGAAATCATTTTGACACCAATTTTATATTTGTGTCTATTGCTTTAATCATAAAATTCCTTACCTCTAGCACTCGATTTGAGACTTTGGCAGATTCCTTTAGTTGCTTTGGTCTTTTCTAGAGAATTTTTTCTTCTTTTCCTATTTTTTACTGTATTATTACTATGAAAATAGTAAAAGAGAGGGATGTTATATCACAGTGAGTTTATATACCTTGAATGAAAAGACAAAATGGCTCCCTTAGTTTTTATAAAATCTCGTTCTCGTTCTCATTCTTGACTTTTTATTACAATATATATTAAATAATTTTTAAAAATTTAGATATTACACTCTAAAGCATGTATCGATTGCCCCATGGCATTAAGACCGCGAAATTGTGACAGATGTTAATTCGAGCGCCATTATTCTTATATTTGAATTCTCCCTCTTTAGAATTTCTATCTGGATCCTTTTAACCAATAAAAAAAAAAAAGAGATTTGAGTATTGCATTACAGTTTCCATTAGTATCAGTTTACTTTTGCAGCAATTTTCGAAGTTAGTGAACCAATTTTGCATTTTTTTTTTTTTTCCCTCGACATTCATGGCTCTCCCTCGTATATACAAATAAGTAAAGAAAGTCCAGTCGTAGGGAGCTATATTGGCTTGTTTTAACAAAAATGGAGGATATAAATGTAAAACGTTAATTTGATCTTTTCCCTTTTAATTCTAAGCAGTGAAGTCACCAAAAAAAAACGACTAAGGATATCAGTTGAGACGCAAGTGAGTGTGCAATTAGGATTTTAATCCATTTGAATTCGTTATTTATCCCATGATATAATATTTTATAGGGTTTGAAATGAGTTTTTGGATAATTTTTAAAATCTTATAGGATTTGAGTTAAGTTACAAGACATAGTCAATATCTAGTAAAAAATCAAAATCTGTTAAATTTATTATTTATTATTTTATTTTATATGTATAAATATACTTTTAAGTTTTTAGTTACTTATATTCTTATAAATATTATATAGTATATTATTTAATATTTTTACTTTTAGTTTTATATTTAAATTTAATAAATAATGTTATCATATTTATCGATGGTTGTAATTTGTTTTTGTAAACCTGAAGTAAAAGTATATAATTGATGACATTTGACTTTGCCAAAAGATGTTTTAGTAGTTAAAATTCTATTTTTCTTAATCTAGATTCATTAAAGTATACCTTTTAAAGTGTTTAAGCAAAATATTGTTAATCTTTTCGGTGGATATGAATGAATTGAAAGTATCCTATTAATTTAGTGGGTGAGATTTGGATAATCAATAAAAAATCTTATAAGATTTGAAATGGATTTTAAGGTAATAAATAAGGTATTTAGATAGATTTAAATTTTGATAAAATTTATCCCAAATCCAACCATCAGGCAATAGATTTAAATGGGTCGGTGATGGATTCACGTCTATTGTTTAATTTGCATAGGTTTTAAATTACGGTTTGTTGGCGAATCCCCATCCCCTAGGCAATCTGACTGTTATCTTACTAATTTTTTCTTTATTTATTATTATTTTCAACATGTATTACAATTTATAGACGCGTAATTGAAGAAGGAACATAATCGAGACCGCATATCCCAACAACCAAAGTTGACTTTTTGGTTCATCTTTTGAAAAAGTCAAGAATAATTCAAAAAATGAAAATCTTTGGAAGTGCCAAATCCTCACTTCCAAAACGTTTTTATTCGATCATATGCTGTTGTTGGGTTTGGGGTTGAAGTCATTGACTCTTAAACAATAAATAGAAAAATCTTTACTTATTCTTTTTTAATATTCATTGGGGACAAAAGTACGAAGTCCTTAAGAAGTGATAAATGCTAATGCTTCATGAACATCAAAGCCAATTCCCCGAGATCATTTTACTATTTCGCCTCACTTTTGCAATCTCCATTTTCATACTCTCTGCTTGGAACGAGAAAAATAATTAGGAGGAAGTGGGAAAAAAGAATTAGGAAGGAAAGAAAATAGAAGAAAACAATTAGTATGTTTTATTATTTGGATTGATAGGAATTAAATAAAAAAGAATACTTTTTAAAATAATATTTTAAATTATTTAATTACTATATGACAAGAATTGAAAAAGTAAGGTTATAATTGGAATTTCAATAACTTTTTTTTTTTTTATCATAAATCACTCTAATTTAAAGAGGGGAAAAAAATGTGGGCCAGAAAAATTTTCTATCCTAAATTCATGTCCTCCTATTTTTCTTCTATTTTCAATTAAGGGAAAGTTTTTTGAATTTTCCATTTTCCATTTTCCTTTCCCTCTGAATTCTTTCCTTATACCAGCCATAGTGTTAGAGAAACACTCCCTCAAAAACAGGTAACTAAGAAGACCAAATGCGACAGATACCATGGTCACAGTATCGTACCATCAATAAATGTAATTATGATTTTTGTCAATTGGTTATCCTAATCGCTACAAACAGAAATGTAGTTCATAACCAATAATATAATACAATAGTAGCTGTTATTTTATTTAGTTGTAATGTAAATAACATTAATAATATTAGCAGATGTTATATCCTCGTTATGGATAGTACGCATTGGCTAACACTATGTTTAATGCGTCACTTCTTTTATTATATATATATACATTAAGCAAAAGTAATCAGACAGGAATTTGCATCATCAAACTAATCAATCTCAGCCCCCCAAAGCTGCATATGCAACTTTCAATTTTAGGCTAGTCATTCCTTTGACATGGAAAAATATTATCAGGCAACAAAGAAAAATCATCTTAACAATCATGCGGAACATTTGTTATCACACACGAAATATATAATTAGCACTTTATAGATTATAGATTTTTCATTAAATTAGTTTGATAAATGTCTAGCTTATAGGCACTTAGGTAGGGGAAACCATAAGAGCTGATGAAAAATTCCTAAGAGCATTTCGAACGTTTGTCTTTTTTTGTATATAATTTACTAAATATAACAGATTAGCGACTAGAAGGTCCATAAATCCTGCAATTCCGAGTGCTGCTTTTAATAAAAATGGCTCTCAATAACTATTCTGTTCATTTATATCTGCATGGAGACACCAAAAACATAAATTTAACAAAGCAACGGGCTGCGGATCAAGAAGTCAAGAATATAGTAATAATATTTAATATTGGTGTGCCCACATGATGAGACAAAAGACAGTGGGGAAACCTTTTTTTTAGGTTGCGGTTTGTTTTTGAATTGTTAATGTTAGTTGTTTGTGTAGGGCAAGGTGAAAGTGAATGCGATCGTGATGGCATGGAGCTGGAGCGGCCATACCCATAGGCCATATATAAGACAGGAACACAGGACATGGGAAGCGCGGGGATTTTGAAAAGAAACAGCATGATAAGGTCGATGAAGCCGACCCCACTGTGGCAATTGCAGTATTATGTAATTATTATTACTACCATGGCTACTGGCTATGGAATATTGGAGCGTCTCTTTTAGCTACAAAACCGCAATTTGAATTATAGAACAAAACTCTTAACCAGCGATGATGAAATGGTGGCAGTGGAACCATTTAGCTCAAACGCTTCGCTATTTTCTCTGCTAAAGTAAAAAAAAAAATAAAAAAGGCTACGGCTGCATTTGCTAGGGGTGAAACAACAGTCGATCAAATTGCAAAGTGGATCAAACCGAACTGATTCAAATTATTTTTTTAAATTTAAAAAATTATAAATCAAACCATTTCAAAACGAATGAAACCTTGAGAAGTAAAAATAATAATAATAATAAAAATTGAAAGAATGTATTATTAAAAAAGAAGATTTCTTGTTGTTTATTTATTATTTTTTTCTCTTATTTGGTTTTTATCAAATAATTTCCTATTTTTTATTTTATTGTTTTATTTATTAATTGATATAAAAGTCATAATCTTAAAAGAGACAATAAAATTTTCTTAAACATATCAAATGAGTATTAAAAATGATGAATAATATCAAAGAAATGATAATAAATTACATCTTTTTTATGTCAAATATAATTTTTCATAACTTATTGACTTATATATAAAATAAAATTAATAACATGTATAAAAACAGCTCAAACCATAAATCAAACCTTTTTTTTTTAATGTTTAAAAAAATTACGAACCAAACTATATGATTAAGTTTGATTTAGGGAAAAAAAATCGAACTATAATATACAATTTTGTTCGATTTGAGGAACAAAATTATATCGAACCGAACTACGCCCACCCATAGCATTAACTTGTGTAGTGGACACCTCACAATATTGTGTACTTGAAGGTGTAAGTTGGCCATTTATTTAGATTGGACCATACTCTATTAAATTTTCTTTTTGCATTGATATGGTATTGCCAATTATACAAGCTGGGCAAAAAAGTTAGCCAAAATCAATATAGCCCTTCCTTTTAATTTCCTTTGAAAAAACATTTCAAACCAAACTACACTAAAAATTTATGGTTAATTTCAAAAGATAAATTGAATAAACCATGGAAACCCAAACTAGAACATATAAAAAAAAAGCACAATAATTTAGTTGTGCTTAAAATATTCTTTCATTATAACAAAAAAACTTTCAAAATAGTTTTGTGCTTATTAAAATGTACATATGCATTTGACCTTTATAACCATAGGTTATTAGGTTATGCATCTAAGTTGACTATGTTTACACCACAAGGTATTTTATATTATTAAAGTAAGGTAAAAGCTCATGTTATGTGCGGTTATTATTTCAAAATATTCTTAGTGATCATGATAATAAATTTATTCAAAACATGTTGACAATATGAATCCACAAATTGCTATAAATAAAGAGTAAATATTCCTAATCAATCATATAAAAAAGGTTTAATATACTAAAATTATATGACTATAGGAAGGTTTTGCATAAATAAATGCGTCGTTAAAAAAGAGTTGTAGTCTTTCTAAATATAAAAGTGAAACATCTTGAGTAAGGAAGAATTGTATTATTTTGCACCAAATCAAGTAAAAGTTAAACTAATGTAAAAGTTTTTGACTTGTGTAAAAGAATGTGCCTCTTCAAAAAGATTATTTTTACTATCCTTATATCATTTATTAAACTACTAGTTCAATTAGATTTACTCAGAAATTGGTTGAGATTAATAATAGAGAAAAAAATTTATGCTCAAAATCATAAGAAGCTAAACAAAACAAACCGATCATGAAGATCTAACTCCCCAGTAGTGGAGAGCATTAATCATTTCTCTTATTAGTTATGCTTGCTTAGGCATAATCAAGTAGATTAGACTAAAGAATTAAAGGTTAAGGTAAGTTACATATAATTAAATTAAAGCATATTGATTATGTAAGTTTTAAAATGGATTTGAGTGGAATTAATCTAATCATATGAACTTATATAGATATTAAGATGTTAAAGAATTGATTCTTAGTAAGCTAGTTCATTTAATAACTTATATCCAAAATTTATGCTATAGATATGGATAAGTTATAGATCAAAAGCTAAGTCAATAATGGGCTAAGGAACCAATTGAAAAGAAATTCAAGCTCAACATCAAAAGCTACACTAGGCTAAATATGAAGACTTTCGAATATAGAGAAGTTCAATTTACCAAACCACAAGAATGGTCAAATGAACTCATTGAAACTCAAGTTAAACTTCCCATATTGAGCTTGTTTGATCCAACTCTACTTCAATTAAAGTGAATTGGTAAGTTTATTCGAAATCCACCCTTTAGGGAAGTTTGATCAGCTGAAGGTTAGGTTAACTTGAGTAAACTCTTAGTTTTTGAAATAAAACTATAAATAAATTTTGAAATTCATAGGGAATTAGAGATAAACTTCAAGCTATTTCACACATTTTAGGTGAGTAATTGGTGCCCTTTAATTGTTTTGTTGCTTGTGTTGTGCTAGGATGTGTATTTGTATATGATTGTGTTTCTAAAATTTAGGGTGTGTTTGTTTCATTCAACTTGTTTTTTTAGATTTTTTTTTTATATTTGTTACAATCGAAGTCTAATAATTGCTAAATATTGTGTTTGTTTCATTAAACTTTTTTTTTAGATTTTTTTTTATATTTGTTATAATCGAAGTCTAACAATTGCTAAATAGTGTAGTAGTTATCTCAACTTCCAATGGCAATGAGCTAAGGATGCGGTTGATCGTTGATAGGGGCTATTAATCATTACGGAAAATGTTAATGAAAAATGGAGAAAATAATTTCTATTTTCCAAAACAGAAAACCCTTCTCCTCATTTTTCATTAACATTTTTACAGCTACTATATGCTCACTATTATCTAGTCACCAGTATCACCTCTAATTATAACTTCTTGTTAAGAACCACTACTATTTGCAATATCTTGATTCCAATATGATAACATTGAATGATAAAAAAATTTAATTGTAACAAATATATTTACAAAAAAAGGTTTAAAAAAATGTTTTCCATAAAAAGAAATATCCTTCGTATAGTTTAGTTTACGAATTGGTTTTGCTTAATGACATACCATATTCCTTAGGAAAAAGCTTTATAAGCTAAAAACCAAGTGTATATCATTGCTTTGTTCACCTTTAGAAATTACAAAGCATATTTTGATGATGATAAAATATATGAATTTAGAGTGTGTTTTAGGAACCGTCTCTAACTCTTACTTTAAACAAAGTTAATTTTAAAACTTAAATTAAAGATACTAAAATTTGTTCTTGAAATGAAAAAAGGGAAAGATCCTAACTTTATAATTAGGGGTGGACGTAGAAACTTGAAGTGGGAGACTTATACTTATCATATTTAAATCAAAATTATAATAAGTATGTTATATATATATATAAAGATTTTGCAAGCAATGCAATATTTTTTAATATTTTATAAGAATTGTGTTATTAATTAAAATATAATATAAAAATACAACATAAAAATATTTAAATAAAAAATTATAAGTAAAGTTAAAAGAACAACATGATATAAATATAAGTATTTTTTTTTCTTTTTTTGGAACTATAACTCTTTAAAATTATATCACTAGCAATACCACAAAAATTATCAACTCCATATGATTAATCACATAATCAGTCATTCAAAAATCTACATTCATTTTCATAATATTAATTGTAAAAAAAAATAGATTAAATGATGTGATTGTTATTATATACTAATATTTTATGGAATAAGGCTAAAATATTTGTAGGATTAATATAATTGTTATTCATGATGTACCACTAATAAATAAATAGCAACTTAAGGTAATTTAGTTAGTTTATTATAATTTAATAATGAATAAAATTTAATGCCATTGGTTATTGTGAAGAAAAAAAATAAAAGAAAGAAGTAAAAACAGAATGCAAGCAATAATGCAACTTGAAAAAAATTAAAATGACTATCATGAGAATTGAGCTTATGACCTTTAATGTAAAAACCTCTATATTTATCACTAAACTATACACTATATTTTATAAATAATTGTTCTTAAAATATACACATCATATATATAATTTTTATTTTTTGAGCTCATAATTATTTTTTTCTAAGCTTAGGGGACCAAGGCTCCCTTTGATCTTACCCCCCTAAATTCACTCATGTTTATAGCCTTTACAACTAATGCATACTTCTATACGAGTAATAAGATAGTACATTGGAATGGCTAGTGTTGCTCATTAATCAATATTAACTACTACAATGGTCAATATCTTTATTTATTGACTCTCATTATAGATAGATTTAAGGGAAAAATGTAAATAACCTCCTAAATTTTGATCTTGGTGTTGAAATACCCTCTCGAACTTATCAAAATACACTTTAACACTCTTAACACCACAATCCCACCTCCCCCCCCCCCCCCCCCCCCTTTAAACTATAAACTTATTGTGTTTCTTTTTTTTTTTTAACTTAAAGATATGAGCATCTTTTATATTGCTAATTCATCACAGTTTAGAGAGGGAAAGCTACTACATTTGAAAATTTAGGAAGTATGTCTACACTAGTTTAAAGATTTACTTGCAATTTTTTGTAGATTTAAAATAGTATTTAATCTTAAATTTAACTTATCATGTCAATTGATTACGATAGCTAGTTGTGCTAGTGTTACATGAGCCATTAACTAGTTACTCAAGCCAATTGTAGGTGAAGTGTTTAGGATGAAGTGATGGCAATTTTTAGATGTTGAAGTCTATAACTAGTTAAACTAAGTGACCATTGACTAACTATCTATAACTACTCTGGAATTAGAAAATTCAAAGAGAAGTTGTCAAAGGGACTTGGGCATTAATTGAGAGGTAATTTAATACAAGAACAATGATTGCACTACCAATGATTCTGATATGAGAAAGGAAGGACATTATAGTCTTTTGCTTTTGGTCTCTCTTCACATATCTATTGAATCTATTGAACTAGTAGCTTTAATCAAGGGCTTTAAGTTTTGCAAGTTATATAATGTTAAAAAGGTGATGATTGAAACTAATTTTGGTTGTATGAAGGTAACTCTCCTCACTTATAGTTCATTAGAATATTTGGAATGATATTCTCTGGGCCAAAATACTATTAAAAGAAATACAAGGCAAGTTTAGTCATGTTTGTAGAGAACATAGTGTTGTTGACTAGCTTGCTAAAGAGGCATGGGAGACACAAACTAATTTCTTTTACACTACTGATGCTAAATTGAAAAAGGAGCTAAAGAGAATTCTATAACAAGATATGATTGGATTTAGCAATATACATGTAACTTCTTGATTATAGTTTTGTTTTCCAATTGAAATGTATCCCATCTTGTCTTAGTTGCAAGCATTGGTTTAAGGTCTGTCTTTTACAAAAACTTATGTTAAGACTTTTTAAACAAAACTATCATTTGTATAAGGGAGGAGTCTTCCCCTCCTTTTCCTTTGTTTTTTTTATTTTTTCTTGCAAGTCTTTTTATAAGGGGAGTGGCACTCCCTTATTTATTTATTTTTTGAACAAGTATAAGTGCTTTGTAATCCTTGGAGAGATTAAGGTAAACACCTCTCTCTCTTCTTATAATTGGTTTTTTTTAGGATTAACATCCTCCCCTATCTCCCCTCACACACTTCAAGCATTGCCACTAAAAAAAAAAAGGTCTAGATATGGCAAAAAAATTAAAATGAGAAAATTGCTATGATTTGTTGTCATGTGTCGAGGTCTATAATTATTCAAACTATATATGTAGGTCAAGGTTTTAATATTTAGGCTAGTTGGAGCTGGAGGTCAAGAAATCAAAATTAATCAATTACTTTATTATGATATTTAGATGACTAACAAGGACTTGCTATTTGTTTGTACTACTACATTAGAATTATTAAGTCATGTGAGCTTTGTCCATACATGTGTTTATTAGAAAGGGATTGCCTTTAATGTAGGTCATTGCCTATTTATTATAGGATTTGGTTTAAACCATTTTAGATACTAAATATCTACAATAAAGCGACAAGTGTAGCATTATGCAACTTTTTTTTAATATAATAAAGGCAATTTTATTTATAACACAAAGAGGGCATTAGGTTCCTATTACAAAAACAAAAATTCTAGACTCCCTATAGTTTCACATACATATATCTTGATCGAGCGTTCTAAAAACAAAAGGAGGAGAGACAAAGCAAATCATCTCCTCAAAAGTTAAAAAAAAAAAAAAAAATGAGCTACAATTGTCATTAAGTCCATTATATACTTATCTCTTAGCAGGCGAAGTCAAGTCATACTCCTTCAAAACAGCATATTTTTGCTTGCACGCATCAAGAAAATGAGTCAACGTATTGAGATTTTTATAATTACTTTTTTATTGTTTAATGGAAACCCTAAAGTTCATGTTTATTCCAATTTTAGAGAGTTTTACTCTTTGAAAATATTTTAATTCCAAGCAAAGCCCCCAAATTTCCATACTTAAAATGTTTGTTTTGCTTGCCCTTTTTGAGTACCCCATAATTCGAACCTCAATAACTCCTCTTATGGTCACTCCCTATAAATCCATTACTGTGAGGCATCAATATTTAAGTTAACCCATCCCTTACGTGGTGATTGATATGGAACTATTATGATGGATATTATAAAAAGGGCTTTCTTCTTCTTCTCGAGCCCCTAATAGTCTTGCATGTACTCTGCATCTAATAGTTTGAAGTAATAGGATCAAGTTACTTGAGCTAATACCTTCAAAACACCTTTTATTCCTATAACCCAAATGGATTATGATCCAAATCTAAAGATTATAGCCCTATGGTGGTTTTGTTGAGTATAAGTTATTCTTTTGATGTTTATTGTTACTTTCTATCTAGTATAGCAATGAAGTCGTTAAGTTCAATCGTGATTGGCCTAGCCATATTGTTTGCCATAGAAATGTAATATAAACTAAATGTTCATAAAGCATGATATAGGTCTTCATTCATTTCTCCACATTCGGGGCATTTAGCTTTAATGTTAGGCAACACTTTCTTTATCTTAGAGGCTATTGGTAGGATAACTTTAGATATTCTCTAAAGTAAGAGTTTAATTTTTAGACTGTAGGGAGTTCTATATTCATTGCGAGTTAAATGTTTCCTATCCATTATGCCAAAACTTTTTATATATAATTCTTCAAAATCCATTACTCATGAGGCATCAGCATTTAAGTTAACCCATCCCTTAAGTGGTGATTGGTATGAAACTATTATGATGGATATTATAAAAAAGGGCTTTCTTCTTCTTCTCGAACCCCTAATACTCATGCATGCACTTCGCATCTAATAGTTTGAAGTAGTAGGATCAAGTTACTTGAGCTAATGCCTTCAAAACACCTTTTATTCCTATAACCCAAATGGATTATGATCCAAATTCGAAGATTATAGCCCTATCATGGTTTTGTTGAGTATAAGTTATTCTTTTGATGTTTGGCGTTACTTTCTACCTAGTATAGCAATGAAGTGGTTAGGTTCAATTGTGATTGGCCTAGCCATATTGTTTACCATAGAGGAGCAATATAAACTACATGTTCATAAAGCATGATATGGGTCTTCATTCATTGCTTTACATTTGGGGCATTTGGCTTCAACATTAGGCAACACTTTCTTTATCTTAAAGGCTATTGGTATGATAACTTTGGATATTCTCTAAAGTAAGAGTTTAAGTTTTGGACTATGGGGAGTTCCATATGCACTTCAAGTTAAATGTTTCCTGTCCATTATGTTGGAACTTTTTGTATATGATTCCTTACTGTAATTTTGTCTTTTTTGCAAACAATATCTAGTTTTTGCCCTCTCTAGAGTTTATTAAATATCGTAGTCCTATCCTTTGAATTAGCTAGTCCAAAATACAATAGGCAATCATTTCTTTGTGCCATTGAGCCTTTGATATCCAAAGTCCTGGACTGTTAATTCCTTTACATGTTGATGCATGGCCCATGAAATATATCTCTCCATAGCCTATGTTTTGCCAATGAATCTATCTAAAATTTCATTTTAGCTCCATTTTCAATGACGGTATTATCATTTTCCTTAAACCAAGTTTGCCCATATACCACGTCCTTCCATAATAGAGATTTATTCCTAAAGAGCTTAAGCACATCATTCATAATATTCTTCTTATATTTATTCCTTTAAAGCTCTCCCTATGTTTTCATTCTATATTTAAACTTCTAGAATCTTTTAATTACCTATGCTTTATTTCTTCTCTTTGGGTTATCAACTCCCAAACTCCCTTCTTCTTCAAAGCTATGACATCTACCCAATTAATCTAATGAATCTTCCTATCTTTAGACTTTTCTTGCCATAAATAATCTTCTGTTATTTTGTTAATGCCAAAGATAAATTGCTGAGGTAAGGTTCTTATTTGCATGTAATATGAAGATATATATTTTAGGATTGATTTTACCGATCACCATTCTTGTCATGGTCAGTAACTTCCCTTTCCAAGCAACAAGCTTAGACTAGATCATTTAGACAATTGGGTTGAGTTCCCTTGATCACAATTTTAATCCTTTTATCTGGGGAACTATATGGCTTTATGCATCATTATTAGTTGATAAGAATATGTGGTGCATTACTACACCCTACACAATTAACAATGTGACACATGCTATGTTCAGCATTTAGTCCCTTTTCTTTTATTTTTGGGGTTAAATTTATAAATTTGTATCCAATCTAGAGTTTCAGCATGTTAGGTTGGGTTGTGAGTGTCAAGTTAGCTTTTCTAAATTGATGATGGCAAATAATAGTGAAATGATTTATTTAGTGCATAAAGATAAACATAAAATGAGTTCAAATATAAAATATGAAAACTTGGTTAAACTATAATATTGACATAAAGGACTTTTAGTCTACTTTGTTCCATTGTATTTTCATATTTTATGATTATCACTTTAATATTTTATTTTTAAATTTGTGAAAGAAGAATATATGATGAGGGTATGAGAGCTTTTCTTTATTGGAGCAAAGTGTTTTCTTTTCTTTATTATATTAGGAATATGGTTAGGATTACATAGATTTAAAAGAAATATATAATTATTATCAAGATGTATTACATTTTGGGGCACACCAATAGAATGATCTCAACACGCCTTTGAGATGACACACTTTTGGCATTATATAAGTGAATTATTTATATAGCCCTAAATAGAAATGGTGGTGCTTGGTAATTTTATAAAATCAATTGCAAATAAACATTCTTATAATTGCTCTAAGTGGATATAGCCTCTTATATTTGAAATTCAGTGTTTAAACCTCTAAATCCTATGTTATGCTCTAAAACTTGGGATGTGATTGCTTTATCACATACTCCCACTTATAGCGTAATAAGAAAGACTTAAAACAACTATAATTACTTCGAATCATATATTTAATTACTCATATATGATATAAATAATTGAAGTACATAAGACTATGGTATAATGTTATTTTACAATCCGTCTTAGTTAAAGTCTTCATAACTAATAAACCAAATAATGATCATAAAACTTATCATAAACTATATTAATCAATTGACTGCCATTAGGGTTGAGTTAACCATTGTCATATCCTAAGTGGACGTAAAATGATATCATAAAAAGATTAAATGGAGATGCCCCATATATAATTACTACGTATGAGCACATGCATATGCCATACCATACACAACTTATGTAATCTATATACATTGTCTAATATAGATATCAACTCAATCATAAACTAGTAATAATATAGTACATACACAAAACTTTCTAACATGTAGTCTATAATGATTCCATGAAAACAAGCCCTTAGATTCCATTTTTAACAAAATAGGAGGATCTATATGCTCACTAGAGTTTGATTTTTAAAAGTGTAGGTGCATAGTGTTCCTTAGAGTTGGTTTTGAAAACGTAGATATATAATGCCCATTAGAGTTAGTTTTGAAGTATGAATATATAGTTTCCTTGGTATTAAGTTTTGAAAGTAGAGATCATCATATTCCTAAAGCCAAGTTTTGAAAGTGAAGAGTAGATCATTAGAGTCAATTTTAAAAGTGTGGGATAAGTTTGTACAGTCAAGTTTTAAGTGTAAAGCAAATTTTTAGAGTCATGTTTTAAAAGCATAGAGTGGGTCCTTAAAATTTAGCTACTTTAGTTAAGAATATGATTCTAAGGTATTTTTATGATTTTTCTACTTTAGTTATTTGGTTAGTCCTTTTTTAAAATCAATTTCTCCTTCTTTGAAGTTACCCAATTAACTTATGAGTTAGGGCAATTGATCAAATGGGGGTGATCAACTACATGTTTGTGGTTGATTGACCCTTAGGCTAGGTTAATTGTGTACCTCCTAAGGTGGCCCGGTTAGCATGTTAACAACTGTCGTGCTCATTTGTGATTTTTTTTCCTTAGTTTTTGTAGTTCTAACTGTGATTTAATCTTAGATTTTTCTTGTACCCTTATTACTACTCCTAAATCTATTTGTTAGTTTCTTTTCCTATTGAATTCACGACACTTTGTTTCTATTTTATTCGTTAACTTACCAAATTTTAATTGTTTTATAGATCCACAATATTTAGGTTTCTAGCTATAAAGGGATGCTTAAAACTTGCCTAGAATTGCTTAAGTATATAAAATTGGTTTAAAGGACTTACCTTTGAGTAGTTTGAAAGTGGTTCTTGATTCCTGCATGAATCCTTAACTAGGTTTGAATTGGATTAATTTGTTAGCCCTTAAAAAAAACTCTAATTAGAAACCCATAGTCCAAGGTTGAAATTTTACAAAGACAATGAAGTCTTTACCTATTGAAAATGATATGTTCTTTCCTTTTTCAATGTTCCTCACAAATCCTCTTCCTTGCAATAAGTAAAGCAACTGATACTAGTCTCATTCATTATAAAAAATTGATAAGTGAAAAAGAATTTAATTGTATTGAGGAAAGGTGTGGATTTTATCTTTTAAGATTTTGCATTGTTTGTTCTTTGATAAAAGACATGCATATGATAGTAAAAGCAGGGAAGGTAGCACTAGCATAAGGAGAAAGGGTAAAGGAGAGCTTTGATGATTTCCATTACACTATGTTTAGGAAGAGAGAAAGAATTAAAAGGAAAGGAAAGTAGAAGGAAAGAATTAGGAAGAAAATAAAATGAGAGGAAAAATTATAAATTCCGTTGTTTGGATTAATTGAGCAAATAAAGTAAAACGAAAGTCAGGATTATAATTCCTTTTTCTTTTTCAATACCATAAAAGTCCGTTTATTTCTTATATTTTAGAAATGTGTTTTTGTTATAAGGATAAATTTATAATTCTCTCCAAATTTTCCCCAAATTGAAGAGAATTGTTTTTAGTGGACCAAAATAAAAATATTCCTCCCTAAATCTATTCCTAGACCCTTTCCTTTCCTCTTTACCTTCCTTCTCCAAACAAGAAAATTAAAATTTTCCCCTCAATTTACTTCAATCTCCTTTCATTCCCTCAATCTAAACATAGTGTTTAGATTCTTTGCAAGAGAAAAAAAAAAAAGAGAGAGAGAGAGACATTAACCATGTGTTTTATAAAAGGGAAACCCTAGGCAAACGTCTAATTTGCTCTTTAGTTTAGGTTTGTTTTTAGGAGCTTTTATCCTAATTAGTATGCTTTTGGACCCTTATATAACTATTTTGTTATTGTTAAGAATAACAAAAATAAAAATTTAATATTAAGTATAATAATATATATATAAAAGAATATAAAATGGAGTATTTTAAAATTCAATTTTACTATTTGGTAATTATTTTAAGTTTACAAAACGTTTTTTGTTATCTAGATCAAAGATAAAATAGTAATATAGAATCTATGCATATTATTAAAGATCTAAAAGTTTTAAAAGTAAAATTCGAAGATTTAAAAAGAAAAACCTTAAACAAGAATAAAATAAAAATGAAAATGGAAAGATTATAAAAGATTTTGAGTAGAAATCTAACTGAGATAATATTTTGGACAAATTATAATAATGTGACATGTATTTTTAGTCATTTATAAAAAAAGTTACTTGTATTTTGTATTTTAAAAAAGAGATGATACGAGTTTTATAATTTTATATTAAGGATATAAAGTTACACATGCCCATATATTAGTAGTCGGAAATATTATTAAATTATTTAACTAAATACAAATAAATAAAAATTATTAAAATAACTCTCTTCTTTTCGGTTTCTACCCACCCATTCTCTCTTTTGGAATCTTTTTGTTGCATCCTTGTAGCTAACTCATTTATCTCCTACGGAATTTCTATTTGCCTCTTACCTTCCTTTTCAACTCTCATTCTTCTTTAATTAATTCTCTCTGTCTTCATTATTATTATTATTTATTTTATTTTCGTTTTCACTCTCTTTCAAACACACTCTCTCTCTCAGCACCTTTACATTCCTAAGATGTTCACTTGTTCTCCATTTACCTGTGGACATTGCCGATAAATCTCCAACGAACAAATTCAAAATGCTCAACGGTCGTAGTTATTGAATGAGATTATAAAATGGATAGATATGTGTAGTGCTTTATTCTGGCATCCATAAGTGGGAAAGTTTCCGATCAATGATGCAATTTGGAGTATTCTTAAAGTTGTGATTTCATTCTTAGAGGGGAGGGTTTCAAGAAAGTCCATTTGTTTTGGAGAAGCTTGGTTTTCTGACGAAGTACAATTTTCTAATGAGATCTCACGAATTCATAAATAAGTCACGTATATTTCTGATTTCATTTCATATCTCACAATTGCATTCTTATGTTTTTGTTATTTTAATTTGGTTGCAACCTTTGTTTCATGTTTTCTTTTCGATTGACCTTCGACAAAGTAACAAAGACACCATTGGGTGGTTGGGAGACGGTTTTCCCCCTTTTTTAATTTCTTTTTTTTTCCATTTTCTTTATTTTAGTATTATTTTGAATGATTTAATAATATTTCAAACCACTAACATATTTACATGTATCACTTGTATGTCATTAATATAAAATTATAAAACTCAGTTTACTTCTTTTATAAAAAAAAAAACAAACAAACAAAATATAAGGAATTTCGTTATACATAACAAAAAAAAAAAAATACAGGTCATTATTTTATAATTTACCCTAATATTTTTACAACCCATAAATTTATTCATTATATTTAAGAGAGAATCACATTATCTTTCCCATATAAATAAACACAAAACACAAAACTTAATTTTATATACTTTAAAAAAATATTTATAATTTAATATTATTTTTTAATATAATTTAATATTGGTGTTGTTCTTTCTTTTATTTTTCATGCATTTTTTTTTTCTTTCTCCTTTGATTATTCATTCATTAAAAATTATTACATCGCTTTATTTAATTATTATATATATAATACGTTTGTATAAGGGAAAAAAATAGAACTAGTATGACATCACTCACGCATAGACATTTCCCTTCTTTACCTTCCGTCTTAAATGCCTCATCGCTTCCCAATCCTCCTCCTCCTGCATTATTCTCTCTCTCTCTCTCTCTCTCTGTGGGAGAATCACTGATCACAATCAATGCCTTTCCTGACGCACTAATTACTGCATTTCACTCACTTGCTCCCATTCTTCTTCTTCTTCTTCTCTCTCTCTCTCTCTTTTTCCCCTTTTTTTTCTTTTTTTTTTAAAGTCCAATCAATCACTTCTTCTCGCCCATTTTCTTTTTCTCTTACTTCTTAACTCCAAATCTATTTATCCCTCAACCAAGTCGATCGTTCCCTAACTATTTGTCTGTTTCCTCCCCACGTTCATGAAGTTTGAAGCTACTTGAAGTTTTTTGAGGTAATCTTGCATATGTTCTTTTATGGGCATTCTGTGATGTTTTCTAGCTGCAACCTTTTGGGTGATTATTATTTGTATTTTATATTCTTGAATGTAATAAGCGAAATCTGCTGGGTGCTGATTACTATGTTTGTGGTTGTATAGCCGATGTTGTGAATATATGCAGTGATGAAACTTGAAAAGCCTTTAAGTTTATTATTGTGGCTAGCTAACTCCAGTTTCTCTTTCAATAAGATAATAAAAATTCTTGGTTAAAAAAAAAAAAAGCAGAAAAAAAAATTGTGGCTAACTCCAGTTTTCAGCTAAATGAAATGACAGAAAAAATAAAAAATTCTGGATAATATGTTGAAATTCTTTTTTTTTTTTTTGATAATTGTTTTTTGTTTTTGGCTTTTTGAAATCTGCTAATATAAGATTTATGTTGCAGCCTTTTTGCTATTTCCATATCCTATTCCTCCCAAGCGGCATTGAGCAGAACAAACAACTACTAGTCAATGTTCATGTATGCCAACTGCATTTTATTTTTATTTTTTAAAACAAAAGAGAGGAAAAAATCCCGACCAAGACCAGAAAAGTAACCCCACTACAAAAATTACTTTCTTAATTTTAATTTTTTTTTCCCCCTTAAATAAACTTAGCTGATATGTTTTAGAATATGAAAATAAGATAAGATGTCCAGTTAAAGGTTTTCTATTTTAGATTCCTAGGATATAAACATCGGTAAGTTATTCATTCTAGGATTTTATTTATTGGGATTACTTTTTCAATCCCTAATCGAAAGGCACCATGTCTTTTTCTAAGAACTTTCTAAATTGTGTGCGATTACTTTTATATGAAATCTCCCAGTAATGGTATATATTGCTATGATTTATTTGTATGCGAGAAATTTTACCTTTGATTCTAATGGATAGGACATCACGCGATTGTTAATTACGTGTAGATTTTTCATGTTGTGGAATTGTTTGTCGTCATTACGCGACTAACTACGCTACATAGATGTTAATGTATTTAGCTGTTGTACACACACCTTAGATTATCGCTTAAGTAGAGATGAGATGATACATGCACTCGCTACGCCATTCCTAAAGATATTTTTTTTAAATAAATAAACACTGGATCTCGATGAGATTTGAAATCAGGAGTAAAAGTGTGCATGGATCTATCAAACTAACTGTTCTAGCTCTCACGTTATTAGATGCTTTAGATTTTTTAATATTGTTTAACTCGCTCGCCTATAAAATAAAGAATATATATTTTGGGCTCTCTAGATTACTGTGTCCAAGTTATAATAAGCACACATAATATATATATATATATATATATATATACTCTGTAAATTCAACTTATTAGGATATACACGCACCATGACCAAGCTATTCATAATTAATAATCACCGTTCTTCAATTGGGATGAACAAATATCGATTATCCTTCCTCATGCCATATAAAGTATAAGAGCTGGTTAAAAGAAGAGAAAAAAAATAATAATAATAAAAAGAAGAATGCATCTTGTTCATTAAAGAAAATTTGCGTACATTTTTACATGGTAAGCATTATTCAGTATGTGGAATCATGGAAGGCCTGCTCTTATTATTATTGTTGGTTTTGTTGTTTTTGAACCGGTTTAGCATTTCAGGGGACAAGAAGTGAAGTAGGAAAAGGAAAGAGGGAAGTGAAGGCATGATAACGATGAGAAGAAGACTGGCTTGTTGTGCTAGAGACACAGAAATTAGTGTCGACTTCGATGAGCAAGAGAGTAAGCATTTTTTTCCTTTTTGTTTTTTAAAAATGCTATTATATATTTAATAGTGACAATTTGCGGATTTTTTTTTTCTTTACTACTATTTTCTTTTTTGGGGTTCCCCGTGATTTTTGCGCATCCTGTAGTTGAGCTTATCAGAAACCTAACACATGGGTTAAAATATATTTGAATGATTAGAGGCTATAGACTATATACACATGAATAGTTAAAGAAACAAAAAGAAGCATGTGGTGATGGTGGTTTTGGTCAAACATTTCCCATTGCCATTCAACTCAGTTGCCTGATCTCCGCCGAACTACTACTCAATACTCATACCCATGCCACGCAATTGTAATCGTACGATTATGATTCAAATGCATCTGTTCCCCATATCTTCAAAATTGTCTTGACTTTCTTTTTCTTTTTTATTTTTATTTATATTTTAAAAAAAAACAATTTAAAAGAATAGGATCAAATTGATTTATTAACAAGAAAACGTCTTGATGCAGCATGCAGTCAGCAGTCAAATCTTACTTGAAACTTTATTATAATATATGCAAAAAAATGCAAAATTTTGTAGATGGCTGTGGAGCTTGGTGCCTCAAATATTATGGTTTAAATTTCTATTCATGCGCTGCTTTCAGTGACAGCTGTCAATTATGAATGTATTTTTTGCTTTTATATCGTAAGAAAGTTCTATATCACATTTATTTTGACGTTGATCTTATTATTGATAATATTTTATCTTTGTATCCGAAATTTAATAGTAATTTTGCATATCTCAACCCAACCCTAAATTATCAGAAAACTCTTGTTTTTCTGTTTCTCATCAAATTAAATAAAACCGTTGGAATATGCACCATGATTCTTTAAATAGAAAAAAAAGATACTAATATTACCATTTTTTGGAGGTCTCTGATATAATAAATATAAATAAAAATGCAAAAATCTTGTCTGCCGTTAATTAACTGTAAATAAAATAAATGATCTGTAGCCCATTCAATTTTTGGGTAGTGTCAATTAATTAATAGTGGGGACTACGGAGTAATGTTCTTGTCCCAACCACAACCACAATTTGTCCACATGCTTTTTCAAATATGAGTTATTATTTTATTTTAGTAATTGACATCAACATCAGAATCTCACCCCAAGTGAAAAAACAAATGTTTTATACGGAGCAACTCGGATTGGGCAGAAGTAGCTGGCCACACCTAATCATAATCATCGCCCAAAATTACTCTTTTACTTACTCTAAATTTAATTAAATAGCCCAGTCCTAGCTGAGCTACTTCCTTTTTTATTTTTTAGGGGTGGATTTGGGAGGGGTTTTGGTTGTGAGGGAGGAGAGGAGGTCATTTCTCTTTTGTGACAACTCCTCCTCCTCCAATTACATAACCCACGTAGATATTTGCCGTCCCCACCTTTGAAAAAGGGACCATACACTTCTTTCACCTTGTCCTCAATCCTTGTTGTGTCCAATTCAACGTAGCCGTTTCCATATTTTCATGTAGTTATTAAACGCATGCTATTGAGTTTAATTTGAATTTTTTTTACCTCAAACTCAACTTTATCATTACGTTTGGGAAGAGAGAGGAAAGAATTGAAGGGGGAAGAAAAAAAAAAAAAAGAAATTAATTCCATTGTTTGGCTGTAGGAAGGAATAAGGAATTAAGGAAAGAAGCAATGGGGAAGGAAAAGTTTTCAAGGGTCCTATATATTTTTTATCAGCAAAAATGGGGAGGGAAAGTAGAAGAACAATGCTATTTCTATTTCTATCCCTTCTTTATATCTTTCTTTATTCTATTTTTTTTTTCATAAGTATATATGTAATTTTATAGTAAACTTATTTTATCTTTTGTAATTATTAAAATTTCTTTTATTTTCCTTTCTTTCACCACCCAAACATGATGGAAGCAATTAAATACCTCCATAGTTTACTCGCCTGAACTCATTTGCAATTGTTTGTTGTGAGCGTGACTAATAAGTCCACTAATAAAGTAAGTTGTTAGCTAATTGGCGAGATGTGTCGTCCTTTTAACTATGCATTATGTAAAGCTGGCAACCTTTATTTTATTTTATTTTATTTTTTAACCTTTATGTATTAAAAGTTAATTTGTATTTGGCCGTTAGTCAGATGACATTAAAGTAAAATGAGGAAATTATATTTACTCATATAAATATTAAATTTCCAGCATGACAATTTTGACAATGATATAAAAATTACAGATAAAATGAAGATCTAATTAATATTAAAAAAGAATAATTTCGTCAATCAGAATTAAAATACAGAAAGAAGGATTTAATATAGGCTTTGTAAAATGAACTAGTGAAAATATCCCGGTACATCCTGCTGTCTTTTTTATTTTTTTTTTTGCGAGGACAAAAAAAAATAAAAAAGCTAAGTGCAAAGCTAGAAAATAAAGTGGAAGGGAAAATACCAGGGCAGGGGGGTGGGTTTTGGCTGGAAAAGGTAGCAGAAGTAGAATCTTTCTTTTAGGTTGAAAACAAAAAAATGTCCATGAAGTGATTGCGATTTGTCAATGAGAAGATGAAGGTGGCATGACTGTTTTGAGTGGGAATTGGTAGACCCTGGGGCCTACACTAATAAATACTACGTACCATAAGTATATACTATATGGTATAGTATTCATATTATCACATTAAAATTCACACCTATGCAACGTAACGATATTCTGAAGCATAAAAAGAGTTATTGCTTGAGGACCCACGTCGTATTTGCTTTCCTCACGGATGACTCCTGCCCCCTTAATTTGGCATCCAATCCATCCTTTTTGCTTCGAGGGGAACTAGCACTAGCTCACGTGTCTTTTCATATTTGTCTTGAAAATTTATATTTGAAAATGCTCACGAGTGCATTATAGGATCACCTTGTTAACAAATCAAATTGAATATACTTTCATTTTTTTTTAACTAACGATGTATTATCAATGTTGAAAAATATGATTTTATTTTATTTTTTTATATGACCTTAACAAATGCCCCAGGATATTCTCAGTTAATATAATCCCCATTGTTTACCCTTTTTTTTTCTTTTTCCTTTTTCTTTAATTCCCCCTTTTCCAGTTATCTTGGAAATCATAAATCACCTCCCAAATCAATGCTCCATAACTATAGCTTTTTAGTCAATTTAGGAAGTCAAATTCACTTCTTATTTAGATTTAGTGGCTGATTTCACTCTCTCTGAGCTTAAGGCAGGTAATGGTAAGGGGTCATAATAATTCCTTTCCGGATATCTGGTATATAATGCTGGTATCTTTTTGGTATTGTTTTACAATAAGTTGTATATCTATAAACAAAATTATAGATATACAAAACAGATACAGCACGATATATAAAATCGATAAAATATAGCAAGTGAAAATCAGACTAAACAAAGAAAGCTGATTTTTTTTTTTTTTTATATATATATAAGGTTTTAGCTGTAGTTCTCTTTGTCAAATAATGGAATCCTGGATCTCTACTAGTTGGATGTTATTATACTTAATACTCGATCAGTCAAGCTAAATATGTGCTGATAAAGATCCAGTAGACACATGAGTACTCCTTGGTTCGTTTGGCTGAATGGAAATTCTAGGAAATTTCGCTCTTTCAACAAGCGACCGGCAACGAACCTTCTGCGTCCTAGCCTCTTGTGTTGCCCTTTTGGTTTTGTTTTTATTTTTTATTTTTTTTCTGATTCTGTTCCGTATATTCCATATTTAGGACAATGGAGGGATGGAAAATCAAGTCAGATAATATTCTTAACCCATGCCATGTGGCACTTTCCTATTCCTAAATGTTCTTTTCTTGGCTTTATCCCACCGAAAAATCATAGGATATGTAGTGCAGTGTGTTGAGTTCTAATCTTATCTCCACTCTGACATTACTAATCCCGATGTTTAATGAATTTCACAACCTTTCATTACTGACAAGAATTTTGCCCCATAAGAGCAAAGCAAAAACCTTTACTTACAATAATTTCTACAATCCTAGGAATTAACATTCTTGGAAGATGCTTGGAGAAATAGTACTTGACAACTTAACCCAAACATACGATGTCTTCCTGTAACATATAAGAGACCGAATGTCATAATCCTGTATAGTACCTAGATTACTGGTTTAAGCATTTGTGGTCGTATTATTTCTCATTCCCATTTGATGACATAACACTATCATTATAAAAATGTGAATAATGAGCATGATGTAGTGAACAATTTTCAGGGATAATGACATATGACGGTCTAGAGAGTTGCATCATTAACACTCGGTCTTATGGAAATGAAAGTAGAATGAGCAGAGGGGATTGTTGTCCGACAACTGATTCCTTGGATGAAGATGATTCAAGCTGTTCTTCCAGTAAGGATGCATTCGGATCCTTCTCATCCAAGTGGCTGGCAGCTAAGAAGGACGGTGATGAATCAGATGAATGGGAACTTTCAGAGAGCCCCCGGCACTTTTATGTCAAGGAGAAGCCAGCCTCCGCACTTCAGTTTTCAGATGTGGAGGCGATGAAGGAAAAGTTTGCTAAGCTACTATTAGGTGAAGATGTTACCGGAGGACGCAGTGGCCTTAGCACTGCACTGGCTTTGTCCAATGCCATTACCAATTTAGCAGGTACAGTCTACTCTGTGGATTTTCTTTTTCCTTTTCTGGAATTATGATTTTTGCACCAATATACGGTGTAAACGAAGTAACGAGAAGTAACGACTCTTGATCAGCAAAAAAACTTCTTTTGAGTTCTTAGCTTCATTATTCCGTATTTGATGAAACTGAGCCTGCAGCATCCATTTTTGGAGAGCTGTGGAAGCTTGAACCACTCCCTAAAGATAGGAAGACCAAATGGAGGAGAGAAATGGATTGGTTGCTCTCGCCTACTAACTACATGGTTGAGTTGGTTCCAGCCAAGCAGAGTGGTGCCAATGGTCGTACATTGGAGGTACTGTTTGCATCTCCTTGTTTCGTTAATAACCACGATAGTTTTATCTTAGATGCTGATTACGTGTGTTGAAGCAGATAATGACTCCCAAGGCACGAGCCGATATCAAGATGAATCTTCCAGCTCTGCAGAAACTGGACTCCATGCTAGTTGTAGGTGGTCTCTGTGTGATCATGTTGATGTCTGAGAACACAGATTCCTTATTAAAATCCCTTCACCCATGGGTATATTTTGACAGGAAACGCTGGATTCGATGGTCAATACAGAGTTCTGGTATGCAGAAAACGGTAGCCGAGCAGAAGGGAGGAGGGTCGGTGAGAAGCAAAGCAAGAGATGGTGGCTTCCATCTCCGCAAGTCCCACATAGGGGTCTATCCGATAAAGGAAGGAAGGAATTGATGTACCAAGGGAGGTTGGTGCATCAAGTGCACAAGGCTGCTAAGTCCATAAATGAAAATGTTCTGCTTGAAATGCCTGTGCCAACCGTCATCAAAGACGCAATTCCTAAGGTAAAAGCATATATTTATAGCCTTAAGGAGAACATATTATATTCCTTGAGTTCATTATTTGACCTGTAGATTCATGTATGACAATCCCTTTGGCACTTAGTATTTTAGATGAATATTTTACTATTTAGACAGAAATTTAAATGATCATTAGAGTCAATTTTAATTTGCATTGCATTAAACAACCGATTACAACGTTTTTTCTCGAAGCTGAAATGTTGTGCGAATGGATTCATGGCTAGCAATTTACAATGAAGTAACTGTTGTTTGGTTTAAATTTGCGGACGTGATCTTAATTATCTACTTTCTCTTAAATGGTGGCAGTCTGGCAAGGTAAGTCTGGGTGATGAACTATACAGGCTGTTGGCAACTGAATCAAACGCTGTTGAGGAAACGTTCAACTCCTTAGGCTTGGCATCTGAACATGTTGCCCTGGATTGCATTAATAAACTGGAAGCTGCGGCATTAGCATGGACGAAGAAAATCACTGAGCAAGGGAGCGGCAAGTCCCCTGTTAGAACATCATGGTCATTAATCAAGGACCCCATGTATGAACTGGACAAAACGGAGTCATTATTAGACAGGACTGAGTTGCTAATTCGCTTTATCAAGTCAAAATATCCCAATCTTCCTCAAACATTTCTGGATGTTACGAAAATCCAATATGGCAAGGTGAGTCTACAAAGTAGCAACATGTGCATGAGGTGAAACCTGGATCCGGTCCTCCAACCTTTTTGTTTCTAATGGTCTATCCAAGCTCTTTTCGTGCTTATGCTCTGCTTCTCTGTCGTGTAGTGCAGCCATTTTTTTCATCCATCATTCCGCAACTCTTGTAACAGCAATCTTTTTGTTGTCTGCAATTCCTGTAGGATGTTGGGCACTCAATCCTGGAAGCATATTCGCGGGTACTTGGGAATGTAGCATTTAGCATACTTTCCAGAATTAAGGATATTTTGCAAGAGGATATCCTGAGCAATCCCAACTCTCCAGCTGCAGCATCGTTTCCTTTTCCTGGCATGAATTACAGTGATAACTGGAGCAGTCCAGCCATCAGTGGCCACGTAAAGCATTCACTGATCGATCAGTTGAACAGAGCCGATGCGCGATTCAGTGATTCTTGTGCAAGTAATACTTCTGATCTTGAGAGTTCTTTTAGTGAAGCGAAATCAAGCTCAGTTACTGCAACTCCTAGTAGGAATCGCATGTGGTGTATCAGTCGAGAGGCTGTTAGAAGTGTGTCTCCGACAAATTCCCCCTAATTCGATGTGTAGCAATTCCTGTAAATGATGCTTAAATTATAATTACAATTAAATCTTCCATGTAGGTTGATATTAGCTTTGATATGTTTACGAGTCAATCACGAACGTCTGGACTCCTCTCTATTTTGCAATTCGGTATCTAAAAGACTAAAAACGTAACTCTTTTTAAAGCCCTCGACTTTCAGAAATGCGTAAAAGTGTGATGCTATCTGAAGAAGCAAAGCAAAAAGGACCAATAGTGGTGAGAAAGTTTGTGGTGTTATACAAAAGAACAGACGACTCCTATTCTTTAAGTTTGCTAAATGGTATCTCTGTTAATAACGTTGTTGATTTTAACTCTTTAATGTTACGTTTATCAATATAAACTTGACATAATAATGGTGTCCCCGCAAGGTTTATGTTAATATTCTCTATGCACTGAAGATGTTTTTAAAAAATAATTCTATATTATTCGAGAGCCATAGGTACCAATCTCCCATCTTTCTGATAATAGCATGCGATTGGAAAATGAGCTCTTGGAAAACTCAGGTTATAAAAACATTTAAAATAAGAAAATGAGAAATCCTTCTTCTCTATGCCGGTTCTTACTTTATTTTCTATTTTTGCTATTCATTTGAATTATTAAAATTGTGTAATCAATTATTTTTATCTACACGTCAAATGTTTTAAGTTTTTGTATGATTGTCGTAAGCATAGTTATGATTTTGAAAGTTAATTTACACAACATAAAAAACTTATATCATAAATCGGAACGAAATCATGATTTCGGGTTTCATTTCATTTTTCATATTTAAATGCATTTTAAGAAATTAGAATTAAGATTCCTTGGAATCATTGACTTAGCTTTGAGGTGGAATGTAATCACAATTTCAATGAGAAGGTTGAATCATGATTTCATTTCATCTTGTTAATTAAAATTTACAAAAATAAACATTTAATATATAATACATATTTATCTCATTCATAAATTATGGGCATTTTTGACAAATATTACTATAATATATCAATATAATCAATGATTCTATAATTGTTTCCAAACATTGGATGGGAGTTGTCATTACCTTCTCAATTCAATTCCATTTTACTAGCCCTTTTTATAAGTTTACAATGGAGTGGATTGGCTTGATCACTAGAGGCTGGTTCCTTACACTATGTTTGGAATGGTGGAAATTTGTGGAAATCTAAGGAAAATTGCGTAAGTGGGACTGTATGTGTTTGGATGCTTTAGTGAGGTGATGGAAATGGGTTTAATGTGATGAAAATGAGGTGAATCATTTCCACTCTACATCCATTTCCCTTTCCCTCCAAATTTGGAGAGAAATGAAGGGAAAAGAGTGGAAACTTGTTGAAATTACAAAAATACCCTCAAAAAGAGAGGGAAATAAAGGTAGGCAACATCTATGTATCATTTGTGTGATGTTAATTAAATGCAGATGTGAAACCCTCATCTTTGTTAACTCACTCATATTTCATCCAAGAAGAAGAAAGAAGATAACGTTGAAGAGGTACTTCATGTATATTCCATATCAAAGTTTGTCTTCCTTTTTTATATCTTTATTTTGTGTGTGTATTTGTTAGTTTTTAGTTTTGTAAGAAGGAAAATATATTTGTCAAACAACACATTGATTTTCCATCAAGAAGAAGAAGGATATGTACTTCACATATATTCCATATCAAAGTTTGTCCCTTTTTTTTTCTTTCTCTTTATTGGTTGTGTGTGTTTCCAGTTTTTGCTTCCTATTTGAAGGAGTTGGAACAGAATTTGTCCTAGCAAAATAAAAGGAACAAGAGCATCAATTGTTATGTCTTGCTAGTATACCAATAACCCGACTTTGCCCTTTCCCCTCTCTATCTTCAAATAAAATTGTGGATTAAAAATTGTAAAAAAGGATGTGGATTAGTCTCAGTTAGGTCCAAGAAATTGAGAGAAAAAATAGTTCAAAATGTTCAACCGTTACTTTTCATTTTTGTAAGAAAAATATAGTGATTTGGCTTTTTACTAGAAAAGTATATATGACATATTTCACTATATGGAGTTAAATTTTTGCATTGATTATGTTGTCATTTGTACAAATATTTTTAATATATATATATATTATGTACTTGAATGGAAAAATACCAAAAAGTGATATAAGTGGTAGAACTTTTAGAACAAAACATATGAGAAAATATGTGTTCTGCTTTCTTCATACATATTACACATGGTATATTTGCTTATGTGGTGTGAAAATATTGTTGGGATACATTATCAACATTGGTGAATACTAAGTGTGTTCACTTGTTAAATTCGTTCAATTACTCTTATGATTTGCATTGCTAAGTTTTTTTTTTTTTTGTTGTGTTTCTTTTTTCCTAAGATATTGCTATTGTATTAAAGTTTTGCATCTTACATAATTTTTGGGTTTTAGGCGTTGTTACATTAAAAATTTTGACTCTATGGAAGGCGATACTTATGATGATGAATTTGAGGATGATTGGATCGAGGATTAGATAAGAATGTGGGAAATGGCAACCACACAAGTAGTATGTTATGTGGTGAAAAGAATGTGTATAGTGCGAAACATCCATATATTGTTGGAAGATCATTAGCTAGTATCACCACATTGTTAGAAATGGATCAAATTTGAGAAGAATTATTGGTGCAATCAAGAAGTAGTGGTCATCTTAAAGATATAAGGCGATGAGCATCAATTGGAGAACAAGTTGCTAAGTTTCTACATATTCTAGCACATAATGTTGAGAATCATATGATGTCCTTTTTTTTCTGTTGTTCAGGTGAAATTGTGAGTACTCTTTCATAGTATACATGGAGCATTAATCTCTTTTAAAGATGAATTTCTTAAGCAACTCGATGGCATGTTAGTACTACAAGAAACACTCAATAACTGTTGATTCTATTCTTATTTTAAGGTAACAAATTATCAATTCTTTTATTCTTGTAGAAGTTAAAGTCTTTGTACTCTTATGTACTTTCTTTTCATCAATGTATTAGCATTGCATTGGTGCAATTGATGGAACACACATTCAAATGAAAGTACCCAATTCTAAGGTGTCAAGATTTCATGGTAGGAAAGAATATCCAATACAAAATGTACTGGTTGCTTTTTCTTTTGACTAAGGTTTACATATGTATTACTAGGGTAGGAGGGTTTTACTGTAGATTCTAGGATAATAAAAGATGCTTTTCTAGATAAGATAACTTGCAAATACCTCAAGATAAAATTGTTAACTACATAAATGACTTTCAATTCAAACTATTTCATAAATTAACATGTCTTATTTAACAGGAAAATATTATCTTATTAATGCCAGCTATATGATAAAAAGTGGACTAATACCTCCTTATAAAGGTGTGTGGTATCACCTTAAGGAGTATTCAACACATGCACTAGAGAATCCTCATGAGCTATTCAATCATCAACATTCATCACTTTATAATACTATTGAAAGAGCATTTTGTGTACTTAAAAAAAGGTTTTTAACTATATCGAGTCCCACAGAGAAGCATTATAAGTTTGAAACACAATGCAACATCTTTTGAGCATATTGCATATTACACAACTTTCTTATGAGTGCTAATTTGGATGAGGCACTTATATCTAAAGTTGATCATGAACTTTTAATCACTAAAATGGAGGATCACGGTCACATACGGGATAAAGATACAATTGATGCTAGATTGGGAGAAATTACAAAAGACAATATTGTAGTACAAATGTGGAATGATTATGTAATAGATAATTAAAAGGAGCAGCTTTATGTTTTTGAAATGGAACTATAGTTTTTAAGGGATAAATGTCAACTTATTATGCTACTATATTTACTTTATTATGATTGTATCATGTAAGAGCTCTCTTCATAGATTTGGTAGTAGATATTTTCTGATTATACTTCTATGTTTGCTTTAAAGTAGTAGGAAAATGATAAGAATGAGGATGTCAAAGGTGATAGTAGAAAAAGGCTACATCTTCATTGGACAAAATCAATGGATGAGTGCCTTATTCATACTTTCTACCACCAAATGGTTGATGGGAATAGGCAAGATAGAACATTTACTTCATTTGCATACGATAATATTGTGATGGAACTTTGCGAAAAATAATAAATGTATCCATTGATAAGGAGAAGAACAAGAATAGGTGCTAAAGACTATCAAGCCTAATCTTCATGAAGTGTTTGATCTCTTCAACAATTCAAGTGATTTTGCATGGAATCCTATCTCAAGTCTATTTGAGGCTGAACTTGAGATTTGGTAAGTATTAGTAGAGATATTGATGTTGGCATGAGGTATTTTTATTGTTAACATACATGTCCTAGAGTTGTTACTCAACAATGACATATGTTTACTCATTACTGTTTTCTAGAAAAAACCAATTGTGAAGAAGTGGATGACTAAAATCGTCATGCATTATGATAAGCTTTGAGATATATTTAGCAATGATAGGGCTACAGGCCAAGGTGGTGAGATAGCAAAGGGAAAAATTGCTCAAATGGGCAAGGGAGAAAAATGAGGTGGGCACTTCAATAATATTTGAAATTGATTTTATGGTACTTGAAAATGAAGTAATAATAGAGCCCTCATTCCTTAGCCTAGTCCATAAGTTAGCAGAAACAGCAATTTCTACAATAGAAACTCCTCTAAATACAAGTTGAATAGAGATTTCAAGCATTAATGCTCAAATGGACTCCCAAACTTTAACAAAGGCAAAGGGAAAAAAACGCAAAGTTGTGAATGAGGAAATCCATGAAAAAGAGGTTGAGAAGATTTATCTAGCAATTGAAAAAATTGCCAAAGCTATAAAGACAAGAGGTGAGACTATCAAGCGAACTAGGCCTTGTGTTTACTTAGAAGAAGAGGTTTTGGAGGAGCTAGTCAATATTGGAATTAAGGAAGAATTACATTTTATAGCATATGTTTCCTCGTAGAAAATATCATGAGAGTAAAAAGCTTTTTTTAGTTGCCCTTTCAAGCAGCGCAAAAATTATCTTCTTTGCAAAATGTACAATCATGGGAGTAATATGTGATGAAGTTTGAAAGAGCAAAAAAAGTTATGGAACTATAGCCATAATCTAACTTGTTGAGAGTATGTTTTGTTATTAACCAAAGATGTATAGGTTAATATTTTGTAATTACTCTCACTCACTTGAGCTATCTTTTGATTATTTTTCTTATATTTTGTTAATATGATTGTAAGAATCCATGTAAGATAAGGCATGTAACTCAAATCTATAGGGTTATATTATTCAGCAAGTGCAACCACTTGCATATATTCACGAATTCAATCAATCTTTTGATAAATGTGTTACATTTGGTTATCTAATTTTTGTTATATGTTCTTGTTTTCTCTTTAATATCAATAGCACAAATAGTTGCAAACTGCAATTGTTATGTATGTGTTGCAGTTTCTATTGAAGTAATTCGATGTAGATTTCTAGAATAGATAATTTTCTGTTAAGTCGATTACTTAATTGAGATAAATGTTGATTAGAGCTTCTTTATTTTTCTTAAAGGGTCATCTTATAGTGTTAGAGTGATCTTTGTGATTACTTTATCTACTGCTACTGCAATTTCTCTCAATCTAGGTAGGGCTTGTATTTGATATAAAAGAATATCCAAGAAGAGAGAATGTAAGTGCTTAGTACTTTTCTGTAACTTTGATATGTTAAAGTGCTTGGTCAATTTATTTCTCAATACATAAGAGCCTTGATCATTCACCAGCATTTTTGAGGAGGTTGAAGCTGGATTTCAAGTATGAACTGCTTGAGAAAGTCGTAGAATTTTTCCATGAATTGCAAAAATTAGGCTAAGGTGGAGCTAGTTCTGTATACAGGGGAAACCGTTTTGCTGGTGTATGAATATATTCCCAACAAAATCCTTGATCAAAGGCATGTGTAAGGCGTAACTGCTTGGTGGTGAAGTCTATTGTTGATTATCGATTGATGAAAGATGCAAATAATTTTGTTAACATTTGTCGGATGATGAACAAACTGTCGTAGATTGTTTTTTGTTAAAGCAAATTTGCATAATAACAGTAACAAGAAAAACAGAGTATTAACCGAGAACTTAAAGAAAGTGTTTCTATTATTTAAAGAACTTATCAATCTGTTAGAGAGTTTTGGTATTTATATGGGTTGTAAAACTCTTTTACTAAACAGTAAGAAAAATATTTACTGCTTCTATATTTACTAAAAATACAGTATAGTTATAGCTCATGTACTTAACATCCCCCCTTCAAGTTGGTGAATGCAGAACTCCTAGCTTGGAAATAAAACATTGTAGTTGTGATTCAGAAATTGCTTTGGTCATCAAGTCAGCAACTTGATCTTTAGATGGTATGTACAAAATATGAAAAAAACTTGAAGTAACATGATCTCAACTGAAGTGTATATTAATGTCAATGTGTTTGGTTTTGCTGTGTAAATATAGATTTTCTACTATTAACTGAGCTTATTTGCTATCTGAGAATAATTGAACGGGCAAAGTAATTGATATCTATAAATCAATTGAAATATATGAGATCCAAAGTAACTCTTTTGTAGTAGATGCCAAGGCTCTATATTTTGCTTCGACCAATGAAGTAGCAACTATAGGTTACTTCTTTATCTTCCAAGATACTAAAGATGATTCAAGAAATGTAGAAAAACCAAATAATGATTTTCTATCTATCCGACAAGATCCCCAATTAGCATCGCAATATCCGTGTAATGATAAAAAAAGAGGAGGAAGAATAAAATAATCCACTATCAATTGTTCCTTTTAGATAGCAAAGAACATGCATTGTAGCAAATAAATATGTGGTTCATGGTTGAGAGACAAACTGACTTAACTAATGAACTGCAAATGAGAGATCCGATTGAGTAATTGTTAAGTAAAGTAATAGTCCAACAATTCTTTAATATCTTATTGGATCATCGAAAATTTCACCAAAAACTTTGTCAAGATGGAGATGAGAAGGAAATCATATTTTAACTGGTTTAGCCGCTATCAAACTAACATCTTCTAGGATATTTAAAAGAAACTTCCTTTGATTTAGTATATATCCATTAGGTGCATGCATGGTTGTCAAAATCGCGATTTTACGTAGAATCGCTAAGGGGTCCGTAGAATCAGAACGTAGAAACGGAACGTAGAAACGTAATTTTCTACAACCTATGTAAAATAACTTTCAAATATTATAAATTTACTTACAATAGTCATTAAAAATATAATTAATAATATAAATAAGGAAATTAAGTATTTATTTTAGCCATAAATTACAAATTTGCAATAAAAGTCATAATATAGATAATCGAGCATAAGTTGTATAATATAGATATTTTATTTCTAAAATCATAAATCATATATAAAACAAGTTTCACCTAGTTCTATATACAAAAGCTAAAAGATAATAGATAAAATTTAAAAATCAATTGTGACTTTAAGAAATTACTAATAAGTAAAAATTGATAATGAAGATATACCATTAGAAAGAAGTAATATTTAAAAATGACCAAAAGTACATAATAAAGAAGATACTATAAAAAGAAAACCTTCAAAATTATATATTACTAGGTAAATTTTTGCACTATTCGTGATTATTAATTCAAAATATATTTACTTAACAATATCTCACATTTGCTTAAATATGAGAATGATATATTGAAAAGATAGAAATATAAATACATTTATACCTTTCCTATAAAATTAAAAATCTAAAAAATTCTTATAAAATTAAAGTTATCTACCATTTATTTTATTTACTATTACAAAAATATTAGTTAAAATAAGGAAAGTTGCAGCAATCAAACACGAGTGCTTTAATACGAACATGATCACAAATAGGAACAAGAAGACTAACAATCGACGAATACAAACACAAAGACTTCAATACAACGTAACACACTGACAAGAGAGGAGTGATGACCGACGAACATGTTGGGGTATGACTCATACTTTCCTACTACAGGAAAGCATGTGGGTCCCGCTCCACGCTAAGCGGGCGGAGGTCTGGGGAAGCTGCCTCGTCGGGGGTTTCAAGGGGGCAACGCTCCCTGGACGCTAGAGGGCTTTTAACAATTAAGCCCACAGTTGTTTATTAAAAGTTTGAGCTTGGATAAGAAAACACGAAGAAAAATGCTTTTTGGAAGGAATAGGGGAAGAGCACGACCGGGTAATTAAATTGCACGGCTGTATGTCAAGGAAACATGCTCACAGAAGCACACAAGGTTGAATACACGGTTGAAGGCACGGTTGTGTTTTGAGCTTGGAAAATCCACAGAAACACACACGGTTGAGTACACGGTCTGAGACACGGCCGTGTGTTATTTGCATGGAAGCTTGTAGTTGTAAATATTTGTGGAATCGGTTGAAACGGATAGAATCGCGATTTTATTACGATTTTGCTCCTCCCCGATTTTGTATGCGAGTTAACTGGGAATATATATACAAACTCGTAAAATCGTTGAATCATACGAGTTGAAACGCGATTTTGACAACAATACTAAGGAAAAATCTAGTTTCACCAAGATCCTTGATTGTGAATGCAAGACAAAGAGCCTCTTTAATAACAGTAATAGTAGAAATGTTATTTCATGTAATCAAAACATCGTCCACATATACTAGTAAAGCAATAAAACTTTTTGTAGATTGTCTTATGAATGAGGAATAATCATTTTTAATTGTTGAAAACCAAGAGAAACGATGAATTTAGTAAATTCTCTATTTTACCGACATAAAGCCTATTTCAAACCAATAATGATTGAATAAGTTTGCACTTGTCCAGGAGAAGCACTTGTATATCCAGCTGGAGGAGTCATATATATTTCCTCATCAATGAAGCCATGTATGAAAGCGTTGTTCACATCTAATTGATGAACAAACTAATTATAAATTGAAGCTACAGCAAGTAAAATCTTAATAGTAGAGAGTTTAGCCACAGGAGAAAATGTATGATGATAATCAATTCCTTTTATTTGCATAAATCCCTTTGTAACCAATCATGCCTTATATCTTTCAATTGAGTCATTTGCTTTATATTTAATTTTAAACACTAACTTGCATCCAATAGCTTTCTTTCCCAAAGGTAAATTAGTTAATTCCCAAGTATGATTTGATTCCAAGGCCAACTAGTCATTATTCATTGTTGCAATCTATTTAGGATCATTTTTAGCTTCTTAATAACTTTGAGGTTTATGTATAGTAAATACTTGTGCTAATGATACTACATAGTCCTTAGGATAATGAATGAAAGAGTTTTGATGGAAAAGAGGATAAGGGACTCAAGAACATGTATGTAGTTGAGTAATAGATATATTAATTTACACATCATGTACAAAGTCCTTAAACCATGAGGGTGATTTTCTTTCTCTATGTGATTGTCAAGACGGTGCAAAATTAGTGGGAACAATGATTGAAATTTTTGGTGATGTTTGATGATCAGAAGAGGAAGAATGAAAGCTAGATTCTGCGGATGAAGAGTTATAAGGAAATGGTAAAGTTTGATGATCACAAACCTAATCAAAAGAAGAAGATGGAGATTGAAAACCCAATTTTGCATAGGCAAAATTATAAAGGAAACAATTTATTGTTGTTCGTATCATTCTATTACATTTAAGATGAACAGTTTTGTGAAAAAGGAAATATTTCTTCAAAAAATATTACATCTCTACTTATGAAAACCTAGTGAGAGTTTAAATCATATAATTTGTATCCTTTTTATTATGTGGATATCCTAAAAATATACGTCTTTCTTTGAGATCAAATTTATCTCTAGAATGAGCTAATGTGGATGCATAACATAAATAACCTATAATCATTAAGTCTGTATATTTGAGAACTTTATTTTAAAGTAATTGATAAGGACTTTTCCAATCTAAATTTTTTATAGGCATTTTGATTAATAGGAGAAATAGTAATTTAGATACATTCTCCCCAAATTTTTTTTTTGTTAAATTTGCACATATCCTAAATGAACGAGTAGTATCTAGGAGATGTCTATGTTTCCTTTCAACAATTCCATTTTGTTGAGGAGTATAAATGAAACTCCGTTGATGTATGATTCCACTTTTATGAAATAAGACTTGACAATCTTGAGAAAGAAACTCATTGACATTGTCTATCCTAATAGTTTTTTTTTTATGTAGTTTGAAAATGATTTTTGACAAAAGCAAGAAAATTGATAAGAACAGAAATTTTATCTGATTTGTGTTTGATTAAATAAGTCCAGGTACTTCTTGTCTTGTCATCAACAATGGTTAAGAAGAAATTTGCACCAGAAATAGATGATACATTGTGAAGTCCCCATAAATCTATATGAATTAATTCAAAAGCATATAAGGAATTAGATGAACTTGAACAGAAAGGTAAATGATGGAACTTTGAAATATGACATGGATCACAAACAAAATTCAAAGTGTTAAATTGATTACAACCAGTATTTGTTTCATTTGTGAAAATGAAATATGTCCTAATCTGTTGTGCAACAATTTTAGAGAAAATTTATTTGTTTTGCTAAAAATTTGAGAATAGTTAGTTACGCAATCATTAGTATTGTAACACAACTTTAGGATAGAAGAATAAGAACCAGATTCCTTTGGTTTGGACTCAAGAACATAAAGTCCAAGATATTCCTTGGCTTGGGTAATCTTTTTGCTAGAATTCTAGTCCTGAAAAGTACAACCATGTGCAGTAAAGTAAACTTTCATATTTGTGTATGAGAGAAGAAGTTTACTAATTGACAAGAGATTGTAACGAAATTTGGGAACATATAACACATTAGTTAGTAAAATGCAATTGTTAATCATTACATTAACAACTAGATTGATAGATTGAGTTCGGCCATTAGGAAGATTAATTTTTATTAGATTACTAAGAGTGTGTTTTTCTATGAAAAGATGAAGAAAAGGAGTCTATGATTTAAAGCTCCGATATTCACTACCCATTTATTTAAAGTGCTATCTGTTGAAGTTAAAAATGCAAAGTAGGCGCAACTCATACTTGTGAAATTTACTACAATCATCAATCTTTCTTCGCCTATATGTTGCTGTTGCTGTTTCTCTTTCATAATTTTTTTGACTTCATTTCAAACCTTTGAGATTAATTCATCTTCACTAGAATTATTTTTCTGTGCATCCTTTTTGTTGTGAGTCTACAAATCAAACAAAGTGTCTAATCCTCTACTACTGGTTTCTACATTTACTACAGTTCTATGATACGATCTATCCTTACGATTTTTATACCAATCTGGAAATCCAACCAACTTAAAACAATTCTTTATTGTAGGTCTTGGTTTCTTGCAATGCGTACATAAAGGTGTATTTCTAGATTTATTCCTTCTATTTCTCTTTTCAAAACTGTTTTTTTTTTTTGCTGCTGATTGTGCATATTGTAGGACTACCGTTTCTTCACAACCAATCATCAATCCACTTAATTACTTTTGTTTTTCTATCTAATAGACCAAATAATATGCCTTACTTACACTAGACAACGATTCCATTGAAAGAACTTGGTTTTAGATTTTTTTTATATAAATCATTTAAACCTATGAGAAATTGGTTCAAAAGATTTCTATTTTCTATTTCTTGGAGTCTTTCACTCAATTTACACTCACATTTTTCAAAAGCTCCACATGTACACTCCCGTATGATGCTAATGCTATTCAATTCATCCTACAATCTTTGCATCTTGTTATAGTACATTGTTACATTTGATCCTCCTTGTTTGTAATTCATAATGTCGTGTTGCATCTAAAACAATAAAGGCCCATTTATAATCCAAAATCTTTCAACAATGTCATCCCATAACTCTTTTGCTGATTTAGCATACAAGAATCCTTCTGACGATTCCTTATTTATAGAGTTTAGAAGACAACATCAAACCATATAGTCACTCCTAGTCTAATGACATATTCATTTGCGTCTTTATCTAGCCTAATGTAAGAACCATCTGAATCCTAATTTAGCTTTTGCCTTTAATGCAAGTTTGATTGGTCTACTCTAGCCATGAAAATTTGAACCATTAGGAATGACATTGGTTATCATAGTTTTCGAGTTATCCAAACTTAACAAAAACAGCAAATCATTATAAGTCGAATCAAGATTCACACTCATATTCATCTTATTCTAGTTTGCCATATACACCAAAGGAAGAAGACTTGATAGAGTTATTGAACTATTGTAAAGAATCAAAATTATACAGAGATCATATAGTAATCTTGCTCTAATACCATGATGAAGTCTGTTGTTGATTATCGACTAATGAAAGATATGAAGAATTTCGTTAACATTCGTTGGATGATGAACAAACTATTGTAGATTGTTTTCTATTGAAGTAGATTAGTAGAGTAATAGTAAAAAGAAAAACAGAGTATTAACCGAGAGCTTGAAGAAAGTGTTTATGTTATTTAAAGAACTTATCCAACTGTTTCAGAGTTTTGGTATTTATATGTGTTGTAAAACTCTATTACTAATAGTAAGAAAAATATTTATTGCTTCTATATTTACTAAAAATACAATATAGTTACTGATCATATATTTAACATTTGGCCTTAGTTGAACTACCAAACAAGACAAATATAAGTGGTCCAAAATAAGCCTATTATGAGGGGTTCGTGATTTTTCATTACCAATAGGGAGGTTCTTATCTCCAATATATTCATATGTTTCCTAATAACTCTTCTAGCAAGCTTAGGGCCATTAATAGCACAAGGTATGTGAAGATTAGAAGTAAATTACTAATGACCAACTGTAAGAAGTACTTGCCACTTAAGGACATCTCTCTCTACGAACTTGCTCATGAGGCTTGCTACCTTAGATCTTCAGCAAATTGTATTGTGCTTCTATTACTCATGCACATAGTGTAACTATTAATAAAGTGGCACAAAATTCGTGACCTAACCAATTGTTAAACACCTTGCACAAAAGCAAGGGAATTTATTTTAACATTATTTGGCATTGGCACTAGCTTACTAAACTAGACACCTCTATTGAAGAGTAACCAGAAGTGAACAGTGTTGCCCCGTTCCTCTCTAGTTTTCAAAGCTGCTGTTGCTATTGCAAGAAACTTGTTGTGTGTGCTTTTCTTTATACTATTTTTTTTTTTTGCAAAATCAGATCTTTCATGTCTTGCATCTTTGTTAGGTGTAGAAGTATGAAGGAGCTTATCTTTTTGCCTTAATTTGATGGACAGGCTTTTAATCAATTAAGGAAATTTAGTGGGTAAACTTTGCTTTTACGTATAAAGGATGAAAATTAATTAATGAGATCAAAACACAACTATTCTCTTTTTCGCATTTTCCTTTCCTTCTCTTCTTGTTTGTTACCTTATTACCCTTGTTGCTTCCAACAAATTGGTATCAGAGCATTTGATCTTAAGGGATTGTAAAAAACACCAAAAAAAAAAAAAAAAATCTTGGCTTCTAGTATCAACATATTTCTTCCACCCCCTCACTTCAATGGCGAAAATCACTATGTGTGAGTAATAAAAATGAAGGCTTATCTCAAAGGTCTTGGGCTATGGTTGTACATGGAAGAAGACAAAGCCGTCCCCACCTTGAGACAAAATCCAATCTTGCAACAGATCAAGCAGCATGAGGAAGACATTGAGAAAGATTTGAAGGCCTTGCCTTACATTCACACAGCCATCTCTGATTCCATATTCACCAATATCATAGCTTGTGAATCAACTCATGAAGCTGGGGAGAAGTTGAAGATGGAATATCAAGGCTCCAAGAAGGTGAGACAAATGCAAGTCTTCAACTTGAGAAAGGAGTTTGAATTGTTGAAGATGAAGGATATAAAGAAGGTGAAAGAGTATGTGGATAGAATCATGAAGATGGTCAATCGAATAAGAATGCTTGGAGAAAAGCTAGAAGAAAGGAGAGTTGTTGAGAAAATAATGGTGACTCTTTGAGAGCACTTTGAAGTGAATATCTCCTCTCTTGAAGACACTTAAGATATGTCATAGATCACCTTAGCAAATTTGACAAATGCTTTATTGGCCATGGAGCAAAGGAATGCCTTTAGGGAAGAAGAAAGCGCAAATGAGAAAACCCTTATGGCAACTGAACCATAAGAAAGAGAACCAAGAAACTAGGTTACTTACAAGAAGGGAAAAGTCAAGAAACAAGGCAAGTAGAAAAGTAAGAGAGACAAGTATCCACCTTTCCCTTATTGTAAGAAGACAAACCACATGCAAAATTATTGTTGGTTAAACATGGAGTTTAGTGTAGGAGTTTTAAACAATTTGGCTACATTGAGAAGGTGTGTGAAGCTAAGTGTGATTAGCAACCTCATGTACAACCAGCTCAAGCAATTGAAAGTGCAAACTACTAGGAGGAGAACTTGTTCATAGCTACTGAACTTGAGGAATGTAATGTCTCCGTTGAAAGCACAAATGTGTGGTTGGTAGATAGTGGATGTATGCACTACATGACAGCTAGTCTAAGTAGCTTTAAAGACCTTGACATGAGCTACTCCTCTAAAGTTAAACTTGGAGATGGAAAGCTCATCAATGTCAAAGGTAAGGGACTTGTTCATGTTCGATCCATCTCAAGTGCTGAAACAATTATCGATCTTCTTTATTTCCTTAAGATAAATCAAATTTACTATATGCTAGTTAGCTATTGGAGAGTGATTATGTGCTTGTGTTTAAGAATAAAACATGTGAGATCAATAATTTTGGTGGCAAGATCATGTTTTCTATCAAAATGAATAGAAGATGTTTTCCCTTGCTTTGGAGTAAGTCTGAGGTTGATTTTTGTTTTAGTCTTAAAGAAGAGACATCATTGTGGCATAAAAGATTTGGGCATATGAATTTTGAGACTTTAGAATTGTTATGCAAGAAAAACGTGGTTGTTGGAATGTCCCAAGTGACAGAGGATAGCGGTGTGTGTGATGTGTGTCGGCATGGGAAACTTATCCAAGAAGTGTTCCCAGTTGGCCAAGCTAGGAGAGCAACTTAAAAATTAGACTTGATCCACTCAGATGTGTGTAAAGAAATGAGTATTCCTTCTTATAATGGGAGCGACTGAGCGAGTATTTCTTGTTGTTTATTAATGATTACTCTAGATATTGCTAGGCATTTTTGCTTAAACAAAAGTCAGAGGTTTTTTCTATGTTTAAAAAAATTTAAAGCCTCGGTTGAAAAGCAATCCAGCTCCGTGATCAAGTCTTTAAGATTAGATAATGGAGATAACTATAAGTCAAATAAGTTCAAGGAGTATTTGGAAGAGCCTGAGATTCATCACCAATTAACTATTGCTTATACACCTTAGCAAAATGGTGTAAAAGAAAGAAGGAGTAGGTTTGTGGCGAACATGGCAAAGGGTCTTCCGTTCAAGAAGAAGTTGCCAAAAATCTTGTGGGCTAAAGTACTGAACATGACTGTGTATCTTTAGAACAAGTTACTAATGAAGGCCATGAAGGATAAGACTCCATTTGAAGCATGGTTTGGAGTTAAGCCAATTGTAGCACACCTGAAGGTCTTCAGGAGTGTATGCTATACTCTTGTCCTTGATGCAAAAAGAGGAAAGCTAGGTAAAAGGGTTGAGAAAGGAATCTTCATTGGCTACAATAGTGAGTCCAAAGGTTATAGAATTTTGAATCCAATTAATCAACAAGTGTATATCAGTAGAAGTATAAAGGTTGATGAAGGAAGTGAATGGGATTAGAACAAAATGGACTTGTCAACCCTTGAGTAAGCTATTAGCCATGGTTAATTTCAAGAATTTACTTTAGTTGATCAAGAGGATTCTAAAAATGAAAATGAAGATATGATTAGAGGAACAACAACCTTTGAAGATATCTATAATCGGTGCAATGCCACTTATTTAGATCCCTTAATTCTAAATGAAGCTTTGAAGATTCAAATGTGGAGAGCTGCTATGGAGAAGGAATTTTGGATGATTGCCAATAATGTGACATGGAATTTAACTTCCAAACCAACTGACAAGCAAGTGATAGGAACTAGATGAATTTTCAAACTGAAGTTAAATCTAGATGGCTCTATCAACAAGCATAAAGCAAGGCTTGTTTGTGAAGGGTATGCTTAGCAATATGGGGTGGATGTTTTTGAAATCTTTACACCAATTGCAAGGTTAATACTATTAGATTGATCTTTAATTTAGTTACGAGCAATGAATGGGAAGTTTTCCAGCTAGATGTGAGGTTAGCCTTCTTTAATGACATCTTCGAGGAGCAAGTTTTCATTGAGCAACCACATAGTTTTGCAGATGTAAGCGATTGTGTGTTGTTGTTGAAGAAAGCTCTTTACAACCTAAAATAAGCACTAAGGGCTTGGTATGCGAGGATTAATGATTATTTGTTAAATGCAGGTTTTATAATGAGCTTGAATGAAGCAACTTTGTATATGAGGCATTAGCAAAATGAAGCTATAGTTGTCTCCGTTTATGGGATGATATCATGATAATTGGAAGTAATTCAAAGTCCATTGAAGGATTTAAGTTGCAGATGTAACAAGAATTCAAGATGAATGATTTGGGAAAGTGTATTATTTTCTTAGAATGGAAATTATTCAAACTAGAATTGGAATTTTTGTTTCTCAAAACAGGTATGCTGCTAAACAAGTTCAAGCTTGACAAGGTTAAGTTAGTGAGCACTTTAGCTATTCACGGTTAAAAATTGAAGAAATATGATAATTCGCAACTAGTTGAGATCTTTGTTTATAGAAGCCTAGTTGGTTTGCTACTTTATCTATCAAATTCTAGACTTGATATCATGTTCATTGCTAGTTTGCTATCAAGGTTCATGAATGCTCCATCAAATGTCCATCTTGCAGTTGCTAAAAGAGTGCTAAGATATGTTTGTGGGACTTGCTGTTTTAGATTGCTCTTTAGGAGATCAAATTTAGTGAATATATTAGGTTTTATTGATAGTGATTGGGCTGGAATTGAAGAAGACATGAAGTGCACATTTGGTTATTTCTTCTCACTTGGATTAGTTGCCATCTGTTAGGAAATGAAGAAGCAAATCTCTATTGCATAATCAACAGTTGAGGTAGAGTACATTGCTGCCTCTACTGTTGTCAACCAAGCTATTTGGTTGAGGAAATTTTTTATTGATTTGGGATTTGAGCAAAAAAAGCCAACTAGAATCTTATGTGACAATAAATCAGTTGTAGCTATGGTAAAGAATCTGGTGTTCCATGGCAAGTTTGAGCATATCAAGATTAATTTCCATGCTATCCGCAAAGCTATAAAGGAGAATGAAGTCTAGATCAAGCATTGTAATGGTGAAGATCAAGTGGTTGATATCTTTAAGAAGGTCTTATAGAAACCAAGATTTGAATTTCTTTGATCATGTCTTAGTTTGTCCTGCCTTTCTTGCATCATGGAGGAGTGTTGAAGAGTAACTAGAAGTGAACAGTGTTGCCTTATTCCTCTCTAGTTTTTGAAGTTGTTGCTACAAGAAACTTGTTGTGTGTGCTTTTCTTTATCCTTTTTTTTTTTTTTTTGCAAAATTAGATCCTCCATGTCTTGTATTGTTGTTAGGTGTGGAAGTATAGATGAGCTTATCTTTTGTCTTAGTTTGATAAAAAAACTTCCAATCAATTAAGGAAGTTTGCTTGGCAAACTTTGCTTTTATGTATAAAGGATGAAAATTAATTAGATTAGAACACAATTATCCTCTTTTGCACATTTTCTTTCCTTCTCTTCTCATCTTTTACCTTGTTACCCCTATTGCTTCCAACAACCTCCTTTGTCAAAATTTTTTCTCACATTGGGTGCACATAATTTCGCATTACTTGGTACTAGACATGTAAAAAACTTTATGTAAGGTCATACTGCAACTTGTCCCTCCATTATATAACTCATCTTAGGCAAAAGCTTTGTAATCATCCAAGGCATTATCCAATACTCTCTCTTTGCAATATTTTTAGCAAAACATTTGGTTCTAGTTTGAAATTTTAGTTGAAAAATGCTAAGCACCAAGAGCTGATAAAATTGCCAAGGAAGTGGAAGAGGTTGGCTGCCATGGGAAGAAAAAGGATCTCCGGTCCTAGCATTGCTGCAACTGTCAGTTTATCATCATCCATAGCTCCTAAGAGTCATTTCATGGTTTACTCCACTGAATAAAAAACACCATATTATTTCTCTTCATATGCCACCAATAGAATTGTTAGTGCTCTTTTTGACAAGTTAGAAGAAGAGTTTGGACTTTTAAGTGATGGACATATCACACTACCGATTGACTCTCATACGATGGAATACTTAAATCTCAATGATAACTAGAGGATTGGCCAAGGAACAAGAACATGCTTTGCTTGTATTTACTGTGAATGTAAAATTCATGACCGTATTGTGCTTTAAGAATCGTTATAAATTTCAAGCTATTTATTCTATTTTGGATACGTTTTCCCTGATATGTGATATTGTTGCTGTAGCTAGATACTTAAATGTCACTTTAATTGTTCCGAAGCTGGATAAAACCTCGTTTTGGAATGTTCCTAGGTAAGTATACTTGTTAAGAGATTTATGAGATAAATATGCTGCCCATTTACTTATAGTAGCTTACCATTTTTAATCATTATCTAATCAAACAGTGAGTTCAAGGACATATTCAATGTTGATCATTTCATCTCTTCTTCGAGAGATGAGGCTTGGATTCTGAAGGATTTACCTCCAAGGGTTAAACAGAGAGTTAAATTAGGATTATTCCACTCGTTGCCACCAATTAGCCGTTCTGACCTTTCTTACTACCACCATCATGTAGGCTCTGCTTCAAATCAAAGTTGCAGTTAGTAATGATGTAATTCTTTGTCTTCCTTCTTAATATTATAACTAATGCTATTGATAATTTGCTATTAGATTCTTCCATTGGTAAAAACGTACAAAGTTGTTCACCTTAACCGAATGGATGCTTGACTTGCTAAATGATGTGGGATAGGATAAAGGGTATTTTTGTCAAGGTATTCTAATATTTCTCTTATTTTTATTTTATTTATATTAATCTAATAAGATAAAAAGAAATATTTTTACTTTTTTTTTTTTTATTTCTCCTCTTTATATTCAAACTAAAATTGACATTTTATTTTCTTTCATTTCCACTTTACTCACAAGTTATGAAAATAGACTAGTCGGCTGCGAGGCGCGGGTCCAAATTTGAGTCAGGCTTTAACCTAAATGGTGCCTATATCAACATGTATTGATGGTCGTCAATAGAATATATTGCCAAACAATATATATATATATATATAAGTTAAAATAATAAAGAAGCTCGTGTAGTAGTATATATAAATATATGGGACAACACATGGACAATGTATTTAAGTGACGACAGAAATAAAATAAATAAGTAATTATTTGATGAAATTATGTGTAAAACTGCTCATAAAGAAAACAAGAAAAGGATATGTATCTGTTAGTTAAAAGGCAGTAACGTTGGATGTACTTAAGGCGCGTGTGTAAAGAAAAAAATACAGGTAGTTCGTATAAAAATATATATTGGTTACATGCATATGAAAGTGAGTAAATGAATAGAAAATTAATTGCTAGTTTTAGTTTTGTTAGTATTTTATAACATTGAGCTTATGCTAAAAAATAATAGTAAAATGAGAATAAAGAGTATTATAAAATACCAATAAAACCAAAACAGTAATATATAATCCCCCAGCTTAAGCTTAAAGCTTCGTAGTTAATGCAATATCCTTGTAATTCCTTCTCGTACTTTACTCGCGGGCCACATTTCCACCCCGGCCTGGAAATGTCCAAGTTTCCTATAAGCCCAGCAATTCTCAACCCCTTTTATTTATTTATTTTTTCCCCTTGAATTTGACCTTCCCTATTCTATTCTATGTTCACCATTCCTAAACTAAAAGCGACGCTTATGCTTTTGTAATTTGATACGCTTGCTCCAAGTAAGTGTTTTTCTTTTTCTTCTTCCTCAATTCTCAACTCGGTCCCGTATTTGTATTTTGAGTTCTTTTTTGTGAATAACATGAAAGTTTGTTTCTTTCCATTGATTGGAAAAAAAAAAATTGAGAAAAGTGCTTCACTTTGGCTTCAATGTTTCATTTTAGATAACGGTTCTCGTTGTTTTAATGTGTTCCTTTTTTCTATAATGCAAAGATTCAATTTTTGGTTTCCTTTCGAGATGAATTGGATTCGTTTCAAATTCCTGAACAACATTTTGTGTCCTAATTATGCGCTGACATTAATTGCCATAAGTTTCCAATTAATTAACTTTTTGTAAGGTGTTTCTTGTTCTTACAGCAGAATGTCGGTACCTTTTTAATGTTACTATAAGGTCCATTTTTTTCTAAAATGCAATCGGGTGCTTTTGTTTCATGTTTCTTTACAATAATGTCTACTACAATTAAGATTATTATTGATATTTTCGTCTAAAGCAACCGTGCTAACTAATAACTAGTAATGTGGAGTTGTATGAGGTGGTATTAGTTGATGGCAGTGTTTCGCGGTTAATTCTATTTGGGACACTTAATTTCCTTTTTCTAAAACAAGTTCCTCATTTAAGGGTACCTTTGTTTTCCCAACTCTTTCTGGAGTTTGCGGCAGTATAATATTTCCAATCGTTAAAAATCACCATAATAATCTCAAGTGCTTGGGGTAGCTACTTGCTTATAACAGTAGGCAGCAATTTTCATACACACCCTAACTGGACATTCTTCTTAGGCGAACAATCGATGTTCTATTTCTCTTTTTAGCTCCAAAATTTATTTTCTGTAAGACAAATGTTCGCTTCTAAAATTTTCAAACCTTTAGGCTTGGATTCTACGTGTACGTAGCTGAACTGGGGTCAGGTCAAAACTCCAATAAAGTGTGCATACACTTTGCACTTTTAATTTATTCTTGCAGTGGATTGCAGGGTATTGTTATTACTTCTCTTTTACAAGCATGAGTGCTCCAAGATTTGGTCGTCCTAAGGGAGGAAATAATGAATTAAGTTCTAATTTATTTGTGGCAAACTGTGGGCCTGGTGTTGGAGTTTCTTATGATGATATCAGTAGATATTTCAGAAACTTTGGAGAAGTTAAAGGAGTTTATGCTGCTGATGAGAGTGGTGCCCGTGTTGTTGTTTGTTTCAATGATAAGAATTGTGCGAAGTCTGCATTAGAAGCTTTGCAAGGAAATCTTTGTCATGAACTTGGGGGACGGCGTTTGCATATTAGCTATTCTGTCCTTCAACCATCATCTCAGGAGGTTAGTATTGAAATCGATCATTATTTTATTCTATTATTCTTCATTCTTTGTCATTTTGTATGTTTGTTGCAAGTGACTTCACTGCCATACAATGAATATGAGACCATCTACATATGAATAATCAAGTGTTGCAGTGACTTGATTCCAATTATTCAGTTGCTTTGTGGAGGATTATTATGAATAGTAAAGTCTTAGCTGATATGCTATGTTTTTATTTTGTTCATGTATTTATGTCACTATGTGTGATGTGCCTAAATGGGATTTAAGCATAATCAAATGGAGTAAAATCTAAGCCTAAGTGCAATCCCTAATGCCAGTTCAACAATTGAAGAATTTGCGTGATTCCAAAGGGTGTAAATGGATCCGGAATCAATAAACAATGAACTAATCCAATTACAAAGAATCAAATTTTCAATATATACTAATCAAGCTTGAATCATCACGTGAATTTCAAGATTAAACAACAAAAATAAAACCGTAATTGCCCTCTTTAGAATAAGGCATTCCACGTGAACAATGATAGGCAAATGTTGATGAATAACACTATGAAAAGTAACTTAACAAACTCAATATATCTCGAAGCAAATCTGACCAAGAACTATCTTAATTCACCCTTAGATATTACACACTAGAGAAGAAAAAAAATCACAACAAAATAAAATTGATATTACTCACAATTTCAAGTGTTGCACTCGTCAAAATTTTAACTCTTGGGATTGAAATTGATAAGAGTCTAATGACAATTAGGAAGAACCCTAATCCTCACGAAAAGTGTATGTTCAAATATGAAAAATGGCCTCCTTAAACCCTACTTTAAGCAAGTATTTATACTTGTTCTCTTTAGGGCTAGAAAGTGCACAAAATTACAACTATGCCACTTTTTAGGTCGCCAGTCTTAAATGAAAATTACAATCAAAATGAAAGTGTCCCAAAAGAAAATACAACATAAAATAGCTCATAGAACAATTACAAAGTACAAAATATCATAAATCTTCATGAGCCAATGCTTCGAAATGGAAACAATTGTAGCGGGCCTTTGAATGTAAATCTGATGATGTCCCGTGGCCATCAACTAGTATAGGACATGTTGGCATCTTATGGAGAATTATTATTGTAAGATCATTTCTCAAATACTTATTAGATAAAAGAAATGAAGTAAAATATGAGCGATTTGGATCATCATCTAAATCTAGTTCTAAAAGCATAGACGGTGCCGAAAAATTTCCCATCATCTCTTCGGGCTTCTGAAAGATTTGCTCTCAAATCTAGAGGATTATTTTTTGAAATTGAGCCCTGACATCTCTGTTGGCTTGCTCTCTCTACTATCAGATGTGGTGAAAGTAGATCTGATCTGTTCTTGAAACTGATATACCTCAGATGGAGTCATAGGTGACAGTACTATGCGAAACTCGCCCATGCTGAACATGTAGGTGTTCTTAAATCCATCATGTAACACCTGTCGACCAAACAACCAGGATCTACCCAACAGGATACTCTCCAAGAGAAATCAGGAACTCTGGGATACCAATAACGGCAAAATTATGCTCTCTGGAGGAAAATAACACATGGTGGCTCCCAAACCATCCACCATGGTCTGATATCATTATTCCCGCACACATTAAGCCCAATCATCACACTCCCGACCAACTCCAATGGACTCACACGACTGCAGGGGAATACACCATCAAAAGTGGCTATTTCTTCCTAAATCCAGCCGGCTCAACAGTCCCATGGTATCGAGTTGTATGGAACAAAACTACCATACCAAGGCACTCCTTCATATTATGGCTAGCCTGGTTGAGAAAGTTATCTACACTTGATAAACTGACCACATGGGGGCTAGCCACATCCTCCACATGCTACCTATGCCAACAAGAAGATGAGGACCACTCCCACCTGTTCTTCGGATGCTAATACTCCTCCCAAGTATGGCTGATAGTGAGCGATATGGCCAAATGCCCCCCTTCCTGTAAGGATTGGCAGGGAGCCATACGAGTACTACTGGCAACAAACCAGTCCAATGCCAAACAACACCAGACTTGGAGAGCGAGCGTCGTAGCGACGGTATACTGCATTTGGAGAGTGTGCAACAAAGCAAGACTTGGACTCTCTATCCCTGGCACTTCTTCTTTAGCCAATCAAATCAAATCTTATGTTTACCTAGAATAATTTGTTTAGACTAGTTTGTACCTACCACTATAGGTAGGGTACTAAAGTTGTAATAGATTAGTTACCTGTGTTGTATTGTAATGTAACCGTCTTTGACGGATGTACCTTTATTTCTAATCAATAAATAATGAATTACCGAAAAAAAGTTCATCTCGCGCATCAATCTCCACTAGTATTCTAGCATGGTTAGCCCTTTGCCATGACATAGTGAGGGTATTGACTTTGAGGGGGATTCCTACGCCGCTTGCAATATGACTAATCCCATCCGCGGTCAGAAATTCACAAGTGATAGCATTTAGTTGTGCCTAAACTGGCACGTTGGTAGACTCACCATTTGTGTAGCATAAGGAACCTTTGAGCAAAGTGCCAATGCTTCTCCAAAATAGGCATGAGGTCTATCCCTTGAGCGAACCTAAAGTAGAACACACCCTCCTTGCTGCCTAGGACATCTAAGATTCCATATTCCTTCCATAAACGAAAAGCCGTTGTGTGAACAAGTTGGTAAGGTATTTTCTGGCTTAAGAAATATCCAACAAGGCCGAGTTCCTAGTAGTTTGCTCCATGCTCCTCTACCGCAAGCGGAATAGTCACTCGAGGAATGGGGCCCCTGCTTGTTGGAGGGATGAATCGGAGCTGGAAAGCAGCGTTGCACGCGGTATGGCCAGATGCATTGGACGTGGGATGACTGGATGCACAAGCAGCTACATACGACTTGGTGTTGGTGGCTGTGTTGGTGTGGTTAGCGGGTGGTGGGTGGTGGTTCCGGTTCACTCCGTTTTCCTGGAAACATGTGACATCTCCCAAGGTGGTTTCGGGGACAAACAAGGTAGGAGGCTGCTGTGGCTTGTCATTGATAGGGCAGGCGTACAAGTGGGGACAACCATTGCACTCCACCTTTGGGGATATGCCAATTGTGGTGGTATCCGGATTTCTAGAGAAATCCATTTTGGCTAGTGGCAGTGTGGTGGGTTGCGGATGGGTTAGGTAGGTAAGTGTATGGGGTCACCTAAAGGAAGTGGTCCTCTAGGGGTGCGGGTTGGGGCAAAAGGTAGAGAGAGGAGAGAGCATTTTCTCACTCTAAACTCTTGCCTGACCTTACACAGATTTTCACAACAATATTAAATGGCAATTGGCAACCATTGCTATTGGTTGTTACTAGTACTATGATGCAAACAAAAGGAAAACCGGATGAAATTAGAAATGTTAGAGAGAGAGAGATGTCTTGCCATAGAGACAAGACTGATAACTGTTGAGTGCTCTGCTTATACTCCAAATTGATCTTAGATGCAGCAGATAATAATTTTCTCCTCCTATGTAATCTTATTAACTTCCATTATAATATTATTTACAATACATCTTATGTTTGATTTATATCTTTGGAATTGCTCTAGGGTGGTCTACATAAAATAGGGGTTGCTCCAAGGTAAAACATACCAAAAATTTCTATTTGAGTTAATCTTTAACTAATATATTATTCTTTGAATCTCATGAGGATAATGAGGTCAAACAAACATTAAAAGGTCTACCTTTAGAGCAAGTTCCACTCCATATAGGGTTAGTGATTCCATAGCTGCCTAGATTTGTTAGAGCTTGCTCTATTTAATATAGATGAAGATGTTTATGTTTGAAATTTATTTGGGGTATCAAAGCTGTTTTTGGACCATGGATAATTCCTTGCTTTAAAATTGGTCCTCCTCAAAGAAGAAGAGGCTTCAATGCTGATGGTGGCCGGGGCATTAGACCCTTTGACAAGGTCTAACAGCAGAGGAAACGTGGGGGGAAGGACAATGGGGAAAAAGAGACCATGACCGACTAAAGGGAATGGGACTAGACAAGAGTAGGACGTGGGGGGTTGCCCATAGTAGTGGGGTAGTGGTCTGTAAGATAGTAGGGGTTAGTGGGAGAAATTCTTGTAGGAGTGGACTAGTGGTAGAATTCCTTGTAACTCATGCTGTATTTAATCAAAGAAATGATGAATGAAAGGGTATCTTGTTTTCAGCAATTAACATCTACCATATGAGATCTTGGGTTCTCTCCAACGAGCTCAATTCACCTAAACAATCATAGGGAAACTTGGAAGGAAACCTAACAAGCAAATTCACGACTTCTAACTTGAGTTAGTGTGGCCTAGGACGAGGTCACAAATGCTTGCCGCTAACAATTTGGTATCAAAGTTGGTTCCCATGGATGATTGGAAGAAGGTCCAGCAATAGCTGAAAGTGCTGTTAGCAATGCACCAAGATGACCAAACTTGCTTGGAACGAATGGGGGTTAGGCAGGATTGGTTAGCTACTCAACTGGAAAGCTTAACGCGGGAAGGAACTAGGTAGAAGTCTCCAGCTCACGTGGTCGAAGAGGTTGGGAAAATGTCGGCTGAGAGCGGTAAGGGGGAGTGGAGCATGCCTGCAATGAGACTAGCCAAATGAGATTTCCCGCAATATGATGGGAATGGGGACCCTTTAGGCTGGTTCAACAGATGTGAACAATTCTTCGAACATCAACCCATGACGGAGGAGGAGAGGGTGAAGCTAGCAACCTTCCACTTGGAAGGGGATGCTCAGTTGTAGTTCCTCAAAGTTGAAACAAGAACAGCCCCAACTAAGTTGGGTAGAATTTTAGGCCCTGTGCGACTTGCGCTTTGGCCCCCCGATCTAGAGCAACAAGGTGGGTGAGCTGGCCAAGCTTTGCTAGGTGAGCTTCGTGGAACAGTATAAGCAGAGGTTCGAACAACTATCGGCTCAAGTGCTAGCCTTGGCTCCTAAGCATGAGATAGCCATTTTCATTAGTGGATTGAAGGAAGCAATAGCCGTGGAAGTGGAGCTACACCACCCCACGAGCCTCTCGCAAGCCATGAGTCTTACCAGGCTATACGAGAAGCGAGGACTGCTGCCCAAGGAAGAGGTGGAATTCAAGAGACGGGCCGCAGCCATTGCAAACAAGCCCGCATACAATAAGAGGTTGAGTAGGGTGGAGTTGGAGGAAAGGAGAAGTAAAGGGCTATGTTTCAACTATGACGAGCCTTTCATGGTAGGGCATTGGTGCAAGAAGCTGCTTTGCCTGGAATGAGAAACGGAAGAAGAATTGAAGAAGGGTGATGATGGAGAGGCTTCTATGGAGGGGTAGCTAGAAATCTTGCTGCACACTATGGTTAGGTTGTCCTAACCCTAGACTATGAAGGTGTGCGGGGGCAAGCTAAGGGGCAACCAATCTCTGTGTTGATCAACTTAGGCAGTACCCATAGCTTCATATGTGCTAACTTGGTGGCCCAGCTGGGCTTGCAGATGTTATCGCGGGAATGGTTGAGAGTGGTGGTAGCAAATGGAGCGAAGGTCGGGAGTGACGGGGTTTGCAAGAGTGTCTTGTTAGAGTTGGGCGGTTGGACTTTCACCACGGACCTGTATTCTCTACCACTATATGGCATAGACGTGGTGTTGGGAGTCAGTTGGCTCCAGTCCTTAAGCCCCATTTCGTGGGACTTTGCTGTGATAAAGATGAGCTTCCTACAAGGCCAAGAGAGGGTGCAATTACAAGGGGACATCCAAGGTTTGGATTAGCCTAAAATGGCATTGGTCACGATGGAGGGGGAAAGAGGCAATGAGTTGCAATGCTTGTTAGCTGAATTCCAGCCCTTACAAGAGCTTCCACCATCCCGCCCCTATGATCATGCCATCAGACTGCCATCGAGAATGCTGCTAATTGTAGTGCAACCCTATTGGTACCTCTATGGCTAGAAGGACGAAATAGAACACCAATGCGAAGAGATGCTTCAGAAGGGTTTAATCCGACCAAGCTAGTTGCACTTTTCTTCCCCGGTGCTCTTGGTTCAGAAGGGAGACAACTTGTGGCGGTTCTGTGTAGATGGGCCCTAAACGAGAAAACTATTAAGGATAAGTTCCCGATACTGGTTATTGAGGAACTCCTTGAAGAACTAGGTGGTGCTTGTTACTTCTCCAAACTAGACTTGTGTTTGGGCTACCACCAAGTCCGAATGAGACTTGAAGACGTGGAGAAGACAGCCTTTTGAACACACCACATGCACTTCAAATTCTTAGTCATGCCTTTCGGCCTCACCAACACCCCTTCCACCTTCCAAGCTCTCATGAACGAGGTATTCAAGGGCCATCTGAGGAAGTCCATTGTAGTCTTCTTTGATGACATCCTCATCTACAGTCGATCGTGGGTCGAGCACCTTCAGCACCTTAGTAGGGCCTTCGCCTTGCTGCGCTAGCACCAGCTTTGTTTGAAGCCCTCAAAATGTACCTTCGCCTAGCAACAAGTAGCTTACCTGGGCCACCTAATTTCGCACAAGGGAGTGGAGGTCGACCCCCAAAAGATAGAGGCCATGCTATCTTAGCTAAAACCCTCTACCCTTACGGCGTTGTGTGGGTTCCTTGGTCTCATTGGCTATTACTGAAAATTCGTGCAGAATTATGGTCTTATTGTGCCCCCCTTGATTCGCATGCTACAAAGGAATGGTTTCCAGTGGAGCTCGAGTCAGAACAGGCCTTCATCGCCTCGCAAGACGCCATGACACGAGCTCCCTTGTTGGTCCTCCCCGATTTTGAGCAGCCCTTTGTGGTGGAGTGCGATGCCTCCATTCACGGGCTAGGGGTAGTCCTCCAATAGAATGAGAGGCCCATTGCCTTCTTCAGTTGACCCTTCGCGCAGCAACACCTGCAGTTGGCAGCTTATGAGGAGGAGCTCATTGGCTTAGCCAAAGCCATGCACCATTGGAGGGCATATCTTTGGGGTAGGAGATTTAAGGTGAGGACTGATCACTATAGCATCAAGTTCTTGCTTGAACATCGGGTCTCGACATCACCACAACTACATTGGCTTAGTAAGCTTATGGGATTCGACTTCGATGTTGAGTATAAGGTAGGCCGTGAGAATAAGGTTGCGAATGCATTGTTTAGGAGAGAGGAAGGAGCAATTGTTGCCTTCGCCATTTCCTTACCATAGCTTCAGCTGATCGAATGGGTGTAACAAGAAGTGCAATCTTCTCCAGAATTGAGCCTACTAGCCTTTAGGATACAAGCATAGGAGATGGGGCCAGAGTGGACCTTTGAAAAGGGACTCATCCTTTTCAAAAACAAGATATTCTTGGAATCCTCCTTAGAGCTTTGCACCACTATTGCTTAGGCCATTCATGACCAATGCCACGAGGGATAATAGTGCACCCTTTATTGCATAACTCGGGATTTCCACTAGAAAGGCATGCGACAGTAGGTTAGGGAGCTTGTAAGAGCCTACCTTAAGTGTCAAAGGTATAAGTCAGAACACTTCCAGCTTGTGGGACTCCTGCAACCACTTCCTATCCCTAGCCAGATTTGGGCTGACATCTCCATGGACTTCATAGATGGTCTTCCTAAATCCCATGGAAAATCCGTCCTGATGGTGGTGGTGGATTGGTTCTCAAAATACGGCCACTTCATCGCCATGAGTCACCCCCTACTTGACAATGACAGTAGCCAAGCTGTTCTTTGATACAATGGTTCGGTTACATGGGCTATCGGAGTCCATTGTAAGTCATTGAGACCCCACATTCACCAGCACCTTCTGGAAGGAATTGTTTAGACTATACGGCACCAAGCTATCCTTTTCCTTAGCTTACCATCCCTAGAGCGACGGCCAAACGAAAGTGGTTAACAGGACTGTGGAAATGTACTTGAGGTGCTTCACTAGAGCTCACCCCGCAAAAATGGGTCGATTGGGTAGAATATTGTTACAACATGGGTTACCATTCTTCTCTCAAAACCACCCTTTTCAATGTGGTCTATCGTTGTGCTCCTCCACAACTGCTTTCATATATGCTAGGCACAATTAAGCTGGAAGTAGTGGAGATGGCCCCGTAGGATCGCGGTAAGGTCCTCGCCAAACTGAGACTCCAACTGGAATGTGCCCAATAGAAAATGAAGGTTGGTTATGATGCTAAACATAGGAACATCAGCTTTAAGGTAGGTGACCTGGTGTAACTCAAGCTCCAACCATACCAACAAACAACCTTGTGACAAAGGCCCTATCAGAAATTGGCACCCAAATTTTATGGGCCTTTTCCCATCAAGGAGCGCATAGGACCAGTTGCCTATCGCTTATGCCTGCCACCAGAGGTTAAAATCCATCTAGTTTTCCACATTTCTGTCCTCAAGCAATTTCATGGAAAACCCCTAGCACCACTGGATCTTCCCTTGATTAGCCATGGCTTGCCAATCCCAGCATCACAGGCCATCGTGGAGATCTATTGTGGGGAGTAGCTCGTCGAGGTCTTAATCCATTGGAAGGGTTACTCACCTGTGGAGGCCATGTGGGAAGATGCCATGATGATTTGCCAACGCTACTCTTCCTTTGCGCTCGAGGTCATGCGCTTAGTCGAAGGGGGGAGTGATGATAGTGGTTGAGGCATTAGACCCTTTGACAAGGTCTACTAGCGGAGGAAACGTGGGGGGAAGGACAACGGGGAAAAAGAGACCATGACTGAGTAAAGGGAATGGGGCTAGACAAGAGTAGGATGTGGGGGTTGTCCATAGTAGTGGGGTAGTGGTCTGTAAGATAGTAGGGTTTAGTGGGAGAAATTCTTGTAGGAGTGGACTGGTGGTAGAATTTCTTGTAACTCATGCTGTATTTAATCAAAGAAATGATCGATGAAAGGGCATCTTGTTTTCAGCAATTAACATCTTGCATATGAGATCTTGGGTTCTCTCTAGCAAGCCCGATTCACCTAGACAATCATAGCGAAACTTGGAAGGAAACCTAACAAGCAAATTCATGACTTCCAACCTGAGTTAGCACGGCCTAGGACGAGGTCACAAATGTTTGCTGCTAACAAATGCATTGTGTTGACCTGTTCAATTATGTTAATTGGACTGATTGATAAAAGCAACTGGCAGAAAAACTAAGAAAAAAAGGTTGATCAACTACAAAGTGTTAGCTTTGTGTCAATAGGACTAGCAAGTTACATATCATAGCATCGGTCTATGTGGAACTGCATCATAAAATTAAGACTAGCAAGTTTCCAATGCATTTACTTTCATGCGCTGTCTCCTTTGTATTGTGAATGCATGGACTGTATTATGTTTGTCCAGACAAATGAGAACTGAAAAATGAAAGCTCTAGTAATTTCTAGTAACTTTAACTGTGCATGTGAAACAGAATTTCATATGCTTGAACTGTGCATGCTAGGTAGTTGATTGTCAGTCCACACTGTCTGCCTCCAAGGATGGCAATTCTATTGTTGAAGATATTAGGGCAAGATTCTATGAACCAGTTGTGCCTCAATTTCACATGTACAGTTATTAATCTTGTGAAACAATACTTATATTCAACACCTTTTGCATTTAGGCCCGGATCAATGATACATCACCAGTTTGCTTGGATGCTTCAGAAATGAATATTCCAGGCCTTTATTTGTTGCACGATTTTGTCAGTTTTGAAGAAGAAGAGGTAAGCTTTGTTATGCCTGTTGGTTGCATTTAATTTCACAAACGGTTTTTTTCAGGTTCTTACAATGTGCTTGCTATGATCTTCAATCTAGTTGGCTTCCTGCTGAACTATGTCCCTTGATGCCTAAACTATGCCTCCTAATGGATTTCATAGGCATTGCTTGCTGCAGTTGATAATATGCCTTGGAATAGTCTATCAAAAAGAAGAGTTCAACATTATGGTTATGAATTTTGTTATGATGTAAGTATGACTCACAGAATTTCTGTTTGCCTCTTGTCTATGCTGAGATAATGTAGTGCTTTTATTTGAGATTGTGTGTATTTCTTTGGGTAATTAGATAACTTGGATTACTTGAAGCTTCCCCAGTATTTTCTTCTTTCAATTTGTTGTAATAAGTCCAATTATTTTTACAAAAGGGCAAGTGCACTTCTACATGAAGCTGGATTGAGGGAGAAGTACATCTTTATGTCATGTATAGTCAGAATATAGCTTCACAATGTTATGTAAAAACAGGTGTCTTTTATTCAATTGTGTGATATTTGCTGTAGGCACGATCTTGTTTGTACTAAATTGTACTTGTGGAAGTGTGTTATCGGATCATTTAGATGATCTTGTAATGGGTTTGTTAACTATGAAATTGGATTCAATTCTTTTGGATTAGAGAGAACCCTAGATCTCGAGAAACATGTTTTTCTGGATTGAAAATAGGCTTCCTTTTCTCATTATCCTCCCTCTTGTTAAGTACATACAAGTTTCTAGGGTGGTTACTAACCACCCTCCTATTTCTCTCACTGTTATTATCCATATTCCCTCACTATCGCAATCCTACCCACACTCTCACATATACTAATAGAATACCTCATTACATGACCATAATTGACACATATAGACACACACACACAGAGCACAACACCTACACATACACACATAGCACGACACATACACACGACACATACACGTAACACCCTATTCTAGGACACTATCTGCTAGGACACAACTTGGATGAAGTCAACTCTTCCTATTCCATTGTGTGTACACTTTCAGGGAAGCAGTGGCAGGCTATTTGCTAACATGGCTCCCCCCCTCAAGATGGCACTTGTCCTCAAGTGTGAAGTTAGGATAGTGATGGCATATCATGGTCACATCTTCCTATGAAGCTTCTGTTGGAGAGTAGCCTTCCCAATTAGTCAGAACTTCAGTCTGGGAGTTGCTGGTGTGAGCCTCTAGAATGGCTTGTGGCGATGGCACAGTGCGCCCTTGGCTAGTGAGAGGGATGCTGGGCTGATCTGGAGGTTGGTTGATGAACTTTTTGAGGGAAGAAGCGTGGAACACTGGATGGAGTTTGCTGGAGGGGGGCAGACCCAACTTGTAGGCCACGGAACCTATAGGAGTGTTGATGGGAAACGGGCCATAAAATCTTGGAGACAACTTGTGAAGTTTTGTAGCTGATAAGGAGGTTTGGTGGTAAGGCTTTAATCGTAATAAGAACAGGTCGCTGGGGTTGAAGGAAACCTGCTGGTGCTTAAGAGTCATGGTGAACCTTCGTGAGGTGTTGGGCATGAACAAGCTGGTCATGCAACTCGATGAGAATTTCATCTCTATCTGCCAAGGCCTGTTCCACAGCTGCCAATTTAGTTCAGCCAAGAGTATAGGCAAGAAGGCATGGAGGTGGGCATCCATAGACCACTTGGAAGGGGGTTGTTTTGAGGGTGGAATGGTTGCCGGTGTTGTAGCGATACTTGGCCCAAGGAATTCATTCTGTCCAGTGCCTTGGTCGATCACTGGTGAAGTAGTGCAGATACATTTCAATTGTGCGGTTGACGACTTCTGTTTGGCCATCACTTTGGGGATGATAGGCTGAGGAGAAAGAGAGTCGGGTGCTGCCAAGCTTGAAGAGCTCCTGCCAAAATATGTTGGTAAGTGTAACATCCTTGTCACTCACAATAGTTTCTAGGAGTCCATGAAGTCTAAAAATAATATCAAAGAAACCTTAGCTATCGAGATTGCATTATATGGGTGGCTCATTGGAATGAAATGTGTGTATTTAGAAAATCTATCAACCACAACCATTAGAACAAATTTACCATGGGATTGGGGAAGTGTATCAATGAAGTCCATAGAGATATTGACCCAGACTTCTTGTGGCACCTGTAGTGGTTGTAGTAAGCGAGCTGGTTGGAGGTGCTTGACTTTGTATTGCTAGTAGGTGGTACACGCATGTACTAGGTCCCGTACTTGTTGGCTCATGCCCTTCCAATAGAAATCTCGGCTGATGCAGTAAAGTGTGCATTGATGCCCCTTGTGGCGTTGATCATGGATGGCATGGATAATGGTAGCACAAAGGGCTGAGTTTGGCTCCAAGTAGACTCTATTTTTATAGAAAATCAGTCCCTCCTTTGTGCTCCACTTCAGCCCATTTTGATTGTCCTGGATATGTTGGCAAAGATCTTGCAAAGTGATGGAAGCGGCTGTCTCTTTCCTGATCAGGTCGAATAGGTGCAGCTGTGGTGTAGAAATGGCAGAGTTTTCAGCCTTTGCTTCATCCTGTCGTGAAAGCGCATCAGCCACTTGATTGATATCAAAGTCGAACCCCATTAACTTACTGATCCAATGCTGTTGGGAAGATGTGGTGATCCTCTGTTCTAGGAGGAATTTCAAACTATAGTGGTTCGTCTTGATGATAAACCTCTATCCCCACAAGTATGCTCTCCAATGCGGGATTGCCTTTGTTAAGCTAATTAATTCCTTCTCATAGGCTGATAGCTTCAGGTGTCTTTATACAAAGGGCCAACTAAAAGAAATGGGCTGGTTGTTGTAAGACTGCCTTGATCCCACTATCTGATGCATCGCATTCCACCGTGAAACTCTAGGAGAAATCTGGAAGTCGCAATATTGGAGCGTGGGTCATGGCCTCTGGTAACACGATGAAGGTGCGCTCTGATTCTTCCATCCACACGAAGTTGTTGCGATGTAACATCTTAGTTAGGGGATCTGTGATCAAGCCATAATTGCGAATGAATTTGTGATAATAACCGGTCAACCCCAAGAACTGTCGCAAGGCTGTGATGGTTGTTGGTTTGGGCCACGGCTACATTGCTGCTTTCTTTTGGGGGGTCTGCTTCCACGCCGATGGTTGATATAAGATGGCCTAGGTAAGAGACTTGCCTTTGCACGAAACTGCACTTTATACTTCTTCAAATACAATCTGTTTTGCTTGAGCATGGAGAAGACTAAGTTGAGATGTTGCAGATGTTCCACCCAAGAATGACTGTAGATGAGAATATCATAAAGAAAAAACCAGAACAAATTTCGAAGAAATCCCCTAAAAACTTAATTCATGAGTGCTTCAAAGGTTGATGGAGTGTTCGTGAGCCTAAAGTGCATAACTAGGAACTTGAAGTGATTGTGATGAGTTTGGAAGGCAATCTCCGCCACATCTGATGGCAGCATCCTAACTTGATGGTATCCTGAAGCCAGATCCAACTTGGAAAAATAACATGCACCATACAACTCCTCGAAGTGCTCTTCGATGACTGGTATTGGAAACTTGCCCTTAACTGTCTTGTTGTTCAGGGCGTGATAGTCGATGCAAAAATGCTAAGTGTGGTCTGTTTTCTTAACCAATAGCACCGGGGAAGAATAAGGTGATTGGTTGGGCTGGATAATTCCCTTGGTGAGCATCTCCTCACACTAGAGCTCAATCTCATCTTTTTGGTTGTGGGGATAACGTTATGGGCGGACCATGATGGGTGGTGTACCCGGCTGTAGATAGATGGCATGATCGCAAGGCTTGGCTAGCAGTAGACCTGGTGGGGGCTGGAAGATGTCATCGAAAGTGGTTATTAATTGCTGTAGCTCATGGGCTCGGTCCACCTCTCAGATAGCCGTGACTAGCCTTGGGGGTTTTGTGGTCCGAACAGCCCCCTGCAATGTTATTTCCTTCAACCCTTGTTGGAACTTCATTTTCATTGAGGAAAAATCTTAAGCAATTGGATCGAGAGACTTTAACCAATCTACCCTTAAGACGACTCTTACTCCACACAAAGGTAGGGAGTATAGATCAATGAGGAATGGTACGTTGTCAACTAGCAAAGGTACTTCTTGGCATATCCCTTCACTTTTGATTCTTTCCCTGTTTGCTACCATGACCTATGGTTTGTCATAGAGCTCTACTTGCAGCCCTAGCTATGACACTAATGTGGTACTGATGAAACTGTGGGTGATTTCGGAATCGATGAGCACCATGATATCATGACCACTAATTTGTCTTGGAACCTTCATTGTTTGGACCTTTGTTAACCCTACCATAGCTTGGAGTGAAATCTCCAACTCTCCTTCCGCCTCTTCCTTTGTGGCACCCTTACCCATCGGGGTTGCTTCTTCCTCTTCTTCTCCACACTCTAACAAAAAAAGATGCTTGCACTTATGTCCCACTATGAAAGGTTCATCACAGTTGAAGCATAGGCCTTTGGCTTGTCGTTCTTTGATTTCTAGCTTACTCAATTTTTGGAGAAAGGGTTGCTGCGCGGCCACTGGAATTGCAACTTGTGGACGTAGTCGTCCCCTGTTTCTTCCCTAGCAGGCATGCCCTTCTTGTCGTACAACCTTGCTAGACTCATGGCCTTTGAGAGACTAGTGGGTTGGTGGAGTTCCACTTTTACGGCAATGAATTCCTTCAACTTGCTAATAAATATCCCAATCTTGTTTTCGGGTGTGAGGGAGGCAATTTGGGCGGAAAGTTGTTTAAACTTCTGATGATAGCTTTTCACAGTGGTTGCTTGCCACAATTTGGATAATTCCCCGATTTTATTACTTCGGACTGGTGGGCTAAATCTTAAATCACACATGCGCTTGAACTCCGACCAATTCCCAATCGCGTGATCACGTTCTAGCTTCATGTACCATAACTACGCATCCCTGTCCAAGTGGAATGTTGCCAATTCGACCTTGTCTTCATCCCTCATAAGTTGGTGTTTGAAAAATTGTTCACTGTGATTAAGCCATGCCAGCGGGTTCATGCTCCCATTGTAATTAGGGAAGTCCCACTTGTTGTACTTGGGCACCATTAGTCTACGCTCACACCTTTCGTCCACCCGAGTATCCTCCACTGCCCTCTGATGTATGCTCGGGCTGTTTGGACGTCAACCCCTCAAGCGGTAGGGTCTCCATTTGTGTGGCCAGCTGATCTTGCCTTGCTTCCATTTGAGCAATACGCGACCTATCATCCTGGTACATCGTGAGGAGGGTCTCCAACTATTGCACCTTTCTTAAGTCCTCCATGCCTGACTCTGATACCAAGTTGTTATCAAATCTTTTAGAGGATCTTGTAATGAGTTTGTTAACTATGAAATTGGATTCAATTCTTTTGGAGTGAGACTCTTGTCCTTGCTTCCTTATGTTTGTAGAATGTGACGGCTCGTTAGAGATAACCTTAGATCTCGAGAAATGTGTTTGTTTAGATTGAAAATTGGCTTCCTTTTCTCATTATCCTGCCTCTTGTTAAGTATATGCAAGTTTCTAGTGTGGTTACTAACCACCTTCTTATTTTCTCTTCCATTGTTATTATCTATATTCCTTCCTCACTCCCACTATCTTACCCACACTTTCACATACGCTAACAGAATACTACATTACAAGACCATAATTGACACATACAGACACACACACACAAAGCACGACACCTACACATAGACACACAGCATGACACATACACAACACATACATGTAATACTTTATTCTAGGACACTATTTGCTAGAATACGACTTGGATGAAGTCAACTCTTCCCATTTCGGTGCGTGTACACCTTCAGGGAAGTAGTGGCGGGCTGTTTGCTAACAAAGTGTGTTGACAAAGACTTAGATATAGGACTGAAAATATTTCTGAAGCGGGGTAAAAATAAAAAACATTTGTATTTATGTGTCGTACTATATTTTGTAAATCTAATCATATTTTGTTAATATAAATTCATAAATACTAACAAACAAGAAGAAAATTCACTTGGTATTTGCTAGAAACTAACTACATATATTAGAGTAAGCACAAATAATGAGTTCTATAGATGCATAAAAATAAAAAACTAGGGTAAGTTGCGTATATGTACCCTCCTTATATTTACTTTATTGGCACTTAGCCCCACAGCCTTGAAATTGAGCATATACTACTCCAAATCTCTAGAGAGAGTGCATATGAACTCCTAAATGATCATTTTGCTCTTGATTTTATAGAATTTTTTTTTTAATTTTAAGTATTTTTATTATCTAATCAAAAGGATAAAATAGTAACAGGGGTTTAAAGAAACAATTTTCAAAGATTTTGGGGGTTTAAATGCTTAGTTTCAAAGATAAGGGATAAGTGCACATGAAATAAGTATAAGGGAGTACATTTGTAATTTACTCAAAAAACTATAATAATGAGAATCTGGTTTAGTACTTAAAAAATAAGAGAGTAAATTACACGAATACTTTTGAAAAGTTTTGAAATTGTACGGATAATCTAAAGTCAGTATTTGAACCCTCAGAATAAGCCATGAAGCCCATTTCTTTTATGTATTGGCTACTTATGTGTAATTTCTTGTTGACATAGACAACTCATGTAATGTATGTAATTAACAAAAATGTGAAAATTTTTTCTTTCAATCTTCTTCTTCTTCTTTTATATGCTTTTTTTTTTTTTCAATTTTTTATATTTTCCAATAGTTTTGTTATTTAAATATATGAGATGCACTATCCACAACAACACAAAATTACAATAGGCAACCAACACATAAAATAAGTGAGTTCCACATATGTTTCATGGGATCTAGGTGCTAACCTTTGAAAAACGGAGGGTTTCATGTAATTTCAATATTTTTCAGGAGATGTCTATATAATTTACCCAAAATAAAAATATGTCACTAACTCTATATAACTCCAAGGATTCAAATTCAGCGACTTGGGTTCTTTTTGTTATCATATATATGTATTCAGTCAGTTGGTCCTCATGAACAGTTCTGATGGTAGTATGCTGATGGAGTGGAAGATTTTGACAGAGCAGAAAATGGGGGAAGATATGAGAGTAGACAATAAGTTGACAACTTTTCTCTATTGGAATGGAGTTTTGGTTCGCTCAACTTAGGGTTACTTAGATATGAAATAAATGGATAGTGTGCATTATCAAAGTGTTTGACTCTTTAGGACACACTTATATAGTGTCCCCAACAACCAACATGCATTTCCACATCTAAGGTGTGTGTTGTAAGCAAAATGTCAGACACTTTGTACATCTCTAAATAGATGTTTCAATGTGTCATAGTTTAGAATAATGTCGCCTTGTGCAAGCATCTTTTAATTTTTTATCTTGTTATGCTACTTTGTAGACTTTCTTCCCTATAGCTTAAAATATTCAAATTGAAGGAAGGCTGATTTTGTTATTTCTTCTTTTCTGTGCAGACAAGAAATGTTAATACCAAAAAACACTTAGGTGAACTTCCATTATTTACGCGTAATGTACTTGAAAGGATTTCAGCCTTTTCTGGCTTTGATAATACTGCAGACATAAATGTGGACCAACTGACGGTGTGACCTTGTTACTTTATGTTTTCTGTAATTGCTGTCACTCTGGTGTTACCACATAATTATAGTTGGATATGACTGCTGTGATACAGGTTAATGAGTACCCAACTGGAGTGGGGTTGTCCCCTCATATAGACACTCATTCAGCATTTGAAGGATTCATATTTAGCCTCTCTTTAGCTGGCCCTTGCATTATGGAGTTTAGGAAGTTCTCAGAGGGTGCCTTTCTTCGAAAAGCCATTGCATATGCCAATCAGGAAGTGGATTATAAGGACAATTTAAACCTTATACGGAAGGCTATTTTTCTTCCCCATAGGTCAATGCTCTTGTTGTCAGGCGAGGCACGCTATGCTTGGCATCATTACATTCCACATCACAAGGTATCTTTCCTAATACATGAGGAGGATTTGAACTGCAAAGTTCTTGCAGATGAATGCTAAAATTGGAACTATTCCTCTGCAGTTCTTTTTCTTTCCTCTTTTCTACTAGCGCCCTCTATGGGAGAGAGTTTTATAATTAGGCCTGTATAGTGAACGAATGATATGTGGGCAGGCATCATCCACAAGTTTCTCGCCATCTAGGCTATAGCATTATCTCTATGAACATAACTGAAAGCATAGAACACCAGAATGTGACAGCTGAGTGTGTGAACTTTAACCCCAAAGGGTTGGCCTCTTGGATAGGGCCCAAGAACTCTCATAACCATTTGCATGAGATTTTGGGTTTAAATCCCACCAAGGACATTTTTGGGGCTACCATAGTGCACATGCTTGGAGGTAGCTGGTCAAATTTCAGTGCCTATTTGTTATTCTTGAAAAAAGGAGAGAAAAAAAAAAAAAATCTAAACTCTGTTATGCTTGTAAAAGGTTTGCGTGCTGTGGTTGGGCTAAGAGTTGACTCTTTTTATTTGTTATGTTAAGCTATGTTTTGTGCAGTTCTTTTATCTTTTAGAGATTGTTGTTGACTGCAACTTGACTTCATGGTGCTCTAAACATGTCTTGCCACTTTGCTTGATAAAATTTATTTACCATCATTCTGTTTGGATTATTTTGCGTGCTAAGAAAAGTATGGTTCCTGATGCTTTCATAATATCCATTAAGATGTCAGTATTCATTAGTTATTATCAAAGCTATGTTCCTACACACACTTCCTTGTTTATATTTATTTAGGTGAAATCAACCAATTTTTTTGCAGATTGACATAGTTAATGATGAGGTGATCAAAAGAAATTCTCGGAGGGTATCTTTCACCTTTCGTAAGGTGTGTTACAGCACTCAAAAATCTCTTTACGCATTATAAATTTTATTGAAGCTTTTCCATCATTTTTCGTTGTAGTTTAACTTCATCAACAGTTTCATTTTCTTAGCAACCAAGACATTTAGAGTTCATTTCTTTGGATTTCATTTGTCTTTATCTCCTCCTTAAATATATTAGTTTATGCTCATAGGTTAACTGTCTCACCAAACAAATTTGCATGTCTTTGCAAATGAACTTTAACTACTTACAATGCTCAAATGATAGTCAAAATTGAAACTTCTGTTATAATTCATAAACAAAGCTTTCCGCTGCCTTTTTTTTTTTTTTTTTTTTTAATTTGGTATAAATAAAAATTAGAATGTGTTGGAGAATGTTTGATGCCTCTGAATAAAATTGAGTTCATCTTGCTCTTTTACGGAATGCCAAAGTAGGCTCAAACAAACTGGTAAAATATCACCGCTTCCATTTATGCTTTTATTAAGAAGATATTGACATGAGGGGGGTGGATTTCATTGCAAATTCTTGTGTCTTCATTCAAGTCAATTCTTCTATGTGATTATCCAGTGTTTGATTCAGAATGATTACTTATGAAGTCCTATGACAAAGTTTCTGTTGTGATTAACTTTAGTCAATTAAATGGTCTGTTTCACATGGTTAATTTTCTGTTATGCAGGTGAGAACAGGGCCTTGTCAATGCGAATATCCCCAGTACTGTGATTCTCAAGCATGAGAAGATTACGCTTTGTGGTGAATTCCAATGTATAACAAATTATAGATGTGGCAGAAGCTTGATTTTGCAGAGAAATAATTCTGCTAAACAATCAGTCCGATCAGGGTCCTTTGCCTAGAACAGGAGGAACTGCATATTATCCCTATGAGTAATTCGAATGAGTGAAAAAAAAAAAAAGAAAAGAAAAGGGGAAAATTAAGGATCATTCACTGATAATTTTGTTGATAAAACTATTATTGTTTGCACACTTGCTTCCTGCAAAAAGTTCTGTGCCTCCATCTACTACTGCATTAATCACATCTTGATCCGTCATTGTAATATAAGAAAGGTTGAGAAGGGACAACCATCTACCTGATCCTGGCCAATGAGGTATATGATCATTCAACATTTTGTTGAGCTGACATATTTTCGATGGAGGAGCATTTTGGCCTTTGACCTAGGTCCTTGTATTAGTACATGTCATATTGAGTACCAAAGAGGTAGGTAATCTATCTTGGTCATGCTTAATATACACTAGCAATTTGATTAATCAATGTGTGAAAGATTCAGACTCAGACGCGATTTGATTGTCACAAGACCATGGGTGTAATATACACCATGACCGTGTAATGATTTTCACCCATCCTGGTGAGAATTAGATGAGCTGCTTGCTGCTCTACATAGAGCTTGAATGGCGTCTTATCGTTTGATGCCGCATTGCTCATTTATTTATGTATTAAGGCCTTTACATCTATTTCCCTCCGTAGGTTTTCTTTTTTCCTCTAGACATGGGCACGGCTAGTCATCTGGCCTGACCTGTGGAGTCTCCGGTCTCAAAATTAATTGATGCCTGACAACGGCCCGTTGATTGGACTGGAGGGGCATGTCCTGGCGGGCTGGTGCTGGGTCTTTGGATCCGATGGTGATATGGATTTGCAGGATTGCCAAAGCCAATCCTGTGCCTTAGTTTGTCTTCTCCAGGGAAATTTGAAAAATTAACCGGTAAAGATAAGTACCTAAAATTCGGTAATATGGATGTAAAATATGAAAACAATAGTAACACTGCAAGTGCCAAAAGAGAATGAAGAGGTGCTTTTTAGTTACCCTACATTTAATGAGATATAGCATTATCTGTTCTCTCAAGGCAAAGTGGATTGGCTAATTATCTTATTGTTTGCTGGACAAAATGATTAGAAAGCCACATGATCTACTTGGATGGAATATGACTTTGGACATTTCACTCTACTAGTATGTCTACTTGCTCAGCATTTTCTAGTACCCGCGGCGATGATATGTTTTGGGCTTTATTACTGGTTTTCTTAAGGATACTTTTGTCCTTATACTCTTCAGGGGTTAGAGGGATTTGGGGACGACAATGAGAAGAATATGGGGATTTGGGGGTCTTTTGACGATGAGAAGACATATTGATTTATGTTAATTGTGGATTGTGTCTAGTGTGTATGGGATTGGGTGTCATACTATGTTTTTCTTCCCTTTTTTTTGGCCAATCAACGGCGGGTAATTCATTCATACTCAACCATAATCAGAATGTTTACAAGAGCAAGCAAGCCTATTACAAAAAACATCTGGGCTAATGTATGAAGCTACCCAATTAGCAACGTGATTTGCAATTCTTGGAACAAACTGAAAATGCAAAAAAAAATCCGACAAAGACTTAAGCACACATTTAGCCTCTAAGAAAAAAAAGGTAACGATGCGCAATGCAATGTATTAACATCCTTTTGCAGAGCTTGAAAAAGGTTGAAACAATCCATACGAAAAGTAATTGACCTCCAGTTGGAAGCCTTCATGAGATTGAGGCCCAACACCAAAGCTCGACTTTCAGCTACTTCCACCGATGGAGCCAAAACTAAACACGTGACACCTTTAATGATTTTTCTAAGTTCATTTCTAGCTACAACTACAAGGCCTGCTTCTATTGAATTATCAACGCAGGAAGCATCCATATTAATTATTTTCTTTGACTTAAAAGAATGGCGAGAGACAGAACTATCCAACTTTTAACACATTTTGGTCCTCACCTAACATGATTTGTGTCCCTTTAGCCAAACGCTACCCTTTCTCTCGACCCATGGAACCAGACACAACAAACAAACGGATCACTTCTGCAAGAAACCTCTCTTACAGTTGCCATCAAAGCCCTAGTCGATAGCCCTTTCTCCTTCCACAAATTGAAAATCCTATACACCAAAGCTTGAGCATTAGGGCTTCTATTACTAAAGTATGCATCACAACGTTCTTTCCGGACAAGCAAAGCTACTTCCATAATCTTCTTATCAAACTCCCTCCTTTGTACCCGGCCAAGACTCAAACTCTCTCCAAGGGACGACCACCAATCACTAAAAGTTGTAATCTTTTGCTTATGAATTCTCACGTTCAAACTACCATACCATACTCCATGTGTCCACTCACAGCATAGCAACGCATGTTCCATAGACTCAGATTCACCACAAAAATTGCAGAAAGCGTTGGAAGCACTTGTTTTTGGCAGAAGTTCTCGATGATAGGAATAGCACCAGTGGTCATAGGCCACATAACTTGTTTAATTTTTGGTAAAGACTTAGTATTCCAAATTATCTTCCATAGACTAGAGCTAATACTCCTAGAAGAAGAGGTTTTATCCTAATGAGTCTTTTTCTTTTTCTTTTTTTTTTTGTGCAAATCTAAGAAAATGGTACACCGATTTCATTGAACAAATGCCAGGATGGTCATAGGACCACATCAATTTATCTGCCTCAGCATTTCTAAAAAGAGCTATATTTCTTACAGCTTTTCTTTCTTCTTTAGATACCTACTGTTAAATCCTCTCCAAGTTCCAATCTCAGTCTTCCAACTTCATTAATTCATATGCCTTCATAGACTGGCCAATCTCCCCTCCCCTACATAGTTTATGGCCACCTCTAGAGGGAATCCAATTGTCCCGTCCCACATACACCTTGGCACCATCCCAAATTTGCTAGATCGTGCCACTGAGCAAAATATCACGTCCCTCTAGCATACTACTCTAGGCCTATGAAGCTTTACCTCCCTTTGTTGCAAATCTAAAATCTCCTGTAGGAAAATAAATACCCTTCAACAGCCGAACCCATATAGCTTGGGGATTCCTTTTAACTCTGCATGCCAATTTTGCTAAAAGACTCATATTGAAGAGGTGTAAATCCTTAAAGCCCATCCCCCCACTATCCTCTGCTTTTGTAAGCTTCTCCCAGTTCAACTAATGCACATTTTTTCATCCATTCCTTTGCCCCCACCAAAAGTTGGCCTGCATGGAATTGACTTGATTACACCAAGTTCTAGGAAACTTAAAGATTCTTATAGAATACGTGGGTATCGCATAAACCACTGCCTTAATTAGGACTTTGCGTCTAACTTCATTAAGAAGAGATTACCTCTAACTTTGTAACTTCTTGGTAATCCTTTCGTTAACAAAACCCAAAGCTTCTCACTTCGACTTTCCTTATACTATAGGCAACTCCAAAAACTTTTTAGGTTCCAAAGTACCCAGAATATGTAAAATACTGCTCAGTTCCTATCTGCACCACTCTGGTGTATTACTACTACAAAACACCACTGATTTGTCAAAGTTAATAACCTGGTTTGAAGCTACACAGTACTTCCTCAAGATGCTTCTTAAATTTCTCACATTAAGAGCATTGGCTTCAACGAAAAATAAAGAGTTATCTACAAACAAAAGACGAGTCAAAGAAAGGCATGTGTTTTTAATACCGATTCCTTTAATAAAACCTTGATTAGCTACTTTAGCCAACCCTTTAGACAGGACATCCGCTACCAAAATAAAGAGATACGATGAAAGCAGATCACCTTGATGAATCCCTCTACTAGGTTTGACCTTCCCCACAATTTTACCATTTGGAGTGACGTTACAGCTCACACTTGAGACACATTCCATAACCCACCTAATCCAAACACTAGCAAACCCCATCTTAGCCATCACCGCCTCAAGAAAATCCCACTCCACCCTATCATATGCCTTACTCATATCAACATTTACAGCATAACTAAGCACTTTCCCTCTCCTCTTATTTTTCAAAAAATGGAAAATCTTATAAGCAATCATAGTGTTTTCTTGAATCAAACGTCTTAAACTAATAGGTCTAAAATGACTCAAATGCATAGGATCTTGAAGCTTAGGAATGAGGGCTAAATCTGTTTGATGGGATAGGGGGGGTGGGAAACTTACCTGTTTTGAAGAAAATTTGAATAGCTGCTACCATCGTTGATGTTCCAATAGGTTTGATGGAAAATCTCGGGATAATCATCAGGTCTAGATGTTTTAAGAGCGCCAATCTAAAAAACAGCCTCCTTAACCTCCTCTACAGCAACTGGAGCACAAAGCACTAAGTTCATATCATCACTAACCACTGCATCGATCTATTTTATGCATTCTTTCCAACTCCTATGACTGTTGGCTTTCAGCAAATTATCATAGTGTTGAACAAACAGCTTCCTAGTCTCCACTTTTCACACAATTATTCTACCATTATCATTTTCAATTATGAAAGTTTTGTTTCTTTGTCTCCTCCTATTGGTAGAATGATGAAAAAAAGGAAGTTTTCCTATCATCATATGGAAGCCAATTCACCCGAAACCGTTGGTGCCAATAAATCTCCTCCCTACCCCCAAAGTTCCTCAAATTGGCTTTGGATTAGTTCCTCTTCCTCCATGTTACATTCAACAGATTGTGATTGCACTTCAGCTAAGTGTTTCTTGAGCTGTTCAATTAATTTCCTACTAGTTGGAAAAGCATCTTTGCTCCAATTTCTCAGCTTTACATTGCACTCCTTAAACAAAGCATGATATCCTTCAACTCGGTCCCATTGTGACTAGTATCCCAGCAAAGCTTGATAATATTTCACATTACTCTGATGATCATCATAAATTCTCTGACCAAACTTCTTCTCACCCTGAATATCCCTAAAGTTCGTATTAATAACTAAAGCAGAATGATTCAAACCAATTGCCTGTTCGTCCAAAATTTGAGATTGTGGGTATTTGTCTAACCAATCAATAGATCCAAGATCTCCATCAATCCGTTCCTTACCAAATATACCATCAAAGCTTTTGTTAGACAATGTAAATTGTTGACCCACAAACCCCAAAGTTTGAAAACTTGCTTATGAAATCATGTTTTGAAAAGCAGCAATCTGCCTTCTCTCTCTATGATTACCACCACTTTTCTCCTCGTGATGTAAAATTTCATTGAAATCCCCCACACATAACTAAGGCCCCTCCACTAGAGAAGATAACTCTATTGACATGTTCCACAATTGCAACTTGTCCCTATAGTCATTGGGAGCATAGCATCAAGTAATATAACCAACAAGTGTACCATCTTCAAGACACACTCTAGAGTGGATAAACCATCTACAAGATTCCAGCACACTTACCTTTATATCCTCACACCATCATAACAGAAGTCCACCACTCAATCCATTAGAGGCACATAGAATCTACCTCGGTATCTCAAACTATTCCTAATACACTCTAATTTATTATTAGCACTTTTTGTTTCCATTAAAAAAATAACACTCGAGTTATGCTTATTCACAAGGTCCTTAAGATTCTGAATTGTCGAGGAGGACCCACACACTTGACAATTCTAAGATAAGTAGATCATGTCCCCCTTGTGGCTATTGCTTTTGTTAACGGAAACTAGCACTTCGGATGCAATAGGTCTTTATAAAAATGGGAGTAATTTAATTGGTTGTCAGTTATGTTCATAACGACTAAAATTTCTATTGGTATAAGGGGCTCTTTTGAGAAATATCAAAGGGTCTAAGATTTGCTAAAGGCCATTAATAAGCAATTTGTCACTTTAGACAAGACAGTGGCTAGTACCTTAATTATAGAGCTTTCAATTCTGAGGCTCACCGACATTAAGGGTGTGCATGATCATATCATGCGCATGAGGGACATTGCGGCCCAGCTGAAGGCATTGGAAGTTGAGTTGTTAGAACCCTTTCTAGTTCACTACATCCTTTACACTTTACCTTAAGAGTATAGCCCATTTAAGATATCTTACAATACGCATAAGGATAAATGGTCAAGCAATGAGTTGTTGACCATGTGTGTTCAGAAAGAGGGTGGACTACTTATGGAGGAAAAGGAAAAGGAAAAGGGTGAACTTAACTACTCATAGAAAGAACAAAAGGAAAGATCAGGCTAAAGATAAAGGGAAAGGGAAAATCCCTCTTGTAAAGGACATAAAGAAGGAGGTTGTGTGCTTCTTCTATAAAAAGAAGGGACACATGAAGAAACAATGCTCCAAGTTTATAGAGTGGCTTGATAAGAAAAGTACTTAACTTTCAGTTGTTTGTTATGAATTCAATATGATTGATGTTAATCATAACATATGGTGGATTGATTTTGGTTCTATAATCCATGTAACCAATTCATTGTAGGATTTAAAAGACTTGTGGAAGTTAGTGGGAAGTGAGCATAGCATCTATTCAGGCAATAAGATGTCCTCACATGTGGAGATTATTAGGACGTGAAACTTAGTTTTGAGTAATGGTTACATTATGAATTTGAAAAGATATTTTATATCCTTGGTTATTTTAGAAATTTAATTTCAGTTTCCAAACTTGTATCATATGGTTATTCCCTTAACTTTTCATACTTTGGATGTAATTTATTTTATAAATATGATGTTATTGGATATAGTACTTTGTCTGATGGTCTTTTTCTTTTTAATTTATGAAATGATGATAACCATGCTATTATGCATGTTCATGAAAAGATTGGCACTAAATGATGTGTTGTGAATGAAGAATCCTTTATGTTGTGGTATCAGAGATTAGGACAAATCTCCATTGATAGAATTAAAAGGTTGGTGAATGATGGGATACTTAGTGTTTTAGATTTTACTGACTTTGAGTCTTGTATAAGCTATATTAAGGGAAAACAGGATAACAAGTAAAAGAATGGTGCCAAGAGAAGTTTTGAATTATTGGAAATTGTACACACTAACATTTGTACTCCAGACATGGATGCGTATTGTAATAAATACTTTGTCTCTTTCATAGATGGTTACTCATGGTACATGTATCTCTGCTTGCTTAACAATAAGAATGAAGTGCTATATGCTTTTAAAGTGTTTAAAGCTGAAGTAGAGAAACAATGTGAAAAACAAATTAAAATCATGAGATCTAATAGAGGTAGAGAGTACCTGTGGTAGATACATAAAGAGTGGACAATCGACTGGTCCATTTGTAAGGTTTCTTCAAGAGAATGGGATTATTGCCTAATATAGTTTACCTGGTTCTCTAGATCAGAATGGAGTAGTTGAAAGGAGAAACTGAACATTATTAGACATGGTACAGAGCGTGTTTGCAAGCTTTAAGCTTCCAAGCTCATTATGGACTAAAGCTTTTAAAACGACTGTGTATATATTGAATCAAGTTCCAACTAAGGCTATTGAAAAGACACCATCTGAATAATTCAAAGGGTAGAAACCAAGTTTACGACATGTATGCATTTAGGGATGTTCGTTTGAAGTAACGGTCTACAATCTATATGAGAAGAAGTTGGACCTAAGGACTATTAGTAAATATTTCATTGGATATGCCAAAAAGTTTAAGGGATATAGATTTTATTGTCCATCTCATAGAACTAGGTTTGTGGAATCAATAAATGCAAAATTTCTTGAGAATGACTTGATTAGTGGGAGCGATCGATCTTAGGGCCTTGGTTTTGAGAAAGATCATACAGATGCTCATTGTGCCGCTTTAAGTAGCGGGCTAATCGTTGTTGTTAATAACATGCCTCCAGCACAAATGTGTGTTGAAGAACTAATCCTAAAAGTACCACAAACTGTTGTTCCTAATCCAGTAGATACTGAAGTTCAATAGATGTTTGAAGTTGTTGAACAATCGGTTGAACAACATAATCCTGTTCCTTAAGAGAATGTTGATGCAACATTACGAATATCTACTAGAGTAAGGAAATTAGCAATTCCTAGTGACTATGTTATGTATCTGTAAGAGTTTGACTATAATGTTAGAGCCGAAAATGATCTTGAGACGTTTTCATAAGCCATGAGTTTCGAGGATTCAAACTTGTGGCATAATGCCATAAAAGAAGAGATGGATTTGATGTCATCTAATAGAGTTTGGAATCTTGTCAAGTTACCTGATGGTGTAAAAGCCATTGGATGTAAATGGGCCTTCAAAATAAAGAAAGACTCACAGACAATATTGAGAGACATAAAGTAAGACTTGTTGTTAAAGGATTCACTTAGAGGGAAGGAATTGACTACACAAAGACATTTTCTCCTATATCTAAGAAAGATTCCCTTTGTATAATTATGGCATTGGTTGCATATTTTGATTTGGAGTTGCACCAAATGGATGTGAAAATGACCTTCCTTAATGGTAATCTAGAGTAAGAGGTTTACATAAAACAACCTAAAGGATTCTCCACTAATAATGATGAACCTTTGGCTTGTAAGCTTAATAAATCCATAGGTGGATTAAAACAAGCCTCTCATTAGTGGTATTTGAAATTCCATGATGTCATCACTTCATTTGGTTTTGAAGAGAACATTATAGATCAATGTATATGCAAGAAGGTCAATAGGAGTGAAATTTGTTTTCTTGTGCTGTATGCGGATGATATTTTGCTTGAAACCAATGATAAGGGTTTGCTACATGAGGTAAAACAATTCCTCTTGAAGAACTTTATATGAAGGATATGGGTGAGTCATTTTATGTCATTAGCATTAAGATCCATAGGGAAAGATCTCAAGGTATTTTAGATTTGTCTCAAGAGACGTATATCAACAAAGTTTTAGAGAGATTTCAGATGAAGAATTGTTCACAAAGTATAGCACCTATTATGAAAGATGATAGATTGAGCTTAAGTTAATGCCCCAAAAACAAGCTCGAGTGGAAAAAACTGAAAAACATCCCATATGCATCAGCCGTTGGAAGCTTAATGTATGCTTAGGTTTCTATTAGACCTGACATTGCATTTGCTATTGGGATGCTAAGAAGATATCAAAGTAATTAGGTGTTAACCACTGGAGAGTTGCAAAGAAGGTAATGAGATACCTTTAAGCAATAAAAGATTACATGCTCATGTACAAACAGACTGACAATCTAAAGGTTATTGGATATTTTGATGTGGACTTTGTTGGCTATGTTGATTTATGCAAATCAACATTTGGAGGAGTGCAAAGTAGACCTTGACTACTACTTCCACTATAGAGGCTGAGTTTATATCTTGTTTTGAGGCAACCTCACATGGTGTATGGTTGAAGAGTTTCATGTTTAGGCTTTAAATTGTTGATTCTATTTCTAGGCTATTGAGATTGTACTATGATAACTCAATTGTTATGTTTATGGCTAAGAACAATAAGAGTAATAGTCGGAGTAAGCATATAAACATCAAGTATTGAGCCATAAGAGAACGTGTTAAGGAAAAGAAAGTGATCATTGAGCACATTAGTATTGAGTTAATGATAACTGATACCTTAACTAAAGGCATATTACCAAAGAATTTTAAAGATCATGTAGTGAGAATGGGACTTGGTTCCATGATGTAATATTTCATTATACATGCATTTGATGTTTCAATGAAACTCTTATTCAGTTGATGTTTCTTATTTGGTTTTTTATACACATTTTTGTCTATTCATTTGTTTTAAGAAAGGTTACTAAGTTTGGACCTAAAATAAACATATGGTTTATTTATTAAGTTTAAGAGCTAGTATTGAGAGACTTGATATATTGTAATATATGAAAGATAATACTCACTATGAGAGGACCTATTGCCATGATTTGTATATTTTGTTTCTTGTTATGTTTCATGTTAGGGTAAATGGACCAAGTGGGACAATGTTGGAATTTCCTGGTTTCTCGGATTTCAATTAAATTGCTTGGCTATTTTATTAGGATATTTCCTTCCGAATGTGGTACATTTTTCAAGTACAAGTCAACCTATGTCCACATGAGAAAATCTCGTGTCCAATGTTTGATCATAACAGTTGAACTCTATGATGGGCAAAGATTTATAAAGGGATGTGATCTCTCAATTTTGGGTCCCTAATCCCACTTACTCATTTTAGAAAATATGTCATTAATATTGAGAGAGTTAGGGTTTAGAAATACCAAGTCGAAACTAAACAAAATCTAATGTATTTATTTAGTAATGGTTGGAAGTATGTACACGATCCATTTTTGCTTTTACTTCTGTTTTTTGCATGTTCATTAGGTTTGTTGAACATGATTGAAATATGTATGCAATATAACAAAATCATCTTCATTAATTGGAACATCTATTAACTCAAACAAGTCCTCAATCACCACACATCTTCTAACCTTACGCACTTTACATTTCTTTAACTTCTTTAGCTTTGTCTTATCTTTTTTAAATACCTTGTTGCAATCAAACGACTCAATTAGCTCTATTGAGAATCTAGCTTTCTTTCTCATACTAACATCTTCATCCTCTACAAGTCTTTTAATGGCCAGGTGATCAAAAGCCTTTACCAGTGCTAGCTAAGGTTGATTTTCAAATGAGCTAAGCTATACCTTTGCTATGTTACTATGATTGCATCCACCTCCACACTTTCTTGATTCACCAGTACTTCCTTTTCAATAGGTAACTTTACATAATATATTAAGCACTCACTACCTTCCTTTCTTCTAATATTAGGTATAACATGGTTAGGTACATTAGTTCATTGTGGTTTTGACTTAGAATAAGGTATAAAAGCATGTTTAAGTCTAGCTAGGTATGTAGGATATTGGTTAGGCATATTGCCCTAATTTGTTGTAGGTTGAGATTCAAAGCTCTTAGGATTTAGTTTAAGGTCATCAAGTATGGGTGATTTAGATCTAGAAAGTGGTTGGGGTTGATACATTAGCTTTGCAAATTGCGAATTAGATTGGTTATTAGAAGAGACTGTAGTTATAGATATGTTTAGAGGTGTTTGAGCTTTAGTTTTAGAAGAGCAAGTGTTCTAATCAAAATTATTATCTTTGGATCTAGTAGCTAAAGGATTAGGTACCAAAATAAGATTAGAGGTATGTTGATAATTTGAATGCTTCATATGTTCCTAACCATACTCCCCATCACCAAGCTTACCTTTCTCCTTATCTAGATACCTTCCTTTTTCCTTTTTGCTATCCCCCATACTAAAATCTCAAATAGGATAGGCATGTAGAAATGAGCTAAATGTAATATTAGTATGTTTTTGAAAAGAGCAACTCTTATTCATATAACCCACCTAACCATAATCGAAACAAAACTCTGATAGTCTCTCATATTTAAAACTAGCCTAATATTGAGTATCATCTTTTTGGTTAACCCATACTCATGTATTTAAAGGCAACAAGTAATTAACTCTAACTTTAACTCTCAAAAAGCTTTGCCTCAATCCATTAAGTAGTTTCATAGGGTCTACCTTAATCACCATCTTAGCATGTGCCCCCAACTTACTAGCATTATTGATGGAAAGATGATCTAGTTGAAGCCTATGTATTTAAATTTAAAATACAATTGAACCAAACACAATATCCTATACCTTAGAGTTGGTATTTGATAGAGCCATTTTATACTCAATCTTTATAGTATAAATTGTGTTAAATTATTATTGATTTTATAGAAATCATAAGGAAATGGTACTTTAATTATATCATCGTGATAAATCAGGTTAAATGGAGTCAAGGATGCTAATTCAAGTATTTTAGAGAAGTCATTTACAACTTGGATCAAGACAAGGAATTACACCACCGGAGGAAGCACGGTTTGAGGCATGGCCAAGGTTTAAACCGTGTTACACACTGGACAAGGATGAAGACTTTGAACAGAGAGAGACACGGCTTAAGGCACGGCCGTGGTGGAACCCGTGGGATAAACCGTGCTTGAAGCCGTGGTGGAAGATAGATGTGCCAAGGAAAAGAAAGTGTGGAACATCAACCAGATGAAGACACGACTTGAAATCTAGCCGTGGGTGTAACCGTGCTACACACTGGACACGGATGAAGACTTGAAGATTATGCACAGACGAAGGCACGGCTTGAAATCTGGCCGTGTGTGTAACCGTGGTTCACACTGGGCGAGGTTGAAGACTTGAAGAATATGCACAGAGGATGGCACGGCTTAACCCACGGCCGTGTGGTGGGGCGTGCCAGGCAGACGTATCTTCACTTCTCGAAATCTACTTGAAAAAGGAAAGACATTTTCGTATCTTGCTAGCAAAAGATCACATGCTATCCATTTAATAGTATAAATAGAGCCAACCCTAGAGGGTTAGAAAAACTTTTGAACTTTGGAATCTTGGATCTTGAAGAAGGAAACGCGGAGGCAGAGCAAGCAACCGGGTTCATTATGTTTCTATCTTTTATTTTCGTTTTATTGATGAACATGTGTAGCTAAGCTACTTTTCTAGCCAAAGGGTCATAAATGTTTAATTCTCCACGAATTGTGAGGTCTAATTGACTTGTATTTATTCTATTCTTTGCTTTCGGGTATTCATATATCTTCTGATCGTTTTGTCATTATTATCTTTGTTGATTGGTATGAATAGAGCTCTTCTACTCAATTAGCAAGTTAATATACTGTCAACTAGCACGTCAAATCCATAATTGTTTGATTGTTCTAGTCTTAGTGACGCAATAACATGTTTGGTTATAAAAGAGATGATCGAATTCATGTTATGGAGGTGTGTGATCATGTTTAAATAGGTTATCTTATAATCTACTCGCATGAATTGGTGGTCTCTCTAGATCTTAATGCTATTGATAGATTAAATCCTAAGCGCTTGTCTAAGGGTTGTTTAATCAATAAGAGAAATAATTCAAAGCGCTTGTCCGAGGTTATCGAGGAAGTAAGGAGAGATAGGTTGTTAGAGCTTGTTAATAACCATAACCAATTTATCTAGAACAAGAATAGAGAACATTTGCATCGATGATCAATTCCTAGAATTAAACCATCTTGATTCCTTTGGCTAGGCTTTTACCAATATCTGATTTTCTTACCTTGTTTTACTTTATTTGATTCACAAACCAACCCCCCCCCCCCCCCCCCCCCCATTTTCCTTTTTCTTATTGTTCTCTTTGAATAGAAATATCTTTATCAATCCTTGTGGATTCGACCTTACTCACCACTATATGCAAATCATATAATTGTCTAGGAGTAGGTTTTATTTTTATTGGATTCGACACCCATCAGTATTCTACTCTTATTCTCCCTCCTCTTAACTTATACTAGCATCTCAATCACTAATTGAGAGATATAAGAATAAGTCTTCATTCATAACCGGTTTGGAGAGTATAAGTAAACTTATCAAGAACTGCTTCAACTTCTTGAATGTAATTTGACATTGTTCATTCCAGTGAAAATTGGCTGGGTTCTTCTAGACTTTGAAGAACTTGGAACATTTCTATTTGCTTTTAGAGACGAACCTATTTAATGCGACAACTCAACTTGTGAGCTATTGTACTTCTTTTATTAGCTTGAATATAGCTCATATCATTTCTAGGTTAGCCTTGATGTCATGCTGTATGACTATATATCCAAGGAACTTACTTGAGGCCACCCTAAATACGCACTTTTAGGGGTTCAACTTTATATTATATTACCTTAAGGTATTGAATGTCTCTTGTAAGTCCTAGAAATGATCTTCGGGCTTTATGCTCTTGACGATCATATTGTCAATATATACTTCAATGTTCTACTCGATTTGCTATTTAAGCATTTTTTTCACTAACCTTTGGTATGTAGCTTTAACATTCTTAAGGTCAAAGGCATAACTTTATAGTAGTTAGTGCTGAAGTTGGTGATAAACAAAGTGTGTACTTCATCCTCTGTCTTTATCTTGATCTAGTTATATCTAGAGAAAGCATCCATGAAATTAAAGAGGGTGTAGCCGGAGGTAGAATTGAAAAGTTGGTCGATTTAAGGGAAGAGAAAACAATTCTTTAGAAGGCTCTATTAAGGTTTGTATAGTTTATATACATCTACTACTTCCCATTGGACTTCCTGACTAGTGCATAAATGGCTAGCTAGGTTGAGCAAGATTCCTCTTTGACGAATCCTGCTTTTAATAGTTTTTGTACCTCTTCTTTGATAGTTACCTGCCGCTTTAGTGCAAAGTTTTTCTTTTTTCGCTTGACAACTTTAGCATTGTTATCACTGTTGAGGCAGTGTGTCATTACTTAAGGGGAGATGTTAGGCAAGTCTAATGGGGATTAGGAAAACACATTGCTATTGAACCTAAGGAAGTTGATGAGCGGATGTTTGTTTTTTATGTGCATTGACGTTCTTACCCACATGGTTTAGTTGGTGTTGTTATTGAGTTGAATTTCTTTTGTCTCTTTGGTTGGTTCTCCCCTAAAATTTAGCTTCTCCTCAAGTTCAACTTCTATAGTGAAGTCCTCTTCTCTCTTTGAGGCCTTTAGATATAATGTGTGCACTAACTCTTGATCTCCCTGACACACATCCACTCTTTTAGGCATTGAGAATTTTGCCTTAAGGTGCAACATTGAGGAGATAATCTTAAATGTGTTCTAACTTGTTCATCCAAGTATCATATTTTAGGGAGACCAACAATCCACCACCATTAATTCTATATTATGCTAGGCTACAATATTGTCATCCTTGAGCTCCATCGTGAGGGGGGGGGGGGGGGGGGGGGGGGGGGGGGGCTTATAGTTTGTACGAGTTGGTTATTGAACCCATACAAATCATGATTATATGGCTTTATATTAGTTTTAAGCTTAGGCTACATCTGATCAAAGGTATGTTTAAAGATTGTGATGACAACTGAGCTAGGAAATGGATAGCAGATTCTCTTGACCTGCTATGTCAGTTGGACCTATGACCTGACTTTGAGCTAAACAACTTAAGGATGAACTTAACGGGCTAATAAAAGAAATTCAAGATGAGGAGCAATACGTGTGTTCAACCCAAGAACGAACCAAGAATAATCCAAGTCATTGAAGTCTAAGATGTCTCGGAATGAAGACTACTTGAAGTTGTTTGCTAAGAACCAAAGCTGCCAGTGTGGAGGATCAAAGCCGCTAGCCTAAGTGGTTGGTGTTGAGGAGATAAGTTGGTTGGAATCACAATCAAGGCCCCCGGCTTTTGAACTGGCTTACTCTAATTTAGGTTGGTTGGAAATTGGATTTAGGCCGTTGAATTAGGTGCTGACTTAGTAGAAATTATAAGCCGGCTTTAGTCAAATTTAAGCCGTTGGCGTATAATGTTTTCCTTAGTCGCAAGTAGGTTTTTTTTTTTTATATGTTTTGTTATGTTTTTTTTTTTTTGGTGAGACTATAAATAGTCATCAAAAACTCCATTATAGATACTTTTCGACATTATTGAATTACAAACACTTTTCTTCTGTTCTTGAAGAACTTGAACTTATTGGAATTGTTCCGTGGTGTTCATACCTTTACTTATCAATCAGTCTTCCATCCTGATTGTGGTGTATACATCATATCAAGGTTCTTGCTTCACTATAAGCAACGGGTCACGGTTTTTCCTTTGTTCGTGATCGATCATTGATTATTCGATTCAATTAGATTTCGGGTTTCGGCATAGTTAACGGAGTTCACATCATTTGGTATCAGAGCAATTAGGTTGATTAGGAATTGCCTATCTTGAATCCAAATTGTAGATCTAGGGTTTGAATTAAAAAAAAAAAAGAAAATTCGTATAAAAAAAGAGACAAGTTCAAATCTTTGTGTATCTATTGATCTCAGTAGACTTGTTATAACAATTACTGTATGCGTTTATTGATCTACGTTTGAATTCTTGTTTTAATAGTCCAAAAAAATGCCAAATAGAAATGCTCCTGATAGTGTGATGGGGAGTATTGACACAAAATTGATCATGGAGACTCTGACGGCTGAGATGAGGAGGATGTTTAGAGCAAAGATGGATCAATTTCAAGAGTAGATGGAGTAGAATTTTGAGCAGTCCCAGATTGCTTTTGCTGGATGTAAGAGGCATAAAATGCCTAGAAGGGTAGTGCATATGGGGGAGGATGATTGGGGTAGAGAAGGGTTTGCAGCTAAATCTGATTAGCATTCTTTCATGGGTTATAAGAGGAATATAGGGAGAAGTAGAGAAGCTAGGAAAGAAGAAGATAGCAATCTAGGTGTCGAGTCTAATTTTGAATTTTCCAATTCCTAATCCGATCTAGACTAGACCCTATGTTCATCTAATATAGATCCTCGACTTGAGTTAGGAACTTCGTTTAATTTTGGAGTCACCACCCAACTGTTGTTGGGAAATATTGAATTAAGACTAAAGGAGCAGATTAGTCTTAATTTGGACCACTAGTCGTCATGATTTCCTCTTCTCGTTTTTGAGAAGAGGAAAAGGGAAAATTAGAGTTTCTAAGTCCGGAGGCTAACCTATTAAAACCTTACGGTTACCACCTAATCTCCTAAAATTGTTCCTATTTAAAAATGTGTTTTATTGTGTTTCTGTTACTTTTTACTATGTTTTTGAATTATTTCAAGAAAATGATTTTTTATTTCATTTTATGGGTTGACCCGAATGGGTGCCTACGTACTTGCTACCCAGGATCAAACAAGCCGTAGTTCGTTTTTCTGAAAATATTTAGAGGGTTTATGAATTTTAATTTGAAAATCTCTTTCACTTTATGTTTTTTTTACATTTTTGGGATTTTTCTAAAAAATCTAAACCTAAGCTTAGTAATTTGATCTTTTTTTGAAAATAATTTTTAGGGGAAAACATCAATTTTGGATTTATTTGAGGAAAATGGTTTTTCTAAGTGATAAAACTCATTTTTTTTATGATTTTTTTTATTTTATATTTTTTTTCATTTTTTTTCATGATTTTATGATTTTTATAAATTTTTGTGATTTTATGATTTTTTTATATTTTTTTATGATTTTTATGATTCTTCTACTATTTTTCTAAATCTTCATGATTTTTATTGTTTTTTTATTATTTTTATGATTTTTGTTGATTTTTTTATTATTTTTGAATTTTTGTTAAAAACTTTATCCTAAACTATTATTTATCCTATTTTGGAATCTAAAATTTTCGTATTACTTCTTCTAATATTTTTATTATTTATCTATATTTTTCTTATTATTTATTTTTCTTTTTATTTATTTTTGTTATTTATTTATTTATTATTATTTTTCTACATTATTAAATTCTAAAAATCTAATTTCTACATTTTCCTACTTATGGAAATAAAACATAAACAAATAAATAACTAAATAAATAACCAACAAATAAATAATCAAATAAATACAAATAAAATAAATAAACAAAATTCGAAAAAAAATAAATAAAAAATCCGGAAAATTCGACTAACCTGGATCCGGGTCGGTGTGCAGGTCGGGTCAGTCGAGTCGAATCAGGTCGGGTCGGATCGGTTAGACACGGCGGCGGAGAGGGCTCGTTCATGACGTTCCGGCGGTCTTTTGCAACGGGTGAGGTGTCGAATCCTAGCTTCTTGAGGGTGCTGAATCCAATGGTGGCGGTGGTTTGCTCCCATATCGTCTCTTGGTGGTGGTTCAACTCCGATCGGCGGTCGCGATTTTGGTTCTCCTCCGGTGCTCTCCGATTTGCCCTCTTTTCTCACTTTCTCTCAATTGTGATTCGTGATTTGGCTTCCTCCCTTCAATTCCTATTTATAGGCACTTGAAACCGAGCTAGATAAGCTCGGATTTCCTCTGATCGAAGCTACTCGGATTTTCGGTTAAAAAAACCAACTTCGATTCGGGTAAATCCACTGATTTGTTGCGATTTGATTCCAATTAGATAATGTTTATCTTATTTCTGTTGAAGATCTGTTGGATTTGTGCAAAAAATCGAATCGAAGCGGCCGAAATTCGAATTTTTTCTTCCGCCGGCGATCTCGGGCCCGAGGTAGAAGACGATCAAGCGCTCGGCGCGTGCGTTCCCTCCAGCTAATCAGAGGTTGCCACGTGTCCTGGATAAGTAAGAAAAACAAAACGTGGAAACTGCTTCCCCCGCTATTCGAACCTGCGACCGAGCCCCCCCGCGCGCGCGCCTTAGCCCGTGGTCCGGACTAGCTGGGCTAGCCCATTTTCCTGATTTTTCTAATTTCGCAAATTGCATATATGCAATGCAATTTTTTTTTATTTTTTTGTATTTTTTGAAATTTAAAAAATTTGTAAAAATTATTTATTATTTATTATTGCCATTTCTGAAATCATTTTTCAAAATTGATGTTTTTTTCCTATTATTTTTATTTTTTGAATATTTTTAATTATTTATGCTAAATTAGGGAAAAATTAGAAAAAATGGAAAAAATTAAGAATTGATTATTATCAATTATTATTCATTCCTAGGGCAAAAATGGGGTGTTTACAGCTGCCCCTGTTTGTAGTAAAGTTTGAAAAACTTAACTACAAAGACAAGAAAGACGCCATTTTTGGCCTCTTAAATAGATAACGCCTTGGTTTGGCTGGTTACCTGGAATTTTTGGTAGGAAAATGCTCTAAGAGCTAACAATCCCATGATTTAAAATGGTCTTAACGATTTAGAGTAATGTTCCCTCCCAAAAAAGTGCTTTAAGGGCTGACTAGTTGGCGATAGGAAACATCTCAAGTATCGTTTAGGGGAAATGATGTTAGGAAGCGTCTTATCCAACTAGCAACCTAGGAAAGAAAATTTACTTAGGAAGCGCCCTTATGAGCTAGCTACTTGTCAACAGAAGTGTCTTGTTAGACTAGCAACTGTTTGGAAGAACATTTCCGAAAAGTGCCCCAAGAACTGACTAATCGGGAGAATCTAGGAAAGTGCCCCTTATGGGCTGACTAACCTATGATAAAATTGATTGAACTGTCTCAAAAAGTGCCCTTATGAGCTGACCTTGAGAACAGACTTTTAGGAAAGTGCCCCCTATGGGCTGACTAACTTAGAATGGAATTGTCTCAAAAAGTGCCCCCTATGGGCTAACCATGAGAACAAAGTTTTAGGAAAGTGCCCCCTATGGGCTGACTAACCTATGATAGAAATGTCTCAAAAAGTGCCCCCTATGGGCTGACCTTGAGAACAGATATTTAGGAAAGTGCCCCCTATGGGCTGACTAACCTATGATAGAATGTCTCAAAACGTGCCCCCTATGGGCTAACCATGAGAACAAAGTTTTAGGAAAGTGCCCCCTATGGGCTGACTAACCTATGATAGAATGATGTCTCAAAAAGTGCTCCCTATGGGCTAACCATGAGAACAAAGTTTTAGGAAAGTGCCCCCTATGGGCTGACTAACCTATGATAGAATTGTCTCAAAAAGTGCCTCCTATGGGCTAACCATGAGAACAAAGTTTTAGGAAAGTGCCCCCTATGGGCTGACTAACCTAAGATAAAAATGATGTCTCAAAAAGGTGCCCCCTATGGGCTGACCTTAAGAGAGGATGTTTAGGAAAGTGCCCATCTTGGGCTGACTCGTCTTATGCTTCTGAATATGCTTTCTACTGACTGAGCTAAATGATGTGATGCCTTTCATGATAGTTATTATTATTATTTTTTCTCCAATATGCTTGCCAGTTTATCGTGGATAGCAACTAAACAAACGAACCTTCGGGCTAGTTGCTTCTGCTTCACTTCTTCTTATCTTGACACGGGATTGAAAATCTTGATGTGCTTCCTTTCTTATGCGCAAGGCTCTTTTGACGGTAACGTTATCCTACTAATGCGCTAAGTTCTAATGCTCAAAAGTAGACAGAATTATATTACCAAATACATTGAGATTCCTTATCATTTTAGTGTTTGTCTTTCATTGGTGAAGTGGTAGGTAACGTGTTTAGGAGTATTTGTTATGGTGCGAATTGATTTGGATTATTGACCATTCAGGGATATTAACTTTTCTTATAAAAAGTAAAAACTCGACTCAACGAAATTTGTATCGAACATTGGCTTTCATAAACATTGGCAAAATTTCAATTCCCTTGCCTAAGGATAGTACATCTTTACAGCATCTGTGTTAATGGGATCTCTCAATTCTGGACCATCCATTTGAGTTAATATCAAAGCACCTCCTGACAGAACCTTTTTCACTACATAAAGGTCTTCGTAGTTTGGGGTGAATTTTCCTCTGGAATCTTGGGCATTTGGGAGAACCTTCCTTAACACTAGATCCCCCTCTTTGAAGTATCGGGGCCTCATTTTCTTGTTAAATGCTCGGGCCATTCTTTGTTGGTTACACTGGCCATGACCTAGTGCGGTAAGTCTTCTTTCATCAATCAGATTCAGCTGATCAAGCCTCTTCTTTACCCAGTCTGATTTAGTTAACTGAGCTTCTAACAGGATTCTGAATGATGGTATTTCAACTTCAACTGGTAGCATTGCTTCAGTACCATATACCAATGAGTAAGGGGTGGCTCCCGTAGATGTTCTTATTGAAGTCCTATAAGCCATGAGAGCAAACGGTAACATTTCGTGCCAATCTCTGTAAGTGGTTGTCATTTTCTCGATGATCTTTTTGATATTCTTGTTAGCTGCTTCTACCGCCCCGTTCATTTGAGGTCGGTAAGGAGTTGAATTTCTGTGGTTTATGTGGAATTGTTGACATAAACCTGTCATCAATTTGTTGTTGAGATTGGTACCGTTGTCGGTGATGACGGACTCAGGAACTCCATATCTGGCTATTATGTCCCTTTTTAAGAAGCGGATTATTACCCCCTTTGTAACATTGGTATAGGATGACGCTTCTACCCATTTGGTGAAATAATCAATCGCTACTAGTATGAATCTGTGGCCGTTAGATGCTGTTGGAGTGATCGGGCCTATTATGTCGATTCCTCGCATGGAGAAAGGCTATGGTGCTGATAACAAGTGTAGCTCGTTGGGCAGAGCATTTATCCGATTTGCATAGACTTGACACAGATGACAGTGCTTGACATGTTTTATGCAATCTGATTCCATGGTCAACCAATAATATCCTAACCTCATGATTTTTCGGGCCAACATGTAGCCATTCATATGAGGTCCACATACTCCTTCATGTACTTCCTTCATTAGTTCGCATGCTTCATTTTTGTCCACACATCTCAATAAGGTGGTATCAGATGATCTTTTGTATAGTACAGACCCATTTAATAGGAAATGGCTTGCTAACCTTCTGAGTGTTCTTTGGTCATTCTTGCTAGCCATTTCGGGGTATTTACTTTCTTGGAGGAAAGTCTTGATATCGTGATACCAGGGCTTGTCATCTTGTACTTTTTCAATGGTTAAACAGTAAGCGGGCCGACTTTCGATGTCTATTTTCATCGGTTGAACTTCGGCTCCCCCTGTTATCTGGATCATAGATGCTAGTGTGGCTAGTGCATCTGCAAACTGATTCTGAGTTCTCGGGATGTATGTGAAAGTGATTGCCTTGAATTCTTCGATTAGCTCTGTCAAGTGTTGATGATACGGTACTAGTTTGGGGTCTTTAGTCTTGTATTCCCCTATTGTTTGTAGTATGATGAGCGACGAATCTCCATATACTTCTAATTCGCGGATTTCCATTTGACAGGCCATTTTGAGGCCAAGAATACATGCTTCATATTCTGCGATGTTATTGGTATAAGGAAATGTAAGTCTCGTCGCTGCAGGGAATTGAGTGCCATTTAGGGATATCAATACTGCCTCAACCCCACAACCGAATACGTTGGCGGCTCCATCGAAAAACAGTTTCCATTTCGGGTCCTGCTTTATCCTAAAGTCTTCTATCGGTATATCTTCCACTGTTAATATGTTTTCATCTGGGAATTGGGCCTGTAGTTCTTAGGAATCTGTTTCGACAGGGTGTTCCGCTAATTGGTCGGCTAAGGCTTGCCCTTTCGTCGAGTTCTGATTTATGTATGTGATGTCGAACTCGGATAGGAGCATTTGCCACTTAGAGATTTTCCCTATCAGAGTTGGCTTCTCTACCAAGTATTTCAAGGGATCATGCTTTGTCAGCAGCTCAATATGGTAGTAAAGGGTGTATTGCCTTAGTCGATGCATGATCTAGATTAGAGCACAGCAAGTCTTCTCCACCTCTGAGTACCTCTGTTCCCCTTCTGTGAACTTCTTGCTCAGATAATATATGGAACGCTCTCTTCCCTCGTCATCTTTCTACCCCAGCACACATCCCATAGATTCAGGGAGTATAGTGAGGTATAGGAATAAGGGTTTTCCTTGTTTCGGGACTATCAAGACTGGAGGTCTTATAAGATAGTCTTTGATCGTCCTGAATGCCTCTTCGCATTCATCGTCCCATTCTATTGTGGCGCTCTTCTTCAACAAACGGAATAGTGGCCGGCATTTGTCGGTGAGTTGTGAGATAAAACGAGCTATATAATTTAATCTTCCCAATAAGCTTCTTACTTCTTTAACGGAGCGTGGGGAAGGTAGTTCTAATATGGACTTTACCTTGTCAGGGTCTATTTTAATGCCCTCCTGACTTATGACAAACCCTAACAATTTCCCTGTCGTGACCCCGAAAGTACATTTTTCTAGGTTTAACTTGAGCTGGAATTTTCTCAGTCGTTTAAACAATTTCCTCAGGATATCTATATGGCTTTCTCCTTCTTTGGATTTGGCTATCATGTCGTCGACATATACTTCAACCTCTCGATGCATCATGTCGTGAAGTATTGCGACCATGGCCCTCTGATACGTTGCCCCGGCGTTTTTCAAACCGAAGGGCATGACTTTGTAATAGAAAGTTCCCTATATTGTGATGAAAGTCGTTTTGGTTTTATCTTCTTCAGCCATTTTTATTTGATTATATCCTGAGAAACCGTCCATGAATGAGAAAAGATGATTTCCCGCAGTATTGTCTACCAGAACATCAATGTGAGGTAGGGGAAAGTTATCCTTTGGCGTAGCTTGGTTTAAGTCCCGGAAGTCTACGCATACGCGTACCTTTCCATTCTTTTTCATAACGGGGATTATATTTGCTACCCATTTTGGATAGTCAGATACTTCAATGAACCCTACTTCTAGCAGTTTCTTAACTTCTTCCTTAATCTTCAGCAAGATGTCAGGCTTAAATCTTCTTAGTTTTAGTTTTTTAGGTTTGACATCTTCCCTTGTGGGAAGCCTATGAACCACTATTGATTGGTCTAGTCCTGGCATGTCACCATATGACCAGGCAAACACATCCGTGTATTCTATTAATAGCTCGGTTATTTCACATTTTTGCTCGGCACTCAACTGGACCCGATTTTGAGGTTTTCAGGTTTTTCCATGCTTCCTAGATTTACTATCTCCATAGGCTCGTCGATCGAAATTCCACTTTGTTCATGTTTTTGCCAATTTTCTTATATTATTTCGTGGTCTAGGATATCGCCTTCAACAACTGACCCAGCAGCGTTGGAAACGATATCAGCATTTTTATTTTCTATCTACGCGAAATATCCCTGATGTTTGGTGGTAGGAGATCTGAATAACATAAAAGTGAAAGCATATATATAAGACGAAAACAAACTGTAATTGAATTTGATAAAGAGTCTCAATAAAATTTGCTTAATAATTTTTCTCTACTTTCGAGCTAACCTAGCGCTACTGATAGGATAACAAAACCAATTGTTCAGAGCCGGATGCTAGTTGGACGTGCGGGGGATTAACTTCCCTTTGCTGTCGTCCTCTTCGTTTACCCGAAGCTCTTGAATGATGTTTGCCTTTCAGAAAGATTATTAGAGAGGTGGGATGCACATCTGGGTGTCGGTCGGCTTCCCCTTCATTCTGCCTTTGACACCTCTTGCTTGCGCTTCTTCTGCGGCCGTAGGAATGTACCCCAGTCCAAACGTCCCGTGCTGCCCCTCTTTAAACTGATGGCCCTCCTTGCTGGTCACCATGTTCACTTCATTGAAAATCTACAACCCTAGGTCTTCTGAACCTTCTTCCCCAATAGAAGGTATGGTAGTCTCTTTGTATATGGCGTAATCCTGTTCGCTCAATACTGTAACTATCTGCCCGCTTGCAATGAACTTGATCCTTTGGTGGAGACTAGAGGGGATGGCTCCAGTAGCATGTATCCAAGGTCATCCCAAAAGTAAGTTGAAAGACCTTGGGATGTTGAGGACTTGGAAAGCGATGTGGAATACTTGTGGACCAATTTCTACTGGTAGGTTCACTTCCCCCACTATGTCTCATTTTTATCCGTCGAAAGCTCTGACCACCGTGGAGCTAGGTCTTATGTTGCTTGGATCGACCCCCAACAAGTCGAGCGTTGCCAATGGGCAAATGTTGAGGGATGATCCGTTGTCGATGAGTACTCGGGAGACAATGGTGTCATTGCACCTGACCACTATGAGTAATGGTTTGGTATGTTGGTCTCCCTCCTCTCTTAGCTCTTCCGGAGAGAAGGATATCTGGTCCATTGTAAAGATAGAGTCCGCCACATGACCTATTTTGTCTGTAGCGATGCCCTCTGAGACCTGAATCTGTTTTAGTACTTTAAAGAGTGCTTCCCTGTGGGGCTCGGATGTTGTGAGAAGGCCCATGAGTGATATATGTGCTGGAACTTTATTTAATTGTTCCATGATCTTGTATTCACTCGCCTTGACCACCTTTGTAAATGCAGCAAGTCCCCCTTCCTCTTCTTCTCCTTTCTCCACATTGGGTTCTTCAGTCGAGCCTTTATACTTTGGATCGTATAATATCCCAGAGCGGGTGATGCCTCCCACCATAGGAGGCCGCTCTTGTTCAAGGGCCCGATAGTCGAACGGTGCAGCCTTGTAATTCTCTGCCGCTATCGGAACATTGAATACATATCTTTTTCTTGGGATTTGTACCTCAGCTGATTGTCCCTCGTAGCACTGTATAACCCTGGGCTTCTGATGTGAGTTGATCATGTTGATAATCTTTTCCTCTTCCTTTGGAGGGTTGTCTTCTTTCTCAAATTCTAGTCCCCATCAACTAGGCGGCCCCTGCTCAGTCGGGGTATAAGAATAGTTTACCAAATACTGAAATCTCCCATGTGATTCTCCCAAAGTGCCGACTGTTGGGTCTCCGGCTAACCACCTATTTTTAATGTGTGCCTTTGGTGTTTCTTCTGGAGCTTGATGGGATTTCTTCTTCTGCTGCTCCGTCGTATTCCGCTTAGGGGCTTCTTTGGGAACCGACTCCTCAAATGTGATCATATTAATGGTGGGCTTATGATTGGGCAGTGGGTTGGTATTGACATTGGGTGCTGGGGTGTTCACAAAATCCAGCTGTATGATTCCTGCATCGATTAAGTCTTGGATCTTGTGCCGGAGCCTCCAGCACCTATCTGTAGAATGCCCCTCCTGACCCATATGGTAGTCACACTTGAGGCTTGAGTCGAAATTCTTGGGCTTGTACCGTCATTGGGGATCTCGAAGCTGATTAAGTTGTCTGCCCTCAACTGAGCAAAGACCTGACTGAGCGGTATGGGGATTGGAGTGAACTGCCTTGGGGCCCTGGCGGCCTGGGTGTGACCTATCATAGGTTGTTGGGCTGGGGTACTCGTGGTCTGGAATGTCACACGAGTCCCAGATTTTTCTGCCTTACCGGAGTGGACCGTGTTGACAGTGGACTCTTTAGCTCTGTTTCCTCCTAAAGGCCTTTGTGTCGGTGTGACCCTAGGAGGCTCCATTGTTTGGAGTCTGCCGGTGGTGATGGCATTCTCAATCCTGCATCCCGCAGCCACTACCTCTGCAAAAATGGATGAGGTCTGGCCTACGAGGTGTGAAAAGTAGGTATTGTTTAGAGTATTGACAAATATGGATGTCAATTCCTTTTCAGATATCGGGATTGCTACCTTGGCGGCCTGGGCTCTCCAGCGCTGAGCATAATCCTTGAATGGCTCAGCATGCCTTTTTCGGAGACTCCCTAGACCGATTACAAATGGGGTGACTTCGATATTGAACTTATATTGGTCATAAAACGCCCAAGCTAGCTTCTCTCAAGTGTTGACAATGTTGAAGTCCAGGTGAGCATACCAGACCAGTGCAGGGCCTGTGAGGCTATCTTGGAATGTCTGGAGCATGAGCTGGTCGTATTGAGCATAGTTGCTCATTTTCCGGGCATATAGCCTGGTATGCATTTTGGGACAGCCGGTCCTGTCATACTTTTCGAAATCTGGGGTCTTGAACTTCTCAGGGTATACCTCTTCCCTGTATGCTGGCAGATTGGTGATCTCGGCTTGTTCAAAACCATAAGGGCCCTCAATCATTTTCATCTTGTCATGGAGCTGCTGGAAGAGTCGCTTCTCCATCTCCTTTTTCCTCTCTTCCATTTCCCTTTTCAAGTCGTCAGAGGTTGGTCCCTGGTTGATCTTCGGCTCATATCCAAAAGTCGGGTTAAGGTGGGAATTGATTTCTTCATACTCCGGAGGCTGTCCCTCCACTGCTTTCCCTTTCCTGGCCCCTGAATGTTCTTCCTGGGTTGGTTGAGTGGTGCGAAGGAGGCCGATGCTTTCAGTTAGGAGGTAGACCTGGGCAGCCAATTGTTGGACCGTTTGTTCTAAGGATACGATCCTGGAGTCTAAGGTAGCTTCAGCATTTGTGTTGTTGCGGTTGTCGCTACTGTTGGCCATTTTTGTTCTTGAACGTGTGAGAATTGGACTTTTGGGAGGGTTCGGTTGCTTGGGAGCTATCTTGATACCTGGGCACGCATGTTGTTTTTTAGTGTGATGTATGCAAAATGATATGCATGTGTCACGCAGATGCTAAAAATAAAAGGGTTAACAATTGATTGACAATGTAATATTGAACTTCACTTTTATTAATATTGAAAATTTTGGAGTTCGATAATCAAAATAAAAGATTACAAATAATGATCTATTTCCTAGCTCTTTTAGTCTTCTGTTGTGGAGGCTCAGACTTCCCATTGATGACAACTTCTAATTCTTTGACTTTGGCTTGGGTCTTCTCCAATTATGCTTCCAAGGCCTCGTTCCTTTGGTTGGATTCTTTGAAACGTCCCTTCCAGATGTCTTTCTTATGATCTGCAGCTTCAAAGTATACCTCCATTCGGGCCTTGACCTGTTCTAGGTATACTTCTGTCTCTGGATTGATCTTGTCTGGTCTTGGTTGGGTGACATCTGGAACCCAGTATGCTCTTTCCCCTGTTCGGTATAGCTGGCGGATTACAAACTCTTTGGTGGCTAGGTGTTTTCCCACTTCGCCATCTAATTCCCCGAGGTCCACATTCGGGCTTTCAATTTTGGCTTCCCAAAGTGCTTTAACCTCTGCCAGCTTAGCAAACTTCTCGGCTACTAATAGGTCCGGATCTCGGTATTCAAAGGTGACTGCTTCCAGCGAGGGCCGATAAACTATATCTTGGATGGTACCAAATTGGCGGACCACTGAGTTGGGGTGATATCCAATACATTTACTGATTCCGATTAAAGGTACTGCTTGGAGGTTTCTGCAGGTCAAGATGATTTTGTTACAGCAACTCCACCTAGCTGTCCACAGAATATCCTCAGCACTGAAACCTCTAAGTACCTCTACCCAACTGTGGCTGGTAAGGTCGTCAGGTAGATTCACCTTTTCTATACATGAGTTTACGAGATCCACCTGCTAGGCTAAGGTTTTTCGGACCATGTTCAGCCTGAAGCACTTAAAGTGGCTTACAAACCATATCAGCAGAAGGTTGAGGCTTGAGCGAAGGATCCCATGGCCTTTCTTCTTGAGGAAATTCAAGTTCCGGATTTGTTCAGCCAGTAGAGCCGGGATGTAAGATTTTCCCTCTAAAAATTGGGTCACCAGCTCTGCAACCCGATAGTGAATATAGAAGGTCCCGGTGGGAAACAGTATGGTGGCGAAGGCTATCAAGATGAAAGCGTTCACACTTCTCTGTCTGTAAGTTTTGGGGTCCCCACACAGTATGTCCTTCCTATCCCCATTGTCCTCTCGGGCGATGAACCAGGCTTCTAAATCATCTATACGTATGCAATATCCATTACAGTCAGCCAGGGCTTTGTTGACGGCTGTCTTACGGATGCCTAATAATCTGTTGAAGGTACCGGCTGGCCCGACCTTAAGGTCTGGTGCGTAGATTTAATCAATCAGTGCTGGAGCCTGTAGCAACTGGGTGTACTCCTCCAGGGTAGGGGTGATCTCATGCGGCCCGATAAAGAAAGCAGCGGGTTCGATTTCCCATAATTGGAGCATTGCCCGGACTAAAGGCAAATTCACCTCAATCTTTGTCAGTGAGAGGATGGAGCTGATCTTTTGCTGGATGAAGGCCTGCTCCTCTGGGTTGTACAAGGTAAACCAATGGTCCAGTACCAACTTTGGGTCCAAAGGTTTGTACACCCGGATTTCTTTGCGGAGGAGGCAGTCGACTGCAGTGCTAGCCATCTATTACAATAAGAAATTGCCTAATTACAAACAAAACTATGGAATATTATAGGGAAATAAATTTGAACTCCATGAACAAAATAACAAACCATTACATTGTCACCAATTGTCAACCCTATGATGTTATGTATGCAAGTAGGTTGGTTCTAACTGGTTCCCGAGCTCTATGGCCTCCTGCATTCTCGAAGAAATGGATCTCAAGCCATATCGAAGCATAGGGTGGGGCAACCTAATCGGTCCCGAATGGTGAATCAACTCACTTCGCCCGAAACCTACATAATGGCTCCCCGTCTTAGGTTTCTAGAATGGTCCGGGTTCGACTGCATCTACTCACACACACACATGCATGCAAACCCCCACAAAAACTGAAACTCTAACTAATCCCTGAAACATTAGTAACAGAATAATGATTGAAACACATTTCTTAAAGAGAACAATTCGAAGAGATTCAGGTGGCTAGCCTACTGGCATGGATCCCCAGCGGAGTCGCCATCCTGTCGAGTCTAATTTTGAATTTTCCCATTCCTAATCCGATCTAGACTAGACCCTATGCTCATCTAATATAGATCCTCGACTTGAGTTAGGAACTTCGTTTAATTTTGGAGTCGCCACCCAACTGTTGTTGGGAAATATTGAATTAAGACTAAAGGAGCGGATTAGTCTTAATTTGGACCACTAGTCATCGTGATTTCCTCTTCTCGTTTTTGAGAAGAGGAAAAGGGAAAACCAGAGTTTCTAAGTCCGGAGGCTAACCTATTAAAACCTTACGGTTACCACCTAATCTCCTAAAATTGTTCTTATTTAAAAATGTGTTTTATTGTGTTTCTGTTACTTTTTACTATGTTTTTGAATTATTTCAAGAAAATGATTTTTTATTTCATTTTATGGGTTGACCCGAATGGGTGCCTACGTACCTGCTACCCAGGATCAAACAAGCCGTAGTTCGCTTTTCTGAAAATATTTAGTGGGTTTATGAATTTTAATTTGAAAATCTCTTTCACTTTATGTTTTTTTTACATTTTTGGGATTTTTTTAAAAAATCTAAACCTAAGCTTAGTAATTTGATCTTTTTTTGAAAATGATTTTTAGGGGAAAACATCAATTTTGGATTTAGGAAAATGGCTTTTCTAAGTGATAAAACTCATTTTTTTATGATTTATTATTATTATTATTATTATTTTATATTTTTTTTTCATTTTTTTTCATGATTTTATGATTTTTATAAATTTTTGTGATTTTATGATTTTTTAATAATTTTTTATGATTTTTATGATTCTTCTACTATTTTTCTAAATCTTCATGATTTTTATTGTTTTTTATTTTTTTTATGATTTTTGTTGATTTTTTTTTTATTTTTGAATTTTTGTTAAAAATTTTATCCTAAACTATTATTTATCCTATTTTGGAATCTAAAATTTTATTATTACTTCTTCTAATATTTTTATTATTTATCTATATTTTTCTTATTATTTATTTTTCTTTTTATTTATTTTTGTTATTTTTTTATTTTTTATTATTTTTCTACATTATTAAATTCTAAAAATCTAATTTCTACATTTTCCTACTTATGGAAATAAAACATAAACAAATAAATAACTAAATAAATAACCAACAAATAAATAATCAAATAAATACAAATATGATAAGTAAACAAAATTAAAAAAAAAATCCAGAAAATTCGACTTACCTGGATCCAGGTCAGTGTGCGGGTCGAGTCGGATCGGTCGGACACGGCGGTGGAGAGGGCTCGTTCACGGCGTTCCGGCGGTCTTTTGCAACGGGTGAGGTGTCGAATCCTAGCTTCTTGAGGGTGCTAAATCTAATGGTGGCGGTGGTTTGCTCCATGATCGTCTCCTGGTGGTGGTTTAACTCCGATCGGCGGTCGCGATTTTGGTTCTCCTCCGGTGCTCTCCAATTTGCCCTCTTTTCTCACTTTCTCTCAATTGTGATTCGTGATTTGGCTTCCTCCCTTCGATTCCTATTTATAGGCACTTGAAACCGAGCTGGAAAAGCTCAGATTTCCTCTGATCGAAGCTAATCGGATTTTCGGTTAAAAAAACCAACTCCGATTCGGGTAAATCCATTGATTTGTTGCGATTTGATTCCAATTAGATAATGTTTATCTTATTTCTGTTGAAGATCTGTTGGATTTGTGCAAAAAATCGAATCAAAACGGCCGAAATTCGAATTTTTTCTTCTGCCGGCGATCTCGGGCCCGAGGTAGAAGACGATCACGTGCCCAGCGCGTGCATTCCCTTCAGCCAATCAGAGGTTGCCATGTGTCCTGGATAAGTAAGAAAAACAAAACGCGGAAACTGCCTCCCCCGCGATTCGAACCTGTGATCGAGCCCCTCCCCCGCGCGCCTTAGCCCATGGTCCGGACCGGCTGGGCTAGCCCATTTTCCTGATTTTTCTAATTTCGTAAATTGCATATATGCATTGCGATTTTTTTATTTTTTTGTATTTTTTGAAATTTAAAAAAATTGTAAAAATTATTTATTATTTATTATTGCCATTTCTGAAATCATTTTTCAAAATTGATGTTTTTTCCTATTTATTTTTATTTTTTGAATATTTTTAATTATTTATGCTAAATTAGGGAAAAATTAGAAAAATTGGAAAAAATTAAGAATTGATTATTATCAATTATTATTCATTCCTAGGGCAAAAATGGGGTGTTTACACTACGAAATATAAAGATGAAAATTCCTTCCTTCTAAAGGAAGAATGATCTTAATGTATATCTTAAGTGGGAGAAAAAGGTGGAACTGGTTTTTGATCGTCATAACTACTCTGAAGTTAAGAAGGTGAAATTGGCTGCTATAGAATTTTTTGACTATGCTATAGTTTGGTGGGACCAATTGTTATCAAGTGGGAGGAGGAATAGAGAGCCACCAATAAAAACTTGGGAGGAGATGAAGAGGGTGATGAGGAAGCGATTTATTCCTACTTATTACTATAGGGATTTGTACAATAAATTGCAAAATCTGAGGTAGGGGAATAGGAGTGTGGAGGAATATCATAAGAAAATGGAGGTTGCGATGATCAAGGCGAATGTCGAGGAGGACTGAGAAGCTACTATGGTTAGGTTCTTAGCAGGCTTGAATCGAGATATACAGTGTGGTAGAGTTGCAACATTATATAGAATTGGATGATGTGGTTCACATGGCGATTAAGGTGGAGAAGCCACTCAAGTGGAAAGGCAGTAGTTCCACATGTGCGACATTGAGTTCTTCCAACTAAAGAGCTAATATAAGGAAGGAGGAGGAGAAGCAGTCCCACTCTAAACCAATGCTAGAACAAAAAGCAGATTTGGCATCTCATGGGAGTAAAGGTAAACTCGATTCTTTTCCTAATAGGAATTGTGATAGTAAGTGTTTTAAATGCCAAGGAAGGGGATATATAGTGAGTCAATGTTTGAATAGGAGAATTATGGTGATGCGAGATGATGGAGAGATCCAGTGAGTCAGAATATGAATCCATGCCATCATTGTAGGATGTTGATGAGGGGGAAGAATATGCTATTCAAGGAGAGATGTTGGTAGCCAGGAGGGCTTTGAGCATGTAGACAAAAGAAGAGAAGAATGTGCGACGGGAGAACATATTTCATACTAGGTGTCTTGTTAAAGAAAAGGTATGTGGTGTGATTATTGATGGTGGGAGTTGTACAAATGTTGCCAGTACAACCATGGTGGAGAAATTGGGGCTTCCCACAAGTAAGCATCTTTGCCCTTATAAACTGTAGTGGTTAAATGATAGTGGTGAAGTGAGGGTTACAAAACATGTGTTAGTTTCTTTTAGCATTGGAAAGTATGAGGATGAAGTTCTTTGTGATGTAGTTCTAATGCAAGCTACACACTTGTTGTTAGGTAGGCTATGGCAGTTTGATAGACAAGTGGAACATGATGGATTCACCAATAAGTACTCTTTTGTACATGATCAGAGACCTGTTACTCTTTGTCCTCTAACTCCCAATGAGGTATATGAGGATCAAGTGACGTTTATAGAGAGAGAGTGAACAAAAAAGAGTAAGTGAAAATAAAAGAGTGAGTGCTGTTGCAAAAGAAAAAGAGAGAGAGTTTGAGAAAAGAGAAAAAGAAAAGAATGGGAGAGAATTGAATAGTGAGGGAAAAACAAAGAGAAAAGAAAATTTTTATGCAAGTGCTAGTGATGTTAAGAAGGCTTTGTTCTTAGGAACAAAGAGACCTATGATAGTATTCTTATATAAAGAGGTACTTTTTAGCTTTGACCAACTTGACACTTCTTTACCAAGTTCTGTTGTTTCTTTGTTGTAGGAATTTGAAGATGTTTTTCCAGATGAAATTCCAAAATAATTACGTCCCATTTGCGGAATTGAGCACCAGATCGACTTTGTACCTGGTGCAACCATTCCAAACTGACCCACTTATAGGAGTAATCCCGAGGAAACAAAGGAACTCTAAAAATGGGTTAGTGAGCTGATGGACAAGGGGTATGTGAGAGAAAGCAAGAGCCCATGTGCAGTTCCTGTGATTTTAGTTCCTAAGAAAGTTGGGTCATGGAGGATGTGTGTCGACTGTCGAGTGATCAACAACATAATGGTAAAGTATCGTCATCCTATTCCTTAACTAGATGACATGTTAGATGAATTACATGGTTCTTGTATTTTCTCGAAGATTGATTGGGTACTATCAAATTAGAATGAAAGAAGGAGATGAGTGGAAGACTGCATTTAAAACAAAGTATGGTTGGTTATAGCCTTCGGGTTGACTAATGCACTAAGTACTTCCATGAGATTAATGAACCGTATTTTGTGAGCTTTTATTGGAAAATTTTTAGTGGTCTATTTTGATGATATCCTTATCTATACTAAGAATTTAGATGATTATTTATTTCATTTGAATTCTATTTTGGAAGTGCTGCGATAGGAAAAGCTATTTGCTAATCTTAAGAAGTGCACTTTTTGTACAGATAGACTTATTTTCCTTGGTTTTGTTATTAGTTCACAGGGAATCCAGGTTGATGAGGAGAAAATTTTAAATATACAAAAATGGACAAGCCCAACTAATTTGAGCCAAGTTTATAGTTTCCATGGGCTTGCAAGCTTTTATAGACGATTTGTGAGGGACTTTAGTAGCATAGCTTCACCAAGCACTAAAGTCATCAAGAAGAATGTCGGGTTCAAGTGGGGAGTAGAACAAAAAAAGGCTTTCTAATTAATTAAAGATAAACTAACCTATGCTCCTTTGCTTGCTTTACCTAATTTTTCTAAAACATTTGAAATTGAATGTGATGCTTTAAGGTTAGGTATTAGAGCTGTTCTTGTGTAAGAAGGAAGACTAATCGCATATTTCAGTGAAAAGCTAAATGGAGCCGCATTGAACTATCTAACACATGATAAGGATTTATATGCATTGGTTAGGGTGTTGGAAACTTGGCAACACTACCTCTGGCCTAAGGAATTTGTGATTTACACAGACCATGAATCCTTAAAACACCCGAAGAGTCAACACAAGCTAAATAGGATGATGAGAGCCAAGCCGGAAGAAGAAATGTGGATCCTCTTGAAGTGCCGCTTGGACCGATCACAAGAAATCAAGCGAAACGATTTAAGGAAGCACTTAACGGGTTGATAAAGGTTGTCCATGAAGCCGGAAAGGATTGGAGCAATCATGAAGTTGGAACGGATTGGAACAACCATGGGAAGACCCTTGCTTTTATATAAGTCACACCGGACACGGGTTGAAGAGGGCGTGTATGTTCAAGGCACGATCGTATAGGAATTCCAAGATTGCACAGAATCATACACGGCTAGATACACTGCTAAAAGGCACGGCCGTGTATGGAGACAAGCAAATCCACAGAAAGATACACGACCAGAAGTACACGGTCGTGTATGTGACCGGAATGTGCACAGAAAAGTACACGGTCGTGTACACGGCCGTGTATCCCCTGCCGGCCAGCTTGTTCTGTTTTCGTGTTTTTACGCAACTTATCTAAGCTACGTTGTTTTGGACTTGTTTTTCACGAATTGTAACCCTAGTATAAAAGCTCCTAGGGTTTAGAACAACTTAAGAATATACATCTTTGAACATTAAACACTTTTGAGAAGCACCTCTCTTGGTTCTTCAAGAACTAAATCGAACTTATCGGATTAATTTCCGTGGCGTTCATCCCAACTTATCAATCGGTCTTTCATCCCGATTGTGGTGTCTTCATTTTATACCAAGGTTCTTGTCTCGCTGATAGACAATGGGTCGCGGTTTCCACTTTAGGTGTTTGGGCGTCTTAGGCAATGAATTCCGAACGTATTGGTATTGGGTTTCGTCACGGGTTGGCGTGGTTCGTATCAGTTTGGTATCAGAGCTTAGGTTTGTCAAAACGTTAGTTCGGTTTGAGGAAGGTAATATCAAAACCCTAACTCTAATTGTTCATATCAATTATTGTATTCAATTTCGTAGTATTGATTGTCTTTTGATAGTGTAATATCTACTAGGCGATTGTTACCAAAAAAAAAAAAGAGTAAAAATCACGACAAAAAAAAGAAGGGAAAAGAAAAGAAAGACAAGAGAAACATGATCAAAAGCAAAAACAGAGACAAAAAAAAAAAAAAATCGGATAGAAAAATAGAGGAAAATTTACAAACCCTAGAGTTGTTTTGAATTCTACAGAAGGAAATTGGTGTAGTTCGGGTTAGTTCCAAGAGAATTGAGACGAGGAAATTGGCGAGTTGATATCATCGTTGTTTGTGAGAATACACGAGTGACTGTGTGATATCATCATTTGAGCGAAACACGTAAGGGAGTGTATCGTGAGGTTTAATCATATATATATTTGTGTTAGTACTAATCTTTTCTGCAGGAACTATGTCGAGACAACATTCTCCTAAAGGTGAGAGGGGAAGGTTTGATGCTAGGTTAGTAATTGAGGCGTTGAGGGGAGAGATGGAGAGGATGTTCCAAGAGGGAATGGAACAAATTGATGAGACGGTAGAGCAAAGATTAGAGCAATCCACAAATGTATTCCAAGGGCGTAAGAAGGAGAGTCGTTCTAGGATAGTACCGAGGGGTGGAGATGAAATGTTGGATGATGACTTTGATGAGCCTTCTGTCGGGAGTTATAGAGGATATAGTGGTCGGAATAGAGGAACTAGGGATTGGGAAGATAGAGGAGATAGGAATAGAGAGGATGATCAATTAAGTAGCATAAAGATGAAGATTCCTCCTTTCCAAGGGAAGAATGATCCTGAGGCGTATTTAGAGTGGGAGAAAAAGGTAGAGATGGTGTTTGATTGTCACGACTATAGTGGGAGAAAGAAAGTAAAACTTGCTGCCATTGAGTTTTCGGATTATGCTATAGTGTGGTGGGATTAACTAATGTTAAATAGGAGAAGGAGTGGCGAGCCACCTATTGAGTCTTGGGAAGAGATGAAAAGAGTGATGAAGAAGCGATTTGTGCTTACGTATTACTATCGTGAATTGCACAATAAGTTGCAAACTCTGAGGCAGGGAAGCCGAAGTGTAGATGAGTATTTCAAAGAGATGGAAGTCACTATGATTAGGGCGAACGTAGAGGAGGATAGAGAGGCTACAATGGCTAGGTTTCTTGCGGGGTTGAATAGAGAAATCCAAAATGTGGTTGAATTGCAGCATTATGTAGAATTGGAGGATATGGTTCACATGGCTATAAAGGTTGAGAACCACCACAAGAGGAGAGGTAGTAGTAATGCACGGTTTCAACAGGGTAATGGTTCATCCACTTGGAAGACTAATCAATGGAAGAAGGAAGAAAAGCCTTTGCCCACCAAACCAAAAGGGGAGCTGAGGCAAGCGGGTTCTACTCCTGGTAACCAAGGTAACCCTGATTCTTCTACTTCTAGAAATCGTGACATTAGATGCTTTAAATGCCAAGGTAGAGGCCATATTGCTAGTCAATGTCCAAATAGACGTGTGATGTTTTCAACTATCTGTCACCCACAAATTGATGGGCAAATTGATGTGGTTAACAGGACTTTAATTCAATTGTTAGGGGCAATCATAGAGAAGAACATTAGGACTTGGAAGGATTGTCTACCATTTGTGGAGTTTGCATATAACAGGGCTTTATATAGCACTACTTATTGTTCACCATTTGAGATTGTGTATGGTTTTAACCCATTGGTTCCTATTTATTTATTGCCATTGCCACTTAACAAGTCTGTGAGTTTTGATGCTGATTCTAAGGCAGATTTCGTGAGAAAGCTACATGCACAGGTAAAGATTAGGTTTGTAAAACAAAATGCCAAGGTCGCTTCAAGGGTGAACAAGGATAGGAGACCCAAGATTTTTCAGCTTGGAGATTGGGTTTGGGTGCATTTTCGCAAGGAGAGTTTTCCATTGCAGAGGAGATCCAAGTTGAACCCTAGGGGAGACGGTCCATTTCCGATGCTTGAGAAAATCAATGATAATGCCTACAAGAAAAATTTACCAGGTGAGTATCCAGTAAGTGTCACGTTTTATGTTACTGATCTGAGTCCATTTGATGCAGGCAATGATTTGAGGACAAATCCTTTTCAAGAGGAGGGGAATGATGAGAGCCAAGCCGGAAGAAGAAATGTGGATCCTCTTGAAGTGCCGCCTGGACCGATCATAAGAAATCAAGCGAAACGATTTAAGGAAGCACTTAATGGGTTGATAAAGGTTGTCCATGACGCCGGAAAGGATTGGAGCAATCATGAAGTTGGAATGGATTGGAACAACCATGGGAAGACCCTTGCTTTTATACAAGTCACACCGGACACGGGTTGAAGAGGGCGTGTATGTTCAAGGCACGGCCGTGTAGGAATTCCAAGATTGCACAGAATCATACACGGCTAGATACACTGCTAAAAGGCACGGCCGTGTATGGAGACAAGCAAATCCACAGAAAGATACACGACCAGAAGTACACAGTCGTGTATGTGACCGGAATGTGCACAGAAAAGTACACGGTCGTGTACACGGCCGTGTATCCCCTGCCGGCCAGCTTGTTCTGTTTTCGTGTTTTTACGCAACTTATCTAAGCTACGTTGTTTTGGACTTGTTTTTCACGAATTGTAACCCTAGTATAAAAGCTCCTAGGGTTTAGAACAACTTAAGAATATACATCTTTGAACATTAAACACTTTTGAGAAGCACCTCTCTTGGTTCTTCAAGAACTAAATCGAACTTATCGGATTAATTTCCGTGGCGTTCATCCCAACTTATCAATCGGTCTTTCATCCCGATTGTGGTGTCTTCATTTTATACCAAGGTTCTTGTCTCGCTGATAGACAATGGGTCGCGGTTTCCACTTTAGGTGTTTGGGCGTCTTAGGCAATGAATTCCGAACGTATTGGTATTGGGTTTCGTCACGGGTTGGCGTGGTTCGTATCAGTTTGGTATCAGAGCTTAGGTTTGTCAAAACGTTAGTTCGGTTTGAGGAAGGTAATATCAAAACCCTAACTCTAATTGTTCATATCAATTATTGTATTCAATTTCGTAGTATTGATTGTCTTTTGATAGTGTAATATCTACTAGGCGATTGTTACCAAAAAAAAAAAAGAGTAAAAATCACGACAAAAAAAAAGAAGGGAAAAGAAAAGAAAGACAAGAGAAACATGATCAAAAGCAAAAACAGAGACAAAAAAAAAAAATCGGATAGAAAAATAGAGGAAAATTTACAAACCCTAGAGTTGTTTTGAATTCTACAGAAGGAAATTGGTGTAGTTCGGGTTAGTTCCAAGAGAATTGAGACGAGGAAATTGGCGAGTTGATATCATCGTTGTTTGTGAGAATACACGAGTGACTGTGTGATATCATCATTTGAGCGAAACACGTAAGGGAGTGTATCGTGAGGTTTAATCATATATATATTTGTGTTAGTACTAATCTTTTCTGCAGGAACTATGTCGAGACAACATTCTCCTAAAGGTGAGAGGGGAAGGTTTGATGCTAGGTTAGTAATTGAGGCGTTGAGGGGAGAGATGGAGAGGATGTTCCAAGAGGGAATGGAACAAATTGATGAGACGGTAGAGCAAAGATTAGAGCAATCCACAAATGTATTCCAAGGGCGTAAGAAGGAGAGTCGTTCTAGGATAGTACCGAGGGGTGGAGATGAAATGTTGGATGATGACTTTGATGAGCCTTCTGTCGGGAGTTATAGAGGATATAGTGGTCGGAATAGAGGAACTAGGGATTGGGAAGATAGAGGAGATAGGAATAGAGAGGATGATCAATTAAGTAGCATAAAGATGAAGATTCCTCCTTTCCAAGGGAAGAATGATCCTGAGGCGTATTTAGAGTGGGAGAAAAAGGTAGAGATGGTGTTTGATTGTCACGACTATAGTGGGAGAAAGAAAGTAAAACTTGCTGCCATTGAGTTTTCGGATTATGCTATAGTGTGGTGGGATTAACTAATGTTAAATAGGAGAAGGAGTGGCGAGCCACCTATTGAGTCTTGGGAAGAGATGAAAAGAGTGATGAAGAAGCGATTTGTGCTTGCGTATTACTATCGTGAATTGCACAATAAGTTGCAAACTCTGAGGCAGGGAAGCCGAAGTGTAGATGAGTATTTCAAAGAGATGGAAGTCACTATGATTAGGGCGAACGTAGAGGAGGATAGAGAGGCTACAATGGCTAGGTTTCTTGCGGGGTTGAATAGAGAAATCCAAAATGTGGTTGAATTGCAGCATTATGTAGAATTGGAGGATATGGTTCACATGGCTATAAAGGTTGAGAACCACCACAAGAGGAGAGGTAGTAGTAATGCACGGTTTCAACAGGGTAATGGTTCATCCACTTGGAAGACTAATCAATGGAAGAAGGAAGAAAAGCCTTTGCCCACCAAACCAAAAGGGGAGCTGAGGCAAGCGGGTTCTACTCCTGGTAACCAAGGTAACCCTGATTCTTCTACTTCTAGAAATCGTGACATTAGATGCTTTAAATGCCAAGGTAGAGGCCATATTGCTAGTCAATGTCCAAATAGACGTGTGATGTTTTCAACTATCTGTCACCCACAAATTGATGGGCAAATTGATGTGGTTAACAGGACTTTAATTCAATTGTTAGGGGCAATCATAGAGAAGAACATTAGGACTTGGAAGGATTGTCTACCATTTGTGGAGTTTGCATATAACAGGGCTTTATATAGCACTACTTATTGTTCACCATTTGAGATTGTGTATGGTTTTAACCCATTGGTTTCTATTTATTTATTGCCATTGCCACTTAACAAGTCTGTGAGTTTTGATGCTGATTCTAAGGCAGATTTCGTGAGAAAGCTACATGCACAGGTAAAGATTAGGTTTGTAAAACAAAATGCCAAGGTCGCTTCAAGGGTGAACAAGGATAGGAGACCCAAGATTTTTCAGCTTGGAGATTGGGTTTGGGTGCATTTTCGCAAGGAGAGTTTTCCATTGCAGAGGAGATCCAAGTTGAACCCTAGGGGAGACGGTCCATTTCCGATGTTTTAGAAAATCAATGATAATCCCTACAAAAAAAATTTCCCGGGGTGGGGTATCCAGTAAGTGTACTTTTTAAATGTTACGGGATTGAGTCCTTTTGATGCAGGCAATGATTTGAGGACAAACCCTTTTTTCCAAAAAAGGGGGAATGATGAGACCCCAAGGGGCCGGGGAAAGAAAAAATGTGGACCCCTCTTAAAAAGTCCCCCGGCCTTTTGGAACCGATCATAAGAAAATCAAGGGGGGAAACGTTTTTAAAGGGAAAGGAATTTAAAATGGGTTTTTTTTTAAAGGTTTTTTTTGTCCATGACGCCCGGGAAAGGGAAAATTTGGGAGCAAATCATAAAGGGTTGGGGGAAGGTTTTTGGAAAAAACCAGGGGAAAAAAGCCCCCCTTGGGGTTTTTTATACAAGAAAACCCCGGGGGAAGGGGTTTTTAAAAAGGGGCGGGGGTTTATGTTAAAGGGAAACCCGGGCCGGTGTAAGGAAAAAATTCCAAGTTTTTGGGGCCACAGAATCATACACGGCCGTTTTTATGGAGACAAGAAAAAATTACAGAAAGTACAGGGACCAAAAAGTACAGGGGCCCCCCGGTGTTTTTGTGACCAAAAATGTGCACAGAAAAAAGGGAAAAAAAAAGGGGGGGCCCCCTTTTTTAATAACACGGCCGTGTTTTCCCCTGCGGGCCCATCTTGTTCGGGTTTTTCGTGTTTTTACGAAAATTATCTAAGCTACGTCTTTTTTGGACTTTTTTTTCCCTTTTTGAATTGTAACCCAAATTTTTTATAAAAGCTCCTTTGGGTTTTTTGAAAAAACTTAAAAAATATACATCTTTGAACATTAAACATTTTTTAGAGGGGACCTTCTTGGTTCTTCAAAACTAAACCCAAAATTATGGAATTTAAATTTCCCTGGGGTTCATCCCCACCCTTTTCAATCGGGCCTTTTATCCCCCAATTTTGGCGTTTATTTTTTTACCCAAAGGTTTTTTTTCTCGTTATAGAAACCAAACCGGGGGTTTTGCGGGGGGGGTTTTCCCCTTTAGGTTTTTTGGGCGGTTTTTAGGCAAAAAGGAAATTCCGAAAAAAATTGGTTTTTGGGTTTTTGTCAAGGGTTTGGGGCGTGGTTCATTTTCATAGGAGGGCATGCAAATTGGGGTAGAGTTTTTTTGAGACCTTTCCATTTTTTTTAAAAATTTTGAATTTTGAGGGAAGGTTTTAAATAAAATATTGTTTTTCCGGGATGCCCCCTCTTTTTAAGATTTTTACTTACTAATCTCCAAATTTTGATTTCCCAAATTTGCCCCTTTGGGTTTTTTAAAAATTTTTTAAAGAGGGGTTGTACCCTCAGGGCAAAAATTTTTTTTTGTTTTATGACCTTTTTTTTTAAAAAAAAACCTTTTTTTTTTTGGTTTTTTAAAAAAAAAAAAAGGAAAAACTAAATGGAAAAAAAATTCTTTAGGCAAAGAAGGGGGTTTTTTTTTTTTTCTAAAAAAGAAAACAAGCTTTTTTTATTTTTTTAAAAATTTTCCCTTAGGAAGGGTTTTTTAAAAAAAAAATTTTTTTAAAAGAAGGGCTCATCGGGGGGGGGAGGTTTTTTTATGGGAACTTTAGAAGGGCCCAAAACCTTTTGGGGGGGGTTTTTTTCAAAAAAAAACAAAAATTTTTTTTGGCCATGCATAAAGCGAGATGGTTTAGCGAAAAATTTTTTGGGGGGGAGGGTTTTATCACCTGTAGACAAGCTAAAATTTTCCCCAGTTTTCAACCCCCTGACTTTGTTTCCCCCCCCTTTTTATTCTTTGTTTAAACCTTTTGGTTGATTTTTTCCATAAAATTTTGTGTTTGGCTTACCCCCCAAAAAGAACTTTTTGAATTGGTTAAAAGAATTTTTTTTTTTGTTTGTTGTGGATAGATTTTTTTAAGGGTGACACGGGTTTTTTTCCCCCCTGTCATAAAAATGATAAATGCTAAACATGGTTTTTAAAAAATTTTTTCTTTAAAGAAATTTTTGATTGATAGTTTTACCTAGAAAAATTTTTTATCTGATAAGGGGGGGTTTTTTAAGTTTTAATTACTTTTTAAAAAAACATTATGGGTTTTTAAGGGTTTGGAAAATAAAAATTTTTGTTTTCTACCAAATTGTTTTTATCCATAGAACTGGGGGCCAAACAAAAAAAGTAGTTAAAGAACTTTATCTTTTCTTTCTTTGGGGCCCATCATTCAAAAGAACATTTTAAAAAAATAGGAAGATTGTTTTTTCCACATGTTGAATTTGCTTTTAATTGTTTATACCCTTTTTTTCAAAAATTTTCACCTTTTTTAGATTGGGAGATGGAATTTTTTAAACCTTTTACTCCATTGGGCTTAACTCCCTTTTTTGTTTCTAAAATGTTAATTTGGATGGTAAAAAGAAAGTTGAAATTTTTTAAGGGAGATTCACAAGAAGGCCAAAACTTAATATTGAGCAAAGGACAAAAAGATATGCAAAATTTAAACCAACAAAGGGTGCCCCCCAAAAATAAACTTTGAACTTGGGGGATTAGGTTTTTTTTGCACAAAGCTTTTTAAAAAAGCATTAGCACAACCCGGCCCCCTTCCCCAAATTAAATTCCCAAGGGTGATGGTTTCCCTTTTTAAAAATCCTTGAGTTTAAAAAAATAATAATGCATACAAACTGGATTTACCAAATGGGGTTTCTATTTGTGTTAAATTTTAATATTACTGATTTTTAGGGCCTTTTGTGTAGGTGATGATTTTAGGACAAATCCTTTTTAAGGGAGAGGAAAAAGATGACAATGGTAAAAAAATGGTTAGCGGATCCTCTTAAGATGTAGTTGGGCCTATAGCTCGACTTCGAGCTAAATGACTTAAGGATGCCTTAAAAAGGGCTAAAAAAAAGAAATTCAAGATGGGGCAATATTGCGTAAACCCCAAAAATGAACCAAGAATAATCCAAGTATTGAAGTCCAAGATGTCCAGGATGAAGACCACTTGAAGTTTTGCTAAAAACCCAAAGCTGCCGACATGGGGTTTAAAAGCCCCGGCCAAAGTGGTGGTGTTGAGGAGAAAGTGGGTGGAATCACGTTTAAAGGCTATTCCCTTTTGAAATGATTTACTCCAATTTAGGCAAGTTGGAAGTTAGTTTAAGTTGCTGGCTAAGTGCCGGCTTAGTAGAAATTTAGGCGGCTTTAGTCAAATTTAAGCCGTGGGTATAAGTTTCCTTAGTTCAAGTAGGTTTTTTTTTATATGTTTTGTTATGTTTTTTTTTGGTGAATTTTAAATAGTCGTAAAGACTCCATTATAAAAACACTTTTGCTTTTTAAACTGAAAAAACTTTTCTTTATTTGAAGAACTGAACTTATCAAAAATTTCCCCGCCGTTCTACCTTTTCTTATCAATTGGTCTTCCATCCCGATTGTGGCATATACTTAAATCCATGGTTCTTGCTTTATATAAGCAACGGGTCGGTTTTCCCTTTTTCCCTGATCGTATCGATTGTTCGATTAAATTGTTTGGGTTTTCGGCACGGTTGACGGAGTTTGCATTAGTTTGGCTCACCTATTGGCTTTTGGGGGGCGTTAAATTGAGTCTTTGAGCTTGGCTGTTTTCATTGGGCCCCCCTAATGAGGGTCTTAATGGCCCCTTGGAGGCCCTTATTGGAGTGGTTGTTATTATTTCCCTCTTTCAACTAATTGCGACATTACTCTTTTGTTGTCTTGCATAGGTCATTCGATGAAATTATTGGGTTTAATAATATAGTCTCAAAGACTTTGCATTAGACGGATCTTTAAGAGCACTTTTGAGCTGATAGCACTCATCAATGCTTTTGGCCCCTATCTCTATGAAATTTGCAGTACTTGTTAGAGCTTTCCCTATTCGAATTACCTATTAGTTTTGTTAGTTTAGGCAGGACACCCGTGTTGCGAATCTCCCCTGAAAATATCCCCCACCGACTAGTTCAGTGGGGTATATGTTATGAAGCTTAGGATGGTGCATTTCTTGTCCCTTGCAATATTATTTGCGATGCCCTTCACATTGCTTTTGGCCCAAGTGATCTTTGATGGACCCCTTATTATCGTTTTTCTTATCTAACCTACTTTAATTAGAGTGCCTCTTGGGTGTGATTAAGGGCCTCTTACTAGATTTACTTCCTTGCTTTTTCCTTGAATCTTCAAAGCTACTAAGCTTGTTCTTCGCCAAGGATTTAAAGAAATCTCAAGCAGGCTTGACACTTTGAATTACAACATTGAGGGCAAAAACCTTTACCGATGTTGGGGGTCTCTAACATCGTAGTGTTGAACTGAGTAAAATAGTCTTTGATTGATTTATCATGACTCTACCTAATCATATTTAGGGTTGATGAGTCGTTTACAGGGGGCTTATTGGCTAAGTTGTGTTGTTTAGAAATGGTTAACCAATTCATTATATGAAAAGATGGAGTTTGTGGTGAATTGTGATACTACGTATGAGCAGTCTTAATAAGGTGCTTGAGAATCCTTGTAAGTGATACATCTTGAGTTCGTGTAAGGTCATCTTATTTGGAAATGGCCCTAGGTGGGTTTGGATTTGTTGTCCCATCATCTGTGTAAGTTATAGGTGTAGAGCCATTTTTTTCTCAATTTTTATGTTAAATTTTTTGTTAAATTATTATTGATTTTTTTGAAAAATAAGGAAATGATTTCTTTAATTTATCATTGTGTAAATAGGTTAAAAGGAGTAAGGATGTAATTCAAGTATTTTAGAGAAGTCATCTAAACTTGGATCAAGAAAAAATTACACCCCCGGAGGAAAAGACGGTTTGAGGCACGGCCAAGTTTTAAAGTGTTACAACTGGACAAGAAGGCAAAATGAGGACTTTGAACAGAGAGAGCCCCGGCTTAAGGCACGGCCGGGGGGGTG